>OZ010590.1:91898530-92001030 GCA_963932145.1 Acanthosepion lycidas
TTTCTGAGTTGAGAAATCATTAAGATCCGGGAAATCTCTTTGAACTTGTCTACTCATCTTGACATTTCTTTTCGTTGCATAATGAAATAAAATAAACTTAATAACTCCTCTAACTGGTGACTGAATGCATTTTTTTGTTTTAACTCTTATTACAATCTCCTTGCAATAAACTAAGTTAAACAATTTTTTCCAGCATCAAAATAGTTGTTGTTTTTAATAGGTTCTCGTTTCATTATGGGAGACAAGATATTTTTCTGGATCTTTCTACATTAAAATAAATTATTATCTGTAAATGTAATGTGGCAAACAGATTCAACTGTTGACTCTCTCAACAATTGCTGTGATGCATTTATGTACTTCAGATGTTTTGTGTTACGAAGTACATTATGATTAGTATTTTTGAAATTAAAATGTTCAGTTATTGATTTATAGAATAAAACCTTTTACTGATAATAAATATCAAATGATCATATCTTGCTTTATTTACAATTTCTCAGCATTCATAGTGTCCATGATTTAATAGGAAATAAAGAAACAATATTATTGATGTTTTCTTGTATAAAATGAATGTTTTATATCACTTAAAGATATTTTTCTTCATTTTGAAATTAGATTAAATTGGAATTTGAAAATATTTAACAATTATTTTCTTTTAATTAAAACAAATAATTTTTGCTTGATTTTTAATTGCTGATGAATGATAAAAATAGAATATATATAGAAAGTTGCTGATATTTTTTGATGGTTGATAAAATATTTTAAAACCATGACATAAAATACATGAAAGTGATTTCCAATTGCAGTTGTCATTTCTACTTGTTTGAAACTATTGTAGTGGGTGGGTTAATTATGTGGTAATATTTGTTGAGAATAAATTGCGTCTCAATTAACTATTTCCACTAACATCAAAATAAAATACAAAATTCAATTGAATTGTTTTAAAACGTAACAATTAGATTTATTTAGGTTGGTGTACAACATGCAAAGAAAAGTTAGGGCAGAGTCGTGTCCCTTTGATTTGGAAATATTTGTACCAGAGTTCATATTACGAACAAGACATATTTAATTAGAAATTAATAAAACATTCAAAACAATGCACAAGCAGAATATTTGGTATATGTTGGCAAATATGTATGATGTATGGTTTCAGAATGTCTTTCTTGTAATCGTTCGTTAATGTTGATATTAAAGTTGTTAATATTAAGTGTCTTTTAAAAAGAAAGTTCTTAAGAAGTAATTTACCTTTTACTGTAATATTGAACTTGTAATTCAGAAGAATAAAGTTTGGAATTGTGAGTTCTAAAATTGATAAAAGTTCAGGAGTGATTTCAGAGGTTGGTGAGTGAGTGTATTGGAGATGTTTCGTGTTAAATAAATTTAACTTTGTAACTTCAAAATCATAAGTGACATGGAGTTGTTTGGCGGTTGGTTATCCGACACGATGCTCACAATATTTATTTGTATGAATAAATACAAAATGCGGCACAAGGCCTAAAAGGGGGATGGGGAAGGACGGTCTTCATCTGTCTTAATTCTAAACTTAGCTAGTCGCAGACACTGACCCAAACAAGCCAACAATAATCCAATAACCAAAACAACACATTCACTCCTACCTTTCTTACTACGTCCACCATAAGACCTCAAATTCTCTATGATGTCCTAACTAGTCCCCTTATATACAATTATTGTTCGTGGGGGGAGGGTAAAAAATTAACAACTTTTAAAATGATCCCCAAATGATTATTTACAATATGACTGAAATATTTACAATAAAACTAAAGAAAACTGTGTTAGTAATAACCCCCCCCCACAAACCATAAATGTGGCAGAAACATCAGTTAACTAGACGAAATCAATGCGGGACTAAGAAAATAAGTAAAAACATTCATTTCTCCAAGCATTCACACAGACACACACACATTCATACACAACAACAAATACGAAAAACCACACACACGAAATGAAAGGCGTCCCGCATCCACCAGAGAACTGACATCACTGACCACCTAACGAGGGAGGGGATGGGGAATTAAACAAAAGAAAAAAATAGGGACAGAAATAAAAGGGACCAATGCGCATGCATACCCTAGCTAAGTTTACTAGAAAAAAGGGAAAACTAAAGCTTCAAAATACAAAACCTAGTCTAACCTAAAATCTGGGTGGGTTGCCTATGTTCAACCCTGTTAGGACAAAATTCTGTACCTAACCGACATCCAAATGCCACTCTAGGTCAGCCCCTTTCACTCTACACATTCGCGCAAGATTCACCCACCTTTTGCCAAATTCCGATGAGGTGAGCCGCCGCCTTTCCGTCCTAATCTTGACTTTAAGCTGATGCTTAAAGAACAAGATCAGTTGGGAAGAGGTGAACTTCTCGCCCTCATGGAATCCCTTCTGACGCGTCGTCCAAATCACGACTCTCATAATCCCTAGTAAGCAACAGAACACATAGTGTTCAGCCTTCGTCAATTGCGGCACCACATTGCTACAAACAGGCTTCCAGGACAAAGAACTTTCCCTGCAGCATGCGAACCATGAGGCCTTCAACAAACCTGCACAACGGCACTACCGTCTTGCACTGAAAAAAGGCGTGACCAATGGTCTCGACTTCCCCAGTGCAGCGACGACAGTTTGGATATTTCTCCAAGCCTGCTGAACAAAGTCTCTTGTCGACCTAGAGGGCCCCACGAATAGTCAGCCAGGTGAGTGATGCCTCATCATTATTGAGACATTTCAACCGAGGCGCCCAAGGCCATATCGAGCGAGCCTCCTGCTTCGTAAGACCGAGCTCGTCGATCAGATCATCTTGAACGGACCCCCTAACTAACAATTGATACAATGCCTTACGAGACAACGCCTGGGCGTCGGAGAGGCTATCCGTCGTCCGTAAGAGGAGCTTCAAAGCACGACGTCATTCGCGGTAGAAGGAGCACCCGGCACGAGGTCTACGGCCGGCCTCCTCCTCGCACGAGTGCACACTTCTCAGGGATGGGAAATGTTTTCGGACATCTTCTTTCCAAAAGGTGCCCACCTCATGCAATCCGCGACACATTCGGTCTAGAAAGGTAATGCGAAGCATATATTGACGAATCTCAATGCTAGGCATACCCAGACCGCCCTCAGAGGGATGAAGGCAACAGATCTCTCGACATATCATAGGGGCCTTGTCTCTCCACAAGAAAGAGAACAAGGTCCGGACTAATGACATTAGTCTGGCATACGGGAGTGGAAGCACAGAAAGTCGGTAAAGGAGGATTGGATATATGTGTGAAACACATACCTCCGCCCTTCCCTTCAGGGAAAGTCTCCTCCGAGACCACAGATTAACCGCGATCTCGGCCTTCCCTTGCACCTCCGACCAATTCATTTCCAACTGGAGATCAGGACCGAACCAGACGCCGAGTATCTTGATCGGCCCATCCGTCCAGAGGAAAGGTCCGGGAAGAGAAACTCCCTTCCACACACCCAACCGCAAGCCCACAGACTTATCGCGGTTGATCTTGGCCCCTGTCACCATCTCATACCCACTGATCTCTTTGCTGACTACGTCAATCTCGGCTCTGCTCGACACAAGAACCGAAACGTAGTCAGCATATTCAGAATACCTGGCTGAGGTGGAAGCCCCAGGCAGGGAAATTCCGCGCAGGACCGGATTCGCCTTTAACTTGCGAAGGAAAGGCTCCAGCGCAAGAACTTAAAGCAGAGGCGAGAGCGGACAACCTTGACGAATGGAGCGAGACAATACGAAAGGCTTCGATCTTACCCCATTCACTTCCACCAGCGCATCGGGGGTCGCATACAAAAGTCGGATCCAGGAGCGAAAGTCGGCTCCGAAACCGGCCGCCGAAAGGACAGCCTCCAGAAATCGATGGTCAACCCTATCGAAGGCCTTGGACTGATCTAAATTGATCAGCGCGGCTTCACTGTCGACTTGTTCTAAGATCAAGCGTACCATGTGAAGGTTATCCTGAATAGTCCTACCCTTCACAGCACAAGTCTGTTCAGGGCCAATCAGTCTAGACAGGACAAGCTGGAAACGGTTGGCTAAGATCTTCGCCAAAATCTTTAAGTCCGTATTTAACATCGTTAAAGGGCGAAAGTTCCCTAACCCATCCCCACCGTCCTTGTCCTTACGCAGCAACTTGATCACACCCCTGGTGAAGCGTTGGGGTAAAGACCCCTGCTTCATCCAGTGGTTGTAAATCAGTTCCAGCAAAGGAACAAAAACGTGCGACAACCTCAAGTAAACTTCGTAGGGAAGACCATCTAGTCCCGGAGACTTATCCAGGCCAACCTGCTTCAGCGCTTCCCAGATCTCCGACTCTGTTATGGGACCCTCGCACCTAGCCGCTTCAGCTGCCGAAAGGCAGGGAAAGTCAGCTAAATAGGCGTCGAACTGAGCAGAGCTCAGACCGGGCTCCCTGGTGAAAAGATCCTGAAAGTAGTCCCGAAACACCTCACATATGCCCGCGTTTGTAGTCACGGTCCGCTTATCCGGCAACGTGACGCATGCAATATGTCGCCTAGACGCGCTTCGATTCTCCTCTGCACGCAGTTCAGCGGCCATATTCGTTGCCTCAGAAGACATTCTTTTTAACCTAGCCCTAACTACCAGAGCTTGATCCTTCTTGATAAGCAAGGAGGACAACTCTGCCTTAGCTAAAGCTATGTCCCCACTAACACGGGATTTCACAGCCCGATCGACTTTATCTTCTAAAGCAGTTTGCGCCGCTAATCTATCTAGATTGAGTCGACGACTAAAATCGGCAGCAAACTTTCGAATTTTAGATTTAAGAGTTCCCCACCAGGCGTTTCCTACAACCCCTCCCGTCAATTCCCTTTGGATGGTTAGTAACAGCTGGTCCCGGAAACCCTGATCACCAAAAAGTGAACAGTTCAATTTCCAGTAACCAGCCAATCTAACCTTAGGCTTATCTAAGTTTACACGGACCCAGACAAGCCTATGATCCGTATAAACTATATAATGGAAACTTGGACACCCTAAGAGCCCTACATCGACTCTCCTAACTAAGACTCGGTCCAGGTAGCTCGCAAGCGTCCCAGGAGCCGAGTTGCCACTAGTTGTCCAAGTCCATGCTACCTCCCGAGGGTGTTCATTCCGGAACTTACCGACGAGATCAAACCGATCGACAAAGTCTCGAAATGGTTTCACATCCGGGTTGTTAGTACCTTGTTTATGCCCTATACGATCTATATCAGGGTCAAGGACGGCATTCCAATCCGCCGCTAAAACTACCCGACGAGACGTCGTCAAGAACGGTGCGATCTGCCGAAACAAAGCAGGCCGCTCGGAATGGGTATTGGCCGCATAAACCCCAATGAGACGTAGAACCTTATCCTTTATGGTAACATCCAGCACGCAAAGTCTGCCCGCCGGATCCTCGAAGACAAGGGTACAAGCAGCCTTCAAAGACCTGCTCACTAGCCAAGAGACACCCCTCGAACGACCATCAAAACAGGCTGAATAAAGGGCGAACCCCTTAGACAGTATGTCCTCACGATCATGAGAAGAAAACCGGGTCTCTTGTATACAACATACATTCACCCCGAGGCGCTGAAGGTCAAGAGTGAGCCTCGCCCTGCGAGACTCGGACCTCAGGCCCCGGACATTCAACGTAGCTAACCAGAGAGACATTGTCAATCGAATTAGGGTTGTCCTTCAGGATAGAACATGGCTGGGGTGAGGACACCGACAGCTTGTCCCATCGAACCTGACATCATCTCAGTATCGAGAGTATCACTCTGAGACAAGCTACCGATGTCCGCGGGATAAGTCAACTTAAGAGCCCTATAAAGGGATGGGTGAACATAAAGAGGGACCCTCCCTTTACAATTTTAGTTTCGTTTAAGTTTTCCTCAAGGAGAACTACTGCTGGGGGCACCACTTTCAAGGAGGCCTTAGCCTCCTCTATCATGCCCCATATCTCCCGCGTACCCGGGCCAGTTCTTACAACGGTTAGCTGATTCCGGGTCTTAAAACTTTTCGGCACCTCCACATCTACACCCTTGATGTGCGGGAAGTTCCAGAGAACTTTTAAGAGAATCGGGTTTTTAGTTTGCCCGAAGACCCTGTCAGCCTGATCCCGGGATACGCGGCAGACGTCTTCCCCCGGGAGATATGGTGGTTTTATTTTCCTTTTTTTTCTTGTCCGTAGCTGATTGAGTATCCGGACTTCTGTTTCTTTTTTTCTGAGGAGAGTGAGTGGGTCTATGCATAGGAGTGTCTCTCGGTGTAGTTGATGGAGTCATGCCGGAAGGTGTCTTTACGGGTGAAGGTTTGGAGGAACGAAGAGATTTCACTGGAGAGTTTGTCAAAGATTTAGGCGGAGGTAGTTTTGTGAATTTATATTTAAGTGATGGAGTGGAAGACGGGGCAGAGGATAGGGGGCCCGGTACCCCCAGCGATTTTTTATTTTTAGCCCGCTTGGCCTCCTCTTTTTCTTTCAATTTTTTTAGGTCCAAAATTTTCTGCCAGCTTGGTTCATTCAATTTTTGGGCTGCAGTAGCTGTTTCAACATAAGACGCCGAGGCGTCGCCCTCAGAGCTGGTAGAGGAAATGGGGCTGTAGATGACAATGTCCCCTGGGTCATGCTGGGACTGAGGAACCGCTGTTTGGGTCTTCCCCTTGCCCCTAACCACGAGGCGCCATTCCCCCTCCTCCTTCTCCTTAACCACACTTGTGGCAGGCGTTGGTTTCGTGGGTAATGTGGGTCTGGATTCAGCCGAGGGATTTTCCCCAACGATCCGCCCCGCAGCTAGGCCCACTACAGGCGCCGCGGATTTTACTTTGTCGGCCAAGGGGGTATTTTGGTCGCCTGTGACCGCAACTCCAGGGGCCTTCTTCCCTGGGCAGGAGGAGGAAAGGTGACCAGTCTCTCCACACCTCCAGCAAGTTGGTCTCCTACCGGTCACTATGACCGGCATTTTCCAGTCACCAAACACCAAACAGTTGGGGACGGACTTGAAGGCCTCTTGATCCAGCATAATATCAAAAGTCCATCCCCCGTTCAAATTGTCGGAGAGAGCCCCTAAAATTTGGCCGTACTGCATAAAAAATGCAGCCAGGAGCTCTCCCGAAATTTGAGGAGGAACCTCGAAAACGGCCACCCTGGTCCGCCTTCTGCCTTCATACTCTGTTCTTAGTATTAGATCTTTAGTGATCAGCTCTTTTTTTGCCATGGCTGGGCAATCTTCTGGTGTGGGCAGCAGAATGTCACACATGAAGAACCCTCTACCCTTAATTACTCTTTGGGGTTTTATCCCCAGGGACAAAAGTGATTTAATCACTGTGTCTTTAGTGGAGCGACAAATCTTTTTGTTTTTTTTGTCCACCACAAAAACGGTCACCATTCTTTTTGTGAACACATCGAGCTCCTGGACAACATCGACGAACCCATCTTTATTTACAAGATGGGCGTAACCTTTCGCCTTATCCAGGAAATCCGCCATGTTCAGAATACAACTTGGTGGGGACTTCCAGCATGAGGGCAATTCCTCGGCTGTCTTACTTTGTGCCTCCTTTGGCACCTCGACATTTTTACTATTAGCGTCTCCTTTCTTGGAGCTAGTAATCTGGTCAGATTTGGGGCTACCATCAGCCCGCTTCTTGGCAGCATTATCAGGGGGGGGGCTTTAGCAGCCGACCCAAAAAGGTCCTTTTTTATATTGGCCCGACTGGCACCGTCGGCCATATTGAAAAAGTGGAGACTACCACCTTCGGGTCTTTTTAAATTAATCACCAGCTTTGGGGAAAGGAGTTTTGGGAGGGAAAAAAAAGAAATTAAACAAATAAAAACAAGCCTGGATGTACCAGTAAATTTTTAAAAAAAGAAACAAAGACAATAAACTTTTTTTTAAAAATAAATAAACTGCGAAAATAAAAAGACAAAGAAAAATTAAACAGGAAAAAAAAATCTAAATGGCGCCCAAAGGCAGCCGAAAGCAAAAAACAGAAACAGAAACTCCTGTCTTTTTTTAAAAATTCAGAAAAATGTACAAAAAGAAAAAGAAAGGAAAAGAAAAAGTCTGGTTTACAACCAGAAAAAAAATAAAGGTTTGCGGCCGAAGCCGCTAAAGAAAATAAAAATGCAAAAGAAAAAACAAACTAGTTAAACCAAAAACGAGACGAGAGAATGCGACCGAAGTCGCTAATAAAAAGGAAAAAATAAAGTTTTCCTTTTCTTTTCAAAAACTGTACTGACTTTTTTTACAAAAGCAACTAGAAAGAAATAAACAATAAAAAAGAAATCGTCCGGTAAGACTTTGTCAAACCGGACTAAAATAAAAAAATTATGAGGGCCGAAGCCCCAAAAATAAAACAAACAAAAAGTAATAGAAGAATAAAATCAAAAAAAAAAAAAAAACTTAAAGAATAACTTATCAGAAAAAATCCTCAGAAGTTCGTCCAAAAAGTTCTTGAAGAACTGAAAGGAAAATCGTTAGCAGCAAAAAAAAGGTTCGTCGCAAGTCAAAAATATCAAACAAAAGGTCAAAACCGTCGCGAAGCTCACAATATTTATTTATACAAATGTGTATAAAATGTGGCACAAGGCCTAAAAAGGGGATGGGGAATGACGGTCTTCATCTGTCTTAAATCTAAACCTAGCTAGTCGCAGACACTGACCCAATCAAGCCAACAATATTCCAATCACCAAAACAGCACATTCACTCCTACCTTTCTTACTACGTCCACCATAATACCTCAAATTCTCGATGATGTCCTACCTAGACCCCTTATGTACAATTATTGTTCGTGGGGGGGGGTCAAAATTAACAACTTTTAAAAAAATGATCCCCAAATGAATATTTACAATGTGTTTTACATATTTACACTAAACTAAACAAAACTGAGTTAGTAATAAAACCCCCCACAAACCATGAATGTGGCAGAAACATCAGTTCACCGGACGAAATCAATGCGGGACTATGAAGAAATGAAAAAAGCATTCATACCTCCAAGCATTCAAGCAGGCATACACACATTCATACACAACAACAAATACGAAAAATCACACACACGAAACGAAAGTCGTCCCGCATCCACCAGAGAACTGACATCACTGACCACCTAACGAGGGAGGGGATGGGGAATTAAACAAAAGAAAAAAAAATAGGGACAGAAATAAAAGGGACCAATGCGCATGCATACCCTAGCTAAGTTTACTAGAAAAAAAGGGAAAAAACTAAAAGTTCAAAATACAAAACCTAGTCTAACCTAAAATCTGGGTGGGTTGCCTATGTTCAACCCTGTTAGGACAAAATTCTGTACCTAACCAACATCCAAATGCCACTCTAGGTCAGCCCCTTTCACTCTACACATTCGCGCAAGATTCATCCACCTTTTGCCGAATTCCGATGAAGGGAGCCGCCGCCGTTCCGTCCTAATCTTGACTTTAAGCTGATGCTTAAAGAACAAGATCAGTTGAGAAGAGGTGAACTTCTCGTCCTCATGGAATCCCTTCTGACGCGTCGTCCAAATCACGACTCTCATAATCCCTAGTAAGCAACAGAACACATAGTGTTCAGCCTTCGTCAATTGCGGCACCACATTGCTACAAACAGAACTGGCTTCCAGGACAAAGAACTTTCCCTGCAGCATGCGAACCATGAGGCCTTCAACAAACTTGCACAACGGCACTACCGTCTTGCACTGAAAAAAGGCGTGACCAATGGTCTCGACTTCGCCAGTACAGCGACGACAGTTTGGATATTTCTCCAAACCTGCTGAACAAAGTCTCTTGCCGACCCAGTGGGCCCCACGAATCATCAGCCAGGTGAGTGATGCCTCATCATTATTGAGACATTTCAACCCAGGCGCCCAAGGCCATATCGAGCGAGACTCCTGCTTCGTAAGACCGAGCTCGTCGATCAGACCATCTTGAACGGACCCCCTAACTAACAACTGATACAATGCCTTACGAGACAACGCCTGGGCGTCGGAGAGGCCATCCGTCGTCCGCAAGAGGAGCTTCAAAGCACTACGACATTCGCGGTAGAAGGAGCACTCGGCACGAGGTGTACGGCCAGCCTCCACCTCGCACGAGTGCACACTTCTCAGGGATGGGAAATGTTTTCGGACATCTTCTTTCCAAAAGGTGCCCACCTCATCCAATCCGCGACACATTCGGTCTAGAAAGGTAATGCGAAGCATATATTGACGAATCTCAATGCTAGGCATACCCAGACCGCCCTCAGAGGGATGAAGGCAACAGATCTCGCGACACACCATAGGGGCCTTGTCTCTCCACAAGAAAGAGGACAAGGTCCGGACTAATGACATTAGTCTGGCATACGGGAGTGGAAGCACAGACAGTCGGTAAGGGAGGATCGGATATATGTGTGAAACACATAACTCCGCCCTTCCCTTCAGGGAAAGTCTCCTCCGAGACCACAGTTTACCCGCGATCTCGGCCTTCCCTTGCACCTCCGACCAATTCATTTCCAACTGGAGATCAGGACCGAACCAGACGCCGAGTATCTTAATCGGCCCATCCGTCCAGAGGAAAGTTGCGGGAAGAGAAACTCCCTTCCACGCACCCAACCGCAAGCCCACAGACTTATCGCGGTTGATCTTGGCCCCTGTCACCATCTCATACCCACTGATCTCTTTGCTGACGACGTCAATCTCGGCTCTACTCGACACAAGAACCGAAACGTCGTCAGCATAGGCAGAATACCTGGCTGAGGTGGAAGCCCCAGGCAGGGAAATTCCGCGCACGACCGGATTCGCCTTTAACTTGCGAAGGAAAGGTTCCAACGCAAGAACGTAAAGCAGAGGCGAGAGCGGACAACCTTGACGAATGGAGCGAGACAATACGAAAGGCTTCGATCTTACCCCATTCACTTCCACCAGCGCACCGGGGGTCGCATACAAAAGTCGGATCCAGGAGCGAAAGTCGGCTCTGAAACCGGCCGCCGAAAGGACAGCCTCCAAAAATCGATGGTCAACCCTATCGAAGGCCTTGGACTGATCTAAATTGATCAGCGCGGCTTCACTATCGACTTGTTCTAAGATCAAGCGTACCATATGAAGGTTATCCTGAATAGTCCTACCCTTCACAGCACAAGTCTGTTCAGGGCCAATCAGACTAGACAGGACAAGCTGCAAACGGTTGGCTAAGATCTTCGCCAAAATCTTTAAGTCCGTATTTAACATAGTTAAAGGACGAAAGTTCCCTAACCCATCCCCACAGTTCTTGTCCTTACGCAGCAACTTGATCACACCCCTGGTGAAGCGTTGGGGTAAAGACCCCTGCTTCATCCAGTGGTTGTAAATCAGTTCCAGCAAAGGAACAAAGACGTGCGACAACCTCAAGTAAACTTCGTAGGGAAGACCATCTAGTCCCGGAGACTTATCCAGGCCAACCTGCTTCAGCGCTTCCCAGATCTCCGACTCTGTTATGGGACCCTCGCACCTAGCCGCTTCAGCTGCCGAGAGGCAGGGAAAGTCAGCTAAATAGGTGTCGAACTGAGCAGAGCTCAGACGGGGCTCCCTGGTGAAAAGATCCTGAAAGTAGTCCCGAAACACCTCACATATGCCCGCGTTTGTAGTCACGGTCCGCTTATCCGGCAACGTGACGCATGCAATATGTCGCCTAGACGCGCTTCGATTCTCCTCTGCACGCAGTTCAGCGGCCATATTCGTTGCCTCAGAAGACATTCTTTTTAACCTAGCCCTAACTACCAGAGCTTGATCCTTCTTGATAAGCAAGGAGGACAACTCTGCCTTAGCTAAATCTATGTCCCTACTAACACGGGATTTCACAGCCCGATCGACTTTATCTTCTAAAGCAGTTTGCGCCGCTAATCTATCTAGATTGAGTCGACGACTAAAATCGGCAGCAAACTTTCGAATTTTAGATTTAAGATTTTCCCACCAGGCGTTTCCCACAACCGCTCCCGTCAATTCCCTTTGGATGGTTAGTAACAGCTGGTCCCGGAAACCCTGATCACCAAAAAGTGAACAGTTCAATTTCCAGTAACCAGCCAATCTAACCTTAGGCTTATCTAAGTTTACACGGACCCAGACAAGCCTATGATCCGTATAAACTATATAATGGAAACTTGGACACCCTAAGAGCCCTACATCGACTCTAAGACTCGGTCCAGGTAGCTCGCAAGCGTCCCAGGAGCCGAGTTGCCACTAGTTGTCCAAGTCCATGCTACCTCCCGAGGGTGTTCATTCCGGAACTTACCGACGAGATCAAACCGATCGACAAAGTCTCGAAATGGTTTCACATCCGGGTTGTTAGTACCTTGTTTATGCCCTATACGATCTATATCAGGGTCAAGGACGGCATTCCAATCCGCCGCTAAAACTACCCGACGAGACGTCGTCAAGAACGGTGCGATCTGCCGAAACAAATCAGGCCGCTCGGAATGGGTATTGGGCGCATAAACCCCAATGAGACGTAGAACCTTATCCTTTATGGTAACATCCAGCACGCAAAGTCTGCCCGCCGGTTCCTCGAAGACAAGGGTACAAGCAGCCTTCAAAGATCTGCTCACTAGCCAAGAGACACCCCTCGAACGACCATCAAAACAGGCTGAATAAAGGGCGAACCCCTTAGACAGTATGTCCTCACGATCATGAGAAGAAAACCGGGTCTCTTGTATACAACATACATTCACCCCGAGGCGCTGAAGGTCACGAGTGAGCCTCTCCCTGCGAGACTCGGACCTCAGGCCCCGGACATTCAACGTAGCTAACCAGAGAGACATTGTCAATCGAATTAGGGTTGTCCTTCAGGATAGAACATGGCTGGGGTGAGGACACCGACAGCTTGTCCCATCGAACCTGACATCATCTCAGTATCGAGAGTATCACTCTGAGACAAGCTACCGATGTCCGCGGGATAAGTCAACTTAAGAGCCCTATAAAGGGATGGGTGAACATAAAGAGGGACCCTCCCTTTACAATTTTAGTTTCGTTTAAGTTTTCCTCAAGGAGAACTACTGCTGGGGGCACCACTTTCAAGGAGGCCTTAGCCTCCTCTATCATGCCCCATATCTCCCGCGTACCCGGGCCAGTTCTTACAACGGTTAGCTGATTCCGGGTCTTAAAATTTTTCGGCACCTCCGCATCTACACCCTTGATGTGCGGGAAGTTCCAGAGAACTTTTAAGGGCATCGGGTTTTTAGTTTGCCCGAAGACCCTGTCAGCCTGATCCCGGGATACGCGGCAGACGTCTTCCCCCGGGAGATATGGTGGTTTTATTTTCCTTTTTTTTCTTGTCCGTAGCTGATTGAGTATCCGGACTTCTGTTTCTTTTTTTCTGAGGAGAGTGAGTGGGTCTATGCATAGGAGTGTCTCTCGGTGTAGTTGATGGAGTCATGCCGGAAGGTGTCTTTACGGGTGAAGGTTTGGAGGAACGAAGAGATTTCACTGGAGAGTTTGTCAAAGATTTAGGCGGAGGTAGTTTTGTGAATTTATATTTAAGTGATGGAGGGGAAGACGGGGCAGAGGATAGGGGGCCCGGTACCCCCAGCGATTTTTTATTTTTAGCCCGCTTGGCCTCCACTTTTTCTTTCAATTTTTTTAAGTCCAAAATTTTCTGCCAACTTGGTTCATTCAATTTTTGGGCTGCAGTAGCTGTTTCAGCATAAGACGCCGAGGCGTCGCCCTCAGAGCTGGTAGAGGGAATGGAGCTGTAGGTGACAATGTCCCCGGGGTCATGCTGGGACTGAGGAACCGCTGTTTGGGTCTTCCCCTTGCCCCTAACCACGAGGCGCCATTCCCCCTCATCCTTCTCCTTAACCACACTTGTGGCAGGCGTCGGATTTGAGGGTAATGTGGGTCTGGACCCAACCGAGGTATTTTCCCCAACAGTACGCCCCGCAGCTAGGCCCACTACAGGCGCCGCGGATTTTACTTTCTCGGCCAAGGGGGTATTTTGGTCGCCTGTGACCGGAACTCCCGGGGCCTTCTTCCCTGGGCAGGAGGAGGAAAGGTGACCAGTCTCTCCACACCTCCAGCAAGTTGGTCTCCTACCGGTCACTATGACCGGCATTTTCCGGTCACCAAACACCAAACAGTTGGGGACAGACTTGAAGGCCTCTTGATCAAGCATGATATCAAAAGTCCATCCCCCGTTCAAATTGTCGGAGAGAGCCCCTAAAATTTGGCCGTACTGCATAAAAAATGTAGCCAGAAGCTCTCCCGAAATTTGAAGAGGAACCTCGAACACGGCCACCCTGGTCCGTCTTCGGCCTTCATATTCCGTTCTTAGTATTAGATCTTTTGTGATCAATTCTTTTTTTGCCATGGCTAGGCAATCTTCTGGTGTGGGCAGCAGAATGTCCCACATGAAGAACCCTCTACCCTTAATTACTCTTTGGTGTTTTATCCCCAGGGACAAAAGTGATTTAATCACTGTGTCTTTAGTGGAGCGACAAATCTTTTTGGTTTTTTTGTCCACCACAAAAACGGTCACCATTCTTTTTGTGAACACATCGAGCTCCTGGACAACATCGACGAACCCATCTTTATTTACAAGATGGGCGTAACCTTTCGCCTTATCCAGGAAATCCGCCATGTTCAGAATACAACTTGGTGGGGACTTCCAGCATGAGGGCAATTCCTCGGCTGTCTTTTGTGCCTCCTTCGGCACCTCAATATTCTTATTACTAGCTTCTCCCTTCTTGGAGCTACTAGTACGGTCAGCTTTGGGGCTACCATCAGCCCGCTTCTTGGCAGCATTATCAGGGGGGTTGGCTTTAGAAACCGTCCCAAAAAGGTCCTTTTTTATATTGGCCCGACTGGCACCGTCGGCCATATTGAAAAACGTGGAGACTACCACCTTCGGGTCTTTTTAAATATAATCACCAAATTTGGGGAAAGGAGTTTTGGGAGGGAAAAAAAAAAAAAAATTAAACAAATAAGCCTGGATGTACCAGAAGAGAAACAAAGACAATAAACTTTTTTTAAAAAATAAATAAACTGGGAAAATTAAAAGACAAACAAAAATTAAACAGGAAAAAAAAATCTAAATGGCGCCCAAAGGCAGCCGAAAGCAAAAAACAAAAACAGAAACTCATGTCTTTTTTTAAAAATTCAGAAAAATGTACAAAAAGAAAAAGAAAGGAAAAGAAAAAGTCTGGTTTACAACCAGAAAAAAAATAAAGGTTTGCGGCCAAAGCCGCTAAAGAAAATAAAAATGCAAAAGAAAAAACAAACTAGTTAAACCAAAAACGAGACGAGAGAATGCGACCGAAGTCGCTAATAAAAAGGAAAAAATAAAGTTTTCCTTTTCTTTTCAAAAACTGTACTGACTTTTTTTACAAAAGCAACTAGAAAGAAATAAACAATAAAAAAGAAATCGTCCGGTAAGACTTTGTCAAACCGGACTAAAATAAAAAAAATTATGAGGGCCGAAGCCCCAAAAATAAAACAAACAAAAAGAAATAGAAGAATAAAATCAAAAAAAAAAAAACTTAAAGAATAACTTATCAGAAAAAATCCTCAGAAGTTCGTCCAAAAAGTTCTTGAAGCACTGAAGGAAAATCGTTAGCAGCAAAAAAAAGGTTCGTCGCAAGTCAAAAATATCAAACAAAAGGTCAAAAACCGTCACGAAGCTCACAATATTTATTTATACAAATGTGTATAAAATGTGGCACAAGGCCTAAAAAGGGGATGGGGAATGACGGTCTTCTTCTGTCTTATATCTAAAACTTAGCTAGTCCCAGACACGGACCCAAACAAACCAACAATATTCCAATCACCAAAACAACACATTCACTCCTACCTTTCTTACTACGTCCACCATAATACCTCAAATTCTCTATGATGTCCTAACTAGTCCCCTTATATACAATTATTGTTCGTGGGGGGAGGGTAAAAAATTAACAACTTTTAAAATGATCCCCAAATGATTATTTACAATATGACTGAAATATTTACAATAAAACTAAACAAAACTGTGTTAGTAATAAAACCCCCACAAACCATAAATGTGGCAGAAACATCAGTTAACTAGACGAAATCAATGCGGGACTAAGAAAATAAGTAAAAACATTACTTTCTCCAAGCATTCACACAGACACACACACATTCATACACAACAACAAATACGAAAAACCACACACACGAAACGAAAGGCGTCCCGCATCCACCAGAGAACTGACATCACTGACCACCTAACGAGGGAGGGGATGGGGAATTAAACAAAAGAAAAAAATAGGGACAGAAATAAAAGGGACCAATGCGCATGCATACCCTAGCTAAGTTTACTAGAAAAAAGGGAAAACTAAAAATTCAAAATACAAAACTTAGTCTAACCAAAAATCTGGGTGGGTTGCCTATATTCAACCCTGTTAGGACAAAATTCTGTACCTAACCGACATCTAAATGCCACTCTAGGTCAGCCCCTTTCACTCTACACATTCGCGCAAGATTCACCCACCTTTTGTCAAATTCCGATGAGGTGAGCCGCCGCCTTTCCGTCCTAATCTTGACTTTAAGCTGATGCTTAAAGAACAAGATCAGTTGGGAAGAGGTGAATTTCTCGCCCTCATGGAATCCCTTCTGACGCGTCGTCCAAATCAAGACTCTCATAATCCCTAGTAAGCAACAGAACACATAGTGTTCAGCCTTCGTCAATTGCGGCACCACATTGCTACAAACAGAACTGGCTTCCAGGACAAAGAACTTTCCCTGCAGTATGCGAACCATGAGGCCTTCAACAAACCTGCACAACGGCACTACCGTCTTGCACTGAAAAAAGGCGTGAACAATGGTCTCGACTTCCCCAGTACAGCGACGACAGTTTGGATATTTCTCCAAGCCTGCTGAACAATGTCTGTTGCCGACCCAGAGGGCCCCACGAATAGTCAGCCAGGTGAGTGATGCCTCATCATTATTGAGACATTTCAACCCAGGCGCCCAAGGCCATATCGAGCGAGCCTCCTGCTTTGTAAGACCGAGCTCGTCGATCAGATCATCTTGAACAGACCCCCAAACTAACAATTGATACAATGCCTTACGAGACAACGCCTGGGCGTCGGAGAGGCCATCCGTTGTCCGTAAGAGGAGCTTCAAAGCACGACGACATTCGCGGTAGAAGGAGCACTCGGCACGAGGTCTACGGCCGGCCTCCTTCTCGCACGAGTGCACACTTCTCAGGGATGGGAAATGTTTTCGGGCTTCTTCTTTTCAAAAGGTGCCCACCTCATGTAATCCGCGACACATTCGGTCTAGAAAGGTAATGCGAAGCATATATTGACGAATCTCAATGCTAGGCATACCCAAACCGCCCTCAGAGGGATGAAGGCAACAGATCTCGCGACATACCAAAGGGGCCTTGTCTCTCCACAAGAAAGAGAACAAGGTCCGGACTAATGACATTAGTCTGGCATACGGGAGTGGAAGCACAGAGAGTCGGTAAAGGAGGATCGGATATATGTGTGAAACACATACCTCCGCCCTTCCCTTCAGGGAAAGTCTCCTCCGAGACCACAGATTAACCGCGATCTCGGCCTTCCCTTGCACCTCCGACCAATTCATTTCCAACTGGAGATCAGGACCGAACCAGACGCCGAGTATCTTGATCGGCCCATCCGTCCAGAGGAAAGGTCCGGGAAGAGAAACTCCCTTCCACACACCCAACCGCAAGCCCACAGACTTATCGCGGTTGATCTTGGCCCCTGTCACCATCTCATACCCACTGATCTCTTTGCTGACTTCGTCAATCACGGCTCTGCTCGACACAAGAACCGAAACGTCGTCAGCATAGGCAGAATACCTGGCTGAGGTGGAAGCCCCAGGCAGGGAAATTCCGCGCAGGACCGGATTCGCCTTCAACTTGCGAAGGAATGGTTCCAACGCAAGAACGTAAAGCAGAGGCGAGAGCGGACAACCTTGACGAATGGAGCGAGACAATACGAAAGGCTTCGATCTTACCCCATTCACTTCCACCAGCGCACCGGGGGTCGCATACAAAAGTCGGATCCAGGAGCGAAAGTCGGGTCTGAAACCGGCCGCCGAAAGGACAGCCTCCAGAAATCGATGGTCAACCCTATCGAAGGCCTTGGACTGATCTAAATTGATCAGCGCGGCTTCACTGTCGACTTGTTCTAAGATCAAGCGTACCATATGAAGGTTATCCTGAATAGTCCTCCCCTTCACAGCACAAGTCTGTTCAGGGCCAATCAGACTAGACAGGACAAGCTGCAAACGGTTGGCTAGGATCTTCGCCAAAATCTTTAAGTCAGTGTTTAACATCGTTAAAGGGCGAAAGTTCCCTAACCCATCCCCACCGTCCTTGTCCTTACGCAGCAACTTGATCACACCTCTGGTGAAGCGTTGGGGTAAAGACCCCTGCTTCATCCAGTGGTTGTAAATCAGTTCCAGCAAAGGAACAAAAACGTGCGACAACCTCAAGTACACTTCGTAGGGAAGACCATCTAATCCCGGAGACTTATCCAGGCCAACCTGCTTCAGCGCTTCCCAGATCTCCGACTCTGTAATGGGACCCTCGCACCTAGCCGCTTCAGCTGCCGAAAGGCAGGGAAAGTCAGCTAAATAGGCGTCGAACTGAGCAGAGCTCAGACGGGGCTCCCTGGTGAAAAGATCCTGAAAGTAGTCCCGAAACACCTCACATATGCCCGCGTTTGTAGTCACGGTCCGCTTATCCGGCAACGTGACGCATGCAATATGTCGCTTAGACGCGCTTCGATTCTCCTCTGCACGCAGTTCAGCGGCCATATTCGTTGCCTCAGAAGACATTCTTTTTAACCTAGCCCTAACTACCAGAGCTTGATCCTTCTTGATAAGCAAAGAGGACAACTCTGCCTTAGCTAAAGCTATGTCCCCACTAACACGGGATTTCACTGCCCGATCGACTTTATCTTCTAAAGCAGTTTGCGCCGCTAATCTATCTAGATTGAGTCGACGACTAAAATCGGCAGCAAACGTTCGAATTTTAGATTTTAATTTGCCCCACCAGGCATTTCCCACAACCGCACCCGTCAGTTCCCTTTGTATCATTAGTAAAAGCTGGTCCCGGAAACCCTGATCACCAAAAAGGGAACAGTTCAATTTCCAGTAACCAGCCAATCTAACCTTAGGCTTATCTAAGTTTACACGGACCCGGACAAGCCTATGATCCGTATAAACTATATAATGGAAACTTGGACACCCTAAGAGCCCTACATCGACTCTCCTAACTAAGACCCGGTCCAGGTAGCTCGCAAGCGTCCCGGGAGCCGAGTTGCCACTAGTTGTCCAAGTCCATGCTACCTCCCGAGGGTGTTCATTCCGGAACTTACCGATGAGATCAAACCGATCGACAAAGTCTCGAAATGGTTTCACATCCGGGTTGTTAGTACCTTGTTTATGCCCTATACGATCTATATCAGGGTCAAGGACGGCATTCCAATCCCCCGCTAAAACTACCCGACGAGACGTCGTCAAGAACGGTGCGATCTGCCGAAACAAAGCAGGCCGCTCGGAATGGGTATTGGGCGCATAAACCCCAATGAGACGTAGAACCTTATCCTTTATGGTAACATCCAGCACGCAAAGTCTGCCCGCCAGATCCGCGAAGACAAGGGTACAAGCAGCCTTCAAAGACTTGCTCACTAGCCAAGAGACACCCCTCGAACGACCATCAAAACAGGCTGAATAAACGGCGAACCCCTTAGACAGTATGTCCTCACGATCATGAGAAGAAAAACGGGTCTCTTGTATACAACATACATTCACCCCGAGGCGCTGAAGATCACGAGTGAGCCTCGCCCTGCGAGACTCGGACCTCAGGCCCCGGACATTTAAGCTAGCTAACCAGAGTGCCATTGTCAAGCCGATTAGGGTTGTCCTTCAGGATAGAACATGGCTGGAGTGAGGACACCGACAGCTTGTCTCATCGAACCAGATATCATCTCAGTATCAAGAGTATCATCCTGAGACAAGCCACCGATGTCCGCAGGATAGGTTAGTTTAAGGGCTCTATAAAGGGATGGGTGAACAGAAAGAGGGACCCTCCCTTTACATTTCTTGGATTCATCTAAATTTTCCTCAAGAAGGACGGCAGCTGGTGGCACCACTTTCAAGGAGGCCTTAGCCTCCTCTATCATGCCCCAAATCTCCCGCGTACCCGGGCCAGTTCTAACTACAGTTAGCAGATTTCGGGCCTTCATGAAATTTTCCGGCACCTCTACATCAACACCATTGATGTGCCGGAAATTCCATAATATTTTCAAGGGCATCGGGTTTTTGGTTTGCCCGAAGACCCTTTCTGCCTGTTCCCGGGATACGCGGCAGACGTCTTCCCCTGGGAGGTATGGTGGTTTAATTTTCTTTTTCTTTTTATCGGTAGCAGTTTGAGAATCCGGGCTTCTGACCCTTTTCTTATTTGGAGACTGAATAGGTGTTGGAATCGGAGTTGTAATGGGTGTAGAGGAGGGTGTCATGCCAGAAGGCGAAGGTTTTGAAGAAAGATATTTTTTCGGTGAATTTGTCAGAGATTTTGGAGCAGATGGTACAGTAAAAGTGTCTTTTTTTGATGAAGGGGAAGACGGGGCAGAGGATAGGGGGCTCGGTGCCCCCAGCGATTTCTTATTTTTCCCCCGCTTAGTCTCAAGTTTTTCTTTTAATTTTTTTAAGTCCAATATTTTTCACCAGCTTGGCTCATTTAATTTTTGAGTATCAGAGGCATTTTTTTCGTAAGACGCCGAGGCGTCGCCCTCGGAGCTGGTAGAGGGAATGGGGCTGTAGGTGACTTTGTCCCCGGTGTCATGTTGGGACTGAAGAACCGCTGTTTGGGTCTTCCCCTTGCCCCTAACTACGAGGCGCCATTCCCCCTCCTCCTTCTCCTTATCCACACTTGTGGCAGGCGTCGGTTTCGGGGGTAATGTGGGTCTGGGCCCAACCGGGGGATTTTCCTCACCGGTCCGCCTCGCAGCTAGGCCCACTACAGGCGCCGCGGATTTTAGCTTCTCGGCCAAGGGGGGATTTTGGTCGCCAGCGACTGGAACTCCAGGGGCCTTCTTTCCTGGGCAGGAGGAGGAAAGGTGACCAGTCTCTCCACACCTCCAGCAAGTTGGTCTTCTACCGGTCACTATGACCGGCATTTTCCGGTCGCCATACTCCAAACAGTTGGGGACGGACTTGAAGGCCTTCTGGTCGAGCATTATATCAAAAGTCCATCCCCCGTTCAAATTGTCGGAGAGAGCCCCTAAAATTTGGCCGAACTGCATAAAAAATGCAGCCAGGAGCTCTCCCGAAATTTGAGGAGGAACTTCGAAGACGGCTACCCTGGTCCGCCTGCGGCCTTCATATTCTGTTCTGATGATATAATCTTTGGTTATCAATTCCTTTTTCGCCATGGCCAGGCAATCTTCTGGGGTGTGTAGCAGAATGCTGTCGCGAAGCTCACTGGTAAACTTGTGTTCGTGCATAGTATTTATTTACATTCCTGGTCACGTGCGTAGCTCGCGAACACATTTCAAGATTTTTGGCGGTATTTTGTGTTTAAACAGGTGTGCGTTGGCGTTGTTATTACTTTGAAATATATTGGCCAATCAGAAGCAATTATTGTAAAACTTGCGTCTGGAGCCTGGTTTGTGTTTACCTTGCACAAAAATCTATAACTAACATGAAAATGTAAATTAGAAATGTTTTAGCCATTTCTTGTCCAATGAGGATGTAGTGCACTCAGTAATTGGTTCTGATCCACTGACATATGGAGGTTAAGCTCTATACTATCATCCTGGTTGCAATTAGGCATACTATATGTGTAGACATTACTGACTTCTTTTTTTCTTTAAGAAAACAATTTTCACAAGCTGTTTTGTCTATCAAATTTTAACAGTGACTTTTTAATATCTTTCTTCAAATATAGAATACTAACAGCCATACCCAGCTGGTCGATCAGAAAAAGCGTTCAGTTAGAATGGAGCAAAAACAGCATCATGTTTAGATGTAACAGTCTATCTTCAATTACTTTAAATACTTTCATAAAAAACATTTTGAATTAATGCAGTTACTGATATAAGAGAAGTAGCCTGTATTTATTCAATCGAAATTAGTCAAGGACATGAAGGATAAAACAGGCAATATGAAGATCCACTTCAGATCACAATTATTATGGGATTTTTGAAATTCAATTTGTCAGTGTACTACCAGGGATATAAAAGAGGATAAATTTATAAGGCAATTGTTAAGTTTGATGAAAATTAGTTGAAAGATCAACGAAAAATAAGGAATCAACCAGTTAAAATCGCCATTGTTCGTTATTTATGCAGGCTTTCACTATATGAGTGGACTCAATTACCAAGTTAAATGACTGTTAAACAATCAACTTATTGTGGGCTCCAATTGGGTGAAGTTTGTATTAGATTGCTTGAAAATTGAGGGAGTTTTTAGTTTAAAATTTGTGTTGAAATCGATTTTTGTTTTTGCATTTTTTTCACTAAACAGAATGGTGTAGAAATCAAAAATGAATTATCGCTGAGCTCGTCATGATGTAAGTAACCTACATACCGAGTTTGAACAAAATTGGAGTAGAAAAGTTGAATTTATCGATTTTTTTTGGTCGGCTTTATCGATTATTGACTTTTCTAAAAATTATTAATTTTTATGCTAAGAACCTTTCTCTTACATTGTACAATGTATGTGCCAAGTTTGGTCAAAATCGACTCGATGAATCACACAGACAGACACAGACATCCTCTGTTTTACATGTATAGATTGTTTGTATGCTTTTTTGTTTGCAAAGTTTTCGCAGAGGATATAAAATTTGAACAAATCTGCTGTGTTTATTATTTACATTATTCGAACTATTGTCCTCATCTTTGTTGCCATATTTATTACAATGTTTCGGCCGTTGTACGCTTCGGCCTTTCTTCCTTTAATGATAATGTTATTAAGCTTATCAGACGTTATGAAAAGAATTTACATAAAATAAATAGACAACACTTGTCTATATTATTTAATGAAACATGTGTGAATATATATATATATATATATATATATATATATATATATATTTGGTTGGATTGATGTCAGTTTGTGACCCTGGGTTTCACGCTTTTGCGATCGTTAGACACTGATTAATTTTTTTTTTTTTTTTTATTTTTTATTTTAACTATTTTTATACGACTATAGCAGTAAAAAAAATTAATTTCATAAACTATTGTCTCAGATTTTTTATGCTGATGGATTGGGGAGAGGGAAAACTCGGACAGTTAGGCAACTTAGAAGCGTTATACCCTAAATTTGACGTGTGTGAAAGGGGAAAAATGAGAAAACTCTTGCCTGTTGTAGCAGCACTTCACGGTGTCTTGTGTAATGAAAGTTAGAGATTGTAACCAATTGCATCGTTGCTTACATGAAACGCCTGTCCTTTTAATAATAACAGTATCTAATATCGTAACCGTATAATGTAGAAACATACTAATAGAACTAACTAAACTATCCGGTGGATGAAAAAAGGATTTCCTTTAGAGCTTTCCAGATGGTGTCAAATGTTTTGTACTCTCATCCATCCAATCAGATAGGATCTACTACAACACCAAACATAAAAACTGGTCGACAAAGAGAAACAGATTCCCTGTTTCTTACCTTAACTGACTGCCACACAACTATTGGAATTCCATTGCTTCCCCCCACCCCTCTACATCAAGTTTCAAGGTAAGTACAAGTTACAACAATTGGTTATATGCAGTTAAAGATGTTTATGTTTAAAATATAACTTAATACCGTTTTCTAGATTAAAGTACAGAGAAAAAAAAACAACTAGAGCTTTATGCTCAATGTAGAGAGGCTGCTGCAACCTCTTGCTTTGTGGGTGCTCTGTTTGTCTGCATCCGGGCGGAGAGGAACCCAGACAAGGTTATGCCAAAGAGCAGAATCTCGTCTGGACAGCGACCAGACTCTGTGTATACGGGGTCTATGGGCAATTTTTGTCCAAGCCCACAGGCTCAGAATTGCCTCACACAAAAATTGGCCTTGTGCCACACCCTACCTTTTGGGGATGTTGGTAAATACCACTTTATGTCGGGTTGACAGTAGAAGAGTAACGTTGTTAACTTTGACAACTGCTCACAGCCTACCATGTGTAAATAACCATTATTTTCACTATGTTTCAAGAAAAAAGTATTATTTAAAAAAAAATTCTGATAAATAACTAAATTTAAGGATTAATTATTTGGAAGCGTTCTCCAGGACAAATATTGGATTTTTAAGAGATTTTAAATTTAATTTTCTTTTTTTTCGTCTCTATAATTTGATGAGTGACTATGGTTAAAAATAAAACTAATTTAAATCATTTTTTACGAAAATAAAACCAAAATTTTATTTAAAATAAAAGTTTAATTTATTTAAAATGCATTTTGTGTGTTTGTGTGTGTGTGTGTGTGCGTGTTTGTTTGTTTGTTTGTGTGTGTGTGTGATACCAATCTATATAAAGTTTGTATGCCTCAAATATCAATCCATAGTTTATCCGGCCAAGGGAAACAACTCTTATCAGAAATGGAAGAGTTGTTTACCTTGGATTATTTTTTTTTTAAGAGAAGGAAGAACAGAAATGAGTGACGCGTGCTGGCAAACAAGACTTGAAATCTGTTATTTATATTCAGTATTTATTGGGTGTTATACTATTGTAGCTAAAATGTTTAAAAGCTGTGAATTAGAATAATAATGACTAAACATGTAAATTTGGTAACAGATGATGAAATATATCTTTTTATATGATGTAACCTCAGTACTTAGCTGTTAGTTAAAAATTTTAAAAGTATTTCCAAGACTATAAACCTTCATGGAGCCAAGCCATAATCTTAAACATGCTCTGTTTACGAACAAGTGCCTTTGTGCTCTTGACTAGTACGTCATTGCAATACAAACAAAATCGGATGAGTGATTAAGGTAAACAATATGTGGCGCTAGTAAATGACGGAAGCTTGGTGAATGTGTTGTTTTGTATGAGAATGACTTTTTTTTCTTAGAAATTTCTTTCCAATATTACGGTGCGTCTTGTAAGCCGGAAAATACGGTAGTATCTATTTTAACATTTCGCTCATCCTTTGACTGGGAGTTTCATTACGATTTCTTTGTAATTTTTTTTATCTTTTAACAGTGATTGCTTATAAGAGTAGCAAATCTCTTCCCTGAATCTCCCTGGACTGTGCGTTGTTGTCTGTTGATGGCTGCCCCATGACGCATGGAACTACATCACACCTAAAAACAAGATAAATCCACATATTTTAAATAACATGACTATTATTACTCACTAAAGATGTTTAATGATTAAACTATTACATTATTTAATAGCTAAGATAATGATAAACAATTTTATTATTTATTATATGATCAGTTATTACACTTTTAATTTAATAACTGAGATGATTAATAATTTTATTATATTATTTCACTCAATTATATTAAATGTTTAAATTGATAAATGAGAATTTTATCTCAATTTAATTTAATAACTGAGAGTAGGATAAATATCTCACTCTCAATTTTTAAATTGATAACTGACATAATATAATTTTAATTATATTATCTAAGTTATTAAATTAAAAATTAAATTATTATCTCACTCTGAGATAACATAAAATGTAACGCTATAATTTGAAATTTTATGGTATTTAGTATTAATTTATATTCTTTATTATTAATTGCTATACTTTGATGGTTAGGATTTTATTTAACTTACAAAAAAGAATCTTAAAAAAACTAAAATGAAATTAAATTATTTTTCTTAAGTAAAAAAAAATAATAAATAAAACAAATTATTTGATGCATGACACACACAAGGAAAAGTATACACACTATATAAAGGAAAAGTATACACACTATATAAAGGAAAAGTATACACACTATATAAAGGAAGATGAATAAATAGAAAAATTAAAAATATTTTGTGAAACAGGAAAAAAAAAAATTTGAAAATTATCATTCCATATTTAAAAAGAAGCTTGTTGAAACATAGGGATGATGAAACACGGCAGTGAAATGAAAGAATTGGCCACAGATGAAAATGTTTATATGTCATGGAGTTTTCCCTAAGGGAACACATGACCTTTTAACCATAATATCAATTATGATACACCATACTAAAAAAAAGGAAAAAATAACATTTTGATGCACAAAAAAAAATATTTTTTAATTAAAAATCATGACAGCAAAACTTTTTACCATAATCATAAAAGGTTTTGGTGTGATGATTTGTATTAAGCCTTTTAATTTTTGCTTAGTTAATAGTCTTCAATTAATTATAAGTACAATTTTAATACGATTTGAATTTCTAGAAAATTTCCTGAATTTGCAGGGTGGGGTGTATCAGATGTAAAAATAAATAAATATATATATATATATATATATATATATATATATATATATATTTTAACAAGATTTTCTAGAAATTAATTTTCAAAAATAAATTCATTCACTTTCATATAAGTCCTAAAAGTTTCATTAAAATCTGACAATTATTTGATTTTTACAAGAATTTCCAAACTAATATGTCATTTTACCAGAAACACCTACACAAAAATGTCCATTCCCACACGTCTTACGCAGTTGACAAAAAACAAAAATTAAAAAAAAAAAAAAATTTGACCCAAATTTAGAATATGTTAGAAAGGAGAAAAATTGTTTTTAAATATAATTAAAAAATACTTTGTTCTTTCCTCTTAATAACAAACACTTTGACAATAAAACTTTGTTTTTGAGTTTGGGACCTTTTTCATCATGCTATGCTGTTTTTACACAAAAAAGTGAAGGTACCTAGAGGATGTTTATGTCAGGACAAAAGAAAATGGTTGCAACTCCTGCACCAGGAAAAATTGGGAGACAGGAAGCTGGCACAATTTCTACGTCATTTGCAACATTAAGCTGGAGAAGGTAATGTGAATGGCATTATATGTCATTTTTCTCCAGTGTTTGCCGTCTGTGTATCACGCTGTTTTAGCTGCGATGGGCTAAAATGCACCCATCAAAAAGCTAGATAAAATAGAAGATAATGTGGCATACCTAACTTCATGATACACTGCTCCCATTTCTGCCATACAAACACAGAAACCAGATCCTCTGGTTAGACTCCTAGAGAGACAGCGAAGTTTAAAGGCTAAGATGGAATACTTAGATGGTTACAGAAGGTTAGCATTCCTCGCTTCCAAAGTAAAGGTCACACAAGAGCTAGTAGCAAAGACCCAATGTGTTACTTATACAGGAAATTTGGGGATAGGGCTAATTACTATAAACCCCCCTATTCATTCAATTCAAAACAGGGAAAAGCCCAAACTGGCAACCAGAGGCAACTTGGTGCACTGGAGTGGGAGATGTTTGTTGCTTACTATTTGTTTGGGACTGCACTACTGGTATATGTTTTCTGGTGGACAGTGATGCACAAATATCCTTAATTCCTGCAATTAGGGCAGACATGTTAAAAGGCCCTAATAAACTTACCCTACAGGCCGTAAATAAGTCACTCATCCAGATATATGGTAATGGCCTTACATTGAATTTGGGACAGAGTTTCAACCACTTCTTTGTCTTAGCGGATGTAGAGAAGGCCATATTGGGGTTAGATTTCTTACACAAATTTGGTCTTCTCATTGATGTTCACAGATATTGTCTGACTGACCCTAAGAGGAATACTCAATCACCTGGAGACATTCATAATGTAATTCCATTATATCCTACAGTGGCTAACACAGAGGATTACCCTATATTTTGTGAACTTTTAAAAAAGTTTGACAAAATTACAAAACCGTTTTTTCACAAGGTTACGCTATCATACACTATCACACACGACATAGCTACTAACAGTCCTCCTGTTCGCAGCTATCCTTGTCTTTTCTTATTTGGATTCAGTGTTAGTGTATCAATGGCTACACTAATGCTAATATTAGTACTCAGTGTACAGGAAAGCATTATTCTTCCCAGCACTAAATAGCTGACCAATTATGGTTGGCTTGTAAAAGATACTAATAAGACTGTTTTATTATTGTTTTCTTTTGCTTGCATTTTGAGAATTTTATTTCAGAAAATGCTCTATGAAATTATTTTTAATAGCATTTTGCTATCATGGGAAATGAAACCAAAAAACTTTATTAGCTGAAATGGACTTTTGATACTTGAAATCAGGTCAACAAACATTGGCAAGGTCAGATTTTATTATCAAAGTCAATGTTTTCTCTCTGAAATTGATGTTAACAAACTAATGTTGGTAAAAGTTTCAGCATATGTTTATATAAATATACCATATGAATTTCAGCCTATTCTTTTCATTAGAAATATTCAGAAGTGGTATGAGATTTGATTATGCAATTCAAGGGTTATAAAGTATATAGTTACTGAGGCTTATGTTTTGTTTTTTTTATTTCAGTTAGAAAGATTGTGTAATGGGTTAGAAGAAAGATATCTTGGAGAAATTAAAGCTATTGAGTGATGGAAATCGTTAAAAAAATTAGAGAATGAGCAAAAAAGAAACTGAAAACATTGGCAAGGGAGGTACAAGGAAAAAATATTTAAAGACTAATGTGAGCGTTTTTTTTTTTTATATACAATTAAGATTTTAGTAAAATATTCTCCATAATCTAATGTTTTATTGAATTTTAGGTGGTTTGGTTTTAATTTATTTTCTGATAATGTGTAGTAACAACTGTAACTAGAAAAATCAGGACTTTCTAAAATAATTGAAGTAGTTAGATTGGAATCCCCTGTACAAGGAGTTCCCTTAAAAGTAATTTGGCTTTTGTCCGAGCCTGAAGGCCAAGAACAAGAAAACTATTTGTGTACAGTTGTTCAGGACTTAAATTGGAAAGTCAGTGATTGGTTGAGGTGGCACAGAAATCGCCATGATGCTTTGTATATAAAGGCAGAAGTTGCATATTAATGCTTATCTTTGAATTGGACAAGATGGTGTAACCCTAGATGCAAGCCACCAATCTGTCACTGAGTAACATGCCACTAGCGTTTATTGCTGGTGATCTGCTGTCGGACATTTAGTGTGTTTATCTTAATAATGTTACCACTGGCAGATCACCAGAGGCCCACTGGTGGCCTACTGGTGAGGCCACTAGCAGCTTGCATGTTGGGAATTTCTGATCCTAATAAAATGTTTAATCAGGTAAAAGAGACACTTGCCATGGCAGTATTATGTTCTTATGTTTTTTTATGATGCTGTAACTGAATGGGATGGAACTTTTGTAAAGAAAAAAAAAAAAAATGCCTAAGTACTCATATTTGATAGTGATCTTCAAATTTCTTCATTTCTGCTTTCATAAAGTTCTTCTTTCTTTGCTGGACGCAGAACATTTAAATTTACTCTAACCATGTCACTATTTATAGTTTCCAGTGCATGTAACTAATCAGTCAACATTGGAAAAGTGTAAGTATTGAAACCAAATGCAAGTCCTCATCTTTGTTGTCACAATGTTTTGGTCGTTGTACCTTCTGACCCTCATCAAGTGTGTATCGAGCTTTTAACTTACAGCAAATTTTCAACTGAAGCCATTATTTAATCTATGGAGATAGACTCTCCTTGTTCTACTGCCCATGTCTACGAATATCTCATCTTGTTAATATTATTAGTACTGCTCAATTGCTTGCACTGAATCCAAATACATAATGTCTGGCCAGGGATTGAACTCACAATTACTATGTCACAAAATTCACAAATCAGCTACTTAATCCATTAGGCCATAATCCTGTAAAATATGTAAAATTGTAAAGTATATGAATCTGTGCCTTTCACTGGTCAGAAATGTGGGTGATAACTGAAAAAGAAAGATAATCAGAAAATAACAAATGCCTGCCTTGTTGCCAATGGTTATGAAGAAAATTTGGCAAGCTTTAACTTTTGTGCTTACAAAAGGACGTTTTTTTTTTTTTATTCTCTATTATCTTCACTCCCTTGGCAATATTTATTTATAAGATTATAAAAAATATGTGAACCAAGTACAATGCAATGTTTACGATTTATCTTTTATAAAAAAATTATTATTTACCATTTTATAAAGAAAAAAATGTGAAAAATCTTTTTATTCAAAAATTTAAAAAAAATAAAAGTATCAAAATATGTAAACCATTTACAGTGAAATATTTATTATCTATCATTTTATAAATAACTATGAGAACAAGCTTTTTATTCATAATTTTATAAACAAATAAATTATTGCACAAAAATGCCTTGCAAATGTTTTTTTTCAAAATTTAGAATAACTGTTACTCATCACTGTTTATTTAAACTTTCTTCATCACACATTTTTAATAAATTTGTGAATAAAAATATTTATTTCTTTTTAAATTAATAAATAATAAACATTGTAATAGCTGGTTACCATTTTTAAAATGTTGTAAATTTAAAATTATTCTTGTAAATAAACAACCTTATGAATAAATAGTGTTTAATATTTTAGCTGTAAGTTCTGAAAGAACAAAAAAAATGCATTAATTCACTTTCATATACTTGGATTTTATTAAAATTTAAATCATTGCTTTTTATAACAAACATTGCCAATGGAGTGAAAGTAGTTAAAATAATAACAATGTCAACAAAAAAAAAACAAAAAACGTCCTTTTGATCCAATTCTTTTGTGTGCATGAAGGTTAAAGATTGCAGGAAGATTTTAATTATTTTCAAACGGATTCTCCAACCTGCAGTCAAAAAGATGTGTCTCTGGTGATGTTAGCAATATTTGTTATGAGTTTGCAAATTGAGACAATTGATTTCACATCAGCATTTTTGCAGGGTAATATGTTGGGATGAGAGGTATCACAATTTACACACACTAAGAGATGACTAATTAAAGCTAAATTTATGCAATCATTAAAAAACGTAATTGCACACCAATTTTTGACTAGTTACATACACACATACCACACTACACTCAAAACAAATTTTAAAACAAACACAAATATACCAGAGCGCTAGCCATTATCAACACAACTCTTGCTTGTCACAGATGCTTACAACTATGTCAATATATTTCTCTTGTATAGGCTATAAGAAAAGCTGAACAGAGCACAGAGAAGAGAGATTTCACACATGCCCACTAACCATAGAGGCTACCTGGAGCATAGCTGGTTGCTTGTCTGACCATTATGCTTTGAAAATGACCTCCTGTGAACACAGAAAGAGAATGGACAACACTACTGCACATGACAAACCCAAATTGATAGCTACCAAGCAGTCAACTGCACCACACATTTGAATGTCACGGTATACCACTTACCAGTGATATTTTCATATCTTCTAAATGAAAATAAACCTTTGGTCATTTCTTCAAAACAGCGTCTAATTTGTTTCTCTACTCCAACCAATTTCCACCTTGGATCAGTATTCTCGTAATGCATTGTGAATGATTTTATATTCTATGTAAATTAATATTTTAAGAAAGATGTGATTTCAGAATTAAAAAGGATGTTCAAAGTAGGTACTCAGGACAATGGAACATTCAAATGTTTGTAGTCCAAAAATAGAATTACTCTAGATCAAATCATCTGCATCACCAATATAATTAAAATAAAAAAAAAGGAGAAAAAATGATGAGCTAAGTATAGATGAAAAGACGGAAAAAGATTTGCTGGTCAAATGATGTGGGTATCTATCTACCAAGACACATATCACATATATAGTTTGATATCTGTAAAATGAGTACTATTGCAAAATAGCCTAAAGTGAAAATGCATTTTGAGGCCAATAAGTCATTAGCAAATATGAAACCCAGCAGAGGTTTCATATTTTTTCTAAAGTTGGGAAAATGTTCAAAATTGAAGATTGTTTGTTATTAGTGTAGCAGCTGATGTTAGGGTTTTAATAATGGCTACATTACAGGAAATATTCAACTGTAGTGCTTTGCAAAGCTAACAAAGCATCTCTCAGGTAGAGACAATGAATTCAACAAACCTTGTTAGTGATCATCTTCTGAGGGTTGATGCGGCAACAGTTAAAGAGATCTATGATGAAATCCAAATTGAATGGATTGGGGGTTGCAAGGAAATTACAGACTGCCTTACAAAAGCAGGGGCTCCCCCTGAGATACTGAAAGATATTTTGCCTCAATAACTGTTTTAATATTTGTGCCCAATAATTTCAGAAGAGATTTACAATGTTAATGTTGAGTTATTTAACATTATTTTGTATTTGTGTAGTCATCTCCTTTATTTAGCATAGCATTGGGTTTTAGAATGTGTTATACTCTGCTGCAAATTACATCTCTTTCAGATTCACTGTGCGTGTCATCCAGATGTGAGCATTAAGAAAGCAAAACTTAAAAAGGTCATTTTTGTGCAGGGGCTCTGAGCATGATATCTGGCCCACAAAACAAATCCCATCAAAAATACAAGACATAAAATAAACCAATCGTGAAAGTTGCTGCCAGAGAAATAATATAAACAAATGATGAGCTTAGGAGCCTCTACATTTTATTTATAAGAATGCTGCTTATGAGTGATACAAAACATGATTGACAAACTGGTGACTCAACACTAAAATGGTGATTCTATTCAACTGACTTGACACACATATCTGCTTGAGAGACACCCTCCTCCAAATATCCACACCATACACACATAATCATTCTTCTCACATCCTCTGTATCAGCAAAGTTAGATTTGTGGTTTGACTAATCCACTCCAGGCCTCTCTCAACATCTTCATTATGACACAACATATCTGTTAACTCCTGGTTTTACTAACAACACCCTTACACCAAATCACTTCCTTGACCATTGTCAACTAAAGAACTTTATATCAACAATTCTGCTATCTTTTCACACCTCCTCACAGGTTGGTTATTGCTGTTTTCATTTGATTATGCGTGATCACGATTCATTAATCCACTTCAGGCCTCTTTTATCATCACTACCATAACCTCAGTCAACTGACCCCCCAATGCATCAACTCCATGGCTTACCAACTCTACCCACATCCAAAATCGATACACCTCTCCTGCACAAAGACATTCTAATTGCATCTGCTGCATCAGCAAATACAAAAGAATTTTATATTTACATGCTACCATACATGTGTGACATTTAGTCTGTGATGCAAAATCAAAACACTCTTGATTTATTAAGCATAACTTAGATGTGTCACAAGCCAGCAAGTATGGAGCACCCAGTCAGGATTGAACTCACTACTTATCTGTAACTGATTTGGTGAAATAAGTTTACTAACCATTACATTACATCAAATAGCTCAATTTCTCATTGTTGTGAGCATAGTTCTCACTGAATTTGGGCCATGTGCTTGATTAAGATGACTTTAATAAATGTTTGTCACAAAATTTACCTGATGGAAGCTGCTGCAAACATTAAAGGTAAGTCTAAATTTAAAATCTCAAGGTTTAGAAATCATGTGAAGTCATGTAAATTCTATTTAGGTTAAAAAGATAAACAACTTTCAGTTATTAGCATTGCATTTTACCAAAATATTCCTTAAATTCTATCATCTATTTCAGGTATATTTTCTTTTTAAATAAAGATTGTTAATTATGTATGCCGTCTAAGTTCTCCGTGATGAATCACTCTTCTTTGGAATATGGTTGGTCTTATTGTTTTGGTTAAAGAAAAACATTTAAAGAAGAGTTAGTCTACATCTCTTTTGAAATATGAGAAAGTATTTTGCTACTTATTTGAATATCAATCATATCCTTTTTTTTATGTTTGCAAGTCAAAGATTAAAAATTTTGGAATTACTCCATAATGAAATGTTTTCCTTAAAACAAGGAAAACCTAAACTGATCAAGTTGTTTGGATTTAGCGTTTCATTATTATTACTTCTGGAATTTTATTTGCTTTCATTTAGTCTTTCCTTTCAATTCCTGGAAAATTGATGGCATCATCAAACTGGCCAATTGAAGACACTTGGTATTTAAAAGAGCACAAATTATCAGGAGATATTTTGATGTCATTATTGGGAACTCAGTATAATGAAACATTGGTAATGGATAGACATTAGAAAATTTGAATTTCTTTCATCGGAAAGATCACTGACTTCATAAAATCAATGTTTAGGAGATCATTCAAAACAATACAATCATGGTTTTATTGTCGAGATTTACAGTTTAGCTTAGTATGGAACAAAACTGTAAGTATGGAGTACTTAGTATGGACCAAATTCACCAAACTTCAGAGTAGTAATGGTCTGTTAGAATAGAACATGAGCCATTAAATTGAAAGTCTACTTGATTAATCATCAAGTTTATTTTTGCACTGATTCAACAATACTTTTAATTTGTTGCATAGCTCAGACTTATTTCATATTAACAGCACATTTTCATGGATCTTGCTTTCATCTGTAGTACTTCACAATGTCATTTTAGTTAACAACATCTCTTCTTATCTACAAATTTCATGGAAAAGTTCACAAGGCCCAAACAATTTAATACAGATTCAAATTCATTTGAGGGTGCAAAACATGCAAGTGTTGGTTAGGAAATTTCAATAATTTTGTAGAATCTCTGCCTGCAGAATCTTAACCTACTTGTCACATATATGGAATCCAAATCGAGAATAGGATGATGCTCTAGAGACTGAAGATAATATAAATTAAATCAAAGAATAGGTTTTTTGCTTGGCATTTTTTCACAATGTTTCTTTGGTTTGGTTTGGTTTGGTTTGTTTTGATTTTACGGCATATCAACCTCAATGGGTCATTTAATGCCGACAAAATTTTTATTGTTGGTAATTTTTTTTTTTTAAAATCTATTTCTGGGAATATTTTTGCTTTAAAAATTCTATTTCTGGTAATAATTTTCTTTCAATTATGTATCACTGGTAATATATATTTTTCTTATTTTCAAAAATGCATTTTTTAAAAATTTTCTTTTAGATTTTTCTGTAGATCCCAATTTCTTTAGGGAAATTTATGATGTTACTTCGATTAGTATTTTCGAATAGATCCTTTAGGTTATCCAATTTATAGTGTTTATTACGGATTCGTTGGAGATTATGACAGTTTAGTAGGATGTGTTTGATTGTATAAGATTCTTGGCATGGGATGCATGTTGGAGCTACCTCATTTTTTTAGGAGATGTTGTTGGGTTATGTATGTGTGACCAATACGGAGTCTGGCTAGAACCCCCCCCCCCTCTCTCCTTATCTTTCTGGAACTTGCCGGTATTTCACTGATGATAGGTTTAATATTGAAAAGTTTCTTGTTATCACAGTTGTTCCATAATTGCTGCCATTTGTCTTTAATGGTCCTGTTTATGCAGGGTCTAAAGTCAGTGTGAGGCAACATTACTTTAGAGGGAGCCATGTTCAGAGATTCCTTGGCCATTTTGTCTGTTTTTCCATTTCCTTGTATGCCAAAATGGCTCAGTATCCAGCATAAAACTATTACTGTATCTTTTCCCTTATAAATGGAGTCAAACCTATTTAATAAATTATTAATTAATGGATTTTTCATGTTTTTATTCTTCAAAGCTGTGAGAACAGATGATGAATCTATCTGACTCACTAGATTTTATAATATCTAAATCCAAATGTATGGCTGTGGCTTATGCACTGAAGATTGAGGCATTGTCTGGCAATCTTTTTTGCATTATTATGTTGTCAAGTATAGCAGAACATCCCCACTCTGTGCAACATTTTAGAACCATCTGTGTATATATGCATATGATATGAGTGAGCTTGTAGAACATTATGAATTTCTTCCATATAATTGGATGAGTTAGAATTAATTTTGGAATATTTGATAAGGTTTAACAAAATTGTAGGGTACTTAATTAACTAGGGAGGATTTTTTGAGTTGGTGGATTTAAGTATAATAGCTGGATTTAATTGCGTTTTGTTGACTAGCTTTTTCATGTAAAATCCAAAGTTTTGACATCATTTTCTTTTTTATCTAAAAGAAATTCTTATTTAGGGTTGAAGGTACAGTGATATGCAGGGTTAGTTGGACATGATTTCAGTTTTAGATAATATTGTAATGCTAGTTTTTCACGTCTCAACTTTAAAGGTGCCTCATGGACTTCTGCATATAGACTTTCTATGTGTGATGTTTTGAAAGCCCCCAGAGACAGTCTTAATCCTGCGTGGTGTATAGGTTCAAGGATTTTTAGATAGGATTTCCGAGTCAAACCATATATGAAACATCCATAGTCCAATTTAGATTTTATTAGAGTTCTATATAATTTTAGGAGTGATATGTGATCAGCTCCCCAGTCAGTGAGGTATGAATGTCAGATTTTTTATCGAAGAATATTCCCAGAAATTTCTGATGATCTGTCATTTCGATTTTGTTCCCTTCCACTTTCAGGGTTGGATCATTGTGCATTTTTCTCTGATTACAGAAATGAATACATTTTGTCTTAGTTGGAGAGAATTTAAAGCCATTTTCAATGGTCCATTGATTTAATTTATCTAGACACGTTTGCAATTGCTGTTCTGCTGTATGCATGTTCTTTGATCTGTAGCAAATCAGAAGGTTGTCTACGTATAGTGAACCATCAACATCTTCATTCATTGTTAACAATGTTGTTTATCTTTCTGTTAAAAAGTGTGGCAGATAAGATACAACCTTGTAGAACACCTTCTTGGATTTTTGAGTCTGAGAGTGTTGATCCAACCCTAACCTTGAAACTGCTATCAGATAAAAAGTCATTTATCAAATTGGATAATCTGCCCTTTAATCCCAACTTGTACAAGTCATTCATTATTCCCAGCCTCCAAGTTGTCGCATAGGTCTTTTCTAAATCAAAGAAAATGGCTATTGCATGTTGTTTTTAAAAGCTTCTCTAATGAAAGTTTCTAATCTAATAATGTCTTTTATTTCAAAAACCACTCTGGAGATTGGAAATTAAACCACTAGTTTCGAGATACCATTTCAGTTTTTATTTATTATTCTTTCTAAGGTTTTGCATAACTTGTTAGTGTTATAGGTCGAAAGTTTTTGGGATCTGATTTACCTTTATCTGGTTTAGGTATAGGAATCACAATAGCTTGTTTTCGAGCTATTATGTAATTTTTCCCTTAAACCATATCTGGTTGAATACATTTTACAAATATTTTATTAATTTTGGAGGGAGTTGTTCATAATGAATTTCATCTGGTCCAGTAGGCTGTATTATGCGATTCCTTTATGACATATATGAGTTCCTCTAGTTCCTTTTACCAGCGATTTTCCAAACTGATGTTCCAAAAATTTTGGGGGTTTCGTATTTGAGTTTATTTTACTTAATATAATCTCTCCATGATTTTCTTTTTTTGCCTCTTTAAAGATTCTTCATGCCATTGCTCTTTTATGCTTGAATAAATCTAAGTTTTGAGTTGTTGATTGAGTATTGAATTTTCTTAGTGTTACTCTATGAAGTCTTATTGCTTTTTTGCAATCTTTGTTGAACCATGGTCTTTGATGTTTGTTTGATTCATTGCTTTTTGGTATGCATTCTCTTACTATTGCCATTAATGTTTCCACAAAATATTCCATAGATTCCCCCCCACCAGTTTCCTTTATCTATGAGTTTTTGATGACACTGTTTTTTATATTCCTTCCAATCCACCTTGTTTAGTTTCCATCGATTCTGAAGTATTTAATATTATTGGGTAGTGATCATTATCCCATGAATCATCGAGAACTTTCCCATTTTAATCCATAAATATAGTGGGATCACACAGTGATAGGTCAATAGCTGAATATGTACCTAATGCTGGATGTAAATATCTATTAGTCTTATGATTTAGTAGGCATAAATTGTTAACATTTTCCATATTTTTCCCTTTTTTGTTAGTGTTCTTAGAACCCCATTGTGACTGTTAAAGTTACTTAATAATAGAAATGGTCTTGGTAATTGTTCTATTTGTTTATTTAAGTTGGTTTCTTCTACAGGCTCATGCGGTGGGATGTAAATAGAGCAGATCTTTATATGTAGGGCAGCTTTTACAGCTACTGCTTAAAGTTTGGTTTCTAATGGTATTTTGCTTTGAGGAATGTCATTTCTTATTAGAATTGATATGCCTCCAGATGACCTCTGTTGAGTGTCATTTATGTAATTATATTGACAGTAATTTTTTATTTTTATTTCATCATTTGGTTTTAAGAAATTTTCTTGCAGGCAAATGACCATGGGCTGATACTTTGTTGTAAGTAGAAGATTGTTTATGTTAGCAATTAATCCTCTACAATTCCATTGAATAATGTTTTGCATCTTGATTATGAATTATGAATTTTTCATGTCCAAATTTTTTTTTATTAGGGTGAAGTGTCCATCATTTCTATATTCTTCAGACTATTAGCATTTTGTTCCTTGTTATGTTTTGTTCTTTCAAATTCTTTTGTTTCTACTTTCTTGTTTGATTTTGCTTCCTTAGTTTTACCATTCATTTCTTTTAATGAATTTTGTCTAGATGATGATCTTTCTCTTGTGGGTTAGAGATTTGTTCCTCTATGTCAATTTTTCTTGGTTTTTCAATAACCGTTGAGTTATTTTTATTTATTTTTTCTTTTGTATCTTTTCATTCTTTTGAGAATGATTCGATATTTCTATTTCTTGGATTTTTTGTTTGGATTTTTCAGGTTTAATAGTTTTGCAGATGTAGGGTTCTTTTAATGATCTTTGTATAGATGATGACCATTCCCTTGTTTGTGATGGGCTAAAGTATTGTTACTCTATGTCTATTTCTCTTGATTCTCCCCTAAAAGTTGGGTTTTTTTTTTATGTACCTTTTGATTCTCTTGAGAATGTTTAGAAGTTTCTATTTTTGGGATTTTTTACTATGGTTTAGAATTTCCGGATTTAATTGTTTTGTACATGTAGAGACTTTTTTGTTTAAGGTTGACGGGACAGGATTTTTTTTGTCTATGGGAGTTTGATTTATGAGTGATATACTACATTTTAGTAGTTCTAATAAACTTTTTAATTCGTTAATAAGAATTATGAGATCTTGGCTTCTTAATGCATTGTTTTCTTGGATGACTTTTTGTTGATTTGATATTTTAGTGATATTTGCATATTATGCTTGAAGTGAATTAGATTCAACCTGTTTTCTGGCTTTTTGGAACGAGATATTTTGCATGTATTTTCTTCTAATTATTTCCTTTTTCCAAATGTTACACTCTTTGGAGTCTGATAGATGATTTTCTTCACAGTTTATACATAAAGGAGGCCTTTCCCAAGGTGATTCATGCTTAGTTTCCGGTTCCCCACATCTTCGACAGACTGATGTTCTCATACAAACATTTTGAAGATGATCAAATTTTTGACATTTATGACATCTACGGGTATTAGGAATATATGGCTCTACCTTGGCTATTGTGTAACTTATCTTTATTTCTTTTGCTAGAATCAGCTCTTCGAATGTCAAAATGTATGTGTTGGTATTTATTACTGCGTCATTTCTTTTTACTTGCATTCTTTTAACGTCCGTTACTCCTTGCATTTTTTAGGGTATCGTCATTTTCAATTTCTTCTGATGAACAAAGTGACAGTTCTGGGCATTTTATTACTCCTTTTGATGAATTAAGAAATTGATGGGGGTAGGCCCTGACTTTATTGTCAATTTACTTGATTTTTAGCAATTTCTCTGCGTCTTTTTTGGATATCACTTGAATTAATAGAGTATTATTATTCTTTATTTTTTTAACAGATTGTGGTTTGGTCATGTCTGAAATAACCCTTTGCAACACGAAAGGAGATACTTTTCATATAATCACCCTCTACTGATTTTACAACAATGAAAGTTGGAAATTGATTTTTTTCTATTTCATTTTCGCTTTCAGAAGTCTCATATCGTCTCTTGGTTCGCTTATAAGAGATAGCCATATAATTTTAATTTTTGTATTCACTGTCTATGCTCCTCAACCACCTCAGAGTTCCTTCTTAAGAGATGCTATCAGGGGGGGACTAATCCCATTCGCCTTAATCCACCAAGGCTACAGAGACAGTATAATTGTGATGAGAGTGGATATGAGCACCTGCACTCTCACACCATATCTACCCAAGTATAGTATGATGTAAGGTTACGTGGCCCTGTCAGACCCATTATCTATCATCCCAACTAGCCCTTGCCACTATGTGACTAGCTGATTGGAATGGATTGAGCTATTCCATCCACCTGTCTATTCCAGGTAGGGACCGAAGTGATGTGTTGTGAAAACTCCTGGTCATTTTATACCGGATCAGGAATCACTCAGTCACCAGGACTGTCCCCAGGCATCATGGATCGCCACCCATGGTAATAGCCTCATTAAGGGGAAATTTTAATTTTTTGAAATCAGGTTTTGTGAATGTGCACTTTATATACTGCAATTTGTGTTGATGGTATTATTATTACAAAAAAACCCCCAAAAAACATTCATTCCTAGTATTTCAACTCTAGATCAAGGGAGGTGGGGAAACTATTTACCCATAGCTGGTACCCTAACAGGTGCTACCACCCCGGATCAGAGTGGACCCAGGAACAACAGCAACTCCACACTCCTCAAAACTTCCTGATCATAGGTCCTGCTGCTGCATGCAGTTTATCCTCATATCCAGGACAATTTTCACAATTGTATAAACAACAATTAAGAGACATTTCTAGTTGAACTAAAAACTCTAGCAACATTTGCATTTTTATAAATGTCATGATTGATTAATATAAATCTGAATCCATTGCTCGTGTTTCCATCAATGGCAATCAGGAGACAGCAAGGACAGCTTGGGAATAAACTTCTAGACTTGATTACTGCTAGATCACTAAATTTTTGTTCTAGTGCAGGGGTCTCCAAAGTAGTCAATATCAGCCGCTGATAGAAGTAGGTAAATAAATATGGGGATGGGGTCAATTGAACTTTTGTGGTGGAATGCTGAAATTCATATATGATTTTAAAATACTTGCTGATACATATATTGCTGACCATTCAACATATTTCATGCATATATCAATCTACAATCACACAGAGGCATTCTTTTACTTATGGTATCATTAAACACTGCAGAAACAGAACCCAAATGAGGATAGAATGCTGAAGGGTAAATGTACAAACACACAGAAACATTCTAACCATGACACACATGAAGAGAAAAAGAGTCATATACAATTCCCAGCTTGGTCAATTTGCTACTAATATAGATCAGCTCAGCGCCCAATACACAGCACATGCTTGCTGGCCAGAGCCATGATCAGATGGCTGTTGGTGCCAACTAGTCCAGAGTCAGCCAGTGTATACTCAACACTCGTAGAAATCAGAGTGGTGTCAGTGAACTTATAGCTGTGCATTTACTGTAAAAATTTGCCTATTTCTACAATGGTAGCCACTAATGCTAAGAAATGCAGACAATATTCACAGGAGTATTTGAATATGTATCTACAGACCTACAGGAAACACGTATGTGAATTTCGTTACATTTATTTTAGCCTCTGAATAAAAGCCATTTGAAGATTTTCTTTGGCTTTTATACCAATTCAGCTTTCTTTCATTGTTTTATTTCTTTTGTTTGTTTTTTTTATAAATCAAACCAAATAACCAACTGAAAGGAACAATACAGCAATATGTTACACAGGAACATATTTACACTTGGTCTAGACAGAAGAAAAATGCAGAAGAAAATACACAATTCTAGATGTATTAATTTGATAAACACAAAATTCAAAATTGCATGAAGAAAAGTTGAAATATTACAAAGAATTTTATTTACCATTTGAAAATTTGAAGAATTTATAAGTTAACTTATAAAGGACAGTTTTTTGTTTCATTTTCAAACATCTGGCAAAAAGAGAGCAAATGTCGGAGAAAATTGGTTGTTATTGAATGTTATTTTTCAAGGTAAACAAAAAATATTACCTGCCTGTTTTCTCATTAATTGCAGTCTTATTCAAACCATTTCCCTATAATTAGTGTTTTATTCTTGTTAATCATTAAATGATGAAAGTATTATTAATAGTGGTATCTGTAAGAATAATTAATTTATAAGAAAGAGTAATCAGAATATCAAGTAAAAGAAACAAGAAATAAAGATATGAGGGAGTACCAAAAAATTATCAATACCTTCAAAAATAAAAATAAAAATTTTGTCATATTTTGGGAAATGGTTCAGGCTGAAACCTTTTCAGCATTGCCCTCATAAAAAAATCTTAACTCAAATCATTTTCTAATGAAAAAGTTTAAAACCATGTAGATATTTTTAGGATCATGAGTCCTGTAACCTCTTAGGGTCATGGGAGTACCACATCTACTGCAGCCACAGCAGCAGTGGTGTTTCTTGGGCAAACAACATAGAGCCTAACCCTATCCAGACTGGGTTGAGTTTTGCTTCTCCTAGACATATTGCCAATCAAGGCCATAGGGTCAAAACTGTTCTGCTATTTACCATAGCTAGCAGTACAAATGGATTCATACTTTTCCCGAGAGTATTAGCACATAAATGGATGTAATGAACTTGAATTTAAACTCAGTTATCCAATTCCTCAATCCAAGCTAATTTTCATTAGTACACCATGCTTTGGTTTTCTTAGCAACTCCTCAATGTGTACATACCAATTTAAAATATAAAAATTGGTTAAAAAGTTTGGAAAATGTGTAATAAAATTGTATATATTTTTTTTGTTTCCATATCATTTCATTAGAATCTGACTGAAGCTTGATATGTGTCTCCCAAGGGAATAAGATACTGCTTTTTTATATCATTAAATGAAATGTTCCTAGTTTGATCCCTGAAATATTGTTTGTTGGCAGAGAAACCATTAACAGCATTTTCTAAAAACTGAGAAATGTAAATTTGGTTTGAGAAACTGGAAGATGATCTAAAAAGTGGCTTGGAGGAGAGAGTAAATTGAAACAACTCCTGGCTAGAGCAGCAACCATGGTTGCAAGCATATTAACAGATTCATTGGTTTTTACAAGCATTTATAACATTGGTCTTTTCAATTTGCATAACGGAAGAAAAAATTCTCAAAAAACCCTCAAAAAAACTGTCTCCAGGAAACAACTTTTGTTTATCCATAATTCACGCATTTTAAATATCTTGTCCACAATCAAAACTACTGAAAAAAAAAAAAACTTAAAATTTGGTGATATATTTTAAAAAATCTAAAACAAACCAATGATTGTAACAATATTTAATACTGCTTTATATTTTTATCTTTCATCAGTGTGTCAGATAAAAACTTGATATGATGTCCTTTCAAAATGGCTACAATCTGCACAGCCACACTGCTTTACAAAAACAAGGCATGGAAATTCTAATTTAAATAAGAGTGGCATGTCAATGCCTTCCACCTCAAAAATATGTAACTTCTTCCTAACCAATAGAATATCAAAGGAATGAAGAGGAGTCAATTCATGCTCACTGAATCAACATCCTCTCTTTATATTCCATTTGTAAGGAGGAGGGTCTATACAAACAGCTTTGTCCCCAGAATTTGCATTATGGAAGGGGCTCCTGAGAGGATGCTTCCCTGATAACAAACCTCTTAACTTCTTAAAATTGAGGCTTAACTCTTATCTGTAGTACATATCTTCATAATATGCATCTTTAGTTTCTTCCTTGTAAATCCTTTTAACAACTTGAGTAACCCTTTTCATTGAGTGGCTCTTGGGACTTGCATTGGATGAACAATACTAAAATGAAAAATTAAAATAAAAAGTAAAGTGGCAAAAATGCAGTTTGTAATAGGCAATCTCTTCATCCTGCTTTGGGCCATGTGCTCTACATGGAACTCAATGGACTCTAGCAAGAGAAACCAAAGTCAGGCCCATCTTTGTTTCACAGTTGTCTACATGAGTGACATAGAGTAACTAAATATGAATGTTAGTAGGAGAGAGTATGATCCAAGTTATCAATTTCACTAGAGGCTGTGACAGTGTGAAGGTCTAAAAAGAGGTGAAACAAGCAAATAGTGCTGAATAAATGTCAAATGACAGATAAAAAAGCAGCCCCAAGACAACACTGGAACAAAAGCACTGTCAGGTCATGGTACTGAGACTGTCACTCTCATTGGAACCTCTGTATCTGCAATTATATTGCTTTGCTAACTTTCCATCATTTGGCAGCACTAACAGATGACATATATTGAGGAGAAAGAGCAGATTGAGACAATACTAATAAAGACAATATTTGCCATGATCTGAATTAATAGTCTATTCGCTGAAATGATCAGGTGAATAAAAAAAATATTTGTAATTGTAATTTTGTGAAGGTTATCTCAAATGTCAACTTCTGGTGTTGCCTTCAAATTCCTTTGATTATCATCAAAAGAATTATATTAATTATCTTTCAAACAGGATTTTAAATAGTTTAATTAAACTATTATATTTATTTATTTTATTTGCTTCAGGACCAAAATCCAGTCAATGATTTCATAAAATTTAGAATGACTCGCTAAAATTCAACAGCCTTACATCTGCTACATCCCATAATAACAATGACTGATTCATAAGAAAAAATATCAAAATTAAGTGAAAACAAACAAAAATTCTTTATCTCCAAGCATTAACAGGTTTAGTTAGGTAAATCCTCTGCAAAGAAAAAAAAAAAAATTTTTTAAGGTAGATATTGTGTATGTTGCAATTCACCCCCACCATGCAGTGATTCAAGTTTCTAAGATTAAAAATGCTTCTCAGAAACAAATGATTGCTCCCCAAGAGACACCTAGTATATTATGTAAACAAATTCTCAAATTAGACTGATGCTTTTTGTCATGATTTTCATCAATCAATTGACAAAAAAAGGTATGAAAATAGCCTTGTCTAATCATAAGATTTATTTAATCCAATTAATAGCAAAAAGTCAGCATTCACACTCAATTATTTAGTGGGTAATAAAGTTTTCAAACCTTTCCTACAGATATTTTTTTCCTTCTCAAAAAGGAAAAATAAAATAATTCTTCAATATAATTAAACATTCTTCATCAGTAACTGACAACATGTGTAAACAAATCAGATTCCTTTATAATTAATGTAATGGTATGCATTAAAATTTTGCAGAATGGTTGGCATTTCAAAACCTTTGATACTTGAAAATTTTCTGCACAAAAGCTGCTAATCAGGGGATGCCCAGTCTGGTAAGTTTAACATCCCTCAACCCAAATGCAGCAGTCTTTATACAATCCGTTAACAGTGCTACAAGCAATTGAGCTTTGGCTTCTAAATCAGCTATAATTTTACACTACTTTTGGTAATGCTAGTCCTGTTCAGGTCAAGCAGTTCTGAGTAAACAATGCTTTACATGCCCAGAAGAAACAAGAAAAAATAGATTCTGTTCTGACTTCTACATTAGTATCCTTCATATACAATGCAGAGAGGAAAGCTTATAGAATCCACAAAAGGAAAATCACAAAAACTTTGATAAAATGAGACACACAACATTGAGTTATGCTTTGTTGCAATTCAATCACTTTCTGATTCATTCTGCATGTCAGCTGGATGTGAATGCTTTGAAGGCAGAGAACAAAATAAAAGAAGTCATTTTCTGCACATAGGCTCCAAGCAATACATTCAGTCCATGAAGCAGTGCTTGCAATGAATGCAACACTGGCCAATTGTGAATATTGATGTCCCTGGTGACTGCCAGATCTACTTCAAAATTGTTTGGTTATCCTGAGTTTTGATTGGACCAAATAAACATCAATATAAAACTTCATGTACAAAGAGAAATTTTTTTTTTTGATAAAAAAATGTTTTTGTCTGGCATGAAGCCAACTACTATAAAACACCAACAAATACCTTCACCCAGGATTTTTTTTGACTCATTTCACCTCAAGCAAGTCTTGAAAGCTACTAAGAAGCAAGGAGATACAGAGTGTGCAAAATATGAGAAACAAAGAAACATTAAGAAAAGAGAATAGAAGAACAGGAATCAAGACAGATGATGATGATCGGCATCACATTTAAATTTTTGAACATCGAAATTGACTAGAAAGCAACAGGCCAGAAGAGAGTGTTACAAGCAAGAAGTCTAACATAAGAAACTTTTAGCATTACCATTATAACTTATCATTACATCTAGCCATTTCAGTTGTAAAAGGATGAGACCTAGCTGTCAATCTAGTACTGGACTTAAATTTGTAAAGTCAAAGTACCAAAGAGAAAAGCAAATCAGAAGAATTACTATGAAAATATTTATAGAAAAGGCACCAGTGGTGGGAAAGTGAGTGAAGCTTAGATGCCAGGTCAGGAATGATAACATTGTTATCGCCATATTCACAACGTTTTGGCCATTGTATGCTCCAGCCTTCATCAGGTGATTGGAATTGTGAACTGAACCCTTTATTTAAAAATTAAGTAAATTGAAAGATTAGGTGACATACAAGGTCCTTCACCAATCAGTAAAGGCAGTAGTCAACACCAGCTGAGTAGCTCTGAGGCGTCAGTTCCAAACAAGGATCTCAACTTCGCCACATCCATCAAGTGGATACCATACTTGAACCTCATTGCTTGAATCAAGGAAATAGCCTTGAAATTGCTTCAGTCCCAAGTGGATGAACTAAGATAGAAAGTGAGACAGACACTGGAGAAAGCTAATCCACCCAAATCAAACATCATGAAACTGGAGAGGCTGGAAATCAGAACTCTACAGAGGAATGAAAGCATCATCATACTACCAACTGACAAAGGTAATGCAACTATAGTTATGGACAAATAAGAATATGCAGAAAAACTGGAAAACCTCATTGCAAATGGCAGCTACAGTAAAGAAAGATCCTAGAATGAAAACGGAACGCAAACTGTCACAGATTGTAATCAGGAACAAAGACCACATCCCTCCTAAGATATACAGGCAGTTGTCACAGTATTACACTAAGCTACCTCACAGATATGATCATCATCTTTCAAAATTGAATACATGGCAGATACTCAGCTTTTGTGCATATACCTTTTTGTGTGAACATGATTGCTACAGGTGGTAATGTGTCTTATGTTGTACAGGGTACGATGGGTAAATTGTCACTGTTTTATATTTTTAATTTCATACATGCACATTATTTTTGATTTTGTCAACTGAACAGTATAGTATTGTCAATTGGGGAAAAGAGAATCTGTGAGAAAAAGAGCGCCATGACAATTCACTCTGCCAGAAATTTGGAAATGGCATGCTGTACTGCTTGGCATTCATGCCAGAAGCTCCAATACGAACATTGCAGGGTGTTTAGGTGTCAATCTGAAGACAGTACAAAGGATTCGGAAAAAATTGGATCAGTTCTAATCATGATTATATGAAGGTGTTTGGAGTGATCACAAGTTATGGTGACATTATGACTCCATTCATCTTCCTCAGTCTCAACACAGAAGCTAATATCAAGTTCCTTGAGGAGGTAGGGCTGCCTTGGATCAAGAAGGTGACTGCTGGAAGGCCCTATGTATGGCAACAGGACACTGCGCCATTGTGAAAAAATTGACAGTTCAGGTCGGAGGAGTAAGATACTTACCTGGGTTGTTGTTCTGGACATTAAAAATTTGTAAATAGAAAGTAACAACTTTTAATATTCAAAACAACAACCGAGGTAAGTACTCCTCCCACCTGAACCGTCAATTTTTTTCACACCCCTCTGGAGAAGCAAAATAAAATAAAAAAATAAAAAAAGACAATGTCATTAAGAATTGTTTTGGTTATGTTTTTTTGTTTGTCAATAATCGTCCCTAATCTATCAAAGTTACAGTGTTATTTTTTTTTTGTGTCTAATTTAGACAATTTGTCCATCACACCCTGTAGTTTTGTTGACGTTATATTTTGGAATACAGTTTGATTTATGAAATTTTAGGGGGTTCTCTATTTGCCCATAGCTGGGGCCCTAACAGGTGCAGTTAAGAAGTGGTTCTACACTCCTCAAAACCTTCTAGTTAAAGGTGTTGCTGCCCGATGTGGTTTATCGTCATACCCAGGACTGGGAGATTAGTAGAAGAAAACATGTTACAGAGGAAATGGGAAAGTGTTCAGAATAGCATACCCTGGTTCATTAGGAATGAACAAGAAATAGGATCACAGGAACAAGAAAAAAAATAATACAAAATATTCCCTAAAGCCAAAATAATGGACACCCGGTCACAGACAGATGATGCTTGGCAAAAACACTCTCACATCTTTAACAACTAAAGTATAGAGTCTTTCGTAAATATCCTCATATATAGCATGTTTTTTTTTTATAGTAAAAAAACAAAAAAAAAAAAAACCCCAAGAAAACCTGGGTGTCCACTCGAGATAGAAGATTATGTTAAGGGGTAGTTTATATGAACAGGAAGGGAAGATAATGGTTGACTCTATAGATGAACAGGTTAAGATTGTAGTGATCAGGGAAACATCTCGAGAGTCAGTTCCACAGAGTAGTGGCTTGTGGCACGCTATTTTAGTGTAATTTCCTTCTCACCGATGAAATACAAAGGAAATGTGCTTGGTTTGCTACATGTGAGTGGTATGGTAGATCCTAATCATGAGGCTTAGACCTGACAGAAGCAAGGAATGCAGTTCATGTGAGCACTTTCCATAGAAGTAGTGATAGAGCAGTAAGAGGCTTGCCACATGACACCCGTGAGAGGGAGAGAGAGAGGTTGTTGGGTGGGGAATAATTTGTCACCCACAAGGACTCAGAGACACTTCTGGACTCTATCAAGACTAGAAAGACTAGACAACTTTTGCCCAAATATAACAACAGTACTTCATTTTCAGCATAACCTGGTTATTTTAATGGTAGAGGATAACATGAGGAGTCAGGTACTTACTGGAGCTATACAGGGAATTAACCATTTTTACCTATTCTTCTTACATGCCTCAACTTCAATCAGTAACCCTCTACCTTGAGTAGCTCTTGAGCCTTGTATCAGGTGAACAATTAGTTAAAAAAAATAATGTTAACAATAATTCAAATAAATTCAGTTCTTTCTTTAAATTATTTATGGAAGATTAAGCCAGCTTCATAGATATCAATGAAGGCAGCTAACATTTCTTCAGAAATATCAGTGTACATGTACCCTGGTTTTTTTAAGTTCCATTAAGTACCACTTGTTTTATGATTGAGATTTCTTTTCATTCAATAGCAAAAACAAATGTTAACTGAATGTTTTATGCAATTTTTGTGGCACAAATCAATATTCTTTGCAAAAATATATTGAAGAATACAAGTGGAAGAGAATTTGCTTTTTAATTTCTAATCCATTTTGTTTAATTCCAATCAGAGACTAACATTCAAAATACTTGTTTTGAAAAGCAAGTCAAATTAAGATGAAACAAAAAAAGGAAAACTATGATTTTCAATGTTTAATCTAATAAAAATTCCATATTAATACTACTTGATGAAAAACAATAGAAATTAAATAAGTCAATATTGACTGTTGATACTTCATCTTATAAAAATTCCAGATAATATTACTACAAATACTAAGAGAGAAAAAAACTTAAACCGAGAGAAATACTGTGGAGAAATTAATTGTTAGTCAGTCATTTACCCTGTGTTGTTCAAATGCTTACAAAACAAAAGCTTATTTTCTGTACTAACCCTTTAGAGTTACAGTGGTCACATAACAGGTTTACTATGTGATCCCTGAAGTTGCATAAAAAGGAGGGAAAAATCTTTTTTATTACTAAATTTACTTTCTATATTTATACATCACAGAGAAGTGGCAATATATTTTGCAATTTGAGATAAGTGCTACTGCTTTTTTCCCCACTCTCTGCTCAACCTGACCAGTCTCCGTTCGTTTTGGGGATTGGGAGCATTTTCTCAACAATACTAATCAAAAATTAATATTAGTTGACAATATTTTATCTAATAAAGAAAAAAAAATCAATATTACCACCACCACTACTAATACTAATAATAATAGTGGTAAAAATAATCGCAAATATGGCATCAAACATCCAAGGGGAAAATGTAAAAAGTTTAATGGTTAAACTGGATCTTCTGCCAACCACAAAAGTCCCAGCAGCTTAATCTGTAGAGCAGCTGCTGAACATAGATTTCCTGAAGTAAAAAGGTTGTAAGTCATATCTCACCTGGAGTCTATTTCTTATTTCAAATCTGTATTGTTTACTGACGATTGGCGGTGAAAAGTAACATCAGAAGACAGATATCTATAAAAAAAATTAATGAATAAAAGATAACATTCCTAAACATAATGCTTGAACTGAAAGTTTGAAACATAAGCGGCATCTGATTTGCATATTTATGAAAAATTCCAAATAAAAAGGAACCACTTAGTTAGATGGGCTGTAGACAGTGCAGAAAACAACTACCAACCACTTAGACTCTAAAAGTAATGTTTTTCCCCAAATCTTTTTCATATTCCATTGATATTAATGTCACAAATCAATAGCAATAATGGATCTTTGTTTCTACCAGAAAATATCATCACATGTTTATCAAGAATTGTGCTAGCAAAGTTACTTTAATGGCTTCTGAAGAAATTTAAAATATTTACTTCATTTATGACTCGTAAAGGATTTTTATAGACGGCTTAAGAGCCATTCGAAGAAGAGGATTACTGAAGTGTTGAAGGGTGTGAGTGTTAAGACTATGATGTAAGGAGAGGTAATGCACAACTATATTCTGTGAGTGGCATCATGAGAAAGACTTAATGGTTATATAAGTACCAAAATCCTCTAGAAATGATAAATAAAAGAATTAGATCAACGTAACATTGGGGAGCAAAGATAGGATTTCATTTTGAAGATGCCTCGAAAAGAGATCAGAAATTAAAGAAAGAATATACAGGGTGTTTAAAAAAGAATACGTCAAAATCATCACGTGATGTGTCAAAAACGAAAAAAATTACAAACCTCTAGCATGAACACATGTGTTGTATATACATTCAAGTTTCATTTCATGTTTTATAAGTGCTCAATTTGGCCACCACCGGCAGCGCGGACAACATCAAGCCGATATGAGAATTCCTCCCATACGCGCCTCAGCATGTCACTGTCCACCGTGTTCATTGCCGCTGTTATTCGATCTTTCAAGTCATCGATACTTGCTGGAAGTGCTGGAAAATAAACTTGGTCTTTAACATACTCCCACAAGAAAAAGTCACACACAGTGAGGTCCGGGGATCTGGCAGGCCAACCACAGAGAGCATGGGTCTTTAGCACCTCTCCTCCCAATCCATCGCTGAGGCACGTTTTCATTCAGATGAGCTCTAACCCCGAGATGTCAATGGGGTGGTGCTCCATCTTGCTGAAAAATGAAGTCATTCGAATCTGCTTGCAGTAAAGTGAATAGCCAGTTTTGGAGAATTTCAAGATAGGTTTGTCCTGTTTCCTTCAAAGAAAAAGGGACCATAGACCTTGTCTTGAGACACAGTACAGAAGACGTTCACTTTAGGGGAATCTCTTTCATGCTCAACAGTTTCATGTGGGTTCTCTGTTCCCCAAATGCGCACATTGTGACGATTGACTGTGCCTCTCAAATGGAAATTCCCTTCGTCACTAAAAACTAAACATGAAAAGAGAGTTTCATCACCTTCCTCCATCTCCAGCATTGACTCACAGAATGTCCTCCGCATCACCTTGTCATCATTAGTAAATGCTTGGACGAGGCTTAGTTTGTATGGTTTCATGTGTAATTGTCTCTTTAACACACGCCAGACAGTGGTATGAGGGATGGCAAGCTCAAGACTTGCTCGACGTACGGACTTACGTGGGCTGCTCTCAAATGCATCATGAATTCTCTCCACTTGCTCCTCTGTAACACGTGGTCTTCCAAGACTCTTTCCTTTGCGCAGTAACCCACTCTCTTTAAACTGTCTAACCCACCGTCGAATGCTCTCACGATGTGGCGATTCAATGCCGAATTCTGTTCTGAAAGCACGCTGCACCGTGACAATGGCGTTTGTTTTCACGAACTCAAGCACGCAAAACGCCTTCTGTTGAGGAGTCGCCCTTTTGATTGATCTTCCCACAATTTCAGCTGCACCGGAAGTTATACTAACGACACCCAATCAAACTTTAATAACTACTCTATCAAATAACCACTGATTCAGTCCACTACAATGCTATAGACCTGAAAAAAACAGCGTAATGATTTTGGCGTATTCTTTTTGAAACACCCTGTATATCATTTGGGTTCAAATAAAGATCCCTATTTGAAATTTTTAGTACGTTATCAAATGTGATAGGCATTTGAGGAAGGTCAGAATGTACAATATCTGAAATTGGTCACTGCATAACAAAAAAAAACAAAAAACAAACAAAACAAAAAAACAAAGCTTTAAAGAAAATATATCACTTATAAATCATACATAATAATTTAGAATTTTTTAATCACTTCATCCGAAGCAAGGTGATAATACCTCAATGGGCTACTAGGAGTGAAAGAGAATGAAAAGACTTTAGATGGGACTGGAAACCCGATCCTAAACAGAGAAACATTTTTAAAAATACAAAATAAATAATTAGTAAATAGAATTTCAAAGTTCAGACAAGGACACTAGACATAGGGAGTTGTAGCAGACTTTAGAAAATACCGGAAAACCAAACATAAAAAACAGGAAAAAAGAACAAAAATCTACGCCTGTTCAAAGCAAAAAATATTGTCAGATCTCATATATTCAAGGCCATATATTCCTGGAGTAAGTTCGAAATGAAGCCCTGTGATATATTGTGACCATTTTGCCTAAATTTCATATTTTCTTAATTCTAGAAAATTTTCAGCATATTTCCGTGAAATGTTCACATTACATGAAGAAAGGGATTTTTTGCAACACGCCAACGTATTGAAATTCTCACAGTATATTTAGCATTGTGGAAGTTATCACTAACTTAACATTTTTTTTGTCAAGATTTACAAACTGTTTCATTCAATTTTGCAAACTACCGTAATTTCCAATGTACGTCTTCATCTAAAATACGCCACCCCTAAAATTGTGCTGAAAATGTGGGGAAAATGCTTCTACTCACGTAGAATACGCACCATTGGTAAACAAACCTTATAAATTAAACCTCCCCAATTTCATTACGGCCAGCGTTTCCTACTCTTATTAACAAAACGGTTTTAAACATAGAATAATATTCTGATTTAGTTTTATGATAATTCTTATTTTATTTTACATTTGTAAGTATTGTTAGGTATATATGATTGTATTTAAAATTCTTATGCGGTCGGAATTGCTGAATGTTAATGTCAAATTGACGTATGTTTGTGTTGGGTAGTCATTTCGTAACTAAAATCGACCTATGAAACTGCAATTTTTTAAAGATTTTTTTTGTAGCTGTAATAATACGCACTCCTAATTTCGCTTATTTTTTTTTAAGGAAAAAATGCTTATTATACATAGGGAAATTTGTATAAATTGATTTGTTTGGAAAAACCCTCTTTGACAAAAAACCTACCTTGTGGTTATATAATTTCTCTAATTTTAGGACTTCATAGTAAACAATTTTTAACAGCAACGAATAAATTCAAACTTGTTAATAATTACAATACATAACAAAAAGAAGAGGAACTAGTCGCTCAAATGTCTATGACTTTCTGAAGTGTATTTAAAGTTTAAATTTTAAACAGTTCAATTCAAATGACCGTCTTACAAAGAAAAGGAAAAGTTCTGTTACCTTTTGTAGTTGAAATTAAATCTTTTTTCTGATCTCTCTTTTACTTGTTTTGATTTCTTCGTCAGCAAATAAAAACACCAGTTGAGGTGTGCTGCGGTGTTTTTGTATTTTTTTCTTATGACGAGTGACAAAGATTCCCCTAGCAATTTACAAAAAATTATAGTATCAAAAATACAATTTTGGCACATAGGCCTGAAATGGGGAGGGGTTGAGGCTGGTCGGCACTAACTATCCTATACCTAGCTATTCTGATTCACGACCCATTCACTCATTACAATTTCCACATTCACCATAAAAACTCGCCCATCACCACTCAATCCTCCATACACAATAATACCGCATTCTTTCAAGGGGGGTGGAGGGGTTCTACAAAACGCGCCCCATGCCATAAAAATTTTAATGATAATAAATAATACATAAAAATCTAATCATGAAGAATGAGAGGAGAGGGACATGAACCTAATAATAAACTAAAAATCAACACAAAGCAAACTAAACATAACTGATGTTAGTAGGGCCCGTCCAACCCTCAAAACAGAGAGGCCGCTGTATTCTGCCCATGGGACAAAATCAAGAGACACTCTCGCTAAGGGAATGGGAAGAGGATAGAAAAATCGTACGGGCATGGGAAAATATAAAGCTGACCCAGACGAGATAAAAGGGGGCCAAAACAAACTGGGGAGGTTGGGAATCTCAACCTGGATCATAACTAAAGATGTGGCCCGGAACAGACCGGGAGCAACACTTACTCACATTAACTAGGTACACAAAAGCTTGTCTAACCTAACCAAGGGGAGGACTCCACAGGAAACCGCCCCAATGTGACGTAGGTTGACCTAAAAGAGAAAATCAAGGCTAGCCCCGTTCAAACGAACCAAGCTCGCCTCAGTCACCCACCTTTCGCTGAAGACTGTCGAATGCAATCGTTTTCTATCAGTTCTAATCTTCATCTTGAGCTGATGAATCGGATCAGATCCTGATGAGAAAGATGGATACCGCGCAAGACTTCCTCCTGTCGCGTCGTCCAAATCACCATTCGAGCCTATGGCCAGCAGCGTCAGAAACACGATCCGTTTCACCCCGGAATACGGGGGAGACATTGTCACACGCGTATGCGCGATCAATGGGCACAAGCTTTTCGGGAGCGAGACGAGCCGTCCGCTTGCCGACATGGTCCCATAAGGGGCGGACACGGGGACAATGGTAGAAGGCGTGCGAAGCCGTTTCCTCTAAACCAATGCCACACCGTTCACAGTCTGGCAAATCCGCCAAGCCCCATATGAAACCTTGTCATTGAGAGGCAGCCAATTCCGAGCCAATTCCGAGCCAATCGCCAGGTAAGCGAAAAATCAGGGATTACTGAGGTAGTCCGCCGCTGGCGCCCAAGACCAGTAGGAGAGAAACTCATCCTCCGACAAGCCGAGCGTATCACATAGGGAATCCTTCGCGTACCCCCTCCACAAAAACGTGTCGGTGACTGTCTTCTCCCCGCTGCCTGGACAGAATCCTCGAAATTGTTCCGTAAAATCTACTCTGTAGCGGTGGGATAACCGACTATCACTAGCTAAGACCAGTTTTATCTAGTGGCCCGAGTGTTGACACACGAGTCCCCACGTTAAAACAAACTGACCTTGTGTCACATTTTGATTCAGTGAGGAGTCAAATATAAATACCCAGAGGATAGGTTTTCTCATACTCTTAGAGCTTGTCTACCTCTCTATCTTTGGGCAGAATAGAACCCAAGAGAGTCTACGCCGAAGGATAGAATCCCGTCTAGAGAGATAGAGAGAAACGCAACCCCGTGTATACGGGGTCTATGAGTAATTTTTGCCTGAGCATATGGGTTCGGAAAACCCCACGTATAAAACGACCTTGTGCTGTATATATATATATATTCTATTTGTTGTAAATTTTTTAATAAAGATATTTCGTTTTAAATATATTTTTTCATAAAACAGTAAATGAGAAATATCGCATTGTATTTGGATCATATACTTTTATAATCTCATAAATAAACATTACTGATGGTGTAGAAAGTGTATCCATTAATCGTGGCGTCAAAGGAATAACAGCTCTTTTGACCTTCCAGCAGCCACCATCTTGATTCAGGGCAGCACTACTTCTTGAAGTAGGCCTCCGTATCGAGTCTGATGTTCTTTTCTTATCAGAACAATCAGAGTGAATTTTCTGTACTGCTGTGCTTTGTAATCACCATTAGACTCATCCAACTCTTTCGGAATCCTCTGCACTGTCCTTTGATTGACATCTAAACACTCTGAAATGTTCGTACTGAAGCTTCCGGTGCAAATGCCAAGCAATACATATTTCTGGCTGAGTGGATTGCGTCATGGTGCTCTTTTTCTCAATGGAAGTAGCCCCCATTAACATCGGTGAGAGATAAAACAATATGCTAGTCCTTACGAAGTTGGTTCTTTACGTACGGGTCACCGGAGGAGATATCGTCGGATGGAGGAACGCCATTTGACTCCCAAGAATACAATTCGTTCCTTAAGGATTAGGGCATAAAGAAGCGCATATCATCAGTACATTACCCTCAAAGTAATGAACGAAAGCAGAACTGGCGGCAAAAACTGCCAAACGAAATTGGGATTGTGGGATTGTACTGACCGGTTATGGCCCCGCCTATGCGCTACGATCGTGCGGCACGGGCCATACTAACACATCAGAACACACCCAATCAGGACATTGGGATCTCACCAGCGGAGATGTTGTACGACCGTGCAATAAGAGATCACCTCCCTATACTTTGTGAGTAGTACAAAATACATAGACAACAGAGAGAGATAAAGAAAAACAGCAATGGCAAAAAGACACATGCTGAAGCCAAAGCACGTATAATCGTCCATTCAGAGAACCCCAGGCTGGTGAACATGTGCAGATGCAGAATCAGGATGGGCTATATCCACAACGATGGATAAAAACAGGGAGGGTTGTGGAAACATTGGGCAACAGGTGGTAACGAATGCGCATGGTCGGTAGCAATCGAGTTTCACTCCGTAACCATTGATTCTTCCGGAAGATATTACCGGTCGTAGATATGCACGAAATTTATTGCAATTGATTTTTTTCTGTTTCTACTCATCAAACTACATAAGAATTAAGAATAAAATATGCATCTAAAGCTTAAAACTAAATCTGGCATATAGAGCATTCGATTTCGCACATTGCTTAAAATCTCCGATTTTGTTCATTAATTTTACACGAAATTGATGTTAATTGTTTTTTCTGTTTCTTCAGATCAAACTACATAAGAATCAGGAATAAAATGGGTATGTAAAAAGTAAAACTATAATCGGCATTTTCAGATTTCGTTTTCCATCATTGCTTAAAACCGCGACATTTAAATCTCCGGTTTGTTTATTAATCTTACACGAAATTGCTTGCAATTGTTTTTTTTTCTGTTTCTACCCATCCAACTACATAAAACTCTGGAATAAAATTGGGTATGTAAAAATTAAAACTAAATCCGCATTTTTGAGCCTTGAATTATCGGTAGTGATTAAAACCGCGAACTATCACCTAGTTTTACCTTTATTTGATAAATTATAAATTACATATGTTTATATGAAAGAAAGTAGTTGCACACTCACACGGACGGGACTAAATGTTCAGTTGGATTTCCGATTGAACCTTGCTGAACAACAAAGCGTGTATCACTTTTCAACCATTTCACCCTAAGTAGGGCGGGAGTGCTACTAGAACGCAGAGGGTTGAGAACAAGAGTAAACGGGTGTGTTTGAGGAAAGGATAAAGAGAAGGACGGGGAACAAGATCAAGGCATCAGAAGATGCCGATTACATTTGAATATTTGAAGATTATAGCTATCAAGGAAGCAAGTAAGAGGAAAGGAGTTCCACAGACTGGAAGTGCAAGAGAAGAAACTGTTAGAGTAGAAGAGATAGCTGCATTTAACCGTTTTGACAGTGAAAAAGTGGGACCGAAATGCCAACCTAGTAGTACGCTTAAATTCATGCAGTCTGGAAGCTAGCGAAAGTAGCTCGTCGGTACAGTTACCGTGAAAGTATTTGTAGAAAAGACAGCTGGAAACCACGACACGTCTGTGAGAAAGTGACTGTAGATGAGATGCCAGATCAGGACAAAGGAAAGAAGATGACATTTAATTACCTACCCAACACCACACCGTGGGCAGACAAATCCAAATTTGAACTTTTTGGTAGGGAGAAGAAACTGGAGAAAAACTGAAAAATAAAAATAAATTACACTGTAGTTATTGAAATGATATCTTTTACTTTAAAAAGATATAACAATATATATATATATATATATATATATATATATATATATATATATATATATATATATATCTAAAAATATATAACAATATATATCAATATCTATCTATATATATATAACAATATATGACAATATATATATAAATATATAAAAATATATAACAATATATGACAATATATAACAATATATACATATATATATATATAAATATATAGCAATATATATATATATATATATGTATATATAAATAAGAAAGAACAGTAAGATATATAATCCGGCGTTCTTATAGATATTTTTATTTTTACAAAATAGTGCTCAATGTAAATTTACAGAGCATTAATATTATAAATTAATTGATTTAAAATATGGTTTTTCCGCTATACAGTTCTTACAAAATTAAATTCGTACCTTCCATTTTTGAAACATGATTAGAACTGTGTAGCGGAAAAACCATATTTTAAATCAATTAATTTATAATAATAATAATAATAATAATAATAATAATAATAATATATATATATATATATATATATTTAAATTCCCAGATCAATTCTGTGGACAAGACAGATTGGTATAAATAAAATGACAATTGGAAAAAAGATCTTAGATTTTGTCGACGCGTTTCGTCTTCCGACTTTTTCAAGGCAAAAATGAAATCGAAATGTTCTTGTTGTTATAGTTACATATATGTAAAAAAAAAAATGTCTTACTATAAAGGTAATTTACATTAACCAGAAAAAAAAAAAGGCTTAGACAGAAGCGTCTATCTTTTTAAATTGGGATTTAATGTAACTATAACAACAAGAACATTTCGATTTCATTTTTGCCTTGAAAAAGTCGGAAGACGAAACGCGTCGGCAAAAATCTAAGATCTTTTTTCCAATTGTCATTTTATTCATATATATATATATATATATATATATATATATATATATAACAATATATAAAAATATACAACAGTATCTCATTTTAAAGTTTGTTTGTTTTTTTTTTAATAAATTCGAGAAATCCCCTGACATTTTGCCGGGAGTATATATTTTTACTATATTGAAAATCAAGTTTTCATTATTATTTTTTTTATCATTTAACCAAAGCATGGAAATAAAGCCACTAAGACGCAAGGGGGTGTTACTGCAAGGTCTGATTATTTTACAAGTGAAATTGCTAGATGTAATCGTAACATCTATGCTAGTTTCTTCTCCGGCCCTTCTCGCTCGTGGAAATCCCTTCTGGTAGCTCTTTAACGATGACCATGAAAAATTTAAATGCAATATCAATTGTTATCTTCTTAATTCTTGTTATTTTATTGTTCGCTCTCCGTAATGTTCTTATTTTTCTCATATTTCTTTACAGTCAGTCGCCTCCTTGTGTCTCGGGCTAAACATTGCTTTCAATGGTGTAAGATAAAAAAAAAATATGAATATTTTTTTGTTTAATATTATGTTGGTGCAAAAATAATGACGTAATAATGTCGTTTTTTTACGTTAAAAAATACGTCAAAAAACGACATTATTACGTCATTGTTTTTTCACCAACCTAATAGTTTTGCTTTATGGGAGTTAACTATAGATATTGTTATGTTAGAGTTATCTCCCATGCACTGTCATATAGAAGACAATGGCGGACTGTCCTTAAGTCGCCTCGAAGCCGACTTGGTGAACGTGCGCAACAATCATAACTGGAAAAATATATTTAAACACTCACGAACTGATGAGAATTTGCTTTGTACAGATTTATGTCTCATATTTTCCATCGTCTGACATATCGTAGTCAAGACAATTCAATTTCTATGCATGTTTCTTTTGAAAACATGGTTGTCTCTCTAACTAAAATGTCTAAGGCTTATGAAATTTTGGGTGTCCCTAGGCTAATGAAATTATGCCCCTACTCAGACTGAGCCACTCTTTAACTCGCCCACACACGTCTTGAATATATATATTTTTTTTACTCGTGATACATTTTAGCGACATTTACATCGCTTGAATTACAGTAGGTACCTCCACTTTTCATAAAAAAAAACAGCATAGCTTGATGAAAAAAAGGCCCTAAGCTTAATAAAAACAAACTTTTATCATCAAAATGTTTGCTATTATTAAGAGGAAAGATCAAAGTATTTTTATTATCAAATGAAATCTTTTAATCTGTTCTAGCATGTTCGAAATTTTGGTTAAAAATCTTTTTTTTTTGCGTCAGGGGTTGACGTAATATTTACAATTAATGTTTTTACGCTTTTTTTCGGTGAAAAACTCATTGATTTGAAAATTCTTGCAAAAATGAAATTTTAATGAAACTTAAATGTTTTCTGAGATTTTTTTTTTTTAGAAAATATCGGTATATATATATATATATATATATATATATATATATATATATATAATTTATCCTCCATTTAATTGATCTCATTAAATTTCTAGAAATTAAATTTTCACCCGAAAATTTTTTTATTAGTTTAAAGCAGGACCCCTTGGAGAATGTATATTATCTTTTTTTTTCAAAATACTACGCATTTCCCGAAAATCTGCTCCGAATCGTAAATTTTAAAAATGCAATAAAACTACGATATTTTAGCATCCCGCCACCACATTTTTATCAATCTCAATTTTTGTGCAAATCTGTGCAAAAAGCGGATCACAGTGCTTATCCAGCATTTATAGATATTTTCAGAAAACATCAACTTCTGATTGGTCACTTAATATTCAAATCATTTTCTCAACTACGTCCGAATAACATCGACTCAGTTAAAAATAAATTCCGCCCAAAATCTGTTAATGCCTTTCGAGCCTGTCACGTGACTGCTGATTATAAATACCAGACACGAATTCATTCTTCCTCTTCCTTGATTTTTCTCGCTCCAAAGATGTAGTTGTAAAAAAGAGACCGCGTCACGACCCTTTGCGGGCGGACGCTATGAAAACATATTCACACACGCACGCATACATGTAAATACACAATTTCCAAACTACATTACAAACATACGAAACTTCTCAAACTTCATTACGAACATTACAAATTTAATGACAAGCAAAGGAAACTTAATTATTAGGTTGGTGCAAAAATAATGTCGTTTTCTCACATAGTAACATATGTGAGAAAACGACATTATTTTTGCACCAACCTAATAGAAACATTACGAAGCATTCACTCCTTCAACTCTTCTAAAGCTAAAAGTTTACTCAACATTTTCTCAGCTTTACAGAACTCTTTCACCACTCTCACAGTGAACATTTTGAGCGACAAGTTCATTCAGCTTTTTATGAGCTCAGATAAAAAAAAGAAAATCATTAATAAAAACTTTGATTCAGCCAAAGGGACATAACACCAACAAAACTAGCAACCCCTATGCTTGAACAACATTATACGCATAAAAATAATAATCATTGTTATAAAACTGTTGTGAGTATTCTCATCGTTTCATGTTATAGTATTTTGTGTTAAATATAAATTGAGAGGTCATATCAACTAACGGATCTCTACAATGTTATTTAAATGGAAAAGCTTGTAAATGCTTTTATACATCAGATATATTAAGGACTCTATTAAGAAAAACATTTTTTTGATGAAGAATAAATTTTTTCAAGAATTATTTTCGTTTTTTAAAAATTGTAACTATAATAATTTATAGTATAAAAAAATATAATATAATATAAATATAAATTATTTATAATAATAATAATAATAATAAATATAAATAATAAATATAAATTATTTATAATAAATCTTTTAAAATTTTTTATTATTTCATCAGGTCATTAAATGAAAACTATATTTACTAATCAAAAATTGAAACGCTTAATAGAAATTATTTTGCACCAAGGTCTTTTTAATGTAATAAAATATACGTAATGTGCCCCTGTTTAAAAGTATGATCACCACACACCACATTATCAGGAAATAAGAGCGATGACTATAGTAAATTTAAAGTCAACATTCCTGAAATAAAATGACGGAGAATATTTTCCAACAATTTTAAAATTACTGAGTACTTAAAAATTATATGAAGAAAGGTACTCATTTTTAAACTTTAACAGAAAAAGTGTCCGTAGAACAACAACAAAGGTATTGACAGATTTATCAGCTTTTGTTACGTGATTGATGAGCTCGTAATCACCACTACTGTTTGTTTTATAAATCCATTTATTCTAAACTAAAAGTAAATAATATTTTTGTCAGTCAGATTAATTATACTTTAAATCAGCTAATATCCCTCAAATAAAGTTTCAGAAAAGCATATTTTATTTTTGGAAGATTTTTAACCGAGAATTAGTTTTTGTTTACAAATGTGTCAAGACGTGTAAAAAAATGGCCGATTTTAATGATTTTATTGAAAGCAACCAAATAAAAAAATATAAAAAAAGATTTCAATCAATATAATTTCGATTTTGGAATACACCAGAGTATTTTGCTTACTGGAAATAGTGAGATTTATCATTTAGCTTTCAATTAAAGATAAAACGAATGCTTTTTCATTAAAAAAATCTATTTTAAATCTTAGTGGAGATACTTAAAGTATACTCATTGCAAATTCTTTAAATAAACTCGAATAGCTATCGTTTGTTTGTCAATAAAAAATATACTTTAAGAAATACGTTCACTATTTTATTATTTATTGCAAGCCAAATTAGCACAGATTACAACATAGTACAAAAAACCCCAAAAGGAACTCAGATTTTTATAATCAATATAAGGGCCGGCGCGTACCCCCCGTCCCCCACGAATCCCCCGAACTGTAGTTGGGGAGGGAACCTGACTGGGGGTCTCGGGTAGTGCTTTGTGACACTCACTATCTTATCACCATTTGATTTGATTTTCTACTTATATACGTGTTGTGGAGTGATTTCGCAGTGGAGGCTTGTATTTGTACTAAGTCGGTCCTAAAATAGGTTCGACGTACAAAACGTTAGGAACTTGATATAATAGGTAATGACGCAGAGAAATCTAGTTGTGGTCGCTAACACTTTAGTATTCGACTAACTGTCGTCCGACATCGACTCACTGACTAACCCCCACGTTACTCTTATTACTCCTACTTATTATAGGTGGGAGAGTTTATTAACTATAGAATAGGTGTGTTCCACCATATCAATACGTTATAAATTAAACTAAACACAACCGATTATAAAAGGAGGAAAAATTTCGCGGATTTTGAAGTCATTCTGGTGAATTTTTTTTACAACAGAACCTGTCAGCCTTGCACTTTGATCTGAATTTTTGGGACCTTGTCAACACAATCTCCACCTACTTATTCGGGGAAAGATAACACTAAAATAACATTTAATTTCGGACTAGAGAACGTATCGTTTTCTTAATATATTTCTTATACATTATTCGGACAATTGTACTCATCATTGTCGCCATATTTATTACAACGTTTCGGCCCTTCACTTTCTGTCTATATTTCTGAGATGTGGTATTATGTACACTATTTTCATTATTCGGACTATTGTCCCCATCTTTGTCGACATATTTATTACAACGTTTCGGCCGTTGTACGCTCCGGTGTTCTTCAGTATCTGACTATATTTCTGAGATGAGGTAATATGTACACTATTTACATCATTCAGACTATTGTCCTCATCTTTGTCGCCATATTTATTACAATGTTTCGACCTTTCAGTATCTGTCTATATTTCTGAGATGAGGTATTATGTACACTATTTACATCATTCGGACTATTGTCTTCATCTTTGTCGCCATATTTATTACAATGTTTCGACCTTTCAGTATCTGTCTATATTTCCGAGATGATGTATTATGTACACTATTTACATTATTCGGACTATTGTCCTCATCTTTGTCGCCATATTTATTGCAACGTTTCGGCCTTTCAGTATCTGTCTATATGTCTGAGATGAGGTATTATGTACACTATTTACATTATTCGGGCTATTGTCCTCATCTTTTTCGCCATATTTATTACAACGTTTCGGACATTGTACGCTCCGGCCTTCTTCAGGTGGTTGGAATGTCGAACTGAACCCTTTATTTCGCTCACTAGGGCAGACTGTTCTAGTTCCACGTGCCATGTGTAATGGATGCCAGTTATCAGTTATCTCCTTTTAATTTCCCTCTGAAAGTTCTTCACTACCTTAACCGGGTATTGGGTCTTGTCACTGGATCTAACTAACGCCTTTATCCACTGAGTCATGTGTCCTTTATATATATATATATATATATTTGGGTGTTTGAATGTTACAAAAAAAAAACAAACAAACAAACAAATGCTACCGAAAGTTGAAAAACGAATAAAAGGCCACTTCAAGCAAAATATATAAAATAATAAAAATATATATATATATATTTAAATTTTCCATAATTATTAATAACATTTATTATAATTTTAATAGTAATTATCTAATTATTTACATTATTTACATTGTTCGAACTGTTGTCTTCATCTTTATAGTCATATCCCCGACATTTCGGCCGTTGTACGCTCCGGCGTTCTTCAGGTGATTTTAATTTCGAACTCAACGCTGTATTTCGTTAACCGGAGTAGATTCTTCTAGTTCCACCTGCCATAACTCTTCCTACACTGATGTTATCTCCCTTTGACTCAACTTTCCAAGTTTTCTTTTCACCACTGCCGTAGCCAGATATTGAACTCACAACTTTTTGGGTCAAGTAACTGGATTCGACCAACGGTTTTATACACAGGATCATGTATCCTTGAGGACATCAGTATAGGAAGAGGCATGTCATGTGGAACTAGAACAATATACGCCGGTGGACGAAATAATGGTTTCGGTTCGAAATTCCAAACAGCTGAAGAAGGCCGGAGCGTACAGCGACCGAAACGTCGTGAACATAGCAAATTAATAAAAATATTTTGTAAAAGAGAATTAAAACTAAAATTTAAAATACAATAGAAAATAACTAAAAAACCTGTTTAATAATAAAGCTGGTAAATAAATTCTCTTTTTTGAGATCCACTTTTGTTCCTTTAACCTTACTTTTTACAGCAATAAAACACAATTTCTATGGATTCTTTAGTTCAACTGGAAATGGTTGAGACCAATGTTTTCACACCTGTGTGAGAAGTCCATACATTGGCATCATTTCTTTAATTTTTATTTTTAATGTCGTTTTTTTGCCATATAAATGAGAAAAAGAATAATTTGATAGTGAAAGAAAAGATAAATAAAGGGTTAGTGAATATATACAATGCCCCCCCCCCCCCAAATCAAAGAGTGATAAAAAAGAATCTTGTATATTGGAATTGTAACATTTTCATTTCATACACTAAGAGACTTATCTCAGATTTCACTGGCAAACTGAAGGAAAACTCTCCTTTTGATTTCAAAACTCACTTCAGCATATAAAAGTGTCAGCTTTATTTATGTGCGTAGAATTTAAATTTGAATAAAATGATCTTTTATATTAAAAAGAAGTCAGGATTATCAAGTCAATTGGAAAGATCTTTTCTTTAGTTGCATAGTATGTGCTTCAACAGGGTTACATACAGTTTTGAATTCAGAGTTTTCCTTCTTCTAGTTCGGTTGCTAGCTAAGGCTATAGAACCCAGTCTTTCCTATTATTTACCCAGAAGCTTTGCTATTTATGATTACTAAATATAGTTTTTACTTGATACTAATATCATTAATCAGTACGTATTGATACAGAATTTTAAAAGTCAATCGATAAAACATAATTTAATTAATCATAAATAAATTAAAAGTGAAATATAACAGTAGATACAAACAAAACAAAAAGAAAAAACAAATGAATTAAAACATGCAACGTATTTACTGATTTCATTTGAGACTAAGACAGAAGAAATCTTATCACAATGACAGGGAAGTGCTTAGTTGCGAAGAGAAATTGATTAATAATTTATTAATTGTTAAATGATACCTTGTGAATGAATGATAAAATTTGATTATAAGACCATTTTAATCTACTATTTTTTTCTATTTTTTTTCTTTTCCTCAACTTCACTCTCGATTTATCTTGCTTCTCTCTTTCTCGTCTCCATTATTTATAGATGTAGTGAACAAAACAACATCGAGATATAAAATTCAAATGCTAAGCACCGACTCATTGAGTTTGTTAGAAATTAAAAAGACTTGAATTTACAAACTTTGCTTAACACACACGCAAACTCGAATCCAAAACAAAACTCGTAAAATTCCACACCTTGATGCGAAATGTTTTCGGCCAATAGAAAACTAAGAAACATTTAAAAACAAAATTCAAATAATCTTCAATTCTCAGAAACCAATTCCTTCACGGACCTTTTCGCGAGCTGACGCAAAAATGTGTTCATCGTCCAATAAAAAGGCCTGAATCATATCTGGGTGAGAATTCCCAAATGATTTTTTCAAGCCCCCCCCAAAACAAAATAAAAGACGGGCAAGTTTGACTGTCACCAGAGAGGAGACAAACGTATTAACACGTCCCTTGACAAACGTCAAGCGATCGTTATTATTATCTCTACCATTCTCCCTCACCTCTTTTATACTTGATAAACGAACGGAACATTTTAAGACTGGGCGATTACTTCAAAGACATTCCTACCCTACGATAACGCTCATACATACATACATCCACATATACGTTCCTGCCTACGTACACATAAACCCATTCTTGCAAGGACTACTATGAACATTTTGACGACCTTATATCAACCAAAATACATTAATTTTATTTGTAAAGACCTTAATTGATTTATATGTATATAAATTTGTTGTTCACTTTACAATTTGATTTTCTTGTTTTATACCCCTCTTATGGTGGGCTATCTAACAAGGCCAAATGAAACTAATCTGTTTCAGCACTCATACACTTCACTATAACTGATAACCCACTATATACACACATACGTGCGTCCGTATGAGACTTGTTGAAAAGTTCTCGACCCGAGCAAGAACAAATTCAACAAATTCGGTCTTTTCATTACATTTTGCAAATTAGGCGGGACTGAGAAATTTTTACCCCATTCAATTGTTCATATATATTCTTCAGTTGTACGAATCCTATTTTTGCTTTGTTTCATTAAACAGATCAAATAACCATCAGCAGTGATGAATTCTCATACTGTTATTATCATCAGCTTTGAATAATTCTTAACCGGAAGTAGAAGAAGAAAAGACTGAACCTGGTCGAAAACGGCGGACGTTTGCAGGATAAGTGCCTACTTATTTGTGGCTAAAATTACCAAAAATCAGGGAAGCTCTACGCATAACTTCCGTAATAAAAAATGAAAAAGAAACCAACGCCGAAAACAAAACAAAACAAAACAATAAAATCTAATTTTGGCCAACCAAAACAATTGACACAAAATGACATTTGATATTAGCCGAAACCAATGTTCACCCCAGAGTCTCAGAGCCTGGTCAGAAGGTTATAAACTGTGCAGCTTATAATTTATATCATAAAGAAACAATTTATACAAAGAATTAAATAGCAATGTTAATGTGATTAATGGCGAAATCACTTCACTAACAAGACTTAATGAGACATTAACTTACTATCAATTCCTTGAATAATGATCCTTATATTTGAGTTGTTGTCAGATGGAAGACACATGGTAAGTACATTCGACAATTACTAACTGTGATCTTCAGTGCGAGTCACATGTCCAGAATGCATCCCACTTGACTCCCACCTATCCTATTTGGAGAACTCACCAGCGACAAGGGGCTACGCGGAGCCCCAAGTATCAACACAGGCCAACATCGTCCATGAGACCCGAGAAACCGTTGCTGCAAATCGGCCTTCCTAGTGTAGGATCGTCCGAGGAGTGACCAAGACTTTCGAGTCAAGTGGTCAGAATAAAGAGGATCTGCGATGTTCTGTTACGAGATCCCAACTCGCCCAATCACATCTACCACCCACACTTCTCTGTGATTTCCGCTCACGACTCATCAGGAGCAGGCTGGGCCTTCACAGCCATCTCCGTCGCAAACCAACACCAGAGAGAATAAAGAGGGATAAGGAGAGAGGATGGCGATCCCGATCCTCGGACCCGAGCAGGTGCATACTAATACTCAGCATAAATTTATGATCTGTTCTTTTACGGTGTTTGCTTTTCTATAATCTTAGCTCATCTCTATGCTTTTCACTGCTACTGGTCGAATTCTTTTCCTATCTTGCGTTTTAAAGTATTATGATTCTTAAAGAATTAATCAATTTTGTTTTCAATCCTTTTTTTTTTGTTTAATCTAACTCTTATTTTTCATTATTTATGTTCGAAATATTGTCCTGATCTTGTTGCTATGACAACGTTTCAGCCACTGAGCTCTCTTGCCTTCCTCAAGTGTGTAACGATCTGGGGAATCCACAGGGAATTATGAACTGAACCCTTTATTTAATCTAAGTGGGTAGATTGTTCTTGTTCCACTCCTTATGTCTAGTGATATCTCGGCTAGTTCATATTTAGTACTTGTAAGCGTTCTGAAAGCAAAGGAAATGTTTGTCGTTGATTAATTCACAACGCAGAGAACAAATCACTGTAAGTTCAAACTTGAATATCGGGGGAAAGAAAGAAATGCCGAAAACTCGATTCGCAGGTACAAATCCCAATGCACGTAACCAGTCAGAAAAATAACTCACTCTCCGACGAACGCGGTAGCCAAAATATATCAATTTTTCCTCCTGATTCGAGAACACCAACTGCTTTTATCGGCCGAGCATTTTTTCCATTCGTCAATAAGTGGGAGAGGACGCCAAGTATATCAAGATACTTTTATAGAGTACTCCTGAGATGGACTTGTTTTCAATCTAAATATTCCGTCTTCAGCATGTCATGCGGAATACGTGCCCTTTTTTTGGTAAGTAATTTTCTTTTCCGTCGTAGGATACGCACAACGCTCTGTCGCTTGGTTTGACGAGGTAAGTCGCCGTTTTCTTCGCTGTAGTACTATTGCTAGATATGAGCAGTGGGACGAGAACAGTCTAGCACTGAGGATTACATAAGGAGTTAACTTCAGAATTCCCTGAGATGATCCAGATCGCGGTAACTGATTAGAATTTCCTGTAGATGATCCAGATCGATATACAGTCAAGGTAACTGATCAGAATTCCCTATAGATGATCCAGATCGATATACACTCGAGGTAACAAATCAGAATTTCCTGTAGATGATCCAAATCGATATACACTCGAGGTAACTGATCAGAATTCCCTGTAGATGATCCAGATCGATATACACTCGAGGTAACTGATTAGAATTTCCTGTAGATGATCCAGATCGATATACACTAGAGGTAACTGATCAGAATTTCCTGTAGATGATCCAGATCAATATACACTCGAGGTAACTGATCAGAATTCCCTGTAGATGATCCAGATCAATATACACTCGAGGTAACTGATTAGAATTTCCTGTAGATGATCCAGATCGATATACACTCGAGGTAACAAATCAGAATTTCCTGTAGATGATTCAGATCAATATACACTCGAGGTAACTGATTAGAATTTCCTGTAGATGATCCAGATCGATATACACTCGAGGTAACTGATCAGAATTCCCTGTAGATGATCCAGATCGATATACACTAGAGGTAACTGATCAGAATTCCCTATAGATGATCCAGATCGCTATACACTCGATGTAACATCCGAAACGTAGTTATAACAACAGCAAGAATAATAGTCTGAATATATTAGGTTAGTGCAAGAATAATGTCGTTTTCTCACATAGTAACATATGTGAGAAAACGACATTAATTTTACACCAACCTAATAAATAGTGTAAAAAAGTGATAACTCCTGATCCCAGAAGTAATTTGACTCTTGTAATAGTAAATCATGATTTGAGGAACCAATTAAATCCTGAAGCAATATAGTGAGCCGAATATTACCCCTGATTCTTTACCAATGGATTGTGTATATGAGATATGTTTCAGGCCTGAGAGGAACATGAGACACAGAAGGCGTTCAAAACAAGGAGCTTCATTGAGAATTCAATCGTTCATCGTAGGTGGAGAAAACTCGGGCTTGAACTGAAATAGTGAAACGATATTAGTTTGTTCCTTTTGTTATTTTTTGGTATTGAAAGTGACAGGTCAGTCATTTAGTATTATTGATTTAATATTATATGGCCTTTGTTAGTCCAGCAAACCGACAATCCAATGCTATTTTGGGAGGAAAATTTTCCGAAAATTCATGGTATTCCTATCCTATGTTTCGTGTGTTGTGCTGTTGGACATCATTTCCTTTTTCAAATTTTGATTGCGTTTTTCTATTGGAAACAAAAAAAAAAAAAAAAAAAAAAAAAAAATGACCGGTCGTAGAAATAGCAATTTATTAAATGTTTTTCGGCCTTTCATCAGATAATTCGTTATTTGCTCAAGTTCAGACGACTTTAGCATCCGTAATTAATCTGCGATAATTTGTTTTGCCCTGATCCACATTCAAAACGCGATTCAATTAAACTTTGATTAGAATTAATCGATAAATGTTAGGAAAGACGGTCTATTTTGGAGCTCAATATCAAGAGTCGTGCAAATTTTTGTCGTTTTCTGTGTTATAAAGTAAAGATTATCGTGGAGTAACTGTTTTTTCTTCTTATTTCAGTTTACAAGGGGAGAAAATTCTCTGCCATTAACAATTCTAAGACAAATATTATCGTTTTACTGTGTCTCTAAATCATTGAATGAATGAATAGTTGGCACATTGACGACTACATGATCGTCATATAATCAAACCAGAACAATTATTGAAGCTGAAACGATCGATATACATTATTGTTTTTTTTTTTTACAAAGTAGTGATTCGCAGGAAAAAGTTATATGAGTGGAACTTCCTTTTTACGAATGAAATATAAATGGTGCGATTAAGTCCTGTGTATGTGGCATGGCAGGTTTTAGATGTGAAGGTCTGAACTGGTAGAACCAAGGATATAACTCATTTAAAGACTTTCCATCGAAATAAAGTGTAGCGATAGGCTTGTATACATACACATTATTTGTTCCAGTTTTTCGGTCTGATAACCAGCGTTTCTTTTATTTATAAACTTTCAGGAAATAGACGATGACGATTCTCCACAGCTTCTTTCATCTTTTATTATCTGTGAATTGCCATTTCTTCTTGGAAAAGATAGCGGAGTGATTCACTGTTACGGTTTCCTCGGTTTGCAATTCAGAGGTTTTCTTTCTCATAAAATTGTTACCCCTCAAAGAAAGACCAACCAGTTTACCCTGCTATTTAACCCACAGCAACAGTTAGCGCTGAGAAAAGATGAATTGATGCCTTTCCCAGTCAGATGTAGAGACTAAATATTTCTTAACTCTTAGTTGTTGTTTTTTCATTCAACTAAATTTAAATTAAGCCTTATCACTGTTACCTCTGTCAATGAAAAGGCAGTAAACATTCGTCTTCGGCTGGTGCATCTTATGGCAAGGAATTTATTTTCTTAACTTGGAATCCATATTATTTCAGTAATAGTACAACTAATATTAGCATAATGTAAATTGCTTGTTCCTTTCTTAGATACGCTCTACTTAGTTCTCATAATGGAGTATTTGTTTTTATCGCAAGGAAAGACGGAAAAGACAATTCAGAGACGCAGTTTAGTTTTAGTAAGAAAAAGAAAGCAAGGCAGAGAAGATCGAGGAGAGGCGATAACGCTTCCATGTATTTAACATCCAAAACATTGTGTATATGACAATAAAGATGACGACAACAGTCCGAATAATGTAAATAATGTAAATAGTTAAAATACCGCATCTCATAAATAAAGATAGTTGTTAAGCTCAATTATTTAACGATGCAACAGGAGAATTACGTGTTTATTTTTTTTTTATTAGAATTCGCCATGAGCTTAGTCAATCATTAACTTAAGAATTAAGATACATCAAAAAATTAAAATAGGAAAAACGTAGTGTTCACAGTTACTATTAGTTATTATTATTGTCATTGTTGTTGTTATTATTGTTATTATTGTTGTTATTGTTATTATTTTTATTATTATTGGTATTATTCTTATTATTATTGTCCTCACTGTTGGTATTATTATCATTGTTAGTATTATTGTTATTATTGTTGTTATTATCATTGTTGTTGGTATTGTTGTTATTATTGTTATTATTATTGTTGTTATTGTTATTATTATTGTTGTTATTGTTATTATTTTTATTATTATTGGTATTATTGTTATTATTATTGTTATTATTGTCTTTACTGTTGTTATTATTGTTAGTATTATTGTTATTATTGTTATTGTTATTATTATTGTTATTAGTATTATTCTTATTGTTACTAATGTCATTATTGTTATTATTCTTGTTATTGTTGTTATTATTATTGTTAATGTTATTATTATTGTTGTTATTATCATTATTTTTATTTTTATGTTTATTATTGTTATTGTTATTGTTATTATTATGATTGTTATTATTGTTGCTATTGTTATTATTATTTTTATTATTATTGAAGTTATTGTTATTATTGCTGTTATTTTTGTTATTGTCGTTATTAATATTATTGTTATTATTATTATTATTGTTGTTATTGTTATTATTGTTATTAGTGTTATTATTGTTGTTATTGTTATTATTATTGTTGTTATTGTTGTTATTATTATTGTTATTCAGAGCATCTGATATTGGTTGGTGGTAAGAATTTTTTAGGTCAGCACTTGTGAAAGAAAAGAAAAAAATGACTATTTTCCTTTTTCATTATCAGGGCGTACGTCTCTCGCTGTTCTATTTTACTTTTTAAATGGAAATTCTTCAGACAAACTACATTCCTTTTTTTCACCAGTTCTAACCTTCGCTCCGTCCTGGTATGACAATGAACCACATCCGGCATCAAAGCCTCTGATCGAGAGGTGTTGAGCAGCGTAGAACCGCCTCTTAATTGATGCAGTTCCAAGGTCTACCCACCGTCCGGGTTGTAGCACCTTTTAGGGTCTCAACTATTTTATACTTTCATAGTGTTTTGACCTCAAACTAGTGTCAAATCACTATGAAAGTATAAAGATATATTTTTATAGTAAAAATACCAACAGTACCTTTTCATTATTTACATTATTCAGACTATTGTCCTCATCTTTGTCGCTATGTTTATCACAACGTTTCAGTCGTTGTACGCTCCGGCCTCCTTCAGGTGGTTGGAATGTCAAACTGAACCCTTTATTTCGCTCACTGGGGTAGACTGTTCTAGTACCTTTTCATAGTAAAAATAACACCGGCAACATATTAAAAAAATTACCAGCAATATATTTTGAACAAAAATGACCAGCAATACATATTTGGAAACGAAATATTAATGCTCGCAAGAAAATTAAATTTCGGCATTAAATGACCCATAAGGTGTTGATATGCTGTTAAAGAAACAAACAAACAAATCCGCCATGTCACGCACACTTTAGCGAGCCACCTTCATTCCCTTCGTATTCCACTGCTGAGAAGTAAGTTCCACTTGAGCAGCTTCTTCCCACGAACAGCTGCTTTATGGAACCATCTCTCAACTTCACCGAATACTAAAGTCTTAACCTGTTTAAGTCTAGGGTTAACAGTTATCCACATATATCCATAAATTCTGTCTCTGTAACCATCAAACTCGAGTGGCTATTGGGCCTTGTACAGGGTGGACATTATTATAAAATATAAGGACGTATCCAATGCTTTCGCAATATTCTCGCTGTTCCGAGTAGGGAAGCGAGATGTAATGGCTCTATTTCTAAATCAGAATTCAATACTTGCAAGATTTTTCAATGATTTTCAACAACAACCCAGTGCTCCAATTATCACTAGTGCTGCAATTATTCTCTTGGCTAGTTTTTCCCAAAGTTTCAAAATTTCATACTTTAAATCATTGTAGTTGTCGATCTTCAGCTGTTCAATTCTTATGTCAAATGGACAGGAGAATTGCTAGCCAGCAGCAGGTTCATTTCTTTTTGTCCAGCAGGAGTAAATCTGAATTATTATGCTCTCAGATTGTCACTGTCAGTATCGTTATGTCCCACGTGATTTACAATTTGGTATTGTCCACTTCTCCTTTGTGACAATGTCTATTCATACCTGTCACTTCTTCACACAGTGAACGTTCCCAATAATAGTCACTGATACAATACACTGGAGACTCCAGTTTCTTCTTAGTGAAAGTTAACTCATCCAATGATGCTATTCTCACTTATATCAAAGTGTTTTACGAGACTGGTCGTTGCCAGTATGGGGTACGATTAATTAATCTCGATGTCTGGTAAGCAGAAACTAAACTGAGTAATTTTGTCAAACAAAACGAAACTACTCTTATTAATCGTCCGAGAGAATTCTTTTTACTTCATATCAACATAGCGGATGCTAACCTCAGAGAGAGAGAGAGAGAGAGAGAGAGAGAGAGAGAGAGAGAGAGAGAGAGAGAGAGAGAGAGAGAGAGAGAGAGAGAGAGAGAGAGAGACACATTTCACCTTCCCGGAATAACGTTTTTTCGCTGATATGAAGTGGAGAGATTATTGAATCAATTGATAGGTCTGCAGCTATGGAGGTTTGTTCACCGTATCGTGCTAGAGAATTATTTCCGCCAGAATCTACTTTGCATATTTATTAGTCTATCATTTGTCCTTGATTTGAATATTGCTGCCACACCTGGTCTGATATTCCTGCTTTATATTTAAAGATTCTTGATAAAATAGAAAGAACAATCAGCAATGTTATTGGTCCTGACTTGAGATCCCAGATTCAATAACCTTCCCACACCCATAAAGTAGCTCCCATGTAACTTTTCTAGAAATACTTTCATGGTAATCGTTCTCATTAGAATTCCTCTATGGTACCTAGACTTTATGAATTTAAACGCAGTACTAGATTGGCGGAAAGGTTTCATCATTCTATAGTTGAAATGGTTAGATGTAACCGTAAGTTCTATGCTAACAGTTTCTTCTATTGCTCTTCTCGCTTGTTGGACTCTCTTCTAGCTTCTTCCTTCCAAGTCAACTGTGATCTTCAAAAATTTAAATGCGACGTCAATCGTTATCTTCTGTCTTCTTAATTCTTGTTCTTTTATTACTCTCTCTCTCTCTCTCTCTCTTTAATAGTGTTTCTTCTCATATTCTCTAACACTTAGCTTTGTTGCCTTGCTTGGGGTGAAACGACAAAAAGATCTCTCTAAGAAAATAAAAGAGATAAAAGTGTCGACCTATTATTTATACACTGGGGTTGTGCTATATTGCGTGAGTCGTTGGTGAGTCAAATAACAAGAAGACAAAGAAAGAAATAATCTCTAACATATTTCCTATCAGAGTCCATGCGGTCAGCAGCAAGATATCAATCATTATAATCCTGTAATCAATCATTCGAAAAATTAATAATTGATCGATTCTTATCGATGAAAATTCTTTATAAAGAAGCAGAATATTTTCACATGCTGGATTCTTTGTCGTTGCGTAATGGTTAGAAATTGAATTTCGTAATCTCCGTGCGACTTTTTGTATAAATATTTTTATATAATATTTTTATAAATATTTTATAGATATTTTCATGGCAATTGTTCTGAAGATCTGTCTTTGTGAACAGAACTTTATGAATTTAAGCGCAGTATTAAATTGGCGGAAATGTTTCATCCTTTTACAGTTGAAATGTCTTGATGCGACCGTAAGTTCTATAGTAACCTCTTTAGTTCTTCTCGATTAAGGGACTCGCTTCCATCTTCTTGTTTTCCATTTAACTTTGATCATCAACAATTTAAATGCAATGGCATATGTCATGTTTCGTCTTAATTCCAGTACTTTTATTGTTCCCTCTTCTTAATAGTAATTTTTCTTTTTCTCATATTTTCTCGCACTCGTAATCTCTTGAGTCTTAGTGGCTTTATCTATCTATCTATCTATCTATCTATCTATCTATCTATCTATCTATCTATCTGGCTGTTCATATTTATCTGTCTAACTGTCTACTCATATCTATCTATCTATCTATCTATCTATCTATCTATCTATCTATCTATCTGGCTGTTCATATTTATCTGTCTGGCTGTTCATATTTATCTGTCTAACTGTCTACTCATATCTATCTATCTATCTATCTATCTATCTATCTATCTATCTATCTATCTATCTATCTATCTATCTATCTATCTGGCTGTTCATATTTATCTGTCTGGTTGTTCATATTTATCTGTCTAACTGTCTGCTCATATCTATCTATCTATCTATCTATCTATCTATCTATCTATCTATCTATCTATCTATCTGGCTGTTCATATTTATCTGTCTAACTGTCTACTCATATCTATCTATCTATCTATCTATCTATCTATCTATCTATCTGGCTGTTCATATTTATCTGTCTGGCTGTTCATATTTATCTGTCTGTCTGCTCATATCTATCTATCTATCTATCTATCTATCTATCTATCTATCTATCATTTACGATATTTATTGATGAAAACTTCACACTCTTGGAGAATGTATTACACGACTTCAAACAGCCCTTTTCATGTTTGAGTTCCGACTTTTCCTTCTTCTAGACTGGTTGCCAATCATGATAAGAGATCTCAGCCTACCCTGTTATTTAAGCTATAACTGGAGGAAGATGAATTTATGATTTAGGAGATTAGCCTTTAGTGAATGAAACAGAATCGACCGGAAATTGAACTTAGTTTGGGAGTTCTACTTTCCATACCAATAACCACTACACAACCCACACGTCTATGTCAAATAAATAAATATATATGTCTGTATCTCTGTGCATTATAGATTAAGATTTAGATTAAGATGAAGATCACGTGAGTAATGATGAGGGTTAGGAAATTTGAAACTGATTATGTGTATTCTTTCTCTTATTGCTAGAGTAACAACGCTGAAAAAAACCCCATAAAAATGACGAAATCCACACCAAAGAACAAAAGAAAATATGAAAAATAAGAAAAATAAGTGTTTTTTTTTTTCATTTTTTTTTCATTTTAAGAATCTTTTCATGTCAAGCAAGACAATAATAGCACTAAGACATAAGGGGCCAACTGAGTGTGATACTATAAGAAAAAAAACAAAAACATTTGTAAGCAGAGAGAACAATAAAAGAACAGGAATTAACACTTTGAGCCCTGACCACCGGTTTACCGTTGGTAGAGAAAAACGACTTAATGCCCAGCCACCAGTTGAACGGTGGTAGTGAAAACTAACTTAATGCCCAGTCACCGGATGAATGGTAGGAGAGAAAAATGACTTAATTCATAGCCACCAGTTGAACGGTGGGAGAGAAAAATGACTTAATGCCCAGCCACCGGTTGAACGGTGGGAGCGAAAAATGACTTAGTGCCCAACCACCGGTTGAACAGTGGTAGAGAAAAATGACTTAGTGCCCAACCACCGGTTGAACGGTGAGAGAGAAAAATGACAATGTTCAATCACCGGTTGAACGGTGGGAGCGAAAAATGACTTAGTGCCCAACCACCGGTTGAACGGTGGTAGAGAAAAATGACTTAGTGCCCAACCACCGGTTGAACGGTGAGAGAGAAAAATGACAATGTTCAATCACCGGTTGAACGGTGGGAGCGAAAAATGACTTAGTGCCCAACCACCGGTTGAACGGTGGTAGAGAAAAATGACTTAGTGCCCAACCACCGGTTGAACGGTGAGAGAGAAAAATGACAATGTTCAATCACCGGTTGAACGGTGGGAGCGAAAAATGACTTAGTGCCCAACCACCGGTTGAACGGTGGTAGAGAAAAATGACTTAGTGCCCAACCACCGGTTGAACGGTGAGAGAGAAAAATGACAATGTTCAATCACCGGTTGAACGATAGGAGAGAAAAATGACTTAATGCCCAGCCACCCATTGAACGGTGGGTAGACACTTGTAACTATTTTTATATCTACCGTGAACCATTACATAGCAATTATTTGTGAATTTTGACTCAGGAGCTCAGGCAGAAGAAAGGTTAAAATTGTTAACGAACGCAGGGCTCAAAGGCTTAAGAAGACGGAATATAACGATAAATATTGCATTCAAATTTTTGAAGATCAATTTTGACTGGAAAGCAAGAAAACGGAAGAGAGTTCTACAATCGTGAAGCGCGATAGAAGAAACTCTTAGCATAGAACTTACGGTTACATCTAGCCTTTCAAATGTAAAATGATGAGACCTAGCCGCCTATTTAGTACTGTACTTAAATTCATAAAGTCGACGGAGCAAAGAGGAAAGTTCACCAGAATAATTATGAAATTATTTATACAAAATGTACAGAGAACATAACTAAAGCCGAGATGCCAGGCCAGGACCAATAAACTGCAGATTCTTCTTTGGATCTTATTAAGAATTTCTATATACATAGCAAAAGCGTATGGCCAGATGTGACAGTAATATTTAATACATGGACGAATGGTAGACTTACAAATATGTAAGATTCTAGCGAAAAATTGTCTTGCAAGACACAATGAACCAACCTTCCTTGGAACATGCCTAGCAATTATTCAATATAATCTTTCCACTTCATCTCAGCGGAAAGTGTTAGTCCGAGAATGAGTAATGAGTCACTCTCCTGGAGGTTAGCATCAGCCATATTGATAGAAGGCAGAAAGGTTTATCTCTGACTTTATTCATTTATTTCAGATTTATTTGCGAAAGAGATTTGAATAACCAAGAATATTTATTGGAAAAAACCGATCACATATGAATCGAAAATGAATTGAATTAATACAACATAATAGAAAGTGATATAAGACAAGGATGTATCGTATCACCGGAATAATTTAACCTTTACAGAAAGGCGATTCTAAGAGAAATACATGTCCTACCAGGATTTATCATTGGCGTGGACAACTTTAACATAAGATACACAGATGATACTGTTGATGGAAAGGCACAGAAAGAGAACTTAGGGCACTTGCATACAATAAAGGAAGGCGTGAAGAAAGGACAGACCATAAATTGTAAGAAACTAGATTTGAAGAAGAAGAAGTTGTCCTGCTGCGTGTTTTAAGGAATTTTCCCCCTTTCTTGGCCGTATAGTAAAAGAAAGACCTAACTTTCCATTTGGACGGGAAGAAAATAATAAGAAAAAAAAAAGGAGCTTCGTTACCAAAGAAAAGAAAACTTTGTCTCCAAAAGAAAATATACATAAAGAAAAGAAGTTTTGAACTTTGAAAGGACAGAAAGTGTGTACTGTAGAGTAAAGGCTCTTTTTTGTTATCATTTACACAGCTAATGGGCGCCATCTTTTTATTATTTTGTTTTGTGCATTGTAATTTTCAAAGTTTTGAAGTTTTGTTTTCTGCTATTTTATTTTTTTTACATTTTGTTAGTCAGAGAATAAGTTATCCTATCTTATTTATTTGAATTAGAAAAAATTCTCAGCAAAAAGGGACGAATTTTTGCTGAGAATTTTTTCTAATTCACATATCTATCTATCTATCTATCTATCTATCTATCTATCTATCTATCTATCTCAGTCCTTTCATATCTATCTATCTATCTATCTATCTATCTATCTATCTATCTATCTATCTATCTATCTCAGTTTGTTCTTATCTATTTTATTCTGATCACCTCTCTCTCTCTTCTCTTTTCGTAACCTTTCTCTGTCGTCAGTCACCTTTACTATCTCCGGCAATTCACCCATCGATTCTCTTCTAAAAACTAATTCCCTGTCCTGTACACAGTTTTTACCAGGCTAATCATTTTTCAATTTTTACCCAAGAAGTCTTGTACACATACTTATAAGTCATCGTCTTTTCTCTGATCTTCTTATTTGCCCCTGCCATTTTCATCGAAATAAGTACCAAAAATAAATTATCTGAGGCATCTCACACGAGTCTCGATTATCCACTATCGACTTTGCCTGTTAATGACTTCGCTACATGATGAACTGTCTACAAATACCAACAAGATAAATGAAGAAAAAAAAAAAACTAGCCGCATTCCGAAATTGCTCTTTTAAAATCCAAAAGACGAGAGTTCACATTTGTTAGACTCTTAAAAGATTTTACGACTAAAGATTTTAGGACCAATCAAAAGTCTCCAAAAATATCCCCCCACTTCGTTCCACAAATACATCTTTTGTCCTATACCTTTTCTTTCAAAGGCAGATAGAAACTCTTATCACAACACACAAGGGACGAATTCCAGCCTCGGCACATAGATTAGACTTCATGAAACCACAACAGCAGACAAAGTCACCAAAGATCAAAGGTGTTGTTAACCAAACCCGTGACAGTTTCTCAATTTTATTAAAATTAATAGAAAATATTGACTTCTGAACATTACCGATTTCAACAATAAACACAGTCAAGTTTATAAATCACAGATTATACTTTCTTTACAGCCAACCTTGCCTTTTCCCCACAGAAACTTTAAACCTCCTCTCTGACACTTTTAAAATCTAAAATTTATATACATATGTCAGGTGTGTGGAGTCACTCACCTCATATCAGCAGGGATAGCCTCCTGTTCACAAGAATAAAAAACATGGAAAGAAATAAAACTAAAAGCATATTAAATTGTAAATTAAAATCATATAATTTTATTTATTTCTGTGTGCTTGTGTGTGTGTATATTTTAGTTACATGTATTTTAAGGTTGTATGTAACACAGGAAGAAAGTCATTTTGTCTTATCATAAGCAAAGTGTCGGGGAGACAACAATAGACGTCTTGAACCTTTGAGGGTCAGTAGCGAAGAGAGTTGGACGTATCCATTCCTCATTCAGGAAAGTTTTGCGTTGCATGCTGGGAACAATTTGATTATTTTGGTTTTATTTATTTTATTTTAAAGAAAGTTTTAAAGATATTAGATTCATTTTATTTTTTTTATGATATTTACTATTATTATTATTATTATTTTTATTTTCTTTGCTTTCTGGCGTTTACACATTTCTTTCCGGGTCCCACCCAGGGACCTAAGGTTAGAAATGGCATCATGACACTTTTCACTGACAAAAAAAAAAAAAAAAATTTACATAGATAGAGCCCTTCGTAAAGTGTGGGCTGTACTTGTCAGAACAATTTTTTGTATCTCCTTGAGGCATGGGCTTCCAGGAATCCCTGCAATTAGTCTACTGCAATCTTTTCCAACCAGTCCTAGGGCTCCAACTACAACAGGGATTGTTGATGTTCCCATATGCCACATTTTCGAGACCTCTATTTCAAGGTCCTTGTATTTTGACAGCTTTTTGAATATCTTCAAAGATACATTGCATTTATTTACATTGCATTGCATAATATTTATTATTATTATTATTATTATTATTATTATTATTATTATTATTATTATTATTATTATTATTATCATATATCTTTATTTTTATTTATTAATAATAATATACGTACAGGTTATACAAACTATAGGAAATGATGCAATTTCCCGTCAAGGAAAGTTCTAGAAAAATCGGATCAACTTTAGCGCAATTCTTAATATATAAAAAAATGTCTATGCTTGTTTTCTAAAAAATAGAAAACTCGACCAAATATTTTGACCAATCGGGTATACAAAAAAATAGGCGGTTGCTTCGTAAGAAATTTGTGGAGCTAGCGTGATCCCATCAGAACATTAAAAAAAAATTAGAATATTGTCGAACCGCTAGAGAACAGTTTATTTGTTCGGCAAGATGAAAACAACTGTGTCTCACCAGCAGCCCACTCCATACAACTGTGTCACAGCGCTGCCCGCTTCTTTCATCGCTGAATAAACAGTATCAAATTACAATTCTCAACTTGGCGATAATATTTCTCTATAATTTGCAGAGATTTTAAAGAAAAACAAAACACGGACGACTAATTTTTGTTATCAGATATTTCCGCAAGTTACTGTGTTGTAAAAAGAAAAGGAAATAAAAATTTCTTTATTTTGTATCACTCATGTTAATCGATTTTTATTGATATTAGTATCACTACACAAATACACACACATACACGTATAATAAAAAAGTATCGTCTGTATGTATTGTATATAAACTTTAAATTTCATTTTTGACTGGAATTTTGTCTGTGTTCGTATTCATTGGTGTTTTCATTTTTTTTGTGTGTCTCACTTGCCATTCCAACCATCGTAATGTGTTCTGTTGTTATTAAAGACCAACAGAAAATCTGCATAGCAAAGGTTTAACTGATTTCATATCTTTACATTAAGGAAAAAATAATTTTCGAAAAGATTAAATGAGTTTTAATTTTACGTGTTAAACCTCTGTATGTCGCTGGACTTAATTTTTCCCCTCCAGTCTCTACTGTGTTGTCTGACTCAAGAAAGAGAACAACCTACACATTGTAGTGATTTTAACTGTTGCCTTTAACTGTCGAAAATTCAAGGACGATCACTCAGTATTCACGTCTTACATTTTTAGTTGTAATTTTGTCTCCGTTTTTAAGCTTCACTTTACTTTTTCTCTATGAAAGTCACAACTTTGTTAGCGGACTAACTCTCGCAATGTGTTGTGATGTTATTAACATTGTAACGAACAAGATCAAATCTATCCAACCCGTCTCCATCAATTTTAGATTGTCTTCAGCCGAAAGAAAAATTCATTTTCTAAAATGATCTAAATATGCTTAAGTTTACCGATTATGTTAGAGCATTTATTCCCGCTCTTCTTTTCAGATATTTGTACTTGACAACTAAGACAACAATCCTACTTCCAGTTTCGAGGCCAATGTACTGATGCCGAGGTGGGTTGGTCTATGCTGATGACATAGGTATTCATTGTTGGGATGAGAATAATCTTGAACAGAAAACCAACATCCTCTACCAATTGATTCAAGAAATAGGATTCAGGATTCAGGATTCCAAAGCAGAAACTATTAGGTTGGTGCAAAAATAATATCGTTTTTTGACGTTAAAAATACGTCAAAAAACGATATTGTTTTTGCACCAACCTAATATCATCTGGAAATGGAACGAAAGCAGTGATGGCACATACATTGAATACATGATAAAAAAAAACCCCAAAAAATTCAGTATGTGCAATGAGTAAATACTAAAAACTTCAAATATTTGGCGTATGGATCATTTCTAAAAATATTATAGGAGAAAAGTAAATTGAATATATAATAGGCTGCGCTAGTAGTAGTTTCTCCCAAAACTGCAAAGTGCTACAGAACCAAAACTTCAGCCTGAGAACTCGAGACATATTTTTACATTGCCTCGTCAGATCGGGACTTTCACGTGGATGTCACGCATGACAGCAAAACCGTTAAAATATCTCATCTGTCAGTTGCATACAACCGTTTTCTAAGATCAATGCTTAAAAAGCCTTTGAGCGACTGAAACATCTTGGCAAAGATATTCCTTCTTTGAACATTTTGGACTGGCACAACATATTCAGAAAGAAGAGCTGTACCAAATAGCAAAAAAAATCACATCACTTGAGGAGTACAAACAGCATCAACCGCTAAAATAGTACTTATAGCTCGAAGCTAAAATAATGATTGAATCAAGATGATGGCATTCTACACACAATCAGTTATGTGCCATGCGTGATACACGCTTAGGCGATCATGTATCTTTCGATACATGACTGATGAAGAAGATTTTTTTCCTACAGTACGTTGCCATTTCTTTCCGCGGTAGACCAGTTGCCATCCAAGGCTATAGAACCCAGTCTACCCTATTTACCCATAGATGGAGAAGAAGAGGATTCATACCTTTCCCAAGGGTATTAGCACGTAAGTGAATGTAATGGATTCGACTGGAATTCGAACTCGGCTCTCCGATTCCTTAATCCGAGCCGCTATCTATTACTCGACAGAATGAAACCCCGTCAATACTGCAAAAAGCGATAGCAACTACAGGACTTGAAAAAATACCATTTTCCTGAACAATGATTTTAAGAGAAAGTTTATAAATTTCAAACGAAGCAATATTGGCTGTTCGGTCAATGAATGCCAAATATTTCCTTATAAGGAAAAGGCTAATATTACCATTACTGTTACAAAGAATGTATTTTTCTAACCTGTCATGTCTATATTTAAATTCATTAGTGGCGAGGATAAAGCACCCAGATATTATATAGTCAATAGTTTTCTCAGAGTTTGTCTAAATACATTTTTAATATTGGCTTATATCGTATGTATTCTTAAGGAGCTTTGGAATAGCAACATATACTATCCAAAAACTAGGCAAAGTAGAAAGGAAAAACAGTAGAGTTATATGAAAAACAAAGGAAAGAGTGCTGCACCGCTATGTAATATTAATCTCTCGATATGGCAGTGGATGCTGGACAATTTCCTCACAGATGAAGAAGAGATCTGAGGTAATAGAGTTGTTATCCTACAGAAGGATACCATCTACGGTCTGTTTAAGCAATTTTCTACAAAATGGAAAACAAAAAGAACTTTTTGTGGACATTTAAAAAAATAATGATGCAAAAAATATTTCTTACATGCGACAATAGCATTAATCGTACAGATTACTTAGGCAGAAAATATAATCAATTATATTTTAATCATTTCACATCAAGCAAGGTGATAATGCCACTAAGACGCATGGGCTTACAGGGAGTGAAAGAAAATGAGAAGACTTTAGTGAGGATAAAGTGAAGAAAAGCACAAGAAGGTGACATGATTCAAGAAGACAGAATTTTGTAATTGACATTATATTTAAAGATTGTAGGTGACAGGGAAGCAATAAATCGGGAGTTCCACAGATGAGAAGTCCGAGAAAAGAAACTATTCGAATAAAACTGATGGTTGCATCTAGCTAGTTCAACAGTAAAACTCCGTGACTTAGTTGCTAATCTAGTACCACGTTTAGATTCTTGCAGTCGTGGGCCGCAGAAGAATATCTCACCAAAGCAATAGCCATGAAAATATTTGTAGAAAAGACAGAGGGAAGCCACATCACGTTGGCGTGAAAGTGACTGAAGGCGAGATGACAAGTTAGGATCAATGACATTACAGACCCTTCTTTGAATTTTGTCAAGAAATATATAGCAGGATCACCAGGCCAGATATGGCAGCAGTATTCAATGCACTTACCAATGTTAGATTTACAAATGTGCAAGAGGGATTGTGCCGAGAAGAATTGTCTGGCACGACAAAGTTTCCTTGCGGTAGATCTAGCAATTGTTTCATCTTAATCGCCCCATTTCATGTCAGAGGTAAATGCGAGCCCAAGAAGGCGCAAAGTGTTACTCTTCTGAAGGTTAGTATCGGTCATACTGATGGCTGGCAGAAAAAAAAGGTCTTTTTGATGATTAAAATGAAAGTAGTTGGCAAAAGTATTTAAATATGGTCGTCATATTTTGACGAGAGAGCTCAATTAATGAACATTTATTCAGGGGCACCACATGAAGTCGGAGGGTAGTTCCAGTGCATAACGTAAAAATGGAGAAGGCAATTTCTCTTTTGGTTGATTTTGAAGTCAGAGTTATCCGTCTCCTAAATTGGTTGCCATACCAAAGCTAAATTCCCTATTTTGTTCAACAATTTAACCCATAGCTGAAGGAAGATTGGTTCTTACCTTTTCCAAGGGTATTAATGTGAAGTCAACAAAATAATCAATCAGAATTTGAACTCTGCATGCCGATTCCAAATTCCCACGCTAATAAGCATTTCATTACATACACAAAGAAATATAATAATAATATAAGATTTAATTATTTTAAACACACACAAATGCATATAAAACATTTTTGTCTTCGATCTGATGAAGCCATATAGGCGAAATGCGTTGTCGAATATTTTCGAAACATACTTTCATGAACGTTTTTCTAAATATCAATAACTTCTAACTCTGTCGGAATTACATACACAAATTTATTAGATACTCTCAAGATAGAGAACACATGGATAAAACAATTGCTTCATTAAATTTCTACCCATTCTTAAGGCGGCGGAGAATATAAAATATTAAAGGATTTTTTTAAAAAGTCACTCATTTTGTTTGTTTTATTTAGTTTCGAGCAACGCCATCTTGAGAAAATAATATAAGTCTTATTTATTTTAAACACACACAAATTTGATCACTTTAAACGTTATTTTTACTGGATATCCATATTTGAGTAGTCACTACATTTATTTTAAGCAATATAGTTATTTTCTTCCACCGGCTTGAATATACGAGAAAATTTATTAAAGAAAAATATGTGCCCCCACCCCATCCAGCAGGATTTTAAAGAACATCGCATCTAATGACAATTTTTTTTTTCTGTAAGTGGGGGTTGGGTCAATTTCGAATACTGCCGGAGGTCATATATTTTTCTTTAATAAGATTTTCTCGAATATTGACACAGGTAGACAAAATATTATTTCCAAACTATATAGTTGATGAACAAATAAGATGCTTTCTTAGAATTCTCATTACTAAGCAAATAGAACATAATACTGCTTCAACTAATCCCAAACATATTAATCTCCTATATCGTAATCAAATGCATACTAATTAGAAACAAGATGAAAATATACTAAAAAAAATTAGGAAATACTAATATATCTATTAGGTTAGTGCAAAAATAATGACGTAATAATGTCGTTTTTTGACGTTAAAAAATACGTCAAAAAACGACATTATTACGTCATTATTTTTGCACCAAGCTAATACAACAGATCCTAACAAAACATTAAGTTAATCATATACTACACTAAATCTAGTATATCCAACTCAATTATTCGCAATGATTCTTCTTCCCCGTTAGCGATTTGCAAAAAAAAAAAAAAAAAAAATTCAAGTGCCCTCTGGGAGATAGTATCTCAAACAGATTAAATAATATGTTGGTCACACCGCGAACTCGCTTTTACGATGCTTCACTCTACATTTGAATGAAAACTCTAACATTTTTAGGCATTTAGAACAACATGCCTGGCCACTTACACAATTCCGGAAAATCCTTGTTGAAAACACAACTATACGTAAACAGGAAAACAATAAACAAAAAGTAAACATTCTTGAAGCTATATACATAAAAAAGTTGAAACCTAACCTGAACAAAATAAACTATGAAAACTCCACAAATATACTTAAATATCTATAATTGATAACAGAAGCCACTGGTTTATACCAACGGCTTCCCATATTTCACACTTTTCCTTTTCATTCTCGGGTGGTCATGTGTGACGTCATGAGCCGCGGGGCGATTTTCGCTTCCAGTATGCACAAGTTTGTCGTTGCTTGGAAATCTTCCATGCAAACAAAATAGACTATCATTGTTGGTATGTGCGTGTATTATTTAATTTATTGTAATGTAATTGTCATCTTTGATGATGGCTTATGTAAGCCGAAAGCTTAGATAGCATTAAAATCATGTATCAATGTGGTGATTTTCTTTCGTCTTTCGGTGATAATGTTATTAAGCTTGTCAGACGATATGAAAGGAATTTGATTAAAATGGTCTATATTATTCAATGAAATGCATCAATGAAAAATGCTGCCTAAATACACACACACACGCACACATATATATCACTTCATTAAAATATCTTTTTTACTGGATACCTATATTTGAGTAGACGTTGCGTTTATTTTAAACAGTACACACACACACACACACACACATATATATATATATATATATATATACAAATATAGATGACTAGACTCGTTTAGAAAAACCCTCGAATTTTTGATTTGCCAATAATCAAATCAATCTCGAGGGAAAAAAAGGTTTTAAAAAAAGAAAGAGCTACAAACATGAACTTCTGCCGAAAAAAATCGTACAGATGCAGGTCTGAAGCCCAAAGAAAAAAACCCGATACGAGTAAACAACTAACTAACAAAAGAGCTCAATACAACCGTAGAGCAGACCTAGATACACCTAGTGAGTCAGACAAACCTACCTAGGTTTCACCTAAACGGATCGTAAGGGAAAGTTTGGCTAACGAAGCAAAGAGAAACGCATATTTATAGGCGATAGCTAAAATTATACCACGTGACCAAAAAAACACAAACACAAACACCTAAGTGTGTGTGTGTGTGGGGGTGGTTAAATATTTATTCAACAAAAATATTTATTCAACAAAAAAAAAAAAACACACTTAGGTGTTTGTGGTTTTTTGGTCACGTGGTATAATTTTAGCTATCGCCTATAAATATGCGTTTCTCTTTGCTTCGTTAGCCAAACTTTCCCTGACGATCCGTTTAGGTGAAACCTAGGTAGGTTTGTCTGGCTCACTAGGTGTATCTAGGTCTGCTCTACGGTTGTATTGAGCTCTTTTGTTAGTTAGTTGTTTACTCGTATCGGGGTTTTTTCTTTGGACTTCAGACCTGCATCTGTGCGATTTTTTTCGGTTAGTTGGATCTATATATATATATATATATATATATATATATATATATATATATATATATATATATATATATAATGCACCATAAATACTCCCTACATACCAGAAATACCTCCTATATAATAGTAAGACATCGCAGTAATGTCTTCATCTAGCTAATGTCTTGTCATTAAGTGGGATGCATTTCTCGAAGGCATATGTGGGAGTTAATTCCTCCGTACATTACACACACAGACACTCACACACGTGTGTGTCTGTATGTAATAAGCAAAAAAGCATCGTAATATTTGTACGGCTGAAGTCAATTTTATTGTTTTTTGTATTGTTACTACAAGCTTCCTCATTTATATTTGCATCTAACTACGAGAAAAATAAGACACCAGCCTTTTTTTCTGGTTAAAAAGATGTATAAGTTGATTATTAGTAAGAGACCGAGTCTCCGTAGAAATTTGCTACATTTTATTGCAAGGAAATCGAGTGAAGTAACGTAGCGACGCAACTGAATCGCGGCTCAACACGGAAGAAAGACGACAGTCGGAAAACACACTTTTGATCAAAGTACATAACTATATAAGATATACTGTGAATGGCATATTGTGGTAAATAGTTAACAGTTTCTTGGATCAACAAAAGATAGGAAGTTGTAGAGAGCTGTGATCACTCACATTCTGAAGAGAGATGTCATATAAAAACAAAATTCTGCTGGTTTAGAAAATAACATACGACTATATAGTTAATAGTGTAGAACGCACATCTATCTTGATCTAAGCAGAACTGCAGATTTTTAAATAAATAAACCCGGCAGTTTTGACGGAAACTATGCTGGTAAAATACGCTATAACACGATGTTGGTGATATTTTATAAGTACATTGCAATTGCAATATTATATTAAATATTAATGTCATTCTATGACGTCTCGGGCAAACCATATATTAAATATTCATAAATGGAGATATACGCATGAACCCTCCCCACCACACATTCATTAAGCAGTACAAATCATTAAAATTACCTTATCAACGAAAAGCCAATAACGTAAATTGTCTAAAATAAAATTCTTTCAGCTTGTTCGATCGGAGTTTTGTTAATGATAATTAACATTATTTTTTTTCTTTTACCACTTAAAAAATATAATTTTAAAATATAAAACCAAATCCTGTATCGTGATTGAATCTAAACAATTCAAGCGTTTCTCCCGAAGCGAGATAAAGCCAGATGGTGTCATATCTTAGCTACGCTTGCATTTGGCTCACTTCCTAATGGCTTCGTGTTTAATTAACCGTGTGACTTCCTGAAAGCTCCTCTATGGCTATAGGTCACGAGACGGCAAAGATTCATGGTTCGATTTCCGTAAAGTTTCACTGGGAAACTGAATTACCTGAAAAAAAGTAAGTCAATTAACATTGCTTATTCCTGTTTATCAATGTTGTCAACTTTTATTTAATCATTTCAGTAAGGCGATAAAGTCACTAAGACACAATAGGTTTTTGAGAGAGCATTTGAATCATTATTAAAAAGAGAGAAGAATAAAAGAGCAGGACACAAGGAGACAGAAGATGACGATTGGCGTCGTATTTAAATTCTTGAAGATCAAAAATAACTGAAACGCAAAGAGCCGGAAGAAAGATACACAAGCGAAAAGTGTGAGAGAAGAAACTGTTAGCAGGGAATGTATGGTTATAGCTAACAATTTCAACTCTAATATGATGAGACCTAACTGTCAATCTAGTACTGCGATTACATTCGTAAAATCGAGGTATCAAAGAGGAAAGCAATATTTATTTTGAACAATACAAAAAAGTGGCACTAGTCCAAATGTGGGTGATAAGGGAAGTCTTCAACCTGTCTTAACTTAAATTACCTAGCCACGATTACTGGCCCAAACATATCACAGTATCCCTTCCACCCATTCTTACTAATCATTCTTACTACAGCCACCATAATACCTCAAAGTCTCTATGCAATTCGAACTAGTTTCCATATGTATAATTTGTTTGGCTAGGGGTGAATAAAGACATTTGAAAATACAAAACAACGATGGAAGCTCATCGGAACACTTGCTATGAAAATATTTACAGAAGAAGCGCGTCTAATTTTCCTATCGCCATAACGTAGTTACAGCGATAGGAAAATTAGTCAAAACAAGATGCCATGTCAGGACTAATAACATCGCAGATTCTTCTCAAGATTTTGCCAATAACCACTAGATACATATTAATAGTACCATACCAGACATTACAGCAATAAGCAATGCAGGGACAAATGGTAGAACTTAGAAATATGTAAGATAGCTTCTTGTGACAAAAAGAAAAAATGTCTAGGGCGACACAGTGTACCTTACGTTTATTATATCCTTTCAATTATATTATTTATATAAATTATTAGTTCAGTTTTATTGATATTCATATCTAACAGGTACGGCCTAATCTGACATGAGACAAAGATTAGCAATTATTTTTTTTTATTGAAAATACAGCTGTTTACCAAAGAATATTCAATGTTTGAATGCAAGATTATCGGAAAGTGAAATTGACGTTAACTGGTTTAAATCCCGATCGAATCTGTCTATTTCAATTCTTATAAATGCACTTGGGAAAATTGTCAATCTATCTTACTCCAGCTATGGATTAAACAACAGAGTAGACTGGATTCTATTATAATTAGGGGCAGTCAGTCTAGGAGAAGAGAAATTCTAAATTCAAACCCCGTGAATAACAGAGCATACTGGGCAATTTAGGAAGGACGAATCTGAATTCCAAACAAACATGAAGACTGAGACCAGCTTGCCTTACATACACCCACTTCTGTCACAGCTGCAGTACATGTAGTGCACTACAAGGATAATGCATTACAGAATCGAAATCGTATGAATCGATCTTTCATTATGGCTGAGACAAGTTTAAAATTATAATTTTATGAATTCTAAGGAGAAAATAATTTGTTTTAAAAGTTTCATCTTATATTTCACTCTTAAGTAGACATTTTAGTTAAATATTGTTGTGGAGTGATTTCGCAGTGGAGGCTTGTATTTGTACTAAGTCGGTCCTAAACTAGGTTCGACGTACAAAACCCTAGGAACTTGATATAGGTATAACGCAGAGTAAACTAGTTGTGGTCCCTGAGACATCGACTGGCTGACTATATTTAGTCGCCCCCCCCCACCACGTGGGCATCATGTGGCACAAGGCCGGTTTAACGTGGGATCTCCGAGACTGTGGGTTCGGCCCAAAATATGCTCATTGAACCCGTATAAACGGGTTCAGGGTCGGTTTACCTCCCCGAAAGAGAGTCCGCCCGTCGGCGTAGCCTCTTTCGGGTTCCCCCCGCGCTAAGGCAGAGAGTTCAACCGAACAGCCAGTCGACTGACGATATTCAGTCACACCCACCAACGAGGGCGTCATGTGGCACAAGGCCTTTTTAACGTGGGATCTCCGAGCCCGTGGGATCTCCTAGCTCGTGGGCTCGCAAAAATATGCCATTGGACCCGTATAAACGGGTTCAGGGCCGGTTTACCTCCCCGAAAAAGAATCCGCCCTTCGGCATAGCCTCTGTCAGGTTCCTCCTCGGCCGAAGGCAGAGAGTTCAACCGATCAGCCAGTCGACTGACGACATTCAGTCACCCCCCACGAGGGTGTCATGTGGCACAAGGTCTTTTTAACGCGGGATCTCCGAGCCCGTGAGCTCGGCCAAAAATATGCCCATTGAGCCCGTATAAACGGGTTCAGGTTCGGTTTACCGCCCCGAAAGAGAGTCCGCTCTTCGGCGTAGCCTCCTTCGGGTTCCTCCCGCCCGAAAGCAGGGAGTTCAACCGAACAGCCAGTCGACTGATTGACCGACTAGTATTTAGTCAACCCCCACGAGCGTATAATATGGCACAAGGCCGGTTTAACGTGTGATCTCCGAGTCCGTGGGCTTGGCCAAAAATATGAACGGGTTCAGGTTCGGTTTACCTCCCCGAAAGAGAGTCCGCCCGTCGGCGTAGCCTCCTTCGTGTTCCTCCCCGCACGAAGGCAGAGAGTTCAACCGAACAGACAGTTGACTGACGATATTCAGTCACCCCACCACGAGGGCGTCATGTGACACAAGGCCTTTTTAACGTGGGATCTCGGAGCCCGTGGGCTCAGTCGAAAATATGCCCATTAAACCCGTACGAACGGGTTCAGGGCCGGTTTACCTCCCCAAAAGATAATCCGCCCTTCGGCGTAGCCTCCTTCGGGTTCCTCCCCGCCCGACGGCAGAGAGTTTAACCGATCAGCCGGTCGACTGACGATATTCTTCTTAACGTGGGCTCGGCCAAAAATATGTCCATTGGACCCGTATAAACAGGTTCAGGGTCGGTTTACCTCCCCGACAGAGAATCCTCCCTTCGGCGTAGCCTCTTTAGAGTTCCTCCCAGCCCGAAGTCAGAGAGTTCAACCGAATAGCCAGTCGACTGACTGACCGACGATATTCTGTCACCCCCCTCACCCACGAGGGTGTCATGTGGCACAAGGCTTTTTAACGTGGGCTCGGCCCAAAAGATGCCCATTGGAGCCGTCTAAACGGGTTCAGGGTCGGTTTACCTCCCCGAAAGTGAATCCGCCCTTCGTCGTACCCTCGTTCGGGTTCCTCCTCGCCCGAGGTCAGAGAATTCAACCGATCAGCCAGTCGACTGACGATATTCAGTCACCCCCCACGAGGGTGACCTGTGGCACAAGGCCTTTTCAACGTGGGGTCTCCGAGCCCGTGGGCTCGGCCAAAAATATGTCCATTGAACCCGTATAAACGAGTTCAGGGTCGGTTTAACTCCCCGAAAGTGAATTCGCCCTTCGGCGTAGCCTTCTTCGGGTTCCTCCCGCCCGAAGGCAGTGAGTTCAACCGATCAGCCGGTCGTCCGACACCGACTGACTCTTACTACTCCTACTTATTATAGGTGGGAGAGTCTATTAACTATAGAATAGGTGTGTTCCTCAATAACAAATATGTAGGCAGTTAAAATGTTAGTTTGAAATGGTTAAGGCTAATTCTAAGAATAAGACATGAAATGAAATATGGTAGAACACAATTAATTGTATATCCAAAACGTTACTCACTTAATTAACAATGTATTGTGACATGTTTGATGTTGAGATTTATTATCAAGTAATGCAAAATATTTGCATTCAGCTTTCAATAAACACATTTTCAAGTAACGTAAAATTTCTCCATCTAACCATCGAGAAACGATTTCTGCATCTAGCCACTGAGAAAAACATTTTCTATAAATGAAATGCATTTGCATCCAAGGATCAAAAAATTATGGCCAAATTTTTACATTCAACTATCGAAAAGCAAATTTCCAAGTAATGTAAGCTGTATTCATCCAGTTATCGAGAAAATAATTTTAAGATAAAGATTTTCAATTAATGTACGATATTTACATCCAACTATTAAGAAATAAAATATCAAGTAATGTAAAATATTTGCATGCCACTATCAAGAAATTTCCAATTAATTGAAAATATTTACATCCAACTATCAAGAAAATTGTTTTCACGTAATGCACGATATTTGCATCCAGTTATCAAGATATTAGTACAATCTACCACCGTAAACTAAATAAAGACTTCGGTTCAAAATTCTAATGTATACAACCTGAAGAAGGTCGGAATATATAACAGCCGAAACGTCGTGAATATAACAATGAAAATAAGGACACGAGTCCGAACGTTCAAAATAGTGTAAACAGTTATAATATTAGGTTGGTGCAAAAATAATGACGTAATAATGTCGTTTTTTGACGTTAAAATATAGGTCAAAAAACGACATTATTACGTCATTATTTTTGCACCAACCTAATACTTCATCTCAGATATATCGACATTCATTAACATTTTCTTTTAAATCGAAGTAATCAATAACACTTTCTTAATTTTATTTTTTACAGTACTTCAGTTATGACCCCAGATTTCAACCTTTCAGTTTTCTCTTTTTCCATTCACATCGTTTCCATTTGTCTTTTATATTTTTCTCATTCTGTACTTCTCTGCATTTTACGATGGCAACGGATCTTCAATTATTTCCCGTGAAATTCAATAATCTTACGTCAGTTAACTGTGAATAAAATTAATTTCTACTTGTTTTAAACAGTAAGATCATTTATTTCTGTTGTCTCTGCCTAGATTAAAATATTCATTGTCACATTCTCGTTAGCTGGAACCTAACCCAATGCTGCGATTTCAAGTGAAAATAAAGCATTTTAAAACAATATATTTCATGTTTTTCATTGAACTAAAAAAAGACAATCGCAAAAAGAAGTAACTATCTTACGTATAAATAAAATATTATCGATATAATGTAGAATAAAAATCAGTAAAATATATTCCGTAGTGATATCAGTGTCAGCTGATATCTTGTTAAAGGAAAACATCTGTGTTACAGAAAAATATTTGGCAGTTATTACCTTGGCAAAGAAGAAGGTTAGCCTTATGGAGACGACCTCCCAAGAAACAGATCAAATAATCTTAACAAAAACGTAAACAAGGAAGAACTCAGGAGCTGGCTTCACTCAGTGACCTTGATGTTTATATAGAGCTGACAGGATAGAAAACGCTGTTTTCTATAAGAGAGTGGTTCCTAAGAGCAAAAGATACAAAAGGTCAGAGAGGGGTACAAGAGACCTCTCGCCGCGACGCGAAAAGGAAATCACAGCACCCATTAGACATTTACCCACTCTGTCTCGCTCGTTTACAGCAGACAGTTACAAAAGGAATGAAATTTGTTTACTGCTACAATTGGCTCATGGTTTTATTCATTGATAACCATCTGGTTAAAGAGTTATTTTTTTAAAAAACGTTTGACCGGAAAAAGCTGTTTCCCGAGAACGAACCTGGTGTCTGCTCTGAGCTGCAAAGCTACACTTCTTAAACAAAATAAAACTATTCGTTTTCTCTTGTGTTAAATTGTATTAATGTCATTCACAAGTCGTTTAATACATTTCCAATGTGACGTTGTTCCCATTTTTTATATTTTCCTTCTTCGGATTTGTTGCTATGATATCAAGAATTTTTTTATAATAATATTAATCCAAAACATGGAACAAGAGCCACTCAGCATAATTAGTTTGTGGTGCCGTATGAGCTTAAGATAAGGCAAGAAGTAAAGTAGTCTGTTCCATAAAGCAACGGTTCTTGAGAAGAAGCTGTTCGAGTGGAACTTACTCCTTGCTAATGGAATACGAATAGAATGAAGATGATTTATCCTTATATATGTGACATGGCGAGTCCCAATTGTAAAGTTAAGACTTGCAACAATTCGTCTGTGGGAAAGGGGTATTATGGAAATAAATTCATCATCTGTAAGGCCGCATAAACGTTTTTGAATTCTATTAAGGCAGACAAGCGTAGGTCCAGCACAGCAATACTCCATGTAGGTCTTATCTGCCTATTGTAAAGACAGTGTATAGCATAAGAAAGATAGATGATTTAGACTTTGAGGTCTGGGGAGAGCTTGAGCCCCCTCCCCCCTTTGAGTGAAGATCCATTCACCATAACAGGTGAAAAGTTAGTGTCTACGCGGCGCTGGTGGGATGTTAATAGTTTACTTTTAAGGGTACTGAAATTTTACAAGTGAGTTATTTTCCATATTGAGCCACAAAGGCTAGGTCAGAGGCGCTGCTAAGTTCTGTCTTTTCGATGTTTGCACGGCGTACTATACTCCCGGCCTGCTCATGGCACAATTGACATCCAGAACTGAAGGATATATTGAAAAATAATTGATTTTCAGAAATCTGGGAAGTTACCTATTTTTGAAAATTCTTAGGATAACATTTTAACACATACCTGATGATAATAGTCTGTGTTGAAAGTTAAATCAATGAAAATATGTATTATTGTTGTGGACACTGATAACTCTTAAAAACAAAGTGGTAGTTAAGATTCCTGGTAAAAGATATGATCCACATAATGTTGAAACAGAAACATTCATACTAGTTACAGATCTCACCGAACACTTTTTCAATCAACCCCCAGAGGTTGAAATAAAGAGTCCATTTCAAATTACCATTAAAGTTACCGGCTTTTACAAGCAGTACCTGAAGAAGGCTGAAGGGCATTAGCCGAAATGTGTATATGACAATCAATCATCTCAAAAATATAGGTAAATAAAATCATTCTAGGAAAGTTGCAATATCTTTAATGCTGTTTCTTTGTCTGATCTGGGTGGGTAATGTTTGCAAACAAACATTTTTTCAAAACTATATTTGCAAAAAAATATAAGCATGCTTTCTCACCATGCTGAAAAAAAAAGGAAACTCGCAAATAAGCATTAAAATGATACTTAATTATTTATAACACACCTTTTCATTTATTGTATGGAAAAGTATGAAACAAAAAAACAACATTGGCAAGTGTAGTCAGAAGGAAGCTTTAGTTTTTCACGGTCAATCGAATTATTATATTTTCCATACTTTTCATAATAAAAATGGGTTTCATATTCATTGGGCTGATTGTCATTTCTTGTAATATAACAAGCTATGTATACAAAAACTATTTTTATTTCATCAGAAAGAGATAGTTTTAATTTTTCCAGATTTTCAAATATTTCTGAATCTTCATCACAATTTATAATCACAGGATATACATTGGTTTGAGATCAAAAGCATCAATATTTACATTTTGATTTAAAAAGTAATGATGCCTGCTTAATGTGCAGCTTTTCAATCCACCATTGGACATTTATAAAATAGGTGTCACCTGATTCTTGAAGATCCATTTTCTAATCGATCAGTTTGAAAATATGCAAGTAGAACATTTATAGCTGGTAATCAAAAGCGGTCGACATAGACTAACAATTCCATTGCAAGTATGGCGTATGGTAGTAGCAGTGTGTTTGGATCATTGTTTTATATGATTACTTTGACTGCCAGCCATATTAAGAGCCATTTGACCAAAGTCAATGATAAAATCGAGTCGGTTATCATTCAGAGATCTCATTTTAACTTGTAAAGGGTCAATGTGAAGGGTTTAAAATTTAATTTAAAATTTTCCGCCATTTCAAAACCTTGCTTATAAAGATTGCAGTATCATTCTTATTCGCACTTATTCCAGACTGTGAGAAGTGCATGTTTTTTCTGAAAACACTCTGAGGCAAGTAGAAATCCGTTGTCCTATCAGCTTTGAAACAATGAAAATTTCATTTAAATCTCAAAGTTTAACTAGTCTTTACAGATTCAAAACGATATAACTGTTTTTTCCTTCATCTTGTAATTCATTTTGCAACTCGTTTTACTCAATTATCATCAAAGATTACTTCTATCTTTTCTGTGAGTCACAAATTGCGAATAATTTTCAATAGATGAACATATTATAAAAAGCAAATGTTTTTTTTCAGAGGGTGTGAGATATAATTAAAAAAGGCTTGATTTACTCGGTTGCCATCACTTAATGGCCTTTACATCAACTGCTACAGAAGTGATGGCCTAAACAAATAATTCAATTTGTCCAAATGATGTTAATTTTGAAATTAGAATCAATCTTGTAAGATTATACTAATGTTATACCAAGTACTGTTTGAGTAAGTAGAGATGGATTATCAACTGGCTTACCAAATAGTTGTTTGCCATGATATTGTAATATTTTCTTGACATATACTTCATCGTGGAGAATTATGAACCCTTTTAAGACTGACATTAAGAGTGTTAAATAAGGATAATATAAAAAATATTTTTCATTAAGTTTTTAAACTTTTGATGTCATTTTTCGTAATGTTGCTAATGATGGTAATTGAAAATCCTGTCTTAATCTATTCTAAAAATGAACATGATTTTGTTTAGTACTCAAAAGCACGTATTACTATATCTGAGCTCGATTTCATTCCAACCATTTTGGGGGCCATTGCTGAAAAGTGCTGACTCAAGATATCCTTTTTGTGATCAAAAGCCATAGAATTTAAATATCGGATAATTTCTTCTAATGTTGACCAATTGTCAACAATATTGATACGGTTTTGAGACTGGCTGCTAATATAACACTTAACTCCATAATGAAAGCTTTCAAACCGCAATTATTTTTTTTGATAAACTCTCAACGTAAAGAGATGGATCCCATCTATAAAGTTTGACGACTGAACAGTTAAATTACACCTGGACGCATGATGTCTTTTGTTTTTCTTTGAAATTTGTATAATTAATCTCATCTAATTCTAAAAACAAAAAACCTTCATTTGATCATCAATTTGATTTCGAGCAGTAGTAGATTTTTTTTTATCCCTTTGAACAGCCGAGGGTGTTTGTATTTGACTATGGCACACATGGCCATACAGATGGTGGATTTTGGGGATGCATTTTTCTGTGAATTTCTGTGATAACAAAATTTTAAGATTAATGTAGTCGACAAAAACTGTATTGTTTGTAACATGCAGATTGGCATTTGGAACTGATTTTCTCGATCGCCCTCTCTCATCTTTGTCTTTTGGAAAATGAGAAACTGATGCTTTATTCATTTCACTCATAGTTTTGTCTTGCTGGCTTTTGTAATTTGTTTTACAAACAACGACACAACACTTTCAGGGCATTGATGGAAACTAAGGTCATATCTGAAATGATAGATTAACTTTCTTAAGCACAATTATTTCTTTTACTGCTTTAATTTAGGGGTAACTTTTCAAGTTAAATTAATCATACTGTTAATTCTAACTTTTACCTCCCCATACCCAAGCTAAAAACAGAAATGGTAGCAGATTGCCATGAGCCTGAAAATCCACTTTTTAAATTGATTTTGTTGTGGGGATTATCCGTAACAAAGGTTTGCAAAATATTACATAATCATTTAAATAATTATCGAGTTTATTAAGTATCTAAATTTCTAGAACTTATCAACATGATATCAGCTATTGACTGCCTATCTCCTAGGAAACACTCACTATTTAAGTAGTGGGGACTGGGGTACCTGAGGTGCCCGACAAGGAGAATGCCAAGAGGAGAGGGCTTTGGCTATTTTTGAGACAATACCTCATGGATCATTACGAGGTATTGTCTCAAAAATAGTGGTGGGGGCAATCCACTGCAGCCTACTTGTGTCAAAAAATTAGTTTCGTGCTCAACTTGAATAAATACTTTAGAAAATACCTGGAAAAAACGTCTGAGTAGCATGGTTATTTCGTTCACCGCGTTTTTAGAATATCGAATTAAATATATTAATTTTATTATGACATTAAATTTACGGAAAAAAAAAACATTTTAAATGGCTTTTTCATTAATTTTTTTTTTAATAAGAATATGGTATTTACACTTTAATGGAAAATTTAAAAAATTAAACAAAACATTATTTGTTTGTTTATTTTTCCTTCAAGAAAAACACAACTAATAAAATGCATTTGTTCTTTATGAATAAAAAAAACAATAGAGAAAAATATTAAAGTAACTTTTTGAAATAATAATAATGGCAATTTATTTTTAATAAATTTCGAAGTATAAAATTGAGAAAGAAGCGCAGTAAAATGTCTTCTGTAAAGACGTGCATCTAAAAGCTAGACATTAACTTCATATAATTTATTAATGTCATTTTTAAATTAATTAAATCATTACATTTCACTCAATAAAACAAAAAAAGAAAGAAAATTTGATAAATAAGAATCATACTTTTAAGTTTTAGAAACAAATATACGGGGCGTAAAAAGAGAATTCTTTTTGAAACGTAACTTTGCTTTTTTTTTGTTTTTTTACAGAACATTGAAAAAAAACTTTTAAAAGAAAAATATTGGATAATACACTTAAACTGTTAACAGAAAAATTTTGAGTCTGTGACCAAGCTAACCATTTTTTTTTATCATACTTTTTAAAAACTTTAGAAGACTAGAAAAATGACCGAGCAACAGGTTTAATTTCGTTCGTACAGCGTTTTTACATTATCAAAAATAAATACTGAATTAAATATTTAAAATTTAATTATATATCATTAAATCTATGTAAAAACATTCTTAAACGTTTTTTCATTCATTTTGTAGCAAACTAAAATAGTTTAATGTTTAGAATAAAAACATAAATTAGACTTAAAAGAATTAAATTTTATCAATGAATAACAATATCAAAGAAAAATATTAAAATAACTTTGTGACCATTGATAAATAATAGCATTTTATTTTAAACAAAACAAATTTCGCAGTAAAAACAGAAGCGTGTAAGAAAGGTTTTCGGAAATTCTAAACCACATAGTAGAAGCAAAGCGCATTTTTTTTTAGAAGAAGAACCTTAATAAACCTAAAAGTTTGTTTTTACAATCTACATAAATAAAATAATATACCAACTAAAAATAAAATAAATAAGTCTTATACTTCAATTAAATAAGGTAAATGATATCCCAAATGTAAGGATCAATTTCTTTGAATTTCTTAAGCCAACAATACTGATGAAGTAGCTAGCTTGTAGACTCGTCTTTTTCTTACCTATCACCCCTAGCAACTGAAGTCTGTATCTTACGCCTACGTACGGAAAACTTCAACCAATAAAAACTGTACTAGGCGAATCAACCAATCCCATTGGTTAATGACACAATAATCTGAAAGTTCACGTGCAAAAGCGAAATTGCGCCAAAACTCCGTGAGCCGAGTTCGGACTTTCAGAAGAAAGAAAACGTCGACTGACCCAAGCAGTCAGTAACGAACTCCCACAGAGAATTTGTCAACATACTCCACGTCACTCGAAATCACGATTTTACCGCGCAATGGTACATCAACGCTGAATCACTCACAATTTAAAATCAACCAACTCTGTGAACATCGATTCTCGAACATTGCTTGTCCAAAGTGAATTATATTCACTACCTATTAAGTAAACATCCATGTGCGAACGACCTTAAAAACATTACAGTCAAAGGTAGGCCACTCCTTAAGAACTCCTTCTAAAAAGACACTTAATATTGACAATTCTAATACCAACACAAATCTAAAACGGACTGCAAATGAACGAACGATTACAAAGAGAGACATTCTGAAACCTAAAACATCATACACATTTTTGCCAACATAACATATACCAATTATCCTGCTTGTATATTGTTTTGAATTGTATATAAATGTTATATTAGTTTCTAATTGAATATGTCTTGTTCTTAATCGTATTTTAAATTTCGTTTATTTATTTGTTGTGGATGCAGAAAGTCACGCAACCTACACAAATTCCTTCTGATTCTTTCAAGCATAATTAATAAATTCTGCACGTCCCCAACAAGCTCATATTGAAACTAAGATGCCCCGCCGCTCTTATTGGGTCAAGGAACGCTTAAAACAGGCCTCCAGTTCTGTCTCTTCTTTACATTATGACTTGGTCGTCTAATATAAAACGCCCTGAGGTGCACTTACAAAATATCGTACTCTCTATCCCCATAGATATTCACCAAAATTTCTCACATGCAAATCTTTCAGTTTATCTCACGGAGAATAGGGTTCAGACACCTTGTAGATATTGTGTTTACCTACACTGATTCGTTTTCTGTATTTATTTGATTTATTTCCCCCCCTTTTTCTCCCGAGATTTGACGTGATTCTGTTTTTTTTTCTTCCTATGTTATACTAATGGTATTTTTGTTCCGATTCTTACGTCTTCATTGGATGTTTCACAATCATTTTCACCTTATTGATAATCTGTAAACATATTTTTATTCTAATTTTGTATATTATGCAAAAGAATTTGATAATGTACACACCAAAGAACTGTTGGAACTGCTAAAGTAACCTTGACATATTCTAAAAGGATATTAGAATAACCCAGAACGTATATTGGGAGCAAACTACCTGCAAATTCAGTAAATATATATATATATATATATATATATATATATATATATATATACATCAAAAATAGAAAGAAGTGTAAGACAAGGATAGGTCTTCTCGCCGGACTTATTCAATCTACACTTGAGGCGATTTTGAGAGAATTAGAAGTTCTAACAGGATTCATTTTTGGTAGACATAATTTTGACAACATAAGATATGCAGATGACACAGTGTTGACAGCAAATGCAGAATGGAAGTGAAAGAAAGCGATATGGAAAGACTAAACATCAATTCTAAAAAGACAAGAATGCATGGTTATTAGCAAATGGAACAGCTGAACATGTGGATTACAAGGTCCAAAACAATTTAAATATTTGGGTAGGTTTTAACAGAAAGGTGAAAATTGTGAATCTAACGTGAAGCGCATTCGGATAGCAAAAAACACTTTCCAAAAGATAAGCAAAATATTAAGAAACAGGAAAATTTTGTTAGAAACAAAGGAATAGTCTGTCTATATCTCTGAGAGGAAGTATTATGATTACTTGCATTATTTACATTATTCGGACTGTTATCCTCATCTTCATTGTCATATTTGGAGTGTGCCGAGGAATATTATTAAGATGAAGACATCAGCTCGAAAGTAAATAAGATATATTCTGGGATGAGGAATTTTCATTATTTACAAGCAGACTATTGTCTTCATCTTTGTTGTTGTTGTCACAACGGTGTAAATTGATCTGGGTAATCTACATAGAATTCCTAAGTGAACCCTTTATTTCATCTAAAAGAGTTGACTGTTATCGTTGCTCTGTCCATATCTAAGGATATCGTCTGGTTTTTATTCTTGAGTACTGCTCAGTTATTGCTCGCCAAGTGCATATTGAAATTCAGACAGAGAAAATTTTAAATTCCATTTTTGGTTTTAAGGTGCTTAACGACGTTTTTATTTCTATTTGTTTTTAAACTAAAAGAAACTT
>OZ010590.1:92006030-92008530 GCA_963932145.1 Acanthosepion lycidas
AACGACCAGCAGCGATTATCTGCAACGACCAACCTCAACTACAACGACCAGCAGCGATCATCTGCAACGACCAGCAGCGACCACCTGCAACGACCAGCAGCGATCATCTGCAACGACCAACCTCAACTACAACGACCAGCAGCGATCATCTGCAACGACCATCAGCGACCACCTGCTACGACCATCAGCGATCATCTGCAACGAACAACTTCAACTACGACGACCAGGAGCGATGATCTGCAACGACCAGCAGCGATCACCTGCAACGAACAGCAGCGATCATCTGCAACGAACAACCTCACCTACGACGACCAGCAGCGGTCATCTGCAACGACCTGCAGCGACCACCTGCAACGGCAAGCAACGATCATCTGCAACGAACAACCTCAACTACGACGACCAGCAGCGACCACCTGCAACGACCAGCAGCGATCATCTCCTACGAACAACCTCAACTACGACGACCAGCATCGATCATCTGCAACGTCCAGCATCGATCACTTGCAACGACCAGCAGCGATCATCTGCAACGACCAACTTCAACTACAACGACCAGCAGCGACCACCTGCAACGACCAGCAGCGATCATCTGCAACGACCAACCTCAACTACAACGACCAGCAGTGACCATCTGCAACGACCAGCAGCGACCACTTGCAACGACCAGCAGCGATCATCTGCAACGACCAACTTCAACTACAACGACCAGCAGCGACCACCTGCAACGACCAGCAGCGATCATCTGCAACGACCAACCTCAACTACAACGACCAGCAGTGACCATCTGCAACGACCAGCAGCGACCACTTGCAACGACCAGCAGCGATCATCTGCAACGACCAACTTCAACTACAACGACCAGCAGCGATCATCTGCAACGACCAGCAGCGACCACCTGCAACGGCAAGCAACGATCATCTGCAACGAACAACCTCAACTACGACGACCAGCATCGATCATCTGCAACGACCAGCATCGATCACTTACAACGACCAGCAGCGATAATCTGCAACGACCAACCTCAACTACAAAGACCAGCAGCGACCATCTGCAACGACCAGCAGCGACCACTTGCAACGACCAGCAGCGATTATCTGCAACGACCAACCTCAACTACAACGACCAGCAGCGATCATCTGCAACGACCAGCAGCGACCACCTGCAACGACCAGCAGCGATCATCTGCAACGACCAACCTCAACTACAACGACCAGCAGCGATCATCTGCAACGACGATCAGCGACCACCTGCTACGACCATCAACGATCATCTGCAACGAACAACTTCAACTACGACGACCAGGAGCGATCATCTACAACGACCAGCAGCGACCACCTGCTACGACCATCAGCGATCATCTGCAACGAACAACCTCAACTACGACGACCAGCAGCGATCATATGCAACGATCAGCAGGGACCACCTGCAACGACCAACAGCGATCATCAGCAACGACCTGCAGCGATCATCTGCAGCGACCAACCTCAAATACAACGACCAGAAGCGATCATCTGCAACGACCAACCTCAATTACAACGACCAGCAGCGATCATCTGCAACGACCAGCAGCGACCACCCGCAACGACCAGCAGCGATCATCTGCAACGACCAACCTCAACTACAACAACCAGCAGCGATCATCTGTAACGACCAGCAGCGACCACCTGCAACGACCAGCAGCGATCATCAGCAACGACCAGCAGCGATCATCTGCAGCGACCAACCTCAAATACAACGACCAGCAGCGATCATCTGCTACGACCAGGAGCGATCATCTGCAACGAACAACTTCAACTCCGACAACCAGGGGCGATGATCTGCAACGACCAGCAGCGACCATCTGCAACGACCAGCAGCGATCATCTGCTACGAACAACCTCAACTACGACGACCAGCATCGATCATCTGCAACGAGCAGCATCGATCACTTGCAACGACCAGCAGCGATCATCTGCAACGACCAACCTCAACTACAACGACCAGCAGTGACCATCTGCAACGACCAGCAGCGACCACTTGCAACGACCAGCAGCGATTATCTGCAACGACCAACCTCAACTACAACGACCAGCAGCGATCATCTGCAACGACCAGCAGCGACCACCTGCAACGACCAGCAGCGATCATCTGCAACGACCAACCTCAACTACAACGACCAGCAGCGATCATCTGCAACGACCATCAGCGACCACCTGCTACGACCATCAGCGATCATCTGCAACGAACAACTTCAACTACGACGACCAGGAGCGATGATCTGCAACGACCAGCAGCGATCACCTGCAACGAACAGCAGCGATCATCTGCAACGAACAACCTCACCTACGACGACCAGCAGCGGTCATCTGCAACGACCTGCAGCGACCACCTGCAACGGCAAGCAACGATCATCTGCAACGAACAACCTCAACTACGACGACCAGCAGCGACCACCTGCAACGACCAGCAGCGATCATCTCCTACGAACAACCTCAACTACGACGACCAGCATCGATCATCT
>OZ010590.1:92018530-92091030 GCA_963932145.1 Acanthosepion lycidas
ATTTATTTCTGTATACAGGATTGAATATCCAATAAATATTATTAAAGAAACATACAAGCTCTTTGGCAAGATTGGAACCTACGTCAACCTTAGGCAGAGGGATTTATCATTAGATACGATCTACTTTAACCGACTGAACTATGAAGAACTTAGCCGATTTACAATGGTTGAATATCGTCTTTAAGTGATATCCTTCTCGTCATAGACTCCCGAAACTTACATATCGGTTCAGTTTCGTATCCAAACGTAAACAAAAGAAATTTCTAAGAAAGAAATAGATTTTTTTATGTATTAATCCAACAGGTTCTATTACATTATTTAAAAGGATACTCATATTTGAGTAGACGCCCCATTTATTTATTAAATATTATAATCTTATTAAAGAAAACTCTACGCTTCTTGGCTCTTCAGGTCGGTAGACAAAAATAAATAAATATACTGATTAATAAACAATAAACAAACAGATTATCTACTCAAATATGAGTATCTACTAAAATAACGTTTTAAGGGATAAAATCTGTCGGATTAAAGTGGATACTCATATTTGAGTAGACGTGTCTTCTAATTATTAACCCGCATGTTTCTTTATTTTTGTCTACCGGTCTGAATATTCGAGAAATCTTATTAAAAGAAAGGTAGGATTCGAACCTGCGCAGAAGGAACCGTTGCTAGATCCGACGTGCTAATACCAGCTCAGCCAAGAAGCTAAATCCTTCTCGTTATAAACTTTTGAAATTTCATATCTACCCAGTTTTCTATCTAAACATAAATAAAGCAATTTCTAAGGAATTAAGACATGTCAGAACAGGGTTTGGCAGAAGTAGCAAAAGAACAAAACATTCTGAGAGATTTTGAGTGTTACATGGAAGTGGAAAGCCATGATCACCTACGTCCTGAAGGGACACGACGCAAAAAAGAAAGAAGAATAAATTTCTTTATTTAATTTTTTGTCTACCGGCCCCAGAATTCGTCTATTGATATTTCTGCAGGATAGCGTAATTTTTTTCTTTAGACTCAGATGAAATAAATGTACTGTTTAATAAATAAAAGAATCGTCTACCCAAATATGAGCATCGACAAAAAAAAAAAAAAAGATAAAAGAAAAAAAAAGAGAAATAATACATTAAGGTGATAAGATACAAACTATACTTTATAGGTTTAGTCGGAAAAAGTAAGATCAATTTCTTTGAAAGTGTACTTAGTACATTCTACTACTTAAAAAAATGATTAATATATACACTCAAATAACACGTCAGAATTTAAGTTTAAAACATACAAACCTTTTGATATAAAACTTTCAAAAAATTGGTATTAGGTTGGTGCAAAAAAAAAAAAAAAAAAATACGTCAAAAACGATATTATTTTTGCACCAACCTAATACTTAGAATAACCTAGGGGCGATATTTTGTCAATCGAGTGAATTAAAGAAAACCTCTTGAAAATAAGTAATAGAAAAATACTAAACACAGGAATAATAATGTCTGTTTTGGCAAACATGTTTATAAAAAGATAAAAATTAATATTGTTATAAAACACATAATGAAGCAGTGAGAATATCAATAACATATCATCTTCAGCAAACAATAATGCAGAATTCAAGTGACAAGCAAATCTTTTCAATAAATAGAAAATCGACAATGTTTAGACAACAAATATATTAATTGATTGGCGTGTTGCATAGAGAGAAATCTGAACAGATGATACCTGGATTCTATTTTGACAAAGAATCTACAAAATAGAAGAGAAAAAGATTTTAAAATCGATAAGAAATATTTGCACTAAATGTTGTAAAAATAAAATTAATTATTTAACACTGGCTACAATTGGAGAAGCTGAGCGTCAAATCGTTTGACTGGAAGAATCGAACTACACTGGTGTCAAATGAATTCTGACACGCCATAATCTTAAAAACATAAGCTATGTAGATGACACAGTGTTGATAGCAGGCATGGAAAGAAAGCTACGAAGACTTTTGCATAAGATAATGAAGGAAAGCAAGAAGAAAGGATTAAACATCAATTGGAAGCAGACAGAATGCATTGTTGTTAGCAAAAGGTTCAGCATAAAATGCAAATTAGAATTGCAGGTATCAAAATCAAACAAGCAGAAAAATTTAAATATCTGCGAAGTTCTTTAACTGAAATCCGAAGGCGCATTGGGATAGCCAAAAATGCCTTCCAAAAGCTAAGCAGAGTATTAAGAGACAGAAAGACATCGTTAGAAAAAAACAAAAAAATAATTTGTCTTATCATCAGAATAATTCTGGTAAATTTAACTATATTGTCGACATGGAAAATAAAAACAAACTCTTAGTGAAAATGAAGTTACCAATATCCAGAAAGAGGTTTACGCAGGAGCATTTTTTTTTAAATTTTGGATTTGATGTAACTATGAAAACAAAACATTTCGCTTTCATTGCTTGCCTTGATAAAGTTCGAAGACGTCGGCAAGAAATAAGAATTTTTTCCAATTGTCACTTTTAAATCAATTTGTCACAGGTAGATTACATTTGTTGACTGCTTGGTATAGAAAGGGTTATAAGACAAGGATGTGTCTTCTCGCCGGACATTAAACTTATACAGCGAGACGATTCTGAGAGAATTAGAAGTTCTACCAGGATAAATTATTGGCGGCCAGAATCATAAGCTATGAAGATGACACAGTGCTTATAGCAGAAAGGGAAAGAAAACTGTAAAACTCCTGCAGAAGGCAGTGAATAAAGAAGATAAATAATCAAGAATAAAGGATTAAACACCAACTGCAAGAAGACAGAATGCATGGTTGTTAGCCAAAGGATGAGCATAGAAGGTTAATTGCAAATCGGAGATAACAAAATCAAACAAGTAAGACTTTTATATATTTTAGAATTATTAACAGAGGACGGAAAGTGCGACGCTGAAATCTGAAGTTGCTTTGGGATAGCCAAAGCAACATAACAAAAGCTAAGCAGAGTAAAACAGGAAAACATCTTTAGAAACAAAGAAAATAGTACTGAACTGTTATGTGATATCTGTCCTCCTATATGGCAATGAATGCTCGACAATCTCACAGATGAAAAAAAGAGATTGAAGCGACAGAAATCTAGTACTACAGAAGAATGCTAAGAATACCATGCATTGAACATGTGAGTAACGGGGAGGTTTTGGAGAAAATTGAAGCCAAAAGGTAACTTATACTTAACATCAGGAAGAGACAGTTCGAATTTCTGAGGAAAGAGGGTTTGAAAAATCTGATACTCACTGGACAGATTGAAAGCAAGCGGGACAGAAGAAATCAAACTATTTAGTGTGCTTGAGCTAATGAATGGTGGAACAAGTTTTGGGGGATATAAAAAAAGACAAAATTATTAAGAGTTAAATAGGACAGAAAACTGTGGAGAGCCATGGCTGTCTACGTTCTGAGGGGACACTGGTACATAATGAAGAAGAAATACTCATTGAAAGTGATTACCGTTCGTTTGTGTGAACTAAACCTGACATCTTCCAGAGTGTAATCTCCTTCAACTCAAAGACCCAACACTTTGGAATCATAGTGAGCGTTGTGTGTCCTAAGTTAAAAGTTTCGGTCATCATTGATGTTTGGGGAAACAATGTTGAACAGTGTCATGTACTTTTGGAACATTGTTCATCCCGTTCTGTTACTGTTTCCAGCAGAATAACCGCCAACACGATACAAGTCCTTCTCGATCGACAGCTTACCCTGGTGGGCACGATCTGTTTCCCACTGAGCAAGTATGAAATCGTTTAGTTAGAAACAGATTATGTAGCTTTTCAACACTAGCAGAACCAGGGATAGTATTCATAAATCCCATGGAATCTGATTAGTTTCAAACCAGTGTTGAAAAGAGGGTTACTTGAACCTAATATCTGTGGTATCTGGCTACTCGTATCTTATCAGGTCTGTCTCATAGGGAGTTTATCCAATCCCTATTCCAGACGCATGCTCAGACAGATTTGTGTTTGTTCAACGCCCACAGAGCCCACCTGTGGTTAATACTCCAACTATTCGATGACTGTTTCAGAATCTGATCTACGGATGCAGGAATGATTATTTTGTCACTACTGCTAACATCGAAAACAAAAGCAATTATTGATTGACAATAGATATACGACGGTATTTCTCTATTTGATTAGACAAGTAATTATGGAGAGATTTATGGAGTTGGATTTTTCAGGGTTTGAAATTTAGAAATATTCTTTTCTTAGATTGATTGTCATCCATAATTAGAGAACCAAGGGCTACCCTGCTACTTAACATATTGTTGAAGTGTGGGAGAAAAACAGATGTATTTATGATTGAGAGTGAGAAAGTGAATGCAATGAAATCGGCTCGCGGATTCTACTTTCTGCGCCGATAAGCGTTACTCTACCAGGATATTTCTCATTCCACGCTACCAGCATGTCACACTTGCAGGTGGAATTAAAAAAAAAGAAAGCTTTTCTCCAATATTATTAACGTCGATGAATCATACATAACAGCTCAAACATTGGAATCCTTATTAATGTCTTTGGTCTCGTCCAGTTGCAACACAACTTCCTTTCTTTTTATTCTTTCAATTAATTAAAAGCAAGTTCTGCTGACGTGCGCTGGATTCCACAAGATTGTATTGTTTGAGAACGGTAACTTGGAAAGCAATTTCCTTTCAGATTCAACAATTATGATGTTTAACATATTTACAGCTGCGAACAGAATCAGACCAGTTGAGATATAAGGCGTTTTATTTGCAACTTATCGCTTCCAAAAATCAATCCATTATATGCATATACCAGATGGATTTATATACTGTCCATGTTTAGAATATTGCTACCACATCTGGTCCGGTCTTCTGCTATTTATCTTATCGCATTTGATAAGATCCAAATGAAGAATCAGCAATATTATTGGTCCCAATCTGTTGGTTCGGCTTTAACTATTTTCCCATCGCAATAAAGTTGCCTCTCTGGGTCTTTTCTATAAAGACTTTAATGGTAATTGTTTGGATGAGCACTTTGCTAAGTTACCTAGAGTTTTTGGATTTAAGCGCAATACTAGAGATCTAATCAATTTACAGTTGAAATGGTTAGATGTAACCGTAAGTTCTATGCTAACAGTTTCTTCTCTCGCATAAGATTCACTTATTGGCATCTCGGCTGCAGTCACTTTCCTACCACCATGATGTAGCTTTCCTTTGCCTTTCCTTTAAATAATTACATGCTAATTCTTCTTTTCACTATGGTACATAGACTTTATGAATTTAAGCTCAGTACTAGATTGGTAGCAAGGTCTCATCATTTTATAGTTGAACTGGCCTAGATGTAACCATAAATTGTATGCTAACAGTTCACGGATGTAGAACTCCATCCCGGCTCTATGCTTTCCAACCAACTTGAATTTTCAAAAATTTAAATGCAATGTCAATCGCTATCTACTGTTCTGTAGATTACTCTTTTCTCTTCCCGTTCATTATTAATGTTTCTAATTCTTCCATAAACTGTAACTCCTTCTTGTGTCATAACGGCTGTAATGCCTTGCATGTGGTGATACCGATTAAAAATACACTACCGTTTCTCTCCCATTATCAAATATATATCGAAGTAAAAACAAAATCTTATTTTTATATGTCTATCTTCCCTGATATTCTTTTTCTTCTTTTTTTATGTGGCGTGTCCATTAGGATGTAGGCCTACATGGCTCTCGACAATTTCCTGTCTTTAAATTTTCTCTTTTTCTTATTTCTCCTAAACCTTGTTCCTCCATCCATTTACTCAAGTTTATTCTTTGTCTTCTATGTGCCGTGTCCCTTCAGGTCGTGGGCGCTCATGGCTCTCGACAATTTCTTGTCTTTTGTAGCTCTTAATATATTTTTTCTTTTTTCTATTTCTCTTATATCTTGTCCCGCATGCAGTTATTAAATGTCACTATGTTATGCGTTGTCTCTCTTGCCTTCAAAATTTACTGTGTTTATCACGTTATCCAAGCCATCTTTCCTAGTTTTGTTTACTTCCTTCAGCCAAACTGTATCAATATCTACTTGGTTTGCAAATAGCCATCAGGTCTGGCCTTGTCTTGATGGAAGATGACACGATTCCGATTGCCCAATGCAGGAAGGATGTAATCGATAGCTGCTTTTAATCGGTTCAAATGGGAATAGTCTTTGTTTCAATTCAACCTCTGAGTTTGTAGAAAGGAGTCCGGAATACAGAATACTCTTATATTCCTAGCAGATCAACAACATCAGCTTATTCGATTTGAGATCGGATTTTGCGATGGTCAACAGTGTTTCCATATTACAATGTTCATTGTCAGTGATTGTTCTTTAAGCAAATGGTTTACTTTTGTTGTCAAATAAAAGAGTATCAAATTATGAAAAGTTATCAATATTCCGGCATTTTCACTCATTTAATATTAACGTTGAAAAGACGTGTTGAAATATTACCTTAGAGAGAAGATGTACATATATCACAAAATTCCTTTACAGCTGAAAGAAACTAACGTGTTCAAACACGACCTATTGAGTAACGCTACGATCTTTTGCGGCAAACCGACACACACACACAAACACCCTCCCCCCACACATATATATATATTGTGTGTGTGTGTCGGTTATATATATATATATATATATATATATATATATATATATATATATATATATATATATTTTGTGTGTGTGTGTCGGTTTGCCACAAAAGATCGTAGCGTTACTCAAATGACAAAGTAGAAAAAATCTTGTGACGGGTTTTGTCCTTTTGGATTTCATCAAACTAAATTTGTTATATTGATGCGTCTACACGTGCGCACAAATGAGCATGCTGAGAATTTTAAATTAAATTTTTTTTTCTTAATCTAAACGATTTCACTTAGATTTTTTTTCCTTTTACTTTCCACAATTTTTTTTAGTAGATATCTCACACTGTGATAATAGAAGATCTGCCAGGAATGTTGGAATGTTTTAAGAGCCAAGGCGCAAATTTACTGTAGATGACCTTGCGATCAATGAACTCTCTAGACATGTTCATTGAAGTCAATTGACTTCTCCTTTGGTCAGAGTACCATTTTTTATGACAAAATTGTGATCGGTCTCATTACAGACCTGATCAAAGTAGATATTTAAACATTGACTTGGCTGGGCAGGAAAAGTCATACATTATTAGCCAACGGCATGTCGGCCTGTGTTATATCTGGTTTTGGGGTGAATAGATTATATTTTATCTTCGGGACTAATCCATTTTATCTCTCTTTTTTCTTACATGGTTTGTTCTACCTTCAAAGCAGTTCGGTTGTTTATAAATTCAAATGTCAGTATGTGGTTAACTATGCAGGACGAACCAATCATCGACTTGAAACCCGGATAGGACAAAATCTTTCTGTAAAGATAAGACAGGGTATTTTTAATGGCAGGACGTGTTGCATCCAGTCTATTCATTGGTCAACATCATCTGGAGTGGGAGCCTAGATATAGTGATTCGTTTACTGTACTGTGCTGAAATCGACCCGTTCAGCATTTACGCATATTAGAAGCGCTTTTTAAATTCCATCTGCGAAGAGAGAAAGATCATTTTGTTCGCTCTATCGGTTTTTAGGAGATATACGAGTGAATTCTTTCATTTTTTTTATTCACTCGGAACCCTTTGCACTGGCTTTTTTCCCTTTTTTTTTATCAATAAATTTGTATTTTAGTCGTGGTTCCTTTTTTTCCTCCTTATATTTTTCTTTTCTCTCAGTGCGAATTGCTATTCTGTCAATTTAATATTTACTAACGTATACTTCTAACGAAGTGATGGTTGTATATGATCTATAAAACAGAATGCCTTTCTGCGTTTTAAAATCTATATATAAGTTCTATGATATCAAACATTTGTTTATAGATACACACATACATAAACAGGCATATATATATATATATATATATATATATATATATATTAAAGAAAAACAGACCACTTTAAGGTACCATTATAATAATTTATTTATTTATTTCACCAGAGTCCTTTTAAAGTACGCCGAATCATCAGATAACACTTCCAAAAAATTTCATTTTTCGAAGTGCTATCTGATGATCCGGCGTCCTTTAAAAGGGCTCTGGTGAAATAAATTATTATAATGGTACCTTAAAGTGGTCTGTTTTTCTTTAAAATATTAGCTCTGGATTCACATTGAGCTCTCAGGATTTCATCCTCCTTGGGATTACCCATACGGATTACTAAGTTTTTCATAACTTAACTATATATATATATATATATATATATATATATATATATATATATATATATAAGATGTTGTCTTATATGCCAACATTAATATAAAAATAGAAATCACTTCCGCCCTAAAACAAATTAATCTTAGTGGCTAAAGATATAAGATTGAATTAAAAGAAAATGCAAAGAAATATCTCTTTCCCAAGTTAACTTTGGCTTTTTTCAGGTTTCGAATACTACTTTCAGAATCATGGCGTACGGTACGAACTCAGTACTTAGCAACCAGGTAATGTTTTCGATAGTTGCCATTGTTCATCCAGGGATGTGGTCACAATAACCTACTGGTGCAGATATTGGGATAGGATATTAGGCCATCCTTTTTTTCTAATTCTGGAAGCCAGTTTCTCTGCAGAAACGTCCTCCCTGCTCGGCTCTTCGACAGCACGTCCAACCTGGAATTCGCCAATGCATTCGGCTCTATACATCTTAGAATCACCAGCTTCAAGCAGAACTGACAAAATTTATCATCGTTTCTAAAACGTTTCTTTCTTTTCCTAATCTACAAATTAATCTAGGGGCATGCACACTGACTTTCTTTAATACTCCATACCTAAGTAAACAGAATACACTGTTCTTCTGTCTCTACTGTGAAGGACGTGTGATATAACTTGTTTGAACGGCCGTTCGGTTGAACTAAAATAATTTTTTTTACACTGTCCATTTGTCTTCGTTTTCTTTTTGTTATTTAAATAAATAATATTGGTTCTCTGTAATTTACAGAGAACCAATATTATTTGTAAATTCCTGATCAAACGAAATTCATGAATAATGATATTGGACATACCACTGTATCCCTATCAATAATACTCAAGTTACACTTGACCATTGCTCAATTAGGGTTTATTTAAACATAGGCGGAAACCTACCAAACTCCATCCGTAACATACTTGTAGAAAATACAAGTATAACAGCCTCATCTACATGTTAAAAAAGACTGAAAATAATGGAAGCACTGATAAGGAAAAATAGTCAATAATATCAACTATGAACACGTCTACTTCGCTGTGTTTGGAAAATAATAAAAAAGAAATTCCTATAACTTATACATACGTAAGAAACCCATACATTAAGCTAAAAATGAAAATCATCCTTGATAATGGCTAACAAAATAGCCGAAAGCGCTGGAATATGCTGGAATATTACGACACTTTATGTCTAGAAAAGAAAACGCTTATAGGAGCAAAAGAAAAAAAATAAAATACAAAGATTAATCGCAGTACCTTGTCAGTCGTCTGTGATGAAACTTGAATAAAAGAGAGATTTCTGTCCAAATACATAATTATATATATAGTAGAGGTGATCGATCCGTTGGTATATAATCCGAGGGGAGTTTAGTAATACTAATTATTAAAACTGATCCACGGACAGCTCGATGTTTTTATTTTAACAGAGCATATGTATTTTTTACAGCAAAAATCCCCACAAAAAAAAAATGTAAAAACAAAAAATAACTCAACATAGAGATAGTTTATTTCAAGCCGTTCTGCTATCATCAGTCCCTAAGTGTCTGTCTCGGAGAATTGTTTTAAATTTATTTTAAAAGTCAGTCCTCTTCTGGTAGATGTCTTGTTAATGACAGTGGGTTTGTGTTAGTGATTGATGGGGGCTTAAGGTATTTTATCCCGGGGGAAGCGGTCTGGGTTTGGAGTTTATTTATAGTCAGGACTTGTTGTTTGTAGTTTAATATAAGTTCCTACTATGTGGTGTTTCTTATAAAAACCCCGGAGTATGTTTTTCTGGGATTCTTCACAGTGAATAGTTTTGTACTACAGGTGTCCAATATTATTAATAAGCGATGGGGGATTTAAACTTAAATCCGTTAAGATTAATGTAAATTAGTTGAATTATAGATTTATAGATTGTGGGTAAAACAAGAGCAGTCAATGACATAAATTATGTTGTCCAAGACACTTATATGCGAACATATCTTTCTACAGACATATATGCACATTTACATGTTCATACATATATGCCACCTTACGTACACATACACAATACATATATGCACATCTTTTATTATGTAATTTGGAATTTGTTGGATTTTAATTCATTCACCAATCCAAAATTAAAACATCACCTTCCGAAAAAGGTTAGGTAATTGAAGGAAAAGGGTCTGAATCCTCAAATAATTTTGAAAATTCTAGGTTTCGTGAACATCCCCAATAGTTTTAGGGATAGGTGCAAGTTAGGTTTGGAAGAAAAAATCAGGATAAGAAAATATAAAGATCAATGTAAACTATTAAATCAATGGAGAGAACTAATCACGAAATGTAGACATAGAAAAAATTCCATTACCATTTCATTTCCAACCTCTTTTTTGGTTATTCCTAATTCAGTAACCTTTTCTAGGTTACAACAATATTATATATATATATATATATATATATATATATATATATATATATATATATATATATATATATATATATTATTACTATTTCCTTTGAGTTCTTTGTTATACACATTTTCTAACGGGTCCCAGCCAGAGACCGAATATCTGAAATGACTTTTTGTAAAATAAACACCAGCAAAATACAAAAAATAAAAAAAATTAATAAAAAAAAAACTAAAAAAAAACTAAGATCACACATATTTTACATAGATAAAACTCTTCGTAATGTGTGAGTAACTGACAGTATATTTTGTATTTCCTTAAGGTATGGGATAACAGGAGACACTTGGAATCTTTTCCAGTGAATCCGAGAGTTATTGATGTCCGCATATGATTGAGACTTCCACTTCAAGATCCTTGTATTTGATATTTTTTTTGAAGATCTTAAAAGATCCATTACAATCTGCAGGGACTGCCATGTCAATAAAAAAAAGCAGATTCTGTTTTTTGTAGTCTTTCATTACGATGTCTGAGTAATTAACTTTGATTGTGTATTCGAAAGTCCCATAAAATTGTTACAGGTCTTATTTCAGTAACCAAGTCTGGGTGATCATATCAGTTTCTTTCAGTTTCCTTTGCATAAAATTTGCATATTTCCAGTGCAGATATTGGCTCACTTTATCATTCTGATATTTATATTAAGTTGCTATTAACACTGCACAACTTTTGATAAAAGATGATCAATTGTTTCTAGATAATTATCAAAGAATCTGCATTTCGGACTAACAAAAATTTTAGTATCTCTGGTTGGTAATTTCTAGTTAGCAAGCATTTGTCCTCTGCAACAAGAATAAAAACTTAGGTTTCAGCTCTTAACCCTGCGACACTAATGGATACGAGGTTTGTCTACATCAGATTGTTTGGTAGAATATTAACCATGAAGAGGTTTATTTTGTCATCTTTTCAGCATTTGGTACATTTTGCTTTCTTTTATAGGCTCTTTGCCACTTTTGTAGGTGGATTATGGTTTATTTGTACTTCTTCATCCACTTGAAAAACCCTTTTGAATTTGTTGGCTTCCTTTATTACTGAATAAAGTTTCTTATTGACACGGATACATTAAAATCTGCAGGGACTACCATGTCAATAAGAAAGCACATTGTTTTTATAGTCTTTGATCACGATGTCTTTGTGATTAGCTTTGGTTGTTCCGTCTGTGTGTATTGTAAAGTCCATAAAATTGTTACAGGTAAAATCTCTGTAACCTGGCCTCGGTGATGTTTATATCAACTTCTTCCAGTTTTCTTTCCGTAAATGTTTTATATTCAGCCGGTGTTAACACTGTGAAAGCTGATATACAATTGTTATTTCTGGATATTTATCATAGAATCTGCATTTGAGGTCAACACAATTTTTCAGAATATGTGCTTGGTAATTTCTAGTTAGCAAACATTAGTCCTGTGCAGCAAGAATAAAACCTTAGGTTTCAGCTTTGAACCCTCCACTATGTAATCACTGATGGATACGGGATTTGTCTACATCAGATTGTTTGTTGCGGGCAAAGTCTTGACCATGAAGAGGCTTATCTGCCATCGTTTCTAAAACTGTGAAAGCTGATATTGTTAATTATTTCTGGATATTCATCATAGAATCTGCATTTGAGGTCAACATGATTTTTCAGAATGTGTGCTTGGTAATTTCTAGCTAGCAAACATTAATCCTGTGCAGCAAGTATAAAACCTTAGGTTTCAACTTTGAACCCTCCACTACGTAACCACTGATGGATACGGGGTTTGTCTACATCAGATTGTTTGGCAGAATATTGACCATGAAGAGGTTTTGGTTCATTTCATTTGCTTTTGCTTTCTTTTTTAGGTTCTTTGCCACTTCTGTAGGTGGACTATGGTTTACTTATACTTCTTCACTCACCTTAAATTCTCTTTTAAATTTGTTTGCTTCCTTAATTACTGAATATAGTTTCTTATTTCTTCCATATTCTTCTGTAGTTTCCAAATATCTTTGAAGACCAATTGTTGTGGTTTTGTAAGACAGTTCTAATATATGCCTATATTTCTGAGATGAGGTATTATGTACACTATTCACATTGCTCGGACTATCAACGTTTCGGCCGTTGTACCCTCCTGGCTTCTTCAGGTGGTTGGAATGTCGAAATGAACACTTATTTTGTTCGCTGGGGTAGACTGTTCTAGTTCCACGTGCCATGTCAGTTATCAGTTATCTCGTGTTAATTCCTCTTTCCTAATTTTCTACCGCTTTAACTCACACTCTTTGGATCCTGTCACTGGATCTGACTAACGCCTTTATCAACTGTGCCATGTGTCCTTCAGGACATCTGTGTATGAATTTCTGGGCATTATAAAACTAATGTCTTCAGCAACCATTTTTTTTTTACCAGTGCTCATATTGCTATTTTTTGCTGTTATCATTCCATGTTTTTATCAGAGATCATATTGCAATTTTCGTTTTTATTATCATTGCTTTTCTCTGGCACTCCTCATTACTGGTTCCCATATCGTATTCATTTCTATGCTTGGTCGGCTCAGGAGATTTTTGTGGCTTAGTATATGTGCTGATTCCATAAATTTACGAATCTTCCATTGATATTCTTTGTCTATGATTTCAACCTGATCCCACAGAGCGCGGTGATTTCTCTTTTCTCTTTTCTCTTCAGCCACGCTTGAGTTTTCCTCTCGTGTTACAGCTGAAGAAGGCTGGAGCGTACAACGGCCGAAACGTTGTGATAAATATGGCAACAAAGATGAGGATGATAGTCTTAGCAATTTAAATAGTGTGAAGACAGTTCTAGTTGAACTAATCCTCTGCCTCCTTTGGATCAATATCAGAGTCAGAATGATGGATGCGGTGGTAACTGAGAAACTTTCTCGTTTTTAGCCTGAAACTGTATTGCACCACTGGGATAGCCAAAATGTTTATGACTGATATTCTGTTTTGGGAATTCAACTCGGTATTTAACACCAAACGCACACGGCTGTAGTAATCTTTTCATCAGTATCTGTCTATATTTCTGAGATGAGGTATTATGTACACTATTTACGTTATTCGGACTATTGTCCTCATCTTTATCGCCATATTTATTACAACGTTTCGGTCCTTCAGTATCTGTCTATATTTCTGAGATGAGGTATTATGTACACTATTTACATTGTTCGGACTATTGTCCTCATCTTTGTCGATATATTTATTACTAATTTTCGGCCTTTCAGTATCTGTCTATATTTCTGAGATGACATATTGTGTACACTATTTACATTATTCGGACTATTGTCCTAATCTTTGTCGCCATATTTATTACAACGTTTCGGCCGTTGTACGCTCCGGCGTTCTTCAGTATCAGTCTATATTTCTGAGATGACGTATTGTGTACACTATTTACATTATTCAGACTATTGTCCTAATCTTTGTCGCCATATTTATTACAACGTTTCGGCCTTTCCGTATCTGTCTATATTTGTGAGATGAGGTATTATGCACACTATTTACATTATTCGGACTATTGTCCTCATCTTTGTCGCCATATTTACCACAACGTTTCGACCGCTTAACGCTACGGCCCTCTTCAGGTGGTTGCAATGTCGAACTGTTCTAATATGTCGAACAGAGCATGGGTTCAAGACATCCGTATGCCGTAAACCGACATTCATTGTTCAGTACCTCAATTTCAACCCCCACCATCCATACAGCGTAAAGAAAGGGATCGTCCGTTGCTTACAACACCGAGCAAATGTCATGTGGCGAGCCAGAGACATTAGGTAAAGAATTGGTCAGTATAAGTAGTACCCTACAACGTAACAAATACTCTGGGTACATGGCAGCAGCTCCAATAAACTGGGATAGGCGGGTACAAGAGGAGGAGGACAGCAACAATCAGAAAAGAGTCTGCCTGCCTTATGTGAAGAGGTTATCAGAGAAAATACAAAGGATCTGTAGTCCATATAACATTAGGGCAACCTTCCAAAGCTTGTCTACACTTCGAAGATATCTCTCCCGAGTAAGACCCCCCATAGAGGAGAACATTATAAAGACTGTGTACGCTATCCCGTGCAGCTGCGGAAATAAATATAAAAGGGAGACAGGACGCCCCCTTAAGGTAAGGCTTCAAGAACACCAGAAAACTGTAACACGAGTGGAAGTGGAAAAATCTAGCGTGGAAAGAAAAGGGAGATCACCGCCATCTGTGGGATCAGGTTGAGATCATAGACAAAGAATGTTAATGGAAAATTCGTAAACTTAAGGAATCAGCACATAAGCTAGGCCACAAAAATCTCCTGTGCCGACCAAGCATAGAAATGAATACAATATGGGAACCAGTAATAAGGAGTGCCAGAGAAAACCGGATAATAACAACGAGAATTGCAATATGAGCTCTGGTAAAAAAACATGGAATGATAACAGCAAAAAATTGTAATATGAGCTCTGGTAAAAAAATGGTTGCTGAAGACATTAGGTTTATAGTACCTAGAAATTCATAAGGAATCAAGGACAAATAGCACAGTCGATAAAGGCGTTAATTAGATTCAGTGAGAGGACCCAAAGAGTGTGAGTTCAATACCCGGTTAAGGCAGTGGATAAGTTGGAGAGAGGAATTAATAGGGGATAACTGATAAGTGACATCCATTAAATATGGCACGTGGAACTATAACAGTCTAACCCAGTGAGCGAAATAAAGGGTTCAATTCGACATCCCAACCACCGGAAGAAGGCCGGAGTGTACAACGACCGAAAAATAAATAATAAATAGGTCGACAAAGATGAGGACTATAGTCCGAATAATGTAAATAGTATTCTTTTCTTTCTCCCTCATTTGATTATTCTGTATTCCATCTCCTTCGCTGACTCCTAGGTATTTACAGGCTTCTTCTTGTTCCAGTTCCCTAATGAATCTAAAATCTAGATCTATTGAATATGTTTTCCTAATTCTCCCTTTCTTGAATATTACTTTTGCACATTTTTCTAATCCGAAATCCATACCGTTGTCATCATTGAAGTATTTTACCGTACTGATAATAACCTTCAAGTCATTGTCGTCAAAGAGTTTGTTATCATCCATGTAGAATAGATGATTAATAATATTCTTGTTATTACTGCTTAGTTCATGAGAAAGTGGAAGTAATAAGAGACGTAACAGAAGAGGTGACAGAGAGTCTCCTTGAAAGTTAACTGGTCGGATATTCAAACAATTGGAAGTGGCAACAAATCTTTGGTGTGATTTAGGTGTAATGTTGTTATCCACAATTCCATGTTATATATAAGGAAATTTATTATCGCTGAAGAGACTTTGTATATTTCGAAAACCTTAAGGATCCAAGAGTGGCACATTATCAAAGTCTTTATGGCAATCTATTCAAGCTGTATTGAGATTTCTACCTTCATGGATCGTGTTATTTATTAGTAGCTGATACGAACCTTTTCGACATCTCTTCCGTTCTACGGTAAGAATGTTGTTTTCATCGAGAAAAGAGTAATTACAGTTCGTCAGGGCAGGCGTGATAAATTTATATGTGCAGAGCAGACATGTTATTGGCCTATAATTTTTTGGGATCATCTGTTTCACCCATTGTTGGTAGGAGATATATAATATCTTCAGTGATTCATTTTGGAATTTCATTGGGGTTATTAATTAGCATTGAAAATTTTTCGTAAAAGTTTTATGAATCGATGACAAACGATAGAGCCAAAAGTTGGATAGATTGTCAGTTCTTGGGATTTCCATATTTGGGATTTTGTTAGAGCTATATGTATATTCACATTCTTACACAAGTTTAACCTTCATTCTTTCTTGTTCCCATTTGATCCACTCACCATTAGGATTATATTTCTTTCAGTTGCTCCAAATATTCTCCCAAAATAAGAATTATTATTATTGTCTCTTCTTTCGTACGGTTTTCGTTTTCAACCGGAAATATTGACTGATGGGCGTTCTCCATCAAGTCGTCCAATGTCGGACAAATAGCCCCTTTCGCAGAATATTTGCAGGGTAAAGTAACACAATCGTCTGAAGTGATGAGATACTAGGCTTTATTTCGATTTTCTTAATGTACATTCGGCGGTATAGGATTCTGGTTCTGCAATGTTTACCAATGTTGGACATTAAGAGCGGAATTACAGCGAAAAATCCAAATAATTTGAAAAGAGATGCTACAGCACTATTACGGGCATTTCTTACATAGTTCGCATTGTAAATGATGCAGTGCGAGATGCCATCGATCAAGAAACGACGGAAGACCTTATATTAGGTTGGTGCAAAAATAATATCGTTTTTTTTTACGTATTTTTTAACGTCAAAAAACGATATTATTTTTGCACCAACCTAATATTTTGTCAATAGAAAATGATATTGTAAAGAAGATACGTGTAGAAATTGCCATGAAAAGATTTTCAGATCTAAAGGCTAGAAAAATGTTTTAAGTAATATAATGAATAATTTATTTGGAATGTACTAAGTTGTTTATTGTAATAAACTGGTTATTCTATATTTTCAGTTTTTCTCCTTATGAAAATTAAAATAAATTATACTTGTAACAGCGTCAAAATTCCACTTGCCCAGGGTACCAACAACTCGGTTACGACTTAGTCTTTCTGAATAATTTTCAGGTTCTCCCAGTGAAGCTATCACTCGATTTTTTCCTCTGTTGACCTCTTCTTACCTACAGTAACCCTCTTTCTTGAGTGCCTCTTAAAAAATAAAAAAATAAAAATATGACGTCATGTTTAAACATCTAATTCCACAACTTATGACATTATATTTTCTTGCTTAAATGCAGTGTGGTTATCACATTTTGATGACGCTGCTAATATTCTTTCACACACAAAATGTAACCTCATCTAGTGTTCTCGTAGTGTCTCTGTGCATCTGAGTACATGATCAGCCTCCTCAATATCTCTTGTGCAAAAGTCTAACTCTCTTTCATGGATCTTCCAGTTCACTCAGTGACCTTGTCAACCAAATTTTCCTCCGTCGACTTCTTTCTTTAAAGTGATACATTGGAGGATGACATTTAAAATGTTGATGTTTCTCATTACATGCCTATACCATTTGAACTATCTCTGCTTGACTGTAATTATTAGGTTGGTGCAAAAATAATGTCGTTTTTGACGTATTTTTAACGTCAAAAAAAGACATTATTTTTGCACCAGCCTAATAAGAGCCAATAGCAGCAGCTTCTCATGATCTGGCGTAACACCTAAAATCTCGCTTGTCTAACCGACTTCCAAGAATATCCCCCCCCTGATCACTATAATATTAACCTGTTCATGTATAGGGTTAATCTTTATCTTCCACAGGCTTAAGATCATTATAAAAAAGACTCCAATATATAAAGTTAGTTTTAAGGTGCCACGTTTTTTCTTTTCAAATTCCTTATATTTATTATCTTGCAATGTTTTTAATTTACATTTTCTATCTGTTGACGCTGTTATGTCAATGAGAAGGTTTTTTTGGGGGGGTGGTAGGTTTACTATGTTTGACTTATTATCAATGATATGTCAGTATGAATATTAAATTCCCAAAGAGTTGTAAACTTTATGACCTTTTATGACTGGTTCAAAGTGGTGTTCATACCATTTTCCAGCGTGTGACACACTGTATTATTGAAATATCATGAAATGGGTACGCTGCCTTAGCTTATCATGTCTTACATTGTATTTCTTTCGTGTCGGGCCTGGATAAACAGATCTTAAACGATATTCTCTTGGTATCAGGATTGAAGAAGCAGGTACTAAAATAATTTTTAATATTTGTCTACTATTATTTGACTTCTTGGATGTTGTTATATGGTTTTGCAATTATTGGATATCAGGCAACATCCCGCATTTGGTATCCTGCACTTTTAAGACTGTTCCTGCTTTTACCAAATAAGCAAGCCTTCCGTAACACGCAACATTTCACTTGTAAATCTAACGATTTTAACGAATAGCCCGTTCCTAATGCTCTGATTATAATCGGCATAATATCTACCTTTTGGCAATACCATATTCTATTTCTTTCTTTCTTTAAGTCTGTATAAACCCCTATTTTCTGTTTTCCATTCTCGATAGCAATCAGGAAATGTCAATAAAGTAACAAACTCAATCTTTTTTTTTTGCCGAGAACAACTCGTATATCAAAACATGAAAGTTTCAATGACGTTCGCCGTTTGACTCTTCTTCTTCTTGTCCTTCTCTTCATTCTTCATCTTCTTCGTTTTATTATTATTATTATTATTATTATTATTATTATTATTATTATTATTATTATTAACATTTAGAGAAGACAGGGATTTAAAAAAAAGAAAATAAATGAAAAGACAGTGTTTAACAATCTTCAACAATAATCGACAGTATGTCTGTCTTTTACAAGTTATGCTTAAAATTCGCATAAAGGTATAACAATCTTCGAAAGATTATAAATCTTTGCACAAACGTTGCTTTTCTTGAAAAAAAAACGGATGTAGTGGTAATCAACGCGTCAAAACAAATGAAACGCAGCCAGTGTGAATGGAATGCAACTGAAACGTGAATAACATGATGCTGCTCATACTCATCTTGAAATTTTCTAATAGTTGATTAAGTACTGAACGGAATTAATTAACAGCATAAATCTTATGGAACTCTCTTATCATTCTGTTCATTCCCTCGGCCCGGGGACGTTCGTAGTTTGCATATGTAACTATCCTCATATGATTTAAGGATCGAAAATTCTTTATTATTATTATTATTATTGCTATATTATCGAGCCTTACTAGTATTATTTTGTGAAATGATAAATCAACAGAGTCATTATGCTATTAGTTTACCTGTAATTTTATTATTATCATTTTTTATATTTATTAATTTATAAGTACCCACCGATTATCCGACCTGCAAGCGAAGAAATATAGGTAGTAATAAAAGTTTTCTTAATGTTTCTAGCAATTATAAAAGTCAATTCAACATACAATGTCTATACATTTAAATAATCTTTCATGCTTTTTAATAATTTCACCCCAGGCAAGGTAGTAAAGTCACTAAGACGCAAGAGCCATTACTGAGTGTGAGAGAATAAAAAAGAAATAACATTAAGGAGAGAGAACTATACAAGAAAGGGAAATAAGAAGACAGAGATAATGATTGGCACTGCTCGGAGATCTTTTTTTTATATTTTAGTTGTATGTCCCCATGCAAGGGTGATAAAGCCATTAAGTCACCAGCGTTTATTAGCAGTGAAAGAGAATGGACAGACTTGAGTGAGAAGCGATGACAATTAAAAATCAGAATTCAGGAAATCAGAAGTTTACGATCAACGTTGCATTTAATTTTTTGAAAATTTTAGGTGAAACTGCAAGAGAAGTGCGAGAAAAGAAACTGTTCGAATAAAATTTACGTTTAAATCTAATTGAACAGTAAAACGATGAGACTTGGTTGCCAATCTAGTCGTACGCTAAAATTCATGCGGACGAGCTCATTAAAACGTTTGCCACGAAAATATTAGGTTTGTGCAAAAACAATGACGTAATAATGTCGTTTATTGACGTATTTTTAACGTCAAAAAAACGACACTATTACGTCATTATTTTTGCACCAACCTAATATTTATAATAAAAACAGACGGAAGTTACGTCGTCAACGAAGTTCCGTGTGTGAGAAAAAAAAACATCTTCACTCACAAGGCTGGAAAGTAAGGATGAGTTAAGTATTAGGTTGGTGCAAAAATAATGTCGTTTTCTCACATGTGTTACTATGTGAGAAAACGACATTATTTTTGCACCAACTTAATACTTCCTACAGCATTACAAGAAACCGACCGTTTTTCAAGCGTTTTTTTTAATATATTATTTATTATATCTTTCTCTTTTTTTATTTATTATATATAAATGATTCTTTAATATGTTTTTTTTTAATTAATAACAGTAATAAAAAATAATTAATGTATGCATTAATAATAAAAATTCAGGAAACTTACTATTTTAAAAAAATAATGCGATACATTTTTAAGAAGATTTAATTAAACAGAATATATTGAATTATTTACAAAATTCTGTAAATTATTTTCGGTGAAAATATGAAATGTCAGACGATAACGATGCTTATTGCGAACGCCGCAGGAGATAAGATCGTAACTAACGATGCCGTGTCTAAAATAGAATTTTCTTAAACATTTAAAGTGTTAGAAAATTCTGTAAAATTGTTTAAAAAGGAAAACTGTTTTTAAAAATCAAGATTTATTTATATTTAATTTTCTTATTTTCGCTTTCTTTTTCTTTTCCTTTATCTTTATTTTTTATATTTTTCTGCTAACGTACGACTGAATTTTGACAAGGCAGACATAAATTGTTTTTATACAAAAAATAAAACATTATTAATTGATGATATATATTAATTATATGAGTAATTAAAAATATTGAATTAAATATAAATAACACTGACAAAATATTGATAAAATTATGCATTGAAAAATTGTTATGCCAATTAAATGTTATAAATTCTGTTATACATAAAAGGCTGGATGTAAATAATAACTTAAGAATGCGAACTGTTATGCTCTACTGATGTAAGGTGGGGACGCACAGACAAAATTTAGCCTAATGTGAATATATAGAAGATTAATTGTCCATTATGTAACACATGGACCAAGGAAAAGAAAGATCAAAAGAATCGGATTCTAATTATTGAGAGCCTGTCACTGCCCTTAATTAAGAAGAAACGTTTTTTTTCTTTCTTTTCATGTGTCACGTACTCAACCCTTAGTGCGTGACTTATTAATGCAATGGATTTGCAAAAACTGGATCTACGGCAGGCATTGAAATGACGAGAAGAGAAATAATAATAATAATAATAATAATAATAATAATCTTTTCTTCTTGTAAAAGATCAAGAAAACAGGTTTTAATTGTTTCGATTTTCTTCTTTTACGATAGTCTCTGTAATGTAATTGCTGTGTAAACACATCAAAAGCATGCATTAGAGTTTAAAGACGTGAGTTAACTATCTGAAAGTGGGCAAAAGTATGTCAGATATCGATATGAAATCTTATCTTTTGCAATTATTCGGAGAAAAAGCCTTAAAATGACGATTTTATTAAATGATTTGTTCAACCCATTTCATCCAGCGAGGAAAAGTCATATCCAAAATCCGGGTGAATAAAGGAACGAAATGTACTGAGTATAATGTAGGTGGGATCTTTCTGGTGCGTAAGACAAGATGGTCACCAGTAAAAGGATAAGTAAATGGATGAGCCCAAAATGCGATTTGCAGGTCGGGAACACTAAAATCAACCATGTGCGGAAGTTTAAGTTTCTGGGAAGTGTTATGACGGAGGACGGTAGGTGTGATGCTGAGATTCGAAGACGAATTGGGATGGCCAAAAATGCATTCCAGAAACTGGGCAGAGTATTGCGAAACAGGATGATTTCTATGGTGTCCAAGAAAAGAGTACTGAGTTGCTACGTGACATACGGCATCGAATGTTGGACGGTATCCTTAAGGATGAAGAAGAAACTCGAAGCGGCGGAGATGTGGTTCTACAGAAGGATGCTGAGGATATCATGGACCAAGCATTTGAGCAACGATGAGGTCTTGGAGGGGATGTAAACAAGAAAGAAGCTTATGCTTAACATAAGGAAGAGGCAGATGAAATTTCTGGGACACGTGATGAGAAAGGGGGTGCCTGGAGAAAAAGAGACAGGGGAAGGCAGCGCATGACATACGTGGCGGGCTTAGGTAGGTGGATGGCGGAGCGGGGTCTGGGGAAGTTGGCAGAAACACAAAACCTGCTGAGAGCCACAAGGGATAGGGGAAAGAGGAGGACCATGATCGCTGAAAAGATATGGCACATAAAAAGATGCTATAGCTTCAGATAAAACCGATATTACATATCGTATCTATTCACTTGGGCCCAGTAAAAAAAAAATCATTCAAATTTACTAGAAGTTGATAAGAAAGAGATCCAGAAGGTGTCAGACAGTGACAAAAAAAAAAAAAAAAAAAAAAAAATGACTGCGTTGGTTAAGGTTCTCCGGTAGACATTTAATAAAATAAAATCACATATCGTATATCAGCATTGGTCATGAAATAAATTGTGTTAAGAAAAACAAATGGAATCGTCGGATACTAACAGTATTTTTGTCGGGATATGTGACCCATGCTGATATGTATTAAAACGAAAACGACGTTAAAGAGCAGGAAGAATTAATTAACAATTATAAAGTTAGTGAGTTAAGTGCCATACGTGATACACGCTTGCGCGATCATATATTTTTTAATACATGACTGACGTGGCAGATTTTTTTTTTCTCGCAGTAAGTTGCCATTTCTTTCTGCAGTAGACTGGTTGACAATTAAGGCTAAAGAACCCAGTCTGCGCAAGTGAATCCAACGAACTTAACTTGAATTCGAACTTTGCTCTCCGAGCCGATATCCATTACACCACCACACACATTAATAAGTAAGATGTCGAAATAACTATTTATCTATTTATCTTTCTAACTAGGTTTCTTTCTTTCTTTCTTTCTTTCTAAAAACAAGTTAACACCTGACCATTTTTCCATATTCTATTAATTCGAAGCAAAAACAAATAAAATTTCCAAGTTTACTAAAAATCAACTAACAAAAACTGATTTAATCAATTTTCATTCTCATTAAAACCACAAAATAAAATCAATCAGTTTTCTAAGTCCTCAAAATATGTAACCCGGAATACGTAGATGAAGAAGAAAAATACATTGAATAAACTTTTAGACTCATTCACTCACCCAATCATTTCATTCTCAACGCCAGAAAATACAGCATCTAAAATCCATAAGCCTAGAATTATAATTTCTATCGACACCCAAAATACTGAATTTATATATATACTAATTCTCTATCAACAAAACCCGAAAAACTCTATCTCTGTCACTAATTCCAATAAAATCAAAGATTGGTCAGAAAAAAAGCACAGAATCAAGGCTGCAACTTAAGCTGGGATGTATAAAACTGATTGTTTGCAATTCTATAAGAATCATGTAGGCGACAACCTAGTGTCCAGAATCTATGAACTGAAAAATTTCTCCGTTGAGATAAGCCGCTAAATCCGTGAGTAATACAGAAATAAGACAACTCCTAGTTTAATTTCAAACATGCCAATCTAATTAATCTAATATCTAGAAATAATATAATAATATAAAATATAAATATAATACATGATAGACATACGACAAACGCAATTTTTCATATAATCAATATTCATAAAGGCCACACTTATAGAATATAAGATCTATACATTTGCAGACTATAGTATTTTTAACATTAACTTCCAAAATCCGTCATATTCACTCTCCAACCGAAAAACATGCCAATATACACATTTTCATTACAAACGAAACATTTTCCAATATATACAAAATATTTAAATAATAAAACCAATCTAAAAAATAATATTAGTAGTAATAAGAATGATAATAAATTTAATCTAGTTCACAGTAAATTCATTTGTAACAGATGCCAAAATTTCTTAATACACAAACATTCTAAATTATAAAAACAATCTAAATAAAATAATAACATAAAATTACTTAAAATTGAATAAACAATACGAACTTAAACACACGCCCCAAAAGCATAAAATACAACACGCCTACTAGAAATTTGATGCATACAATAAACATACTAAGTCAACAAAATAAATACTTCTGTCCAAAAGAACAAAGAGTTTAAAACGAAACGACATTGATATTGAAAAAATCGGGACAACTCCAAACATTTGTAGACAAGTTTTAATCCAATATTTGACATTCTGTTTCCAACATTCTTCATATTTATCATGCAGCCAATAAATATACAAACAGATGCACGCACCCACACACACACTACGAGATAAACAGAGAAGGCACTATAGAATTAAGACACACGTAACGTTTTCCACTGACTTGAAGTGTAGCGACTATATCGAATCAATAGCTGCAAGGAAAGTTGGTTCACTGTATCGTACCATGATTTTTTTTCTGGTCATTTTACCTTGCACATTTACACATCTACCATTCGTCCGTGCATTGAATTCTGTTGTCATATCTGGTCTGGTGCTCCTACTGTACATTTCGAGACTCTTGTTAAAATCCAAAGAAGTATCTGTATGGTAATCGATCCGGACCAGGAATCTCGACTTCAGTCACATTCTGACCGGTGTGATTTGGCTTCCCTCTGATTTTTCCGACAAATATTTTCATGGCAACTGCTCTGACGATCTTTTTTCCCAGATTCAGTTTACCTGGAAATAAACAACGCAGTTATTACTAAGAATCGTTGAAATTATTGCATGCAAGATTTCGCAGGACTAGCATCAATTCATCATAGCCAGCCTATGAAGTTTTCAGTACACTCTCGTTATCTTCCTGTTAAGGCTTTTTTTTCTGTGGCACATATATAAATGTTTTAGTATGTATTAATGTTATTAAATACGATAGCTTTGTATATTATGTTATGTTATTTTGTTATGACTTGTGGCTTTGTGCTAGCACAACTATCGACAGCCCCCAAGAGTTGGGTCCACCCAATTTCACTCCCAAGGTTTGGGTCAACTCGTGGTATCGATAACACCAGGAAGTCTCCTTCCTGACAAATTATATATATATATATATATATATATATATATATATATATATATATATATATATATATTATATATATATATATATATATATATATATATATATATATATATATATATATTTGTGTGTGTGTGTGTGTGCGTGTGTGTATCATATATATTTATCTATACATGAATAAAGAAATATATATATGAAACGCAAAGGACTGATGAACAGATATAAAACAAGAGAGGATTACGAAATAATAGTTAATACACAAAATATGTTCTATTTGTTGTATTGATATAAAAGAGTGATAGCAAAATGGCCAGTGCTAAAATGGTTTGTCTGTTCGCCTATGATCGCCGATTAACTCTCCATTTTCATTGTCCGATTAGCACCTAATCCGTCAATTATTGCCGGGTAATATGGTCAGTTGTCAGTATCTCTGGAGACAAGTATTAACCAAATATCACTTAATTATTCGTAACAGACAAGTAGTGTTACCGAAAATACGGCTAGTTTTGCCGCGTAAATATTCAATAACATTCATAAATTACTGTTGTTTCTTCTTCTTTTAGGATACAGTCAACAATCAACGTTTTCCAAAACTTCCTCCAAGAGTTCCTTACCATCTCACTTTGCCTTAGATTTGCCATTAATTCAAGTCAGTTACTTGCTGATTCTCTTCGTTTCTTTTTCCTTCAATAAAGACTTTTGAGTGATAAATTCTGTAGAGCCACATTCCTCATTACGAAATGTCAACAAACCCTTTTTTATAATAACTGGTTATCTTATGATAACTGTACTTAAGCAATGTCGATCCCGTTCAGTAGTTAGATGGGGGGCGTTTGGAACACTAGGTACTGTAAGCGACCTCTTCACAACCTGATATAACCCATAAAACATTGATAAGCCGTAATGATCAAATCTATTAATCAATCAATATTATTGCAAGCATAAATTTCTTTGTGGTTCCTGTTTTCTTTAAAACTTCCTCATTGCTCACATGCTTTATCTATCTATCTATCTATCTATCTATCTATCTATCTATCTATCTATCTATCTATCTATCTCAGTCTCTTCATATCTATCTATCTATCTATCTATCTATCTATCTATCTATCTATCTATGTCTTTCAGTCTTAATATATATATATCAGTCGGTTCATATCTATCTATCTAAATTATTGATTACTAATCTTTGTTTAGGCTAATTCTCTTATATCCGATATTAGTGTCAGGTGTCAGATCTCTTATATCCAATATATATATATATATATATATATATATATATATATATATATATATATATATATATATGTGTGTGTGTGTGTGTGTGTGTGTGTGTGTGTGTGTAGTCATCCACAGACAGATTCCTTAGTGTGGACGTACGATTTCTCGGGTCAAAACACAACCGATTTTACATTACTCGGACTCTCTCACCCTTAGGCTATCAGCGCAAGCATCTAAGAAAAGGAATTTTTGACGCATTATATACGAGATATAAGCTAACCGATTGCCAGAGTGCTCAATTCATAGCGAAGAGCTTTTAGCGATAATTAGCAGCAGATCGTCCTTCGTTACTTAACTACTCACTTGTTTAGAAACCACATACTTATAACTAATTCTAAAACACCATAATTCGTCTTTGACGTGTTGCTTCAGGATGAGGATGATCATAGCTCTCCACAATTTTTTGTATTTTTAATGTCTTAATGCCTGTTCTGCTAACCATTTATACTAATTACTTCTTCTTCTTCATCTATGTGCCGTGTTCCTTCAGGAAATGGATGATCATGATTCTCCACAATTTCTCTTTCTTCGTAGTCTTAGTAAAATATGAATTTTTACTATCTCTCCTAATCCCTGAACTGCCAAACATTTACAGAAACTCGTTAGCTAGATTATGCACTTTCGTCTGTTTGCTTTGCTTTCTATAGGTCCTGTGCGTTTCAAATTTTCTAAGCCCTCTTTCCTCATTATAGAAATTTCAACTGTCTCTTTCTGATACTCAGTATAATTTTCCCTTTTGTTTCCATTTTTTTTCTAAAATTTCATTGTTGCTTTCAGGTTCAGTCCATGGTATTCTTAGGACCCTTCTATAGAACCACATTACTGTTGCCTTAAGGTTTTTACTTCGTCGGTGAGGCGATAGTCCAGCATTCACTGTCATGCAAGCAGACATAACAGCTTAGTATTCTAAAAAAACAACCTGTTGGTGTTGTCATTGTAAGAAAACATCAAGTGATTGCTTTTTCTTTCTTCAAAATGCACAAAAGTAAATAATATGAATTCGCAAAATGCAAAATAAATTTTTTTTTACTTAAACTGTATTTATAGTATGCAACCGGAAGTAATTTACAGAATACATAGCTGATTTTCAAATTTGTATATTACGTTTAAAGTTCAGTACAGTTAGCTCTTGGGATGAACAAAAATGAATAAAAATAAAAGATAATTCCTTTTAACACATAAACAACTTTAATTCATTCCCTGTCTCAAAACAGTAAGAATTGGATGAATTTAAACAATGAGTTCCACACCATGTTCAATTCAGAAGTGGCGCCCTCATCTTGACAGACAAGGGAAGTAACTGTATTTTCAGTTGCTGTTTTTAGGGAAATAAATTTAGCTTCCCCTAACATAGTGCATTGTTTAAAAAATTGGAAATTTTACAAGTACTGTAAAATTGATATTAAATCGGTCGTTAAGTGAGTACTGGAAGAATATATCTTCTTTATTTCATCTGATGTTACAGAATGTATGAACCGTCCCAGAATAGCAATCTAATAGTCAGGACTCTGATGACACGAACTAAGTAAGGGTGGGGGAATTCTGACAGTGATGAATTACGTTTGGTTAAGACCAAAAAAGCGCGAAAGCTCTAAAAGGTGGCTGCAAGAATTAGAAAGGTAAATATATCTTATCACGCCCCATACTTTAGTGAGGCAAGCAAAGACGTTGCAATGATATTTTGGCTAACCGCATGACGATCATTTCCCTCTTCTCTCCGCTTTCACCTAGAAACACTGCTACGGCTACCGATCTTAAAATAAAAAAAAGAAAAGAAAATTCTCAGTCATTGATGCAATCTGATGTAGGGTTGAATCCTGAAAAATTGAAGCCAGAGTAAACTCAATAATTAATTACCAGTTCGTTAAAATGGCAGAATAACTGTAACAAGGGTTTTGTAATAAAAGATTACTAAGACAGAAATATTAGGTTGGTGCAAAAATAATGACGTAATAATGTCGTTTTTTGATGTTAAAAACACGTCAAAAAACGACATTATTACGTCATTATTTTTGCACCAACCTAATAGCTTTTACGAACGGCAGAAAGAAACCATTCTTGGAAGCCACAGTCCTCAAAGTAATTGTTTTTTTGGAAAGAATATGTTTTATCGTTATTTTTTTAATATATATATTTTTTAATCTTTAGGCCTTTTACAGTCGCAATTAGTGAGCAACTTGTTATAAAGTGTTCTTCAGCGGTTAGAATTATTTCGACTTTATTATTATTATTATTATTATTATTATTATTATTAATAATAACGATAATAATAAAAAAGGAGCATACCGCTGGATAACGAGGACATTTTTTCCACAAAGGGAAAGACAATGATGGCTCCGTTCTGTATTTGGATTGTTGTGTTCTTTTTGTTCTTCGTTTACAAAGCGGAAAGACAAGAAAGAACTTATCTCGTTATCTTTTCAGGGGCATAATAATTTATAATAACGAGTCTATTCTTTGACAGACACACAGACATACGCGCACACACAATCACACAGACACACGCTTTCACACACAAACATATATACAAAGTAATTGTTTTGTATTCTACAATTAAACAATAATATAATACCTCATTTGATCAAAGAAAAAAAAACAATTAATCTTAGAGTACTGTCAATCCTCATTGGTAACTTATACATTTATGTCAATCTAAGTTGAGCTAAATCTATATTATAAAAAAAGATGATTATTTGTCCGTCGCACACTGTCTGCGTCTGACATTAGATGCGCACATGTAATGCATATACGTATATCTGTGTTGTGTGTGAGTGACTTAGATGTACTTGCAGAGAAGCACATGCACACACACATACGCAATTTAACTGAGTTTGAAATAAGATATTGGAATAATACATTCCTCTGCCAGTTAGTCTGAACAACCCTTACCCTAGACTGAAAAATAATATCTTAAAGTTGGTAACAAGAAAAAAAAAAAGAAAAAAGAAGAATGTAAATCTGCTTCTACTCTGAGGATTTGGATATTTTCTGGAGCGATACAAAGAATCGGCCTTTCTTCCAGCAGCTTTTACTGTGGCACGAATATACGCCTTCCATTTGAGACAGGGAATAAGTTGTAAATCCAGTAGCCGTTCGTGTCATAGAGCTACTTTGAGGCTAACACCACTCATCAAGAATTGTGAATACTTAGGTTCTGCTCGGTGGTATTGAAATGTTGATATTAGGCTGGTGCAAAAATAATGTCGTTTTTAACCGTTAAAAATACGTCTAAAACGACATTATTTTTGCACCAACCTAATAGTTTAGTTTTGAACGATACTGTTTTTCCCCATTGATCTGTGTAAGATAAGTCAGAGGTGAAATCAGGCGTTTGTCATCAAGATATCTGGAAGTGCACACATACACAGCATATATATTTATTGAGATTTTGCTTATATCAAACGTAGTCACCATATCGTTCTTCAGTGTGATAGCAGAACTCTGTAACAAGATTGGTCATTGAAAGGGAGACTCTAAGGATGGGGGATTAGATTAAAGAAACAAACATGCTGGCAGCGTAACATCAAGCTTGTCCACGTCTCATAAACACTACTTTCACCCCAAACAAGGCGATAATGTCACTAAGAGGCAAAGAGAAAAAGAGAATGAGAAGACTTTAATGAGGAGAAAGGATATTAAAAGAGCAGATTCCAACGCGGCAGAAGATGGCGAATAACGCTGCATTCAAATTTCTGAAGATCGCGGTTTACAGAAATGCGAGAATTGCGAGGAAAGATAGATAGATAGATAGATACATACATATGAACAGACTAAGATAGATAGATAGATAGATAGATAGATAGATAGATATGAACAGACTAAGATAGATAGATAGATAGATAGATAGATATGAACAGACTAAGATAGATAGATATGAACAGACTAAGATAGATAGATAGATAGATAGATATGAACAGAATAAGATAGATAGATAGATAGATAGCCGTTCTCCGAGTAGCTAGTTCTGGGTATGACGATAAACTACATCCGACAGCAAGGCCACTGAACGAGAGACTGACAGATTTGAAGAGCGTGAAAGTACTTTTTAATTGCAGATGTTCCCAGGTCCATGCTGGCCCAGGGAGGTAGCACCTGTACGGGTCCCAGTTATGGTCAAATAGTGAACCGCCAAACAAAAACAAAACGCATGCGTGACGATAGTCTTTGTAATACTATCGGTCATTTGCATGCAGGATTGGACATAGTAATAAATAGTGGATCGCAAAGACAGACGGGGAAACGAACCCGTAGAGTACGGAGCGTTTGGACATGGGGGTGTTCTGTAGGTTCCCTGTGTGTATGCATTATTATTGTATAGGTAGTGAATGATGAGAGACAAGCTTTTGTGGTGGTTGTGCAAATTGTTACGAATGAATGAGTCGTGAAACAGATTAGCTAGGTTGTTAATGTCGACCAGTTTCAACCCATTCCCCACTTTTTGGCTTTGTTGCACAATTGCTGTGTGTAGACGCAATAAATCTCCAGTACGGAGCATTTTTTTGGCTCAGACTGCGTAGGAATTTCGCTGCGAGAGTGGAACCCTGTTGATATGTTGTACAACCTGTCCATTTACGTCCCTAGCTTTTGACCGCTGACACCCCAACCCCAGATTGTGATTTACCTTCAACACTTAATAATCATATAAAATCTTATTTATTTTTTCTTCAAATGACACAATCCCCTAAATAACCAAGCGAGCGCATTATAGACATACAAAAGGGATCGTATTAAAAACATATAAACTGGAACGCACTATAAACTTAACTTAGATGTGTCTTTTCTATAAATATTTTCATGGTAATTGTCCTGGTGAATTTTCCTCTATGGTACCAAGAATTTAAGCGCAGTACTAGATTGGCAAGAAAGATATCATCATTTTACACTTGAAATGACTAGATTTATCAGTAAGTCCTGTTTCTTTTCTAGCACTTCTCGCTTGTGGAACTCTCTTCTAGCTTCCCTGTCAACTTTGATCTTTAAAACATTAAATGTAATGTCAATCGTTATGTTCTGCCTTCTCAATTCCTGTCCTATTGTTCTCTTCCCCTAATAGAGCTTGTTTCTAAAATTCAGTAATCCTTTGTGTCTTAGTGGCTTTATTGACTTGCTTGGTGTGAAATGATTAAAACAATCATATAGAAACGAACGCACTATAAACAGCTTGTGGAATCGTTTCACTAGATACATAATTCCAGCCAGTGCTGCTCATTGCTCTAACTCTTCATCACAAACAATTTTATGATTGATAGGACTTTGGTCATGAAGACATCTGGCAGATTAAATCGACCGAGTTGATTTCAGTCCACCCATTACATCGCTTTGCAGAACCAAGTATATTTACTGCTATAAATAGTGTTTTGATTGGCAGCTGACTTCCATTTTCTTTTATTTTCTTTTGAGCAGTTACCAGTTCATTTCACGGTAGATATCAGTATTTACATCTAGTATAAGCCAGAATTAAACCAAGAGGATTAAAATGCAAGAGGTATAATCCATGATTATTGCTCGCTGAAGCAGAAAGCGGTTTGCAATGGACTTGAGCCAGAAAGTTAAAGATGGCCTCTAAAGGGAAGTAACTCTTCCTTCAAATTCGATTTCATAGAGCGAACGGTATTCTTTACAACGCGGCTAAGATAACTGCGTCGAATAATAAATTACTGCATATAAAATACGCAAGAACATAAGAGCGGTTAAATAAATTGATTGATTGAAAAATTGATAATGATTAACTAAGTGATGGATGGAGCTAATAATAAGAGTGACGAGAAAGAGAAAGCTGAGTTCGGACTAGTAATGAAATATTTCATATTTTGAAGAATAAATACATTGGAAATATTCCTGGCGAAATTAACATATTCTTTAAGTCATAGGAGCTTAAAGAGTAACGAAAATACAGATACGCTGTAAAAACCGTTTCGTTTCTTTATTGATTTTCGTTTTTGGCATTGCAAAGAACATTAATCAAAGTTGTGTAAAAAAAGGCTATCACAAATGAAATATTGTACATAATTTTTGTATAAATTAGTCTAAAAAGATGGCGATAATAACTTAGATCAATAATATACCCAAATAATCAATTGGAAACCTTCGAAATCTACATATTTTCCAAGTTTTCAAATTGTTTGAACGATATGTGAATGGAGACATCTTTTGTCTCAAAAATTAAAATTCTTGGAACTGTAAGAGGAGGAAGAGTCGTCATTTGTCTCTGGGTTCAAATTGTTTTACCGATAAGTTGAGGAATGGACTTCACTAATCTGGGAGATACAAATATTTTGGTGGATAGATGATAAAAGTGGATGTTTTGTCCAGTTGTTCAAATTATTAGAAATATAGATGAAGGGAGAACATCATTTGTTGGGTAATTCAAACTTTTGAACTGAAAGAGAGTTTGTCTATGAGTTTACCAATGGTGGGTTTATTTGCGCAGGTTGGCACTTCTTCATTTGTTTGGAGAATTCACATTTTTGAACTGATAGTAAGAAGAAGGGTCATCATTTGTCTAGGGGTTTAAAATTGATGAAACGTTATGTGAAGGTGACAAATCATTTGTCTGGGTCGTTCAAATTATTGAACCGATATTTGAAAGTAGGATATCATTTGTTCAGGTTATTCAAACTTTTTGAACTGATAGACGGAGGAAAGTATATGATTTGCCTAGGAGTTTAAAATTGTTGGAACGATTTGTGAAGAGAGATACATAATATTTCTGGGTGTTTTGAATTGCTGGACCGGGATGTAAAAAAGTGTCATTGTTTGTCACATGAAGCAGTTGATGATTAATTGCAGCTGCATTATTTTATTACATCTGTTGCATCATATTAATTGCAATATACGTGAAAAAAAATGACATCGTTTGTCACATGGAGCAGTTAAATATATAAAACATACTTCCAATCAATATTAAATAAACTTGGTTGTTGTCTTCTGATACTTTTTCGATCAGTTGATCCATTGCTTTACATGTATTCATTATATAAACATAAAGAAACTTTTCTGCTTGCCATCAGCATGGCTGATCATAAAATCCAGGAGAGTAACATCTTATACCTTTATAGGCTCACGTCTTTTACTGACATGAAATGGAGTGGCTATACTGAATCAATTGCTGCATTTACTGCAAGAAAAGTTGATTCACGCTGTCGTGCTAGAATTTATTTTGCATGTTATATAAATCTAAAATTCAACCGTACCTTCAATACTACTGCCATATGTGGTCTGATGTTCGTATTGCATATCTGGAGATTCTTGATAAAATTCAAAGAAGGTTCTGTTATGTAATCGATCCTGACATGGCATCTCGGCTTCAGTTACATTCTCAGTGACTCCCCTCTGTCTTTTCTATAAAGATTCTGATGGGATTTTTTCCTCAGTGGCTCGGCTGCGTGAATTTAAGCGTGCTACTAGATTGGCAATTAGGTCTCGCCGTTTTACTGTTGAACAAGCTAGATGCAACTGTCTCTTCTAACAGCTTTTTTTCTCTCACTTATGTGGGACTCCTTTCGTATGGTTTGCTTCCTTGCCAACAACAATCTCAAAAAAATTAAACTCAGCATCAATCGCCACCCTCTGTTTTCCTGAATCCTGTTCCTTTATTGTTCTTTCCTGTCATTTTATGCCAGGACCCTGCTATTTTATGCAAGGACACTGCCATTTTATGCCAGGGCCCTGTCATTTTATGCCAGGACCCTGCCATTTTATGCTAGGACCCTGTCATTTTATGCCAGGACCCTGTCATTTTATGCTAGGACCCTGTCATTTGATGCAAGGACACTGCCATTTTATGCCAGGACCCTGTCATTTTATACTAGGACCCTGTCATTTTATGCAAGGACCCTGCCATTTTATGCCAGGGCCCTGTCATTTTATGCCAGGACCCTGTCATTTTATGCAAGGACCCTGTCATTTTATGCCAGGACCCTGTCATTTTATGCAAGGACTCTGCCATTTCATGCCAGGGCCCTGTCATTTTATGCCAGGACCCTGCCATTTTATGCAAGGACCGTGTCATTTTATGCCAGGACCCAGTCATTTTATGCCAGGACCCTGCCATTTTATGCAAGGACCGTGTCATTTTATGCCAGGACCCTGCCATTTTATGCCAGGACCCTGCCATTTTATGCCAGGGCCCTGTCATTTTATGCCAGGACCCTGTCATTTTATGCCAGGACCCAGTCATTTTATGCCAGGACCCTGCCATTTTATGCAAGGACCGTGTCATTTTATGCCAGGACCCTGCCATTTTATGCCAGGACCCTGCCATTTTATGCCAGGACCCTGCCATTTTATGCCAGGGCCCTGTCATTTTATGCCAGGACCCTGTCATTTTATGCCAGGACCCTGCCATTTTATGCAAGGCCCCTGTCATTTTATGCAAGGACCCTGTCATTTTATGCCAGGAGCCTTTCATCTTGTAAAACTGAAAAGTATTAAATAAATTTTGTTAGAATAGGTACATTATTAAAATTTGTTATAATAGTTATATTAGTAAATTTTGTTATAGTTGGTTGATTAGTTAACTTTGTAATAGTAAATAGATTAGTAAATTTAGTTATAATAGGTAGAGTAGTAAATTTTGTTATAAGAGGTTGATTATTAAACTAGGTTATAATAGACTGATATATTTTGTTATAATATGTAGATTAGTAACTTTTTAACTAATTTAGTTACTTTGTAATAGTAGAGAGACTAGTAATTTTTGTTATAATATGAAGATTAGTAAACTTTGCAATAGTAGATAGATTAGTAAATTTTGTCATAATAGATAGATTAATAAATTTTGTTATAATAGGTAAATTAGTATATTTTGTTAAAATTGGTAGATTAATACATTTTATGATAATAAGTAGATTAGTAAATTTAATACATCTCCTTCACAGAATCTAATGCAGATCAAATAATTTTAATTTATTTGTTTTGGGTCTCAGAAAAAAAAGATTGCATGGTTTATTAAGTAAAAAGTGAATGAGAAAACTTATTTTTTATATAAACTTTATTAAAAACCAGTTTATAATGTTATGTTTCTATTCTCAGCTATTTTTCAATTAATTGCATAATTCCATCCTCCAACAACACATTTCATCATTTTCTGTAAAGAACTGCATTAAATGTCTTTTGCAGTCTTCCATGGAATTCCTGTTTTTTTTTTTTTTTTTTTTTTTTTTTTTTTTAATTAAGAGATTTTTGTTAAGACTAGAATTAATAAAAATCAAAATTTAAAATGATTTTAATAATAATAGTATTTTTAATAAAAATCGAAATCAATATTTTGGCAATATGGTGAGTGAATGAAATTTGTAAGTATTCTTTTTTTGCCACGAAACAAAAATGTGAATTAGTGTTATCCTGGTCGAAGAAATGATTTGCATTTAGTATGTTTGCCCCTAAAGTCAATTCATGTGCTATACGTGATACACGCACGTGCGATCATGTCTCTATCGATTCACGACTGACGAGGCAGAAAGTTTTCCATCGCAGGTTGCCGTTTCAGTCGGTTGCTAATCAAGACCCAATCTATCCCACTTGGAAGAGCTATAATCATTTTATAGATAATAAAGTAAAGGATGCTGTAGAGAGCCATGATCACTTAAACTCTGAGTGGACCTGACATTAAACCATGGAGAAAACAATGGGAAAAACTCCACTATATTTCCCAAGTCATGACAATTCACAGATAAGAAAATAAATCTCCTTGAACTTATCGATGGCTGCATAGGATATGCTGCGCCAGGGCTAGACACGGTTTTGAATTTGGAGTTGTTCTCTTCTAGACTGGTTGCCAAACATGGCTAGAGGATCCAGTCTGCCCTTCTATTAAACCCATAACTAGGAGAAGAGGTGGATTCATGCCTTTCCCAAGGGTATTTGTTCGTTTGGGATTCGAAGTCTGGGTTCGAAATGCTGGATTTGTTTTGATAGTTACGGTTTCAAATATTTGTAATAGAACTTTACAGCTGATATATTATATTTGGCAGTGATTGGTAAAAATCGATTCCTATATGGTCAGGTAAATATGGCGGCTGGAGTAGAACAGGCCAACCGAGTTTTAAAATTGTTTCTGCGTTATTAGATTGCTATGCGACGATAATGTCAACATAACGGAATATCATCTTTGATGGTGAATATTTTGTTTAAATGTCCGTATAACTATTCTGATGATGGCCCGTGAGCCGAAATATTACATCAAGGAACAGCTGAATAAAAAATATCCAAATATTAGACAATTTTTGTCTTTATTTTCACCCAAAATTAAAGCAACCATACAAAGTTTAGTACGGCTCATGATCAAACATAACAGTCATTCATTGTCTGTTATATTTAATAATAATAATAATAATAATAATATATATATATATATATATATATATATATATATATATATATATATAATACAGCGAAAAAACAAAAATTACCACAACATATATATAGTCTATTACAAACCGTTCTTCACACGGCTATTATCAGCCTTTAAGTTCTTGTCTCGGAGCATTGTTCTGAACTTATTTTCAAAGTCAGTCTTGCGTTAGTAAGCGCCTTGATAATGAGAGTGGGTTTGTGTTAGCGATTGGTGGGAGCGTAAGGTATCTTCTCCCGGGTGAAAACGGTCTGGGTTTGGAGTTTATTTATGGCCACGATTTTTGTCTGTAGTTTAATATCAGTTCCTACTATATGGTCTCTCTTATAAAGGCCCCACAGTGTGTTTTTCTGGGATTCACAGTAAATAGTTCTTGTACTACTAAGCGATGGGTGATTTAAACTGAAGTCCGTTAATCTTAATGTAAATTAATTGAGTTATAGCTTTATATATTGTGGGTAATATCAGTGCACCCAATGGAATAACTCGTGCTGTCCAACACTTTTATATGCATACATATTTTTATGCATACATATATGTAGAAAAATATACGGAAAAACAAACAAAAATCCTTATATGCAATAATGCTGTTTTAATGTTAATATGTCGACGTTAACATTAAAACAGCATTATGAAAATAGCGTTCTCTAAATGCCTGCAGTTGCTAAGCACATTCTGTTTTTTGTTATTATTAATTACGTTCTTTAAACAAATTCATTTCGTTTTTTGCTTTGAGAAAGTCCATATTGGACGAAACGCGTCAGCAATAACTAAGACTAATCAAAACAGATTTTTCTTGAAAAATTTCAGTTATCTGTTTTGATTAGTCTTACTCTTATGTCCATCGTCTTTTCATGTTGAATTAAATATAGTCTAATGTTAATTATGTTTTATGAATATGTCCTGAAGATGGTCTATTAGACCGAAACGTCCGACGTTGACATTATATTAACATTAAAATAGCATAATTGCATATTAGGATTTTTGTTTGTTTTTCCGTATATTTTTCTTCATACTGTCGGATCTATATCCATATATTTGCTTACATTCATATATGTGTACATTTGCATGATCATACATATATGCCACTGTACGTACACATACACCCCCACATATATGTACCTTATGTAATTTGGAACTTATTTGTATGTCGTGAACTAATCATTATATTTATTCTGTGGAACTCAGCTTTTGGGGGTCGGTTGTAGATACTTATCATTCTTAGACCCCGCTGCCTTTAGTGTTTAACATTGTCGTAACCAAGCTGTTATTCATCACCTGTTAATATATATTTGACATGTTAAGATATATTTCATCTGTTAACGTCCCAAATCTAAACTTTTCTCTATTAATCATCTGAGAGACCCATTTCTGCCTCTCATCAAGATGGTTGATGCTGAACGCCAGGAAAGTTTCTCGGGATAAGGTTCTCAGTTGACATGAACTGGAAAGACTATATTGAATCCATTGTTAAGTCAGCTGCTAAGAAAGTTGGTTCACAGTGTCATGAGAAACAATTTTTCTCTCCACAATATATCACACATATCTATAAGTCTGCATTTGTCCATGCTTGGAATATTGCAGTCACATATGGTCATGTGCCCCTGCTATTTATCTTGAGCTCCTTGACAAAATCCAAAGAAGAATCAGCAATATTATTGGTCCTGATTTGGTAACTCGGCTTCATTGAATTTCACAACTCCGTAAGGTTGCCTCCCTCTGCTTTTTTTAATAAATACTTTCATGGTAATTGTTCTGATGAGCTCTTCACTATGGTAGCTAGACTTTTTGTTAATTTAAGCACAGTACTAGACTGGCGTCGAGATTTCATGAATTTACACTTGAGATGGCTCGATGTAAACATAAGTTCTATGCTAACAGTTTCTTTTCCCACACTTCTCGCTTGTGGAACTCCATTCCTGCTCCATGTTTTCCAGCCAACTTTAATCTGCAAAAATGTAAATGAAATATCAATCGGCATCTCTTCTCCTCCTGATTACTCTTTTCTTTTCCCGCTCATTAGTAATGTTTTGGTTCTTAATTCTTTCACACCCAACAACCCCTTGTGTCTCAGTGAAGTTACAACCTTACTTGGGGTGTAATCGATTGAAAACGTTACATTTTATTCTATGTTTAAGGAACTGATTGGATGAAACATTCGTCATAACATTTGATATCCAAAAACAGGAATTACTTATGAATGAACTGAAAAAATATCTTGAAAATGTTACCAATATTAATTGATTAAATACTGACGTATGAAAATGTGGAAAAATTATATTGAACCAATAGCTAGGTTTGCTATTAAGAAAGTTGGTTCACTGTCTCGTGCTAATCAATTTTTCTCGCCAGAAAATATCTTACATATTTATAAGTTTATATATTTCATCCATGCTTTGAATATTGCTGCCTCCATCTTGTGCGGTGCTTCTGATATATATTTAGAGATTCTTGATAAAATACAAAGAAGAACCTGTAATGTTATTGGCCCTGACCTGGCATCTCAGCTTCAGTTCTTTCCCACTGCCATAATGTAGCTTCCCTGTGCCTTTTCTTTAAATACTTTCAAGGTATTTGTTCTGATGAACTTTCCTCTATGGCAACCAGACTTTAGGAGTTTAAGCGCAGTACTAGAGTGGCAGCAACGTCTCATCATTTTACAGTTCAATTGGCGAGATGCAACCGTAAGTTCTATGCTAAGATTTTCATCTATCGTATTTCTCGTTTGTGGAATTCTCTTCCGACTTTTTGCTTTCTAGTTTAACTTTGATCCTAATTTAAATGCAATGTCAATCGTCATTTTTTGTTTTATTAATTCCTGTTTATTGTTCTCTATCTTTAATAGTGTTTTTTTCTCATATTCTCTAAGACTCAGTAATCCTTTGTGTTTTGGTGGCTTTATTGCTTTTCTTGTTGCAAAGTTATCAAAATTTTACTAAATTGATGATCATGGCTCTTCACAGCTTCCTTTTTACTTTAAAATTTGCAACATATTGTTATGATTGTACTGAGTAATATATTTGGAAAAATCATCGCCAAAAAATGTTAATGCAATATTCGCAAAAAGAAAAAAAATGTTTCAGCTTTAAATAGCCCACGAAGGGTTGACAAACCGTAAGAAACAAATCATTCAATTGTGCTAAGTAAAAGTAATGGAGAGATGTTACGCTGACTTGTCCAGAGTTTTGATTATATTTTTTATTTACAAAATTCAGTAATAGTCATCAATATATTTCATCCGATAGTCTATCACCTAACATTTAATGGAAACTATATTCATTTATAAACTAATTTTTACTTTCGATTTGAAGAAATCTAGCTATTTTTGGAAACACTGATCCTATGCGTATTAAAATATGGAATGAAAACAAATCCGAAGGTGAGTGGGGCGGAGTAAACCCCGCATGTGGAAGAACCTCCTATACTACCGATATAATAATTTTCAGAATCGTATTTTTAAATCGATAACATGCATTGTCCTGCAGAAAATCGACATTCTCATCAAGAAATAAAGTGTTTTCATTTTACACGAATCGTTCAAACGAACCTGTTGCTCATTTTCGTGAAAAGTATTCAAACGGACTACATTACTTTGTTCCATCAGTTTTAACCTTCGGACACGCGATGTCACGCACATTGTACCGATCCACCATCATTTCCTTCGTATTCCATTGATGAGGTGCAAGTTCCAGTCCAACAGCATCTTTCCACGAACCGCTTCTTTGAGGAACCGACTTTTAAGAGAGTGTGTCTGTGATAACTATGATCTTAGCGTTATCTTCCCAATATATCCTTATAAACTCTACTTCTCTCCTTTTATTCTGTAACCCCATATCTCTTGGCCTTTTACTGGGTGAAAATTATTGTAAAAGTATGTTTGTACTAGTCCCAGTTGTCCGTAGTAAAGAATTCTCCTTTTAATCATAGAAACGAAATTTTTATTCCGTCGATTCTAAGCTACGAATTAAGAAAAGGAAAAATGTCGCTGGAAACAAAGAAAAGAGTACTGAACTTTTATCAGCCTTCCTAAATGGCAATGAATGTTGAACAATGTTACAGATGAAGAGACTTGAATCAACGGAAATGTTCTATAGAAGGATGCTGGGAATACCATGGACCGAACAAGTGAGCAACAACAAAGTTCTAGAGACAATGGCAGCAAAAAGGACTCTTATACTTAATATCAGGAAGAGACAGTTGAAATTTCTAGGGAATATAATTAGGAAAGAGGACTTTCAAAATTTGCTGCTCACAGGACAGATTGAAAACAATAATGATAGAGGAAATCAGTGTATAGTTTATATAAGAAGCTTGTGTAAATGGTTGCCAGAATAGGGATTAGAAAACAGAAAAAAATTTAAAAATATATTACATATTACTAAGAGCTACAGAGGAAGGAAATTGTGGAGGTCCGATGTCCTGAAGGGAAACGTTACATAGATGATGATGAAGAAGAAGAAGAAACCAATCCGTTATCTTTGCTAAGAAAACGGCAATTCACAGACAATAAAGGGAAATGTGGTGGGGAGCCATGATTGCTTATATCCTAAAGCGACAAGTCATTGAAAAATAATATCTGTGTACTTGAACTAGTTGACTGTAGAAGCAATAAAGTAGTGATTATAGTTCAAAGACACTTCCCCAATATTTTCCAAATGACGGGGCAGGAAATCTTTGCACAATTTGATAATCATCAGAACTCTTTTAGTTTGAAAGCACACACGGCAAGCCATTGTGATTTCTCATCTGTAGTAACTTTGTAAATATCTCTTATCAGTCCTCTCTAAACATTACTTGTTTTAGGTCTTCCAAACTTATTGTCGAAGAAGTGAATGACACCTCCGGTTGTCAACCGTTAAAAGTTGGCAAGTTCTTATTTAAACCTGTAAATGCTCCCAATAACGTTATCATCATAAGAGTTGTTTCAACTTGGAGGCACATTGCGAATCAATGTGATTTCACATCTTCAGCAACTAGGTAAATATATCACAACAGTCATCTCAGTGTCCTGTTTTAACTCACTAAGTGCTGCAGGTCTTCTAATCTCTTCAAAGTTTATATGATAAATGTTGTAATTAACTTGAGTTCTTTTGCTATCGTTATTCAATGTATATATGTATTTTTCAACGTATTCATTTCATTTAAGAAGATTTATACCTTCAATCTGAATACATTTAGTCTCCTTTCTATTTGCCTTGAACTGCAAAACTGATATTCTGTCTGAAACTTTTAAGTGTTTTTGGATGCTATTCTTTCATTTTCTATTGATGACAAAACCATTTGCTTATTACTGCCTGTTCCCAAAGTTCTTAACTCATGTTCTCTAAATACGATAATAATGCACGTCCTTCTTTGATTTTGATTTCTTAGAGACAACATGCATAAATGTTGAATTTTAGTTTAGTTGACCATTAAAAACATAAAATAGAAGCCAATGTAATGATTATAAATAAAATTAACGAAAAGGGGATGTTCATTAAGAACTAGCTTAAAAGCTGAACTTTGTGCGGACTTTTAAGCTAGCTTCTGCGGAGGGTCAATTCAGCCTCCGGCCCAAAATTAAAGAGATCTCTGAGCCAGCTTAGAAAACAACAAAGATAATTTTGAATCCCACAGTTCATTTAATGGAACTTTAAAACCTCACGTTAACTCTGACTTAGGTCATAAGTCCAATTTCAGAAACAGCCCAAGTTCGATTTTTGACGAAATTCTAATTCAGACTGAAAAAACTTCAAATCACAAATTCCGTGGAACTCTAATTGAAATGAGTTCTTCAAATCACAAATTGTGGAACTTCCAAACCTCACGTCACCAAATCTTTCATTTTAACTCTGATTCCTTGGCATTTTGACGAAATAAAATTGATTTCCTCAATTCACAAAATTTCGGAAATATTTTAAACTGAATTAGAAACATTTTTTTAAATTCACAATTGTTTTGTGTTACTTGAAACTCAATATAAAATTAAAAAAAAAACTTTTACACTCACTAATTTTTTTCAGTTATTTCAAAATTTGAACTTTTAATAGGACCGGACATAAATTCCAATGTAGGGATGTTCAAGCACAAGATGAAGGGCAGATTTTCTATCCCAGGATCATCCTGATACCAAAAAGTATAATATGTCTATGTAGAGCAACTGTAGCCCGAGATAGAAAGATTTCAGACTCATGGACGAACAGACAGAATATAAAAAAAACTATTTTACACGTGTTTTGACCCCAGTTTGTAGTTTAACTATTTGCCCATAGTTGGGACCCTAACAGTTGCTACCATCCGAGGTCATGCACAGACCTGGGGACACCAGTAATTAAGAGGTTGTTCCACGCTTCTCGAAACTTCCTGATCAGAGGCCTTGTTTCCGGGTGTAGTTTTATCGTCATACACAGGATGCCTCATTGAGTGGGTGTCTTACTTCTCTACAGAGGTGAAGTCGGCCTATTCCGAAGTTCAAGCTGACAGGTCAACATAATGGCGGCAGGCAGAAAATTTTCTTTATGGTTGTTAAATGAGAGCAGTTTTGTTTTGGAGACATTAAAATTTACAAGGCCTTTCCTGTCCCAGTTAAGAACTGAGTGGAGACCTTTTTCAAGAGTAGCAGTCAGCTAATATCCACATCTCCCTCTCATGAAGATATCTTTGTTGTTTTGTTGTCTTTTTGACCCTCTGTTTTATTTAGGTGTCTACTCGTTCGAGTAAGTTTCAGGGAATTCTGAACTTAAACGTTTATTTAATTTACCGGATATAGATTGTTCTCGTTCTCTGTTCATGTCAAGGAGAGATAACTCGTCTTAATCTTATTTAGTATTGTTCGATTATTGATCACCTACTTTCCACTAAGTCTGTACAACCCAGTTCAAGGATTGAACATAATAAGTATATGACCCAAATCACGAACCAACAGTTTAATCTACTAGGCTGCTTCCCGTGGGAAAGTCAGACGTCTGACAAAGGCTGGAGATTGCAAGGGTTGAAGCGTGGTAAATTGAAACCAAATTTTGATAGGATTGTCATTCATATTCTTACAGCTATTTAGGCATTAATTTTAATGTCATTTTCATTCACGACTTAGGTGATCACAGCTCTCCAGTGACTCCTCTTTTTATTATCTGTGAATTTCCCTGACCTCTAGATAATGGAGTGGTTTACCTTTGCCTTCTCCATGATTTTAAATGCCATGTCCTTTCAGAATATAGGTGATCATGGTTCTCCACAATTTCTTTTTATTTATTAACTGTGAATTACTACGACTTCTTGGGAAACAATTTTAGTTCTTATTGTCTTCATGATTTTAAATGCTGTGTTCCTTTAAGGTTTAGGTGATCGCGGCTCTCCATACCATCCTTTGCTTTATTATCTGCAGATTTCTATGATTTTTTATGAAATATAGTTGAGTGGTTTCCCATTGTCTCCTCCATGGTTTGAAATTCCATATCGCTTCAGGATGTAGAAGGTCACGGATCTCCACTATTTCCTTTTCTTTTTTATCTGTAAATTGTCATGGCCTCTTGGAAAAGATAGTGGAGTGGTTAAAGTTACTTTCCCCATGATTTAAAATGCCGTGTCACTTCAAAATGTTGGTAATTACTGCTCTCCACAAATTCCTTTTCTTTATTATCTGTGAATTACTTTGACTTTTTCAAATGATAACGGAGCAGTTTCCTAGATGTCTTTTCCATGGTTTAGAATATAAATATTTCGTTCATTTAGACTGGTTGCCCCTCATGGCTACCGTTATTTAACCCATAGCTTGCGGTGGTGGGGAATAGAAATGACAGAATCATGTCTTTCCTAGAGGCATTAATGCCCGCGTGGAACTTGAACTCGACTCGCAGATTTCATAGTTATACTTGTTTTAATGACCCCCCATCAAAAAAAATAAAATAAAAAAATAATAATAATAAAAATCCTCCCTCAAAAAAACAAAAAAAACAAATGAAAAAATTCGCCTGTCAAAAATTGAAGCTGTTCATTTTCTTCAGCTGAGACTGTGTTAATATTGCGTCCATTTTTATTTTCAAATGGTAGCCCTCATTGCTTATCAGTTTTTTTCAGACGGTAAAATGTAATAGAGTATGTCTTGATGTGTCTAGCAAAATATTTACTGTTCCTAAATTAGAAGCTTCAGATGACTGATGGCAGCTATAATGAAGATACGCTCATCTGTAAATAATTCAGTTTCTTACATTTTAACATCGTCTTACCACATTTAGACTTCATTCATGTATGAGAAGGAAAAAATAAAATAAAATGAACCCAGTACAGTGTTCGTGTCAATAACGGTGCGAGTAGAGACCAGCAAATATCATTCAAAGTCTGGGACATTGAATAGAATGTCCAAAGTTTGACTTCGTCAATCAATACGTACCACCCAAGGCATGGATACCCAAAAATAAGATGGAGTAAGCAACTTTTTTTACAACTGTGATGAATTAGTTTAGCGTCTTTTCTTCGCGACTCACCAGCCGTCGAAGAAGCTGAGGATTTGATTGGACGTTTTCATTCTTCATGCTCTGAAGAACTTCTTTGATTTCATTCGTATACTTTTGTGATTTTTTCCGTTCTCGCTTCGCACTCTTATTCTTTCTTTCTTTCTTCCTTTCTTTCTCACACACACACAAAACTGCGCATTAATTTGCTGAATCAGCAGTGTTAGTAGAAAGAATCCACGAAAATATCGTGATCACAGCTGCCCGTATATAATGTAATTATTTCTCGGAACGAGAGTAGGACATCACTTATACACGCTCATAGACACACACAAACACACGCATCCACATGAATACACACACGCGCACACACACACACATATATATAAGTAAAATGTTTGTCACTTAGCTGATTGATGTTACCTTAAGCATATTGTAAGGATATATCAAAAGAACGTAATCTAGTTTAATAACGTTTTTAGGTACGACGTTTTTAAAAGAGCCGGATTATAAAAATATCTGAGAAAAGACAGTAAAGGATTAATAGTTATTTCCATAGTAAAGCCCATTCAACATACAGGCAACGTACAAAGCATAAATAATGCTTACTACACACACACACTCACACACAGATACACATACACACTCAACAAATACATAGACACATACGCACATACACTCACATTCTTATCCGCATCCCACATAGATAAAGAAGAATTATGATACACTTACACACATAAATTGCACACCGGGACGCTACATGACTAGTCAAATATACGCGAATCTTCTTAACGAATAAAAAAATTACCATAAATTTGTTTTCCATAGCACATTCTCCAGTGAAGCCTTAATAAAAGCGAAACATGTTAGATATATGAGCGTTTCCGATCTGTTCTTTATCCTATCTCATATATATATATATATATATATATATATATATATGTGTGTGTGTGTGTGTTATTTGGTTCTTAGGGAGTAAGTGAGTTATATATGTGTAAGGGTCTATATTGTTGTGGGTGTGTGTTATCCTTTGGTTCATTAGTGAGTGAGTATGAAGTGTAAAAGTGTGTATGTTTGTGTGGGTGTATGTATAAGTGTGAGGCCTCAACACCTCCGTAAGCATGTGTCTTGTGTGGGTGAGAAATGTGGGTAGGTTTTGATTAGTAGTGTTATATATTAATACTATCTATATTGTTAAATTTATGGTTTAGCCCGGCTGGATAGTGTTTTTAGACGTTGTATCCACTTATTTTCATGAAACTCTAAAATCTTTCCAATTTTATCTGCTCTGAACTTTTATGAGCCAAAAGCTTAGATAGGATTAAAAAATATGTATCAATATTTTGATTTTCTTTCTACTTTTAATGATTATACTATTAAGCTTATCAGCTGATACGAAAATAATTTACATAAAATCAATAGACAAAACTTGTCTATATTATATATATATATATATATATATATATATATATATATATATATATATATATATATATATATATATATATATGGTTCATAGTCAGAGTTGAATTATAAGTTAATGGACAGACTTGGATTAGACCAGGAAACCGTATTTTTAAACAAGTGATCAATACACGTATAAAAAAAATGGCATGTAGAGCTTTGAAGCATAGAAAATTAGGAAATCAGCCTATTCAGCAGCTTAGCTTTCAGCCTTTCGGTGTCTTCAGTCGATTTTTGGTCAAATGATTTCCTAACGTTTTATTTTTAAAATATTAAAAATAAATTTAACTCTTTATAGCTTCAAAATAAATAAACGCACGGCGTGAAATGTGATAGAAGGGAAGGAAGAAGTGAAGTAGAAAATCAAGGCTACTGGAAATGTATCGGTGGAGGGGTTAAATGGTATGGACATACTTTTCATCCTAGTTGGGATCTTTTATACGAGTATTGAGGACTTTTTTAATACTATTTTTTATTGGGCTAGTTCGTTGGTAGCGGAATCGGCTAATATCCTAATTTTATATATATATATATATATATATATATATATATATATATATATATGCATGTTTCATTAAAAACGACAGAGAAGGTATTAGGTTGGTGCAAAAATAATGACGTAATAATGTCGTTTTTGACGTATTTTTTAACATCAAAAAACGACATTATTACGTCATTATTTTTGCACCAACCTAATACTACGGTTACGCTTTTTATTTAATTTTTCTTGTTTTCGAACAAGAGCTTTCTTTTCTGGACAAAGGGTGCGTAAGAACTGCCGAAATGTTTTATATTTCCGAGCGCTTTCGGCTATACCTTTAGCCATTATCAAGGATGATTCGATTTTTCAGCTTAATTAAGTGTGTGCGTTCTGTGTATGTCTTAGTGTGTGGTGGGGATGTTTTTAATTTCCAAATACGGTTAGCACATTGTGGCCTTGTTCGTAGTTAATATTGTTTAGAGTAGGCTTTTTCTTTTTTATTATTAAAGCTTCCATTATTTTTAGTCTTTTTTTGCAGATGGATGCAGTTAATATATTTGTGTTTTCTACTAGTATGTTTCTAATGGAAATATCCTTGATAATGGCTAAAGGTATAGCCGAAAACGCTCGGAAATATAAAACATTTGAACAGTTCTTACACACCCTTTGTCCAGAAAAGAAAGCTCTTGTCAGAATACAAGAAAAATTAAATAAAAAGCTTAACCGTAGTACCTTTCGTTGTCGTTTTTAATGAAACATGCATAAAGGAAGGATTGCTGCCTAAATATATATATATATATATATATATATATATATATATATATATATATATAATACGAAATAAAAAATCCTAAAATCACCTTATATAGGGAATAAGCTTATTTCGTCAGACAAAAATATAAGTCGTCTCGTCTGTTTTATCAAATTTTTTATCAACTTTTAATTGTTCTTTCCCTGTTTCTTTTCATTTTATTTCATTTAATTATATTTTATTACTATATATTCCTTTTTTCCTCCTCACAATTCTCTCTCGTCAGATGTAATTTTAACCACGACCCGTCTTGGTGAAATTAACAAGTTATTCTAACTACAGCCCGTCGTTCTGAAATTGACACTCCCCACTCCGCAATTTATAACTCTCTTCATCTATGTTTACAATCTTACTCCTCCGCTCCCTTACTAATAATCGGTGGGTTTGCTAATATGATTTACATGAGAAAATACAGCGTCTACAAAAACATCTGTCCGTTGATGAAGGACACACGCGTGTCCGAAAATTCCGGACTTAAAACCTTTCTTTCTTTGCTTCATTTATGTCATATAGTTAATAATCAATATTTATTAAATGCTTTTCGTACTGATTATATTGGTACCCTTTCGTTTGTCCTTGTTTTATTAACTAACCTCTCTATCTATACATATACATATACATATGCATATATATATATATATATATATATATATATATATATATATATATATATATATGTACATGACATATTCATATAGAAACAACCGTTTTAGAAAAAAATCTTTATGTATAGAAGTACAAATTTAACGGCGAAACAAAATCGCCGAAAAACTCTATCGTTGAAAAAGACCAGACGACATGCGTTGAACGGATGTCATCATTCGTTTGAAAAAAGGCACCCGACCCTACCTTGACCTAACCTCTTTTCGAAAGTAACTAATATGTTGATACAATAGTTGTCAGTGAAAATGAATACCCTACCGCCCCTTATTAAAATGATTGGTTTTCTCCCTATCCATGGAAACTAATATTATGAATGTGCTTTTAATCCTCTGTAAATTTCAAAATAAGTTATTCCAAAATTTGCTTGAAAATGAAAATGAACTAGGTACTTTAATTTCTGTAATTGAATTGGAAGTTTTTAGCTTCTGTTTTTGGACCGTGGTAATTTCTGTATAGCGATGGGATCATATTTAAAAAAAAATATAACTATAATCTAGGCTCTACTTGTGTATAGAGCACTGTTTGTTTTTTAAAAATAAAAACAAAAGAACTTCAGATCCTCAATCTAACGGTTCTTTTCTATTTTATCAATATATTTGCACACACACACACACACACACACACACATATATATATATATTCTGCATAAAATCAAAAAGGAGAAATTAGAAGTAGAAATATTTTATAGCGCCAATTTAAAATTTCTTCTTTTATATGGCATGTGCATATATCGCTATTTTGATTTCTGCCTTGCTTTTCCATCTCTTATAAAAACATTTCTCTGATATTTCAATTTTTGTCCTTTTTTGATTCTGTCGTCTCCAATTAGCAGTTGACATCTTGTGCTGTATATTTTGCTGTTCTGTCACTTGAAAATTTATAGTCCTATCTTGTTTAGGTGTCCCTGCAATTTTCATTGTGTTCCAGCAACTGGGTGTCTCAAAATATCAATATGCAGAATGATGACTTTTATATTTTATCCTAAACGCCAAACTTTTCAGATTAATAACACTATGGATAGTTTATAGTCCATTAAAATAATGTATACATTATTGTTCACCCAATCTAAGGCTCAAGAATAACCCAAAATAGAGAGTAAATAAACGGATTTGTTTTATAGATGTAAGAATTGTAGATTAGAACGATATATAAGATCGATAAAGATTGACCCTAGACTTGAAGGTGTTTAAGATTATAGTGCACGGTGAAGTATCCCCTCGAGGGTATGTTCCACAAAACAGACCGTGTTAAGAAGAAGCTGTCTAAATGGAACTTCCTGCTCACCAGTGTAAGGCAAAAGAAATGATTATATTTATATTATGGGCATATATGGTATAGCTGTAAAGGTCTGATGTGGTAGAACTAAAGTAAATTTAAACACTGCTTTAAAAACACCGTGTGGTGTGAGTAACCATGTTCAAATGCAATATAAATAACAGAACTGATGAACAAAAAAAGAATTAACAAAGTTTGCAATAAAAAGAAAGTGGAACAGGGCAAAAATGAAATAACATCAAGCATGCAAACAACGTGTGCCAGGCAAGTTAACAGTAAGAAGGAAAAAAATCACAAAGAATTAGCGTTGACACGCAAAAGCAAGTTCAGACGAGCGAATTTAGCATTCTGTCTTCTAGATAAGGCAGATATGGACAAGTTATTTACCTTAGCCTCCCCACAAGACATGATGAAGCACAAAGCTGCTTTTTACGTGGGAGATTCAGAGTCCGTAGGCGTGGGCAAAAATAAATAAATAAATTAATAAAAAAATAACAAAAACAAAGCAAAAGAAAAAAAAATACGTAGACCTCGCATACACGGTGTCGAACTTTCTACCAAACTGACGCGACTCTGCCATTCGGCATAGCCTCGTCTGGGTTCCTCTCTGCCCTAAGGCAGACTTCGACAAATCAGCCCGAAACGACAGATCCAGAGTGTCATACTAAACCTAAAACCGGCCTATTTTATTGGCTAACAAAAATATTCCAGCATGCATTTGTAGACTTCTGTCTATAAAAGGAGAGGGGCAAGTGTTTTGCTCTGACCATCGAAAGACATGCGGATTTTCAATGAAGGTTTTTAAATGTACCGTCGTTGACGGGAAGTCAACAGAGGACCCAAGAAATTTCCCAGATGCCCCAGGAATAATCACCCTCATCAGGAATACCGTGGGCAACCTGAAAGTATTGAACTATTTGGCAATAGCCAAAGATTATTTTCCAAAGCTCAGGATGGCCCAAATGGAGTAACCTGAGCTCGTGAAGATATCAGCATTGTGTGATGGAGGGGTCACGGTTTTGCTTCTGCTTCATTATACAGAGCTTTAAAATTAACCTTCCCGACAGACGTCGGCTGTATTTTCACAAAGGGACAAATAACGTCCGACATGAGCACTGGCAGTCTGGGACAATGCGTCGGGGTCCTGACCTCCGCAGATTTTCGCCCAGTCTTCATCAAAGGAACAAAACTTTAAAAAATGTCTATCAAGCTAGCCAATTTGAATGCGAAGGGCTTGAGAGATCGGTTTAAGGTAGCCTGCTTCGTGATCTCTTGTGTTCGGCGTATACGTAGCAGCGATCAAGGACACACAGTTTGTTTAAGATGTAACCACCAGATGGAGCGCGTCTCCTTTTCCCGTCGGTTAGGGCCGTTCCTGATGGATTCGTCGTCCTTAGTATTGATGGGGAGATGGAATACCATCCTGGACCCAAAAATAGACAGGAGGCGGGGAGCTAGCGGAATGTTAGGCGGTCGTAACTTGGGATGGAGATGTGGACGTGGGCTTCAACTAGTCGTCTACCAGGGTAGCTTCCTACCTGGAGAGAATGTAAGTGAGAAGAGTCGATCTAGATTTGATAGATTCCACGTTCCCCCTGTTTAGGCTATTCGGACCATAGACTTGTCTGTACCCGGATGATGCTTGGGATTAGACCTAGAATGGCCGGACACTGTCTTTACGAGACAGGCAGAACTTCCGACAACAGTTAACTAAATTAGTGCAGCGGAAATAGTGAGGGCGTTAATTGAGAATAATTGGTGGGAGAGGCTTAAGTATAGCATTAGGCCTTTCACCACCGAATATAGACTCACTCTAGATAGGGCTAAAAAAGTGAAAACACTCAGGGGAAGTTTGTCCCGGGCGGAGGATGGCAGAGGCTGGCGGGGAGGTTTAGACCAGAGTCAAGTAGTTAGGCATAGATTAAAGAAGATGTCTAACGAAGTCGTAATGAAGAGATCCTTTGAGGTTCTGATCGCGTAAGGAATTGCGTAAGGAAGAGATCCTTTGAGGTTCCGATCATTCCATTCGGGAGGTCGATGCCCCGGATGGACGTACTCTGAGGTCGAGAGCCGATTTACCAAGGAGTCTGGTTTCTGTGGCGAAGAGCTAAGCTGTTGGCTTGTGAGCTGAGAGGGTGAGATCAAAGAAGGCGAACTTTACATGGTATTGAAGAAAGCCGGCAGTAGCAAGCATCGAGGATATGGTCTGCTTTACACATCTTCGTGCCGATTTTGACTGTCGTGATCAACAACTAGTTCCGACAGAGAGCCGTTCCTGACTGAATCTTCAGGCTTGTGATCACTGTGTTGAATACGAGCAAGAATAGTGGGCTAGAGTTAGATCATTATAATCCCACTATTCTGCTAAACACAGAGTTAGAGATTTTGGCCAAGATCCTGACGGAGCGTTTGCAGTCAGTTGTCGAGAGCTTTTTGAACCTAAGCAGACATTCTACATCTGATCCGCGTCATCCTAGAGGGTGTAAAAGACGACGATCAAGACCCGCTGGTCAATTTGGATCAGTCCAACGTGTTTGATATGGTCGACCATCCGTACCTGGCTGCTGTCCTGCAGGCCGCCGGGTTCAAACTGGACTTCTGTAATGGGATCAATCTCCTGAATCGCTCTCCCAGTGCTATGGCACAGATGAATGGCAACCGGTCACGCGCTTTTGCTCTGTCATGGTTGCTTCTGCAGGTTTGTCAGCTGTCGCCCCTACTTTATCCTTTTGGCGTTGTAGCTCCCTCTTTGTCGGCTAAGAGGAAAGGACATGCAGTCCAGCCCTACGTAGAATCACTGACCCCGGTGGTGCTTAAGTCAGAATTTCCGCGTACTCCGACGATCTATCCGTTTCCGCAGCGAAATTGGGGTGATACAGAAGTCACTTGAACGATTCGATAAGGTCACGGGGGCAAAGATTAGCCGCAACAAGTCTTCCGGCTTTCGGTTAGGTGCCTGGAAGGAGCCGCGCTTCCGGAGCCCTTTATTTGGACTGATGGAATCGTCCTCATTCTTGCGATGTGGATCGGGCCCGGCGTCCAACTAACGAAGAATTGGCCGGAAGTATAGATAAAGGTTAGAGCAACGTTTCGGACTTGGCTCCAAAAGCGGTTGTCCGTGAAGGGTAAGGTCTTTCGTCTCATTCTTTACCGTTTTTTTGTACTATCTCTCTGAAAGAACCGTAAGAAGGCGCTCGAGTGGCTTGCTCTCTTCCCTCTTGTGGGTTAATCGCGAGCATCAGTTCCGTAGAGAGGTTTTTACCCAGCATCCATATCATGGGGGTGGGGAGTGCCACACTTGATGTACTCTCGGCACGCCTCAAGGTTTTCTTTCCTATGACGTTTGTTGTTAGAGGACTCGATCCTGGAGGGAGTGTTAGGGACGCCTTCCTTATAAAACTATACATGTAAATAATGAAAGCCCATAAAGAACAAATCTCGCCACAGATTTTTTTATTTATTTTGCCACTTATTGATACACATTCAGAAAATTACCAGAAAAAATCATAATGAACACTGCTCAAATATTTAGATGGAAAATAAAAAAAAAATGTTATAATAATTTTCTAATAAAAACGTTTATTCTTCTAAGGGATTAGGTGAAAAATTTCTTAAATAATTTTTAAAAGAAATTAACAAAAAAGAAATTGGAGCAGATATTTACTAACGATCATTGTAATGCCAAAAATTAATGTTTGTTTATAAAGAAAATCTGACATAGAAACTGCTTTCTTTTGTAATTTATAAATTCTTTTTCCTGAAACAATTAATCAGGAAAATAGATTTTTTATGTCTAATAGCGTTTATCGATCCTTATTTTGGTTTCCTTTCTAATCTTTTATTTGAAGTAGTGTGGAAGGTCAACATCTTGATTATTTCGATATTTTCTCTTTGACTTACATTTGCTATCGATTTTAGTTTCTGCTGTTGTTGGTCGTCGTCAACTGATTTTGGTTTCTTAATAATTAGTATAGTTCTTTGTTTGCAGTTCTCTAGCACCAGTCTACAATGTTCGAATATGGATGATCTTCGTCAAGATTCACAGGCATTAATCGCCTTTTTCTAACCAGTGAGCTTAGAAATCGGTTTGTATTCAGCAAGCAGTTAAGATATTTCTAAACCAGTTAATGCCATAAGTGACATCCACGTAAAAGTTTCGATCTGGCGAGGCTATTTAAGAACACGATTCATGTTTTCAGATTGATTTTTAGGTTTTGTAGCAACTTGCGGTATTGAGAGAAACTACTACTAGCACAACCACTGAGGTCTTATATAGCACTTCATGTATTGTATTGCAGAATATTTGTAGCAACGTCAGTTTTAGAGGTCTGTTTTGATAGTATTCAGGGCAAGAAATAATGCCACTATTAAGCAAAGCTTAATCTTCATCCCTCCCGCAAAAAAAACGGTGTACCAAAGAATTGCTATTATTTTATACAATTTTAACTTAATCAGCAATGTTTATTTACAAGATTATCAAAATATGTGAACCAAATACAATTAAATATTTATTATTTACCATTTTATAAAGTAATACATTTGAAAAGAAATGTTTTTATACAAAATTTTATAAATTATCAAAATATGGAAAATAACTGTGCAATTATTATTCATTATTTTATAAATAAAAATAAAAATATAAATAAATAAAAAATTAAATATAAATAAATAAAAGATATAAATAAATAAATAAAAATATTAATAAGTAAATAAAAATATAAATAAAAAAATAGATAAATAAATAAATAAAAATATAAATAAATAAAAATAAAAATATAAATATAAATAAATAAAAAATAAAATATAAATAAATAAAAGATATAAATAAATAAATAAAAATATTAATAAGTAAATAAAAATATAAATAAAAAAATAGATAAATAAATAAATAAAAATATAAATAAATAAAAATATAAATATAAATAAATAAAAAATAAAATATAAATAAATAAAAGATATAAATAAATAAATAAAAATATTAATAAGTAAATAAAAATATAAATAAAAAAAAAATAAATAAATAAAAATATAAATAAAAAAATAGATAAATAAATAAATAAAAATATAAATAAAAAATAGATAAATAAATAAAAATATAAATAAATAAAAATAAATAAAAATATAAATAAATAAAAATATAAATAAATAAAAATATAAATCAATAACTAAAAATATAAATAACTATGAAAAATGTTTTTTCTTCAATCAAATAAATAAATAGGGTTTAATATCCATGTCGTCAATTCTCAAGAATAAAGAAAATCTATGATTCCCCTTTCATATGTTTGGATTTTATTAAAATTCTAATAATCGATTTTTAAAATAATAAAGATTGCCGAGGGAGTCAAAAGTGTATGCAGTAATATCGATGCAAGGAGTTAACAACCTTTTTGTAATAGCTTTTTAAATTTTTATTTTTGTGGGAACGAAGATTAAATATTACCAACACTTTCTGTCCGCTTTAAAAATCAGCGTTCAAAAACCGATTTTTGCCCGCTGTCACCAGAGTGAAATAAACAACATCTTCTGCTATAATGCATACACCGCCCCCCACCCCTAAAAAAAAAAACAAAACAAAAAAAACAAAACAAAAAAAAAACACAAAAATCCTCGGTAGTACAAATTTAAAGTGTCTACCGAATTTTAGAACACAAGTTTTCCTATTTTATAAGAACAGAAATAGCAAGAAAGTGAAGCTCAGATTTATAAGAAAAGGCTTTGGATAAATTAATACAATCATTTTTTATAGGAGTTTGAGGAAAAAAGGCACATTTGTATCGATGTCTATGGTCAATTGGGAAAGCTGTAAATTTGAGTGAGGGAATTAAAAATCGCTTGTGGCACCATTTAACGAGGCAGAAAGGGAAAAGAAAGAAAAGAAGAAAAGGAGAGGCTAAGAACCGAATCGTGAGTGATAAGCAAGAACACACACAGCTAAGAGACAATGGATAAAAGGATATTTTGATAAGTAACAAATGGCGAAAGAGTGTCATTACAATGACAGGGAAATTCTGAGTAAAAATAAAGGGAAAGAAGGAAAGAATCAGATATGTTTTGGCATCGGCTGTGTTATCTAAGGATATGAAAACAAACTATTGGTACGGGAAGACATCTTATTATCAACTACAGACCGGCTGGCCAAAGAAAGAAAGAGAAAAATTCAAATGAAAATGTTATTTCGTTAAGTGACGAAAAACAGACAACTAAAAGGACTTGGACAGATATGAAAAATTAAAAAACCACCCACGAGCGTCCGACGGAACCTTCTTGGCCTGCAATAATAAAATTTTGTTATCAGGAATTTGTACTGAAGGAAAATGAATGTGTTTTTCTTTCTTTCTTCGAGGACAGACTGGCTGGAACTTTGGAGATGTTTCTCTTTGAGACCATGTTAAGAAGACCACACATTCTGATAATTAGCGATAAAATACCTGACGTAAACCACGTGTAGAACAAGAGTTATGACCGCCATTGTTATATTGTCCCGTTCGCAGCTGGAGAAATGATAAACCATTAAGGGGAAGAAAAGGGAAAGGGAAGAGATAATTTTTTTTTTAAGCAAGATATTTTTTTTTCCTGAAACAAAGCCGCAGATTCGTCCACGCCCGACTAAGACATCATTGGTCGAGTGGTGATCACGTGATGCACGAAGGAGGCTGTTGCCGCCCATCTGGAGGATGAGTAAGAGAGGTTGCCACGAAGATGTGGGGAGGGCAGTTCACGCCCCTCTGAAGTATGATGAGAAGGTGGGAGTGAGGAAAGGTTCCCAGAAATGGAAAAAGGTGGAAATTCCTAACCAGAGAGGTGGATATGTATTTAGAATTATCGAGGAACCCCCCGGCGCCGACAAACTCACCCCGGTTTTGGTCGGCGCCCATATAAACGAAGCCACAACGAGCAGAAATGAGTCGAGTCCCAGCAGTTCCCAGCGTCAGTCTCCGGTTGAGGCAAGCCTCGCAGATAGCTGACCAGGATTCACGCACATTTTCCGGACCCATCTCTTCAAACCAAGAACAATTATTTTGAAGAGCGACTTAGATCCAGATCACCGAAATAAGTTTTTCTTTTGACTTTCGTCCAAAGACCCACCGAAACACCAATTTCTTAGAGAGCAGACGACTTGAAGTGTTAAAACTTGCCTAGCGGAAAACGACGTGTCACAATCCATAGAACGGGTCGGGAGATAGATGCAGTCCTATGTATCGAACAACTAGACATAAAGTTTGTTACCTTTTTCTTTGATACTTTGAACTTTTGAGTTTTCATTTTATTGCCTTTTATGCGTATTTTTGTGGTATCACCCCCGTTGGACTCGGTTTGCAGTACGGCCCCGATGACTGATTGATTTCCTCTGCCTAGATCAATTCACAACGTGGGTAGGCAGACTGGGAATCAAAGTAGGACGTCACAGTTGGTGCCATGGTAGACTGGGATAGAACGACACGGTTGGCGCTGCGACCAGGGGACGACATCACAGCTTATACCTTATCAAAAGATGGCAAAAATAATTATTTTTTGAGAGTTACATAACGAAATAGAAAAGCACTGTTATACGAAGGCTTATGGTCTATCATGTTGAACGACAACCGGTGTTTCAGCATGGTAGACCATAAGCTTTTGTTTGCTACTCATATATATATATATATATATATATATATATATATATATATATATATATAGTGCGTAAAATTTGGTCAATTAATTGATTGATGTTACCTTCAGCATCCTGACTCCAGAGTTTTTTAGGCGCACCTGTCCGCCTACTCTTCAGTGGCTATCAGCAATTTACTGCTTATATTTTTTTCGATTTTTTCCTTCTATGCATTTTTAACTCTGGTGTATATTTTCTTCTGTATTCTGTGTGTTCGTGTGTGCGCTTGTGTGCGTGCGGCAATCTATCTGTCTTTGCGGATGTGCATTTGCTCGTGTGCAAAGGTTTTTCCCGACTGATGCTAATTTTTTCTGAGTTTTTCCGGCTCTAGATATGTGAGCTATTTTTATTTTATTTTTATTTATGGTCACTTAGGGTTTCTTTTTTGGTCGAAAAGTTGTATTTCGCTTTTTTACTTTTCGATATTAATGCTTAAATAATATATATATATATATATATATATATATATATATATATATATATATATATATATATATTGATATACATTTCATTAAATATTATAGACAAGTGTTGTCTATTTATTTTATGTAAAATATTTTCGTAACATCTGATAAGTTTAATAACACTATCGCTGAACGAAGACAGAAATTCACAATATTGATCAATATTTTTTTATTTTAATACAATCTAAGCTTTCGGCTTACATATGCCATTATCAAAGATGTCAAATTACAACATATTAAACAATATACGGACAAAACATCGATGCTAGTCTGTCATTGTTTGCATAGATGATTTCTAAGCAACGATAAACACGTGCATAAAGACGCTAGAAGCGAAAATCGCACCGCATCTCATGACGTCACACATGACCACACGAGAGTGAATTGAGAAGTATGGAAAGCCGTTGGTATAAACCAATGGCTTCTGTTACCAATTATAGACATTTAAGAATATTTGTAGAGATGTCATAATTGATTTTGTTTAGGTTGGGTTTCAATATATATATATATATATATATATATATATATATATATATATATATATAGACAAGTTTTTGATTTTATGTAAATTATTTTAGTATCAGCTGATAAGCTTAATAGTATTATCATTAAAAGTAGAAAGAAAATCAAAATATTGATACATATTTTTTAATCCTATCTAAGCTTTTGGCTCATAAAAGTTCAGAGCAGATAACATTGGAAAGATTTTAGAGTTTCATGAAAATAAGTGGATACAACGTCTAAAATCACTATCCAGCCGGGCTAAACCATAAATTTAACAATATAGATAGTATTAATATATAACACTACTAATCAAAACCTACCCACATTTCTCACCCACACAAGACACATGCTTACGGAGGTGTTGAGGCCTCACACTTATACATACATCCACACGAACATACACACTTTTACACTTCATACTCACTCACTAATGAGCCAAAGGATAACACACACCCACAACAATATAGACGCTTACACATATATAACTTACTTACTCCCTAAGAACCAAATAACACACACACACACACTTAACAGAGACACATCCCCTCTCCAGGAACCAATAAAACTGCCAAACTGACCAGAGAATTCATAGCAGCATGTATCTATCCAGCTCTTATCTCAAATAACAACTTAAAAGAGACTGTAAGACCAACACAAGGAATGTTAAAAGATTCATGTTAAAAAGATAAAAAAATAAAAAAACAAATGAAAACTACAGACAAAAGTTCATTTTCTCCATCAAGACATTCATTTCTGTAGTTCACTGCTACCAACAAGCAGAAATATTTCTTCTCCTGATGATGGCCATTTTGGCCGAAACTAGTCGAGGAATCTAAATGAAATAATCATAATAAAAACGAAACAATATTAATCTCCAACCCTGTGTGTCTGAAGATTTTAATTTAATATTTTTTATTGTTCAATATATATATATATATATATATATATATATATATATATATATATATATATATATATGTATATATATATAAATGACAATAGGGAAACAGTAGTTATTGCTGACGCGTTTCGTCCAATGTGGACTTTCTCAAAGCAAAAAACGAAATGAATTTAATTAAAGAAAGTAACTAATAATAACAATAATAATTCTGTTTTTGCTTTGTTTTGTTTTTTTGTTATTATTAGTTACTTTCTTTAATTAAATTCTTTTCGTTTTTTGCTTTGACAAAGTCCACATTGGACGAAACGCGTCAGCAATAACTACTGTTTTCCTATTGTCATTTATATTTATAAATATTGTCTTTTCTACAGGCTAACTCTGAGAAATTTTCATATATATATATATATATATATATATATATATATATATATATAGACTAATTAATAATAGTAGTTATAGGGTAATTAGTAATACTTGTATCTCTAAACCATTATGATTTCCCCACTTTAAAAGTTTTACAATATACAGTGTAACCCGGATATAAGAGACCCGGATATAAGAGAAACCCAGATATAAGAGAGATTTTTTTCTGGTCCCAAATTAGAGCCATACTTACGTAAACAAAATAGACCAAACCAGGATATAAGAGAAACCCGGATATAAGATAATTCTTCTCCGGTCCCGACAACTCTCTTATATCCGGGTTACACTGTAATTGAGTTTAAATTATTTAGATTTTGGCATAAAAATAGCCCAGTGATTGATATGGCGCTAAACAAAATCAACAAATTATAAGAATAGTGTAAGTATATGTCAAGATTCTTGACAAAATTCGAAGTGTCTGCAGTGCAATTAATCCTGAAATGGCATCTAGACAAGTCACTTTCTCACCAATGTGACGTAGCTTCTCTCTGTCTTTTTAAAAAATATTTTCATTGCAATTGTTCTGATGAGCATTCTTTCTTTGTACCGTGACTGCGTGATCTTAAGCGTAGTATTAGCTTAGCAGCTAAGTATCATCATTTTTCTGTTGAAATTGTTAGATGGAAATCTACACGTTCTATTTTAATAGTTACTTTTCTCGTACATCTTGCCTGTCGTACTCCCGGTTTCTCAATTCCCTGCCACCTACAATCTCCAGAACTTTACACACAACAGCAATCGCCATCTTCTTTTTTCTTGGACCCTAATCTTTTATTGTCCTTTCTCTCTATTAAAGTCCTCTCATTCTCTTCCACTCACTGGAATCATTCACTTGACACCGCTATTACTGTATATATTTTTAACTCCCTCGGCAATTTTTAATTTTTTTAATAAGCAATTATTAGAATTTTAATAAAACCCAAATACATAAAATTGAATTTATTCTTGAGAATTGACAACAAAGATATTAAACACATTAAATATTAAATTAAATATTAATATTTAAATATTAATATTTAAATATTAATATATATTAAATTAAATATTAATATTTAAACCTTAATATTTAAATATTAATATTAAATATTAAATTAAATATCAATATTTAAATATGAGAAACATATTTATTAGAGGGAATAAATACTTGTTTTCATAGTTATTTATGAAAGGATAATTACTAAATATTGCTTTTTAGTTCGTTTACATATTTTGATAATTTTTATAAATTTTTTAATAAAAGGTTTCTTCTCAAATTTATTTATTTATAAAATGGTAAATTTTTTTTTATAAATGGTAAACAATAAATATAGCATTGAACCTTATATTTTTATAATCTTATAAATACAAATTTGTAGCCCTTTACCCTCCCCGGCCGTCCAAGACGTCCAATGATCGATGGCGGTGATTACTTTGATCCAGATCCGACCTTATCCCACGTTGTGATTTGTTTTGATTAGAAAGCTGCCGTGATCGAATCATCGTCACTATCCTCGAATTGGGCTTGTCCAAGTAGGATAAAGACGCAAAGAAGAAAATGAAACTCGAATAAAAAATAAAAAAAAATTCTAGTTTTATATAAAGTTCTTCACACAACAGTTGGTTTACAGTCTAAGAATTCACATGCATGCCGTACGGCGCAGTTGAAGAATTCGGTATTTCCCCCTCCTGTCACCTTCATTGTTTTAGATCCTGAGAATTAAATTAAAATTAATTCTTAATTTTGGGGATCTCCCTTCTTCCACGGGTGATGGTTACAGGCATTACGCCGTATAACTTCCACTTCCTCTTATAAACATCTCACATTAATGCCCTTCAGTGGGCGTAGGTAGCTCCTCCAACTTCCTTGGTGTCTCATCTGCGCCTACCATTTCAGCAACTCACCAATTAAGGGTTGTTGACAGCGTTGGGGCGAAGACAAAGGAAAGATTAATTCTAAATTTTTTATTTACGGAGAAATAAAAGCTTTCTATCCAAGTGTTTCATTGTCCAAAACTGACACACAGTCAATTCTAAGTGCAAAAAAAAAAAAGTCTTTGCACGTTATCCCACGTTTTCCATTGTCCAAGACTGACACACAATCCTAGTTGGCTGTCTACGCCTTTTGGGGGTTAACCAGGGGTCACTCAGCAAGAGAATTCTTGTCTCCGAATTATGATTTTAAATCATATTCGATTTTCTCTCTGCACTTTTCATTGCTCGTAATTTTAGCTGTGTGTGATCAACCAATCCCAACAGATCTTGCCCTATGACCTGCCGTAGTTGGATGTCGTTTTCTCTGCTACTCATCTGATTCTTGGTCCTTTTGATAAGCAAAATCATCCATCTATCCCACGGAGTTTTATTGTTATGTCGTTCGGGCTATACATTAACCCTTGTATATTGGTATGTCGTTCGGGCTATACATCAACCCTTGTTTATTGGTATGTCGTTCGGGCTATTCATTAATCCTTGTTTATTATTTACCAGTAACAAATATTGTCACAAATTGCCGAGGGCGTGAAAATGTATACATTAAGAGCAGGGAATAGCTGTTCTTTTGATTCAGCATTTATTTTTCAGGCACGATGGTTAGACATTGCCTCAAATTAGTTATCAATGAACAACCTTGATTTTTAATTACACTGTTATAAAAGGTAAACATCAATTATAGGAAGAAAGAATATAGGATTGTCAGCAAAAAAGATGACCCCAAAATATGAATTTAAAAATAGAAATGACAAAATCAAACAAGTACAAACTTTTAAATATCTAGGAAATCCTAAGGAGCATTGGGACAGTGGAAGTTGCCTTTCAAAACCTAAGAAAAGTAGTAATAAATAGGAAAATCTTGTTAGAAACAAACAAACATATACTGAACTGTATTTACATTATTCGGACTATTGTCTTCATCTTTGTCGCCATATTTATCACAACGTTTCGGCCGTTGTACGCTCCGGCCTTCTTCAGGTGGTTGGAATTTCGAACTGAACCCTTTATTTCGATCACTGGGGTAGACTGTTCTAGTTCCACGTGCCATGTTTAGTGGATGTCAGTTATCAGTGATCTCCTGCTAATTTTCCCTCTGAAAGTTCTCCACTGCCTTAACCGGGTATTGAACTCACACTCTTTGGGTCTGTCACTGGATCTAACCAACGCCTTTATCCACTGTGCCATGTGTCCTTGAGGAAATTCCAACCACCTGAAGAAGGCCGGAGCGTACAACGGCCGAAACGTTGTGATAAATATGGCGACAAAGATGAGGACAATAGTCCGAATAATATAAATACTGTACATAATACCTCATCTCAGAAATATAGACATATACTGAACTGTTATATAATATCAGTTCTCCTATCAATCTATGTATCTGAAAATTGAAGATTATTTGAATTTTGTTGTTAAATGTTTCCTAGTTTTCTATTGGCCGAAAAACATTTCGCATCAAGGTGTGAAATTTAACGAGTTTTGTTTTGGATTCGCTTTTGCGTGTGTGTTAAGCAAAGTTTGTAAATTCGAGTCTTTTTAAATTTCTAACAAAATCAATGGGTCAGTGCTTAGCATTTGAATTTTTAAATCTAGATCTTGTTTTGTTCACTACAAGTTTATAATTAATGAGCAGTTTAATATACAGCGTGCTAAAATGTTTGAATGACGAACAGAAATGATGACGAATGGAAACTGCCAAATTAAGTTTGCAGTGTTTTCTTTCAACGATCTAAGGCGCATTGGGATAGCCAAAGATACCTTTCAAAAGTTAAACTGTGTATTAAGAAACAGAAAAAAAAATCGATAGAAACAAAGAAAAGAGTCTTGAGCTGTTGCGTGATATCTGTTCATCTGTATGGCAGTGAATGCTTGACAATTTTCTCGCATGAAGAAAAGACTTAAGACAACTGAAATGTGGTTCTACAGTATAATGTTGAGAATACCATAGACTGAACATGTGAGCAATGACGAAGGTTTTAGTAAAATGGAAAGAAAAAAGGACACTTAAACGTGACATCAGAAAGAGATAGTTGAAATTTCTAGGGCACATAAGAGGTCTAAGAAAACTCAACACTTACAGGACATAGTGAAAGCAGCGTGGAGCAGAGGAAAGCTATCTAATGAGCTTGTTGGCAGAACATGGATTAGAAGATATAGCGAAAAGACAAAATTTAGTAAGAGCTATAAAGATAGGAAATTGTGGAGAGCCATGATAGACAAGTCCGGAAGGGACACGACACATAGAAGGGTAAGAAGAAGAAGAGGAAGAATGAGCCTGTGTAAATTGTTGGCAGAAGGAGGATTAGGATTAAGAGCTATGAAGAACAGTAAATTGTGGAGAGCCATGATTGCCAGGAGGAAGAAGATGGTTCTGTTGATATGATTCAAAACTCACATATGAAATAAATCAAAATATTCCTAGAAATAGTCGAGAGTCGGCTTAACATGCTCAATCTTACATGGCAATTGCAGGACAATTAATAGCACTTGATGGGGTCCGATTCCTCTGTAAGTAACATCATTATATCTTATGTACAGGATCTCTTCAGAATGTGGGCGATCATGGCTATGCACAACTTCCTAAACTTTGAAACTCTGAATAATGTTGGTCTCCTTACTTTTCCTCCAATTTCCTATTCCGTTATCAATTTACATAATCTCGTTTGGTATGCTATTCACTATTTTCCACTGTCCCTTCGATATACCCCGTGAGTGCCACATTTTCTAAAGTTTCTTTCCTCACTATGTCTCCAATTTCCTTAAAACTTCTTTGTTGCTCAAATACTTCGATCATAAGACTCGGTACAGGACAAAATCTCTATCACTTCAAGGCTTCTCTTCATCTGTGAAGAAATTGTCCAGCATTCACTGCCATATAGGAAGATTGATATTATACAGGAGTTCAAGATTTTTTATTTGTTTCTGTTGATATTTTCTCGTGTTTTTGTTTTGTTCTGAGTATGACGATAAACTACACCCGGCAACCTGTTATTGGGAGGATGAAGGTTTTGAGCAGCGTGGAATCACCACTTAATTGTAGTTGTTCGCAAGTCCACCCTGTCCCAGGGTGGTAACACAGGTCAGGGTCCAAGTTATGGGCAAACAGTGAACCTCCAAACAAAATACTATGAAAGTATAAAAATACCAGCAATCAGTTTTTATACAAAAAATTACCAACAATAAATATTTATAGTAAAATTACCAACAATACATTTTATAGCAAAATGACTAAGTAAATAAATTTTATCAGTACTTGAAGACAACTGCGTTAAAAATATATTTAGCTGAAGCCATAAAATTGTGTTCAAAAGTATTTAGATTTCAGCTTTAAATAGCCCACAGAGATTGATATACCAGCAAAAATCAACATACCAACATGAAATAATTATTTCATTACATTAATCCATATAATATCCTACAATTTCTTAAAGAAATGAAAACTGTTCCAAATTATATCTTCAAGAAAACTACAACATAAAAAACACGTATCACCACCTCTAGTAATTGTGTCCACACAAACATGTATATTTACAAAAGTTGAGTATCATCTACCATGTATCCAATTGTTAAAGCAGAACAACATACATCACTTTTATTTCTTCAAAGATCAAAAAAAATTTAAATTCCGACATTAAATGATCCACAAGTAGTTGATCTGCCGTTAAACAAACAAATCAATCAATCAATCAACTATTCTGACTGTAGAAAGAGAATCAACCATTCCCTTTCGTTTCCAAAAAAACATAAATCCGCCTTCATAAGCTGTTGGATCAGGAGAAAAATAGAACTAGTCCGCACAAAAAATTGATCAATCATTGACCATTTCTTAATACATTGTTCAGCTTTTGGAAGGCAGCTTTCTCAATCTGGGCCTAAATTCAAATTCAAAATTAAACTACAATTCATTTAAATACTTAACAACAATAATAATCCGACATAATAAAATATCTCGCGATAACCAGAAATATTAAAAAGCACTGTAATCCCCAAAATCGTACCCGACGATTGCAGGCAGCATGAAACTCCGAATTGTGCGAGCAATGTAGGGCATTATGTATATTATTTATAGCCGTATAATAATTATCAATATTTATTTATTTATGTTTCCATTTGATAAAGAGAGATAAGCTTATATTTTCCTCATAAAGAGAGTTAAAATATTTTCTTGATAACGTTAGATAATATAAAGATTTTTCTCTTCAACCATCAAATCAAACCATATAATATTAATTATTAATGTGTATTTATCTATATATTTCCGTCTGAAGGCAGACTGAAATACAAGCAGTAATAATAAGCATTTATTTACAACTAACAATGGACTTTCAAATAAATACATCACGGGGTTTCTTTTATTAACGTTGCCGTAGAAAATGCATCCGTCACTAAATATTTTATCTGAATATATGAATTTATGGCATCTTAGATTCAATTCACTTTTACCTATAAAAAAAAAATAGGTTATCTCTTGCCGATAGTAAGATGAGTCTTTTCGTGAAATAGAATTCGAGCGCCAACTTGAGACGCCGAGATAACTACGAACCGATCAGTCGTGTCTCCAGCCCACTCCAAGAAGAGGCGGTGCTGAATGATTCAAAAACAATGAAGCTATCGGAAGAAGAATGAACAGCATACATAAGTGTTCAATCAATTTCATACAGGTACATATATTTTGATATCGTCCACGATGTCATGACTTTTAACTGACTAAAAGAATACATTTTTAGCAGTCCTCTATTCTCTTTCCGTTGTGTAATGTATTTTTTTAAAGCATTTCACCCCAAGCACGGCGGGAAGCCACTAGCACGCAAGGGATTACAGAGGGTTGGAGCGAGAGCAAATAGGAGTGATAGAGGAAAGGATGAAGAGAAGGATATGGGATAGATCAAGACATATGGAGACGTCGATTGACATTACATTTGAATAATTGGAGATTATAGCTATCAGGGAAACAAGAAATGGGGAGGGAGTTCTGCAGGCGAGATGTGCGAGACATGAAGCTATTGGAGAAGAAAAGACGGCCATATTTAACAGTTTCGACAGGGAAAGGGTGAGAGCGAGATGCCAGCCTAGTTGAGCGCTTAAATTCATAAAGTCTGGGAACCAGCGAAAGCAGCTCATCGGGGCAGTTACCATGAAAGTATTTGAAAAAAAAAAGACAGAGGCAGGCAACGGCACGTCTGTGAGAGAGCGATTGTAGACGAGATGCCAGATCAGGGCCAATTACATTGCATATCCGTCTTTGGATTTTATCAAGGACCTTGAGACAAACAGAAGGAGCTCCAGACCATATACGGCAGCAATACTCCATGCAAGGGCGAATGGTTGATTTGTAGATTTGAAGGATCGACTCCGGCGAGAAAAAATTCCTATTGCGGCACAGTGAGCCAATATTCCTTGCGGTGGACGAAGCTATTGACTCAATGTATTTGTTCCATGTTTTAAACTGTTCTATTATCTCAACTTTGTTCACCAAGCCACGACTCAGTTTGGAGAGTCGTTAAATTCCTACATCCCCTCTAAATGGATAACTGAGTAATTATTAAGAGATAAATTTAGAATTAATATTTTTAGCGTAATTACAAGCTCTCATATTATTTAAACTCACTTAGTTTTGCATTGTGAGATTCAACACAAACTTGGTCTATAAATGTCGAATTAAATTTAAATAATTCCCTAAGTTTTACATTATTTTCTGCAGTAAGGAAATGTATCTCCGGTGAACATGGCAAATTTTCTTGAAGAAAGGCGATTAGAAAGAAAACGATGCAGCTATTATACCTATTTCAGGTGTTTATTTATTTTAATTTATAAAATTAATGCTCTTTAAATTTACATTGAGCACTATTTTGTAAAAATAAAAATATCTATCAAAACAACGGTTTATATATCTTACTGTTCTTTCTTTTTATTTATATATGCATATATATATATATATATGAAAAATATTTGGAAAAAAACAAACAAAAATCCTTAAATGCAATTAAGTTGTTTTAATATGAATGAAATGTCAACGTCTGACGTTTCGGTTTAATAAACCTTCATCAGGACAATATTCATTAAAATGCAATTAACATATTCAGTTCAACATGACAAAGACGATGGACATAAAAACAAAACTTATCCAAAACAGATAACTGAAAATTTTAAATGATCAGCTTTCCGTTTAAGCGTGGTCACGTTGTCGTCAAATGGGCGACGCTTCAAAACGTATTCCTAAAATTTAAGTATTTTGAATGAAAACGAAAAAATGAAAAGAATTCTATTATGATGGAAAATTGTATGTACGCTTATCGAGCATTAATCTTGCTAAAATAGGGGAAATACTAAAGAAACCAGGTCTAGTATTTCCAAATATTTTTCTCCATTCTGTCGGATTTATATCCATTTATATTTGCTTACATATATATATATATATATATATATATATATATATATATATGTATGTATATATATATATATATATATATATATGTATGTATATATATATATATATATATATATATATATATATATATATATGTATATATAAATATATATATATATTAGGTTGGTGCAAAAATAATGACGTAATAATGTCGTTTTTTGACGTATTTTTTAACGTCAAAAAACGACATTATTACGTCATTATTTTTGCACCAACCTTATATATATATATATATATATATATATATATATATATATATTGGACGCCGCGTTGGATTAATAACTTCACTGAACTGTGAAGGCAAAACTATCCTATAAATATCAAAAAATAATTAAAAATACTTTTTTCTTTCATCTTAATAATAACATAAGCATTTTGACGATAATACTTTATTTTCTTTAAGTTTGTGGCATTTTTCATTTACGCTATGCTGTTTTTCCGCGAAAACAGTGGACATACTTAATCTACATCCTCATATCTACAATTACGTGCTTAGATTAACATTTATCTCCTAATATTTAAATTCACCTCCAAATATACATCTACTTCCTTATATCTACAATTTCGTAATAGATACATTTACATCATATCTGCATTTACGTCATAATATATATATATATATATATATATATATATATATATATATATATATATATATATATATATAATCATTTTTAGGCATTTAAAACAACATGCCTGCCTGCACACACAATTCTGTAAAATACTTGTCGAAAACACAATTATACTTCGACATGAAAACAATAAAACTAAAAATCCTTGAAGCATTATGCATCAAACAGTTGAAACCCAACATAAACAAAATCAATTATGGCATCTCTACAAATATTCTTAAATGTCTATAATTGGTAACAGAAGCCATTGCTTTATACCAACGGCTTTACATATTTCATACTTCTACAATTCACTCTCGTGTGGTCATATGTGACGTCATGAGATGCGGTGCGATTTTCGCTTCTAGCGTCTTATATGCGCCTGTTTATCGTTGCTTAGAAATCATCTATGTAAACATTGACAGACTATCATCACTGTCTTGTCCGTGTATTATTTAATATGTTGTAACTGACATCTTTGATAATGGCTTAAGTAAGCCGAAAGCTTAGATTGTATTAAAAAAATATGGATCAATATTGTGAATTTCTTTCTTCGTTCAACGATAATGTTATTAAACTTATCAGACGTTACGAAAAAAATTTACATAAAATAAATAGACAACACTTGTCTATATTATTTAATGAAACGTGTATGAATATATATATATATATATATATATATATATATATATATATATATATATATATATATATATTGTTGAACAATGGATGTCTGCCAAACCTGCCTATCATGATTTCGAAGTTGTTCTCAAGTCCACTTGATCCGTTAAATTCCAGGGACCTGATATCACCCCCCAACCCCCAACTTGGAACTCAACAAGCGTGGTGGATTACCTTTCAAAACAATAATCTTCCTTCTCCTCCTGCGGATCTGAGAAAAGGAGGATGTTCCATCAGATCTGAAGGATGACAATATCGTCACCATCTTCAAGAAAGGAGATAGAAATCCTCTATGCTCTTCTCGTTGTGTAATGCATTTATTATATAATGTATGCGTTTTAAGCTGTCTCAACTTTGTTCCTGAATCTACAGCTCAGTTTGGGGAGTCGTTAAATGTTCCACATCTTCCTAAAAACGTATTTGCAAGTAAGCAAATTTGCATAAGATATACACAATTTCGCTAAACATAAAAAGCATTTGCTTGCTTTCTGTAGATGTGTCAGCAAAAAAACAATTTAAACTCCTGAAACAATTTTGTTGGCATGATGACAGGGAATAAAAAATTCAAGATAGATTTGTGCATAAATGAATCGAGAAAAAAATATACCCGAGTCTGCTGTCTAAATGAAAAAAATATAAAAGTAATTTTTTTGTAATGGACAGTGTCCATTAATGATTAAGTAGAACTTAAGATTTCAATGTTAAGATAAAACAGTATTTCATTATATATATATATATATATATATAGGAACAAAGAACTAAAAGTCAAACAAAGATAGTTTACCATTTCAGTGAATACTTTGTTAGTAGCGTAGCTTGGATTAACGTTCGGTAAATCCTAAATCAAAACCCAAATCATCGAAGCTCAGTAATTCACGCTGGATAATTCCAATCAGTAATCACTCCAGTCAGTTGCCTGGTACCGCTATTTATACACCTAACAGAAAACATATTCATAAGGCCAGAGTTTCACTTTTAAACGTCAGTGTCAGTAGTTACTCATTTTCTTCCTATATGACAATTTTTTTGCCTTCACAGTTAAGTAAGATTGATAATGGACAGGAGGTATCCAAAAATATTTATAAAAATATTTTTGCCTTCACGGTCCAGTGAAGATGTTATTGACCCAATGAGGTGTCCCAAAATATTTATAGAATAATTTTGCCTTCACAGTTCAGTGAAGTTATTAATCCAACGCGGCGTCCAATATATATATATATATATATATATATATATATATATATATTAGGGTGGTGCAAAAATAATGACGTAATAATGTTTTTTGACGTTAAAAATACGTCAAAAAACGACATTATTACGTCATTATTTTTGCACCAAATAATATATATATATATATATACATATATACATATATATATATATATATATATATATATATATATATATATATATATATATATATATATATATATATGTGTGTGGTTGGATAGATGTGAGCTTGTGACCCTGGGTTTCACGCTTTAGCGATCGTCAAGTACCGCGCATATAATATATACATAATTATACATATATATATATTTATTTATATTTTTATACACACACTTTTCATATATATATATATATATATATATATATATATATATATATATATATATATATATATGCATATATAAATAAAAAGAAAGAACAGTAAGATATATAAATCGGTGTTTTGATAGATATTTTTATTTTTACAAAATAGTGCTCACTGTAAATTTAAAGAGCATTAATATTATAAATTAATTGATTTAAAATATGTTTTTTCGCTCCACAGTTCTAACCATGTTTCAAAAATGAAAGCTAAAAGCTCCGAATTTAATTTTGTAATTAAATTAAAGACGTTAGTTCCATTTCATCCTCAAGCGATTTTTCTTGAGGATGAAATGGAACTAACGTCTTTAATTTAATTACAAAATTAAATTCGGAGCTTTTAGCTTTCATTTTTGAAACATGGTTAGAACTGTGTAGCGAAAAAATATTTTAAATCAATTGATTTATAATATATATATATATATATATATATATATATATATATATATATATATAATAATAATAATAATAATAATAATAATAATAATAATAATTTTGCCATCTTCACCTTTCAGGGAAGTAATTCGGACACGGGACACGAAGGGTCCAAATATAATTAACAATAATTTTTTGCCTTCCCCAATGTGGGGTCCAAAGTAATTTTTGCTTTCTCTGTTCAGTGAAGTTATTATGAACACGTGTCTAAAAATATATTTAAAATAATTTTACCCACCTTCCCCGTTCAGCGAAATAATCCGGACACGAGGAGTCTAAAATACATTTAAAAAAAATAATAATTTTAATTAATTCTCTATAAAACAACTACAATGAGTTAAAAGGTGTTAAAGCCTTTATTGACCCTAAGAGAATTTAAAAAAAAAAATAATACTAATTTAAGTTTGAATTGCTGGAGTAAGATAAAACTTGAAGGGAAATATTTTATAAAGGAAGAAGCCGTTATAGAAAGTTCGAGATTTGGATGGTAGAATTCAGGAAATTTGTATCCAAGCCAAGCTGGATTTGGAGGAAATTGGTTTTATGACTGAACAAAAGAACGAATTTGGTTTTCGAGTCAGTGTCAATAATTGGCTTACTGATATTTTTAGGATTCTGTTCGAGAAATGTGCATTTCCCACGAAAGCGAAGCCGGTTCAATATCTGACAGTCATTTAATGATCTCAACACCCAATTTACAGTGCGCTACTTTCCAATTTGAATTTAAGAATTTTATAGCACAATTTAACAACTGTACTAATTACATCCCTTCTAAAAATGCAAAGCTGGCCATCTTAAAGAGTTATTTAGCTGGTTATGCTCTACGGCTAATATTTTAGAAGACAACAATTACGAATTGGCTGTGGGTCTGTTAAGGAAAGAATTTTTGAATTTGCCTTTTATAATTCATGAGATCTTCAAACAAATAATAACCAGTTCTCTTAAATG
>OZ010590.1:92098530-92111847 GCA_963932145.1 Acanthosepion lycidas
GAGATAAAGCAGGAATAACTTGTCGAAGGTCAGCAGCTACAGCCTCAACAAATCCTCCCAGCGTTGCATCGTCAAGATACCATATATTGAAAGGAGAGGCAATGGAACGAGCTACCCCGTCAACAGCCATCGCAAATAGTAGCGGACCAAGTGGATCACCTTGCTGGATTCCAGTAGCAGAAGAGATAATATTATCGGAGGCGATCAACATACTTGGATGACTATACGAAAGATGAGCCAGTTTAAATATGGAAGGAGTCCGTTGATGGCAAACTTCTAGGGTATGATCCCTTCTGATGCTATTGAAAGCGTTTTTCATATCAAATTTTAATAAGATACGGGAGTGGATACTTGCTGATGCACTCTCGAAAAATGATCTTGTGGCATGAACCGTGACTTCACATCCGTATGCCTACCCCGAGCTGGAGAGGTCGCAATTCATGCCCTATCTACTTCACAACAAGTATACAAGCAATTTTTGCCGCGAGTCGACGAAAAATGTTACCAACAGCGATAGAGCGGGATACCTCCGTCTATTTTTTTAAGCCGTTAAGTTGGTTGAAATTGTCGCAAGCATGTTGGGATATCTCAGCCCGGAGCTGTTATGGATCTTTTAAAATGTTCACCAGCTTCGGCAGTGTGGGTAGAAATTAAGTCCTTGATGTGACCAGGTGGTAGGCCGTCCACACCTCCACTGCTGCTTCCCGAAAAAGATTTCAGAGCGGCAACCATAGCTTCCTTTGAGATTTCAATATTTGAATCAATTTTTTCCATCTGAACAAATCTGACATCTGATGGTGGCGCAGGATGTTTCCGACGGAGAGCTGTGAGAACTTCTGATGTAGTAGCTAGTATAGTATCAGGTGAGACCAATACTCTAACTCCAACTGAGGCATCACCCTCGATCAACTTAGCATTAACGAGCGCACAGAGTGTCTTAGAATCGTCGACTGTAGGGGAAGGATGAAATCTATTAGGGTTAGAAAGATTAGAAAATTCGGTGGCATTTGTTTTAGACGAATTTAGTAAAGAAATGTTATTTTTCATAATAGATGAGACAAATGATGAAGTGCCCCGAAAGAGAAAAGGTGATCCTAGTCAAGCGAGCTGTTCAAGTTAAGTGCCTGGTCTATGGCGGCAGCCGGGATTCTGACAGATTTAGGGATGTTTAAAGGCACATTCCGGAATTGCTTGAGTAGTGATGTTTCCCTCAAAACTTCACTGGCATCTGTTCTTTTAATTTGACTCGAGCAAGCATTATTCGTGAACCTCAATCGAAGAAGCTCAAGCACTCGTCAATCGTTTTTCCAGTGCTTGTAACGCATTCCGACTACCTATATGCATAAAGAAAATTGAAGTTGTCCATCAACCAAGGCCTACACCTAAGCAGGTCAAGAGTGTAAAACAAAAACCACCTGCCCATACCTTTCCAATCATTCCCATTACTGTTGGCAACAACAACCCGAAATACTGAAAATATTCACGTACTAAAGAAGCAAAGTCAATTCAAGTGCTTCTTTGGATGACAAGATAGTTAACCGAATATCAAAGGCAACCAGTGCCTTTGGGAAGCTTAAGCATCGCCTATGGGATGTTCGTAGGATTTCACTGAAAACGAAAATAGGTGTCTATCGAGCAGTCATTCTAAGCACACTTCTTTCTGAGTCAGAATCGTAGACTCCATACAGGACGCACATCAATCAACATAATGCTTTTCATAAATGCTGTCTTTGTTCAATATGCCGTTATACACAGCAGAACAAAATCTCTAAACCTGATCTTTTCATCAAATGTGGTGTCGATGGTATTGACTCCTTTCTGATGGGCTGGTCACGTCATCAGAATGAGTGATGATCGGATGCCGAAAATCCTCATGTATAGTGTCCAACTTTTTCATGATAAGCGTAATGTAGGCCGTCCTTGGTTACGCTTCAAGGACAAACTTAAATACAATTTAATTGCTGGAAAGATCCCTATAGAGAAGTTCGAACTTGCTGTTGAAAACCGAGCAAACTGGAGAAGCACCTTCCTTATTGACCATACGTGATCCATAATCGGCCTCTTTTTGATTCGCCTTTTTTCCTTAGATGTGACACCGGCTGCCAACCAAGTCTAATAACCCTATCTACCCCGCTACTTAACCCATAGTTCTAACCTTTATTTGCCTAATAATTCTTATTTGCCTTGCGTGATCCATAATCGGGCGAGCATCACTCTTTTCGATCATTCTTCCTTATTGACTATACGTGATCCATAATCGTCCTCCTTTTGATTCTGCTTCCCTTCTTATATATCATAATGGCTGCCAACCAAGTCTATAGGAATCTCCATATCCTGCTGTCTAAGCCATAGCTGTAATCTCTGTTGAAGAATTATTTATGAAGAGAAAGGTAATGAATTAAAATGAGAGTTTGTAATTTCAATAGATAAACTAAAGAAGCAAATAAAAAAGCTACGGCTAGATAAATAGATAGAAAGAGAGACTGAAGGTGAGAAAGAGAGAGCGCGCGAGAGATGATGAGAGAGAGACTGGTAAATTAAATGTTTGAAATCAGTTGATAGGAAATGCACTGCTTATATTTATCATTCTCTCTTATGATCCTCTCTTGTCATTTCTTTATTTTGACCTGTCTATTCTCCAGCCATCTTTATGCACTTATGGTACCCAGTACTGAGCCATAATATTTCATTTTTTTAAATTAAACAATAAGTTTATATATCCATATTCATATAACGAATTCTACAGACAAACGTGGCAGCAATCTACAAATGAATAGCACACTCTTTCAAGGAATAATGCTATATTGAATTTTTTTCGTCTATGGAGCAGACTGATTCAGCCCCACACCATATATATATATATATATATATATATATATATATATATATATATATATATATATATATATATTTAGTTTATGAAAAATTAGGTAATCCGTATGGGTAAACCCAAGGAGGATAAAATCCAGAGAGCTCAATGTAAATCCAGAGCAAATAAAAACAGACCTGACTAACTCATTCAAGTTAGATGATCGGATTTGATAATTTTCAAATCTATCTATCTATCTATCTATCTATCTATCTATCTATCTATCCTAGTATGTTCATATCTATCTATCTATCTATCTATCTATCTATCTATCTATCTATCTATCTATCTATCTATCTCAGCCTGTTCATTATGCATGTATGTGTATATATGTATGCATGGATAGAAGGATGTAGTCGTTGTGTAATTTATAGCGGTTAGGAATGAGAAATCGGAGAGTCGAGTTTGAATTCTAGTCGAGTTCATTACATTCAGTTATCCTGGAAAAGATCCCCCCATCCATGGGTAAAATATTATGAGTTGTATCTGGAAAAATCGTTATTCTCAAAAAGTTGTAAATTCACTCACGAAATATAATTATTCACACAATCCAAAATTTTTCGACTCCAAATAATTCACAACAGGTTGATAAGCCGTAAAAAATAAATCCATCAACCAATCAACTCTATCTATTTATCTAACCCAATGGCGAAAGGTAATGTATATTGCAAAAATGTAGACTATTTTGCCCACTATGAGGTTAAAGATGGAATACAAGTTTATTGAATTTAAGTGAATATAGAAGTAAATAGTAATGAGGAGAAATATGATAAATAGCGATTGACCCATAACTTGGGAAGGCCACGATTGTAGTGTTCAAGGAAGCATCCACGCGGGAGTCTGTTCCACCGAGTAGGAGTTCACGAAAAAATGTCTGAATAGAATTTCCTTCTCAATAAAGGAATATGAGAAAATGGGCGATTCGACTCCGTGAAACGTTGAATGGCCAGTCCTAGTTGTAGAGGCATGAACTCGTTGAATGATATCAGCTGAATATTTTCTGTGGAAATATGAATAGGTCTGCAACAATTCTCCTCTGGGGAAAGAGGCTGTAGTGTGGAAAACAAGTAGCATCTAACAATTCGGCATAAACAATTTTAAATTCTATCAAAACGGGAAAGTGAGGATTTGGCAGCTCCAGTTCAGGCATGTCAGTAATAATCCATTTATTGTCTAATGTGACGCTTGTAGGGAAAAGTCATAGCAGAAGGTGTCATGTACTTTTTGGAGATGTTAAAAAAATCCGGCTATTCTACCAGAATGTTTAGCAATGAATGCTCCTGTGGTCTGGAGTAAATTGGAATCACAATAGACATACAAAGAATAAAACCTGGCTGAAAGTAAAACCCTGATTATGGATCACGCATGGCAGACAAGGAAGGAAGAAGTTTCGAACGGAAGAAAATGATATCAGCTTGGTTTTAGAGATATTCATCCGAGCTCCATTCATTATTTTCACTACTTTAGACCTTTACATCGAGAACAAGCCGTGTTACTTCCACAGAGTGGAATCACTCACATTTCCCCGACATGCTAGATGTAAGGAGAACTTATCTTTCAGTTTTTTCTCCTAAAACATCTACTGTGTAGAATAGACCCCCCCCCCCGGCATCCCTTAGCACTACAATTTAGCCTTTTCAAGCCAAAAAAAACAATGTTCTTTTTTCCTTCTTCTCGCAATATTTTCTCTTCCTATCAGCTTCTCTTTCCTTGATATTATAGTAACACCTGGCCACTCGTAGCCGAGAATGCCTGCCTATTAGTGCAACTAGCCAATCCCTGTTGTAGACGCCTGCCTGTGGTTTATACTGCAACTATGCTGAGTGGAGCTTTCTGGGAGAGAACGCACTATCTGGCGTGATCAACAGTCTGAACAAGGCCAGTACGCTCAAACCCTCGGTCACGATGACTTGTGGCTTCTTGCTAGCACAACCATCAACGGCTATCCAATTTCACTCGCAAGACATGGGTGAACTCGCGTATGTTTTTTTAGGCACTTTCCAAGGGTGCCCGCGCTGGAACCACCTCGCCAGGCCAACAACATCACCTTCCTAACAAATCGAGCATGGTGAAAATCGAAGATGGTGAAAATCGAACCCGCGTTTCATAGTCGAAAATCGAACGTTCTAACCATATTATACATGCCATTATAATTATATATTTATTATACATCTCATTCAGTCACTTTTAAAGCTCATTCTATCTGTTGTCGCTTACATGGAAATAAGTGGAAGGCATTAATTTTGTAGCGTTTCTTTTTGATAGCACGTAGATTTATACTGTGAGTAGTAAAGAACTGATGTAATATTCCAAGCTAAATATATGAAAGGAGAACTCTAAATAGTTTTACTGATAAAATTAGCCTAATCCAGGTTCCAATTGACAAAGACATTAATCAATACTTTATGTAAAACCGATATAAAAAGAGGATTTGCTTCGTTTATTGATGTTGATATGAAATAAAGACGAAAATGTACTTGTAAATGTTTGAAATATTCAGGCGTGCAAAGGCTGTGAAAAACGTTAATAGGCAATTTAGATATTAAAATATTTAAAAGATATGTAAATAAAAACAATGGACCAGGTTCTTTCATTTGATTATATTCCAAGAAATTCAATTCTTGCTGTCATTAATTTCGCTCTTTATTGAATTTTTCGTTTGAACAGTGACAAAGACTGTAGCGGTAGATTTTGAATTCAAAAGAAACAAAACAAAATAAAGGAACGCAGCACGAAAGAAAAAGTAGAAAAAAAGATGAAACTCATAATGGCGACGAACTTCTATTAAATATAAAACGGATAATAGATGCTGTTAAATATTTTGCGAGAATCATGTACATGATGCGTGAGATGAATAAAATGGCGTTGGGATATTCGTTTTTTTTTCCCAATTTGATAATAGCGCAGACTGCTTGAAAGCTTCAAGTGGGAAGGATTTTGATTGACAAATATGAAGAGGTAAAAATAAAGAGTGGAAAATATTTATTTTCTTATGAAACATTTGTTTCACATTAGATTAGAGTAAATGTATACGAATTTTCCTGATTTACGCATCTTATATATATATCTTAAATATACGTTATGTATATGTAAAATTACAGATATAACTAAAATATATCTGTCAAAGGACAGTATGAATAAAGACCAAAGGAAAACTTATCTTAGCTGACGCGTTTCGTCCTCTGAGAAACTCAAAGTAAATGATAAAACCCATCAGAGAATGAAACACGTCGGCTAAGATACGTTTTTCTTTTGTCTTTATATATATATATATATATATATATATATATATATATATATATATATATATCAGTGTGTGTGTGTGCATTTAGGTAGTATTCCCTCTTTTATACATGTTTCGTTAAAGACGATTAAGGTGCTGCGATTAAGCTTTTATTCAATTTTTCTTCTGTTCGTATAAGTGTTTTCTTTTCCGGAATAAAGTGTGTAAAAACTGTTAAAATGACTCATATACCCGAGCACTTTTGGCTATTCATTATCAAGGTTATTTTTTTTAAGCTGAATTTGTAGATTTTTCTATATGCGTATTTATAATTACCAGCGGGACCCGTAGAATTTCCACGGACCGACTAATAGAACATTTAGCAAACAATAAACATTTTCTACATATATGTATGCATAAAAATAACTTATTAAAGAAGGAGCAATATAATATATATATATAATTAAAAGAATGAGATATTTAGGCAGCAAATATTAGTTTGGTGCAAAAATAATGACGTAACAATGTCGTTTTTTGAGGTATTTTTTAACGTCAAAAAACGACATCATTACGTCATTATTTTTGCACCAACCTAATAGTAAAATTGCGTATATTTGTACAGGTATATTTACAAATACATAAAGTTTAGCTATTAAATCTATCATTTTTAACATACAATACACATTGGCTGGGAAAATAGAACATAGAGGTACTTGGGTGTTTCCACTATGTGTGCAAAGATTGCCACTGCCAATCTATCGGTAGTACAGCCAACTCTCAACGCAGAGCCGTGCCAGTTTCCTCCAATATGAATACAGAAAATAATAGACCTATATATATATATATACAAAACTCTATAACACATGTCACTAGTTTCCTCTTTTGAAAGATATTCATTTAATATATATATATATATATATATGTGTGTGTGTAAACCAAGGACACATACCTAATGCAATCAAGGGTCTCTAGAATATTTGAAAACACTCCATTCATTCAAGTCAGTATCTCTCGGCAGACAAAGTTCTTAGCAACAGTTCGCCCTTCCTTGTCTGTCTGTCTGTCTCTCTGTCTCCATCACCTTAACCCTTATATTTGAGAGTTTGAAGGCACTAGAGTATGCCACATACAATTACCCATGACTGAAGTAAGGACCATCCCACCTTCTCAAATGTCTGCCCCTGTGACTTGTTAATAATTCAAGGCATATGACAAACGGATAATAAAATGGGTTCTCTTCAAGGTGAATGGCAAGTTAGAGTCGCTTGGAGCTAGTTTCATTCTGCGGATGAGCACAAGTCTGAAAATTAGTGAACCACTAATCAAGGAATCCCCAATTGAATGTTGATGCATGTGTGGCGGAATTTCAAACTAACGTCGGAGTTATCAATGAGATGTAGCGTGTCTAGGCCTCTCACCACATTTATTTAATTTTTGTTTAGGAATCCAAACTGAAATAAGAACAAGGGTAAAGGAAAAAGTATATATATATATATATATATATATATATATATATATATATATATTGTATTCAACACAGTGTACAACAAAGAATATATACGAAAATGAAGCATGCAATGAGTCAGACGAGAGTAGTCTTTCTTTGACTATAAAAGTTTATCAATGTTACTCTGTTATAAATATTTTATATAGTTCTGTCGTGCAAGAGGAATATTATGTAAGTGTGATAGAACATGTAATTTGAGAGTGAGTGAGAATATTGGTGCATGTCCTCGACAGATGTGGATTCCAGTAGCAGTCGAAGTCTCACTGGTGTTGGTCCTCTTTTGTTCTGTTTATATAGGTAGGCATCGAATTAGGAATCTGCGCAGGAAAAATCTTTCTCCACATGAGAATCTGATTGGTTGATACTGACCAATCAGTGCCTGAGTTTTGGGGAGACTTCTGGGAGCCAATTCTACCTAAAGTGCACAAAATTTATTATATGAAAATGTAGCGATTTTAAAATTGTCTCTTCAGATAGCAGCGTTGATTTCTGTCCAATGAATGAATGCTGTTAAAGATTTGAATTTTTAAGGGTGTATGTGTGTGTGTGTGTGCGGTGAAGATCGCCATACATGGCCACCCCTTCCAGACTTGTACTTGTGCAGATTTCATTCTGGATAGATGTGTTACGAAGAAGCATTATTATTGAGCCGGGTTTTAAACTCAATTTATGAGGAGACATTCCTGATGGTGTCAAAGAGTTTAGAAATTCAAGTGGGTAGCGCACAGCCTCAGCAGGATCATCTATCAAAACTTTATCTGTACTATAATAGGTGCAGCAGTCACCTGGAAGTTGTCTCAAAACTTCTTCATTGATCAAGAGAAAGTCTGAGTCCTTTGACGAATTACTCTGCTTCTTATCTCTTCCTCAGATGTATTGTTGAAGATATCATCTATTAGAGAGCCGTCAACGCATGAAATTTGAGGAACTTATGTGTCATCAACAATAACATTAGGGTCTTGTGCAGCTGCTGATGTTCCACTGCCAACATGCAAGAGCCATGCTGCAAATTCCCTTTGATCTGCTGTTGTCCTGATGTTTTGGCTTAATCTGTATTGGATGAAAATCAGCCGTAGAGGAAAATTTTTAATACAGATTTCAATGATTGCCTCGCGACTTCCTCTTAGCAATATGGGTAGGACTTGTCCCCAAGAGCACAACTTTGCCACCAAAAACGGCAGCAATGCCAGTGATATCTCGCAAAGCTTTATCAAGAGCGGAATGTCAGGGTACAAGTGGTTCCTTGGGTCATCATTATGCTCATTCAATTTAAATCATGCAGTGAGGGTCGGGCCAACAGTCCCTCTATGCCTGAGCAGTTTCCTGAGCATTGCCTCTGTAGACATTGAGATGTGTCCTGTAGCTTGAACTCCGATAGTCTCCACATAGCTTCTAGGGGAGAAACATATCGGCAAGCAAGATAATTAGTAATTTCATTGTGAGCTTGATTCTGCTCACAACCAACCGCTAGATTGTCTCTTACTTCAATAGAAGCACAGCCATGTTTCTTGTACACGTACTTGAAGATATATTTAATGCTTTTCACTGATGAACAAATTTCTACATTAATGTGAGCTCTGTACTTTTTAGCAGGTATGCATTGTACGGCACCATTTTTTTTATTGTCAACTGAGCGTCATCCAACTTGAACTGTGACTCTAGTATTGCGTTTTCTGTACTCTGGATAGCCATTTAAATTCAGAAATGTTTCATCTCTGTAGTTCTTTGGGAATTTCTTTTGGTATGAACCATTTATCATACAAATAGAAGGATTATCTGCTCCGCAAGGATCATGTATAGTGTATTTTTTTTACCAAATCATGTAAGCTGGATCATCACTGGATTCAGGAATTTCAGTTGTTAGGATCCTATCTATGTCATCGCTGTCTTATCATCTGTCCATAGAGCCTCGTTCCCACGCGAACATCTGCCAGTTTTTGTTGTCTGTTCATAATAAATGCAGTTTATAAGCACAAAAGTAGGAATCTTCACTTTTTCATGATACTTAAGGTTTAAAATGAATTTTTATAAATAGAAAAACTTTCTTGAAACTTTCATTTTATCTTTAAATGGAAGTTAAAGGATTAAATTTACTATTTCCAGTAAGCATAATTTTCTGGTGTATTTCAACTAGAACTTACAGTGATTTAGATCGACTTTTTTGGTAACTCGTAAAATCAGGCCTTTTTTTACATGTCGAAAGATTTGTAAACAAAAGTTAATTTTCGGTTTTAAACTTGAAAAACTGTTACCAAAATTGTGAACACGCGGTGTTGAAAACCATTGACAACAACTAAAATGAGAAAACTAATTTCAGATGCGAATGAAATAAAGTCTAAAAATAATTAAGTTATGCATGAGATTTAAAATTAAATTCCAGGTTTCAAAATAAATCTAACAAAAAATAACCAAGGATAGAATAAACAGAATTATAATAAGAAGGGAATGTTTATTTGATTTTCTAAACACGGACAATACTTTGTGACCGTGTTCATAGTTGATATTATTGAGTGTTGCCTTTTCCCTTTTTATTATTAGTGCTTCCATCAGTTTTAGCCGTGTTTTACCTGTGGATGAGGCTACTAGGGTTGTATTTTGTGCAAGTATGTTGTGAACGCAGTGTAGTAAGATGCCGTAAATTAAGGTATGGTTGCATTTTTACCTCCACTTCGTAAATAAAAAGGACTACTCCACTATCATTACATTATGGTATATATATATATATATATATATATATATAATGATAGTACAGCAGTCCTTTTTATTTACGGGGTCGAGGTAAAAATGCATTCTTACTTCCACCTTTGACGATCGCAGAGAGCGTGAAACCCAGGGTCACAAACTCACATCAATCCAACTAAATATGTTAATTCTATCTCTGATATTGAGCGCTTTCTAATAAGTACCGCGCATATGTAAGATATAAATAATATATATAAAAATTGCATATATATAATTCTTGAAAGTTCATATATGCTCAGTTCGGTAGATTTTGCTATTGCAACTCTTGTGTAAGTTTCTGAGATGTATATATGTATTGTTCTTCCCGGATACAGCCAGCATATTATGGCCGTGTTCAGGGTTGATATTATTAAGCGTTGGTTTTTCTGCACAGTAATAAAAGAACTTAACGGCATATGTATATATTGTTTTTTGAAATTTATTGCTCAAAAAATAAAATACAATTATATTCAGTTATATAATTTTGGATAATTCGTTACCAATTATCAGGCAGCTTTTCGATACGGTTTGAGGACAATTTCGCTAGTTTTGATGTGTAAAAAGCTGATACGATTTACTTCAAATGTTTAAACAGTTCTCTCCCCTGAATCTGCCTTTCAGAACTGGGATGATCACATGCAATTAGAATTATTCGCCAAATCCTCGTAACAGTCCGAAACAACAGCATATATATTCGTATGCGAACAGACACACACACACATAACACAATCATACATACACACACATAACACAATCATACATACACACACATAACCCAATCATACATACACACTTATTACGAAAGTGCATGCAAAAACTAGATGTCTCTGGAAGTAATTTAATTTTACATTATCACGTGAATACAATTTTCTGAAGTTCAAATGTAAATTGATTATATTTGTTGTAGCAAATCCAATCAAAATCCGAAGAGAGATTTCAGGTTAGTAATGGGAATATGCTTTCCATTAAATACGTCATTATATATAGGTCACAAATTATATATATATATATATATATATATATATATATATATATATATATATATATATATATATATATATATCAGACACTCTTTCTCTATGTCTCTCTCTATCTGTTCATTTCAGTCTGTTCATTATCTATCTATCTATCTATCTATCTATCTATCTATCTATCTAGTTTCTTATCTTAAAAACAAACAAACAAACGTTCAAATCTTTTGGCAATTACCCGATTTCCTCAGACAATTAAGATAACAGGCAATTTGTCTTTAAGTAAACCTTCTGATCTCTTGGGCCCACTTACCCATTTTTGTAAATGTCCTTATCGCAAAGGACAAGAGTAAAATGAAGAGCTGTACTCTGTAAAAATGTTATTGATTAGTTTATTGATTGTTTTAATTATTTTTAACAAAATCCCACCTGAAAAAAACTGCTTCAAATTTGGTTGCTAATTGACCTCCTTCAAAGACTTTTCCTATGGAAGACCAGACTTTTAGATAATTAGGCTTGTTAGCTAGAGTTTCGAATTCATATAAAATATAAACTATCGTGTGAATAAAATATAAAGGATCCGAGGATCATAACAATATACTGAGATTATTAAGGTTTGATATATATATATATATATATATATATATATATATATATATATATATGCGTCTGTGTATATATATATATATATATATATATATATATATATATATATATATATATATATATAAGAAATTATAATAAAACAATTTGAAATCACTACACAAAAGCTTTTGCGTTTCATTATTATGATTGTATTCTTCAGTTACTTACCATCGCCTGAAGAAGTTCAATCATGGTATTGAAACATAAAAGCTTTTGTGCAGCGATTTCAAAATGTTTTTATTATAATCACTTGTAATAAAAATATGTTAATAATATATTGCTTTACTTTGTATTGAGAACTTTTTAAAAAGTAAATGCTACGAATAGTGGATTTTTATTCCATCTTTTCTTTCTCTCTCTCCCATATATATATATATATATATATATATATATATATATATATATAAAAACAATGATAATACTTAAGACATGAACAACACATATAAAATTCGCAATCCGTGCGTAGAAGTAGTAGTCAACTGCTAGAAGAGAGTCAAGTGAATTCCACAATGAATCTTCAACTACAGACCAACATACAGTATTTAATACTGTATTTTTGTGAATGGGGACATACCTACTATCGTCTGTAGGTATGCTACAACTATATATATGTGTGTGTGAATATATATATATATATATATATATATATATATATATATATATATGTGTGTGTGTCTGTGTGCGTGCGTATTTAGGCAGCAAATTCTCTTTTAGGCATATCTGATTGAATTATTACAAACATTATATCTGCTTATTCTGTATGAATATTTTTCTGTATATTGCAATTTAATAAGGTAAGGAATGCACTGTAACAGTGAAAATCACTTTTATTTCCCAAGAGATGGAAAGTATTTGGGAAGTAAATGTGATTGTCGCTGGCATTTCTTGCCTGATTCAATTCTAATATACGGAGAATATTCGTGAATATGAAAGGATTATGATAAAAATTAGAAGACATAATAATTTTAATTTATTCAATCAGACATGCCCAAAAGATATATATATATATATATATATATATATATATATATATATATATATATATATATATATATATATATATATATATATATATATATATATATATATATATATATATATATACATACGAACTCCCTCTCTTTTCTCCAACCCTGTCGATAGAGGAGGATCGTAATCTGTGTTATTTTTTTTTTTAATATTTTACATTTTACTCAATTTTCGTAAAATATATTTCTTTCCCAAGGGTCTCTTTCCGATTGATCAGACACGGCCAAGCGGAATCGATTAACGAACAAACACGATAGGCGACAAACAACAATGGAGAAAAGGAATATAAATTTATTAACAAACATGAAATCGTGGAAAAGATAAAATAAAAAAAAAAAAACGGCCAAAACAA
>OZ010590.1:92112047-92154547 GCA_963932145.1 Acanthosepion lycidas
AATTTCCAACAGCATTTTTAGTTCTGTTCAACTTGTAATCTTTGCTTCTGATTATGTGGTATCGACTTCTGCCTTCCATTTTGTTAATCTTTGTTCGTGATCAGTGTTTTTCTTCGCCTCTCGTTGTCTTTCGCGCTCATTTATAGGACTTAAAATAACAAAATAAAACAAAAGAAGCTGACGTGTGAAGAGTCCTCTTTATTGTTCTATCACAAAAGCTGAGTAAACACTGCCACGATTTTGGTTAATTTAATTTTCACACGCCCTGCAGCCAGAAGTTTTATTTTTCTTTTTTATGGTAAAACAAATACACGGAAGGTGTTTACTTTACGTCTCACAGTGTGTACATTTGTGGATCTATAGAGTAACTCAACAAAAAGACAAGGTAGATATGAAGAAATCGAAAGAAATCAACTCTGCATAGAAACAAACTCCGACTTTCTTTTCCGCCATATTTAAGTGTAAGAGCGAGCGATGGAGAAAGAATAAAAATGACTGGCGACAAGTCAGTGAATTTCCTTATTGTATGTTTTGACTTTATTTTATGTTTTTAAATTTAAATATTTAAAATATTATTTTTTCTTCTGTCGCTTATTTTTTAATTTGTATTTATATTATTGATCATATCAATTTTTTTATTATTCATTTTTAATTTTATAATTAATGTATTTAATTATATTCGCATAATAACATTAATGAATGTGTATTGTACTAATCCGGGGAGACTACTAAGAAACTTCTAATCCGATGGAAAGTTCGGAAACTTTTGGAAAATTCGATGAGCTCGAATGCAAAACGAGATAAATCCAGTTTCTTGAAACAGAAAAAAAAACATTTTTTTTTATTTCAAATATGGTTGGATAAAACTCACTTTTTTTTTCTTTTTTAAACATAAATCTATCGCCATTTGACTAGAAAAAGACGAACATTTCAAATCTAGAATTTGACTCTAAAAGTGTATTTTAATTGAAAGCGTATTTTTTTTAAATCCGATAAATCCACAGTTTTTTTGCAGAAGCCGATAAATCCATTACATTTGTATAGACTATGTTTTTACTTAAAATAACACAAAATATTGATAAAAAAAGAAAATTGTGATAAGAAAGAATAGACATACATAGATGTTATCACCAAATATATGATATTAGGTACACCCTCGACCCATCTAAAGATTCTATCTCTGAACCATAGCCCCGAAAATTAAGAACAATGTCAGTTTTTCGGATTACTTTTTATTTGTACTGTTTCTGAATATAATCTCATTTCCCCCCACCCCACATCGCATGTGTTTTGGCGAATATTGCTGTCTTGTATAGGAAATTCTGACGATACCTCTGAGAATATTTTTAAAAGAAAAGAAATGGTATAAAACAAACTTATTTAAATTTAAAACATGTTTATTTTATTGAATAAATCAATTTTTTCATAAAAAATCATATCACACTTCGTCACTGATACAATCACCGTAATTCCCCATGTATAATACGCGTTCATCCATAATACGAACCCCTAAAATTGTGCTGAAAGTGTGGGAAATGCTTCTACTCACGTATAATACACACCCTTTGTTTGATAATCAAACCCTATAAATAGTACCTCTAAAATTTCATTACGGCCATTTCCTACTCTTATTAAAAAATGGGTTTAAACATAGATTATTATTCCAATTTAATTTTATAATAATTCTTATTTTATTTGACATTTGTATCCCGTGCTAATCAAGCATAGAAATGAATACAATATGGAACCAGTAATAAGGAGTGCCAGAGAAAATCAATAACAACAAAAATTGCAATTTGAGCTCTGGTAAAAAATATGCAATGATAACAGCAAAAATTGCAATATGATCACTGGTAAAAAAATGAATGCTGAAGACAATAAGTTTATAATTACCAGAAATGAATACATAGATGTTCTTAAGGACACATGGCACAGTGGATAAAGGCGTTCGTTAGATTCAATAGTTGGTTAAGGCAGTGGAGAACTTTGAGAGGTTAATTAACATATAACTGATAACTGACATGGCACGTGGAACTAGAACAGTCTACCCCAGCGAACGAAATAAAGTTCGACATTCCAACCACCTGAATAAGAACAGAGCGTACATCGGCCGAAACGTTGTGATAAATATGGCAACAAAAATGAGGACAATAGTCCGAATAATGTAAATAGAGTTTGGTCCTGTTTAGGTTTACATTTCCAGAATAGAAAGACACAAAGTTTTTAAGAAGATCATAGTAGTCACTTGATCAGCGTGGTATGCAAACAAGAAATTGCCGGCATTTTACCTTCAACACAATGTCACATTTTTTTCATTTCACTGAATTTCTTCCCATAGAACTGAAACACGTGGTGTTTTTAAAAATAAGATCAGTTTAAGGAGTAGTGCGTAAAAACCTGCTGTGTGACCCGAAGTGGTTCTTCGTTGTCTAAAGTTACTAAGTGAACAGAACGAAATACATTGCACTCACTTTATATGAGCAGCGCACGGACGTAGTAGGAAGCAAAATATCTGATTTCAAATGAGAAAAATCTTGTAAAAATGTGTTTTATTTTTATGTTTTCTCTCGTGTGTGATTTATTTTTAAATTAGCAAGTCAAAGGTAAGACATTTTTTTCAACACGAATTAAAAACACTGTAAAGTGCCAATATTAGACGGTTTTTCCTAAAATAAACCTTTGTTTTAAATTTTTTAACAATAACAGAATATTTAAATGTATATCTATAATTTTTATAGCTCCCTGTAGTCAAAATTAAATTATTGATATAAAAAATAAAAGAACAAAGGGGAAATACTGCATTTTGCAAATCATTAACTTTTGAATTCAGTGTAAACAAAATTGTTGTGTGATTTTTATAAATCGTTATTATTATTATTATTATTATTATTATTATTATTATTATTATTATTATTATTATTATCTACCGTATATTTTTAAAATTGCAATACCATCTTATTAATTATTAAATATCTTTATCAACTTTAACTACTTCTTTAAACTGTATCTTTCTTTTTCTGTACCCTATCCCTAGTAGCTCTCAGTAAATTTTGTCTCTCTGTCACCTCCTTCAGACCCGTACTGCCATGCACTTGCTTAAGTCCGCTATGTATCTCATGCGTTGCTTTCCCTTGTCTCCCTTTCCCTCTATTCGACCTGTGAGTATTAGATTCTCTAAGCCCTCCTTTCTCATTACATGTCCCAGAAACTTCAGCTGCCTCTTCCTGATGTTAAGTATAAGCTTCCTCCTTGTTTGCAATCTCTCTGAGACCTCATCGTTGCTCACATGGTCGGTCCATGATATTCTCAATATCCTTCTGTAGAACCACATTCCCGTTGCCTCAATCTCTTCTTCATCTTAGAGAAGACCGTCCAACATTCACTGCCGTAAAGGAGGCCAGCTCAGTACCCTTTTCCTTCTTACCAAACAAATTCTCCTGTCTCGCAATACTCCGTCCAGCTTTTGGAATGCGTCCTTGGCCATCCCAATGCGTCTACGGATCTCAGCGTCGCACTTACCGTCCTCTGTCAAAATACTTCCCAAATATTTAAACTTCCGTACCTACTAGATTTTAGTGTCCCCGACTGGCAAATCGCATTTCAGGTTCATCCTTTTACTGATAACCACGCATTCTATCTTCTTGTAGTTTATGCTTAGTCCCTTCTTCTCGCTCTCCTTCGTTACTTTCTGTAGGATGTTTTGTATTTTCTCTTCTCTGTCTGCTATCAGTACAGTGTCATCTGCGTATCTTATGTTGTTAAGATTGTGAATTTAGTCTATAAAAATATGTATTCAAATTTTATAATTGTGAAGCATTAATTCTGCACCTCACAGAACATTTTAAACGATTATTTTTAGTGTAAATAAATTGTTTGTTTATTGAATGATTAGTTTTCTTAAAAGTAGGAGGCTTAAACTTAATATTTTCGATTTTTCTTTTCAACTTTAAGGTTGTTTATTCTTTATGTCTAAATCCGTCATGGATTATATCGGGTTTTGCGGTAAATCCTGTATAGCATTTATCGCGTTTTGCAACAAAACAGATTTTCAAAAGTAAAGCAAAAAAAAAAAAAAAAAAAAAGGAAAAAATAGGGAAAATATCAGAATATATAAAAAATGATTTTGATGAGTAGTAGGATGATCAAATGCAAAGCATTAGTGTTAACTAAAAATTTTGAAGATGACGTTTTTCCTTCTTCATCGTATACATTGCACTGTTTCGTTTTTGAGAAATATTTAACATTTTGCATCATCTAATAATTAAATGCATAATTTCCTAGCATTATATTCGAAGAAAATTAACGAATTCATGTTGTACTAATACGGGTCGTCTGCTAAGGAATTTCCTCCGACTATTAGGTTGGTGCTAAAATAATGACGTAATAATGTCGTTTTTTGACGTTAAAAAATACGTCAAAAAACGACATTATTACGTCATTATTTTTGCACCAACCTAATAGAACAAAAGTTAGGAAAATCTTCGCAAACTTCTTCCATTCACCTTATTTATAAATTATATCCTTTCTTTTTTAGTGGAACATTTAACATTTCGCAACACTTGGCGTTGTCAGCACTATTACTATTAGAGAAGCAAAATAAACATTTTGAAAGCATAATGTACTTAACAGAGAGTCTACAAACGAACTAACACGATTCTGACCAAAAATGCGAAAACGTTCGCATCATCCTTTCATTCGATTTCCTTATATATTGTGATATTTTGCTGGTGCATTTGATTATATTTTGCATCATCCATAACATATGAACATCATTCAATACTATTAAAGACGCAGAATAACATTAATGAATGCATAATATAGTTACACGGAAGGCTACTAAGGAACTACCTCTAATCCGGAGAAAAGTTCGAAAACCTTCATATCAGACTTCCTTTCACTTTCTTTATATATTGTGCATTTTTCTGTTGAAATTAGTATGCATTTTGCATCATCTAACATATAAGGACATAAATTTCTTCGATCAGAAAATCAGAATAACATTAAAGAATGATTAATAGACTAAATAAGGAGGATGCTAAGAAATAACATCTAATCCGGCCGAAATTTCGAAAATTTTCAAATCATTCTTCAATTTAATATATATTACACACTTTCTCTGGTGGCTAAGTTTCTATTTTGCAAAATCGATCACATAAGGGCATGAATCTGCTTCTATTAGAGACTCAAAATAACGTTAATAAATGTATAATGTATATACATGCGAGGTTACTAAGGAACTAAATCTAATCAGGCTAAATTTTAAAGGCTTTCTTCCTTTCGATTTCCTTATATATTTCGCTTTTTCAGGGGATTTTTTCTGTTTTGCATCATCTAATACATAAGGACATAAAGTACAACTACAGTGTAACCCGGATATAAGAGAAACCCGGATATAAGAGAGATTTTATATGGTCCCAAATTAGAGCCATACTTACCTAAACAAAATAGACCAAACCCGGATATAAGAGAAACCAGGATATAAGAGACATCTTCTCCGGTCCCGATAACTCTCTTATATCCGGGCTACACTGTATAAGAGAAGCAGCATATTATTAATGGATGCATAATATAGATATCCGGGAGGTTATTAAGGAACTACGTCTAATCCGGACTAAAGTTCGAAAACCTCCACAACATGCTTTTTCGAATTCTTTATGTATTGTGATCATTTTTGGTTCATTAGATTTATATTGCATCAAATAATGCATAAGGATATATAATATTTATATTATAGAAGATCAACATATATAATGAATGCATAATGTACTTATTCGGGTGACTATTGAAGAACGACCTTTAACCCGAACAAAATTTCGGAAAACATCACATGATACTTTCTTTATAAATTGTGCATTTTTCCGGTGGATTACTTTATATTTAAATGATCCATCACATAAGAACATAACTTTTTTCTAATGGAGAGTCAGAATAACATTACTGAATGCATAACGTACTTACAATGGAGGATACGAAGGAAGTGCTTCAGATCTGGACAAATATTTGGAAACCTTCACATATCTCTTGCTTTTGTCTTCTTCATATATTACCCTCTTTTTTGATTAACTTTATTTTGAATCATCTGTCTCATAATGACATAATTTATTTTTATTAGAGAGGCAGAATATCATTAATGAATGAATAAGAATGCATTAGAGAATTAGAGTAAGATTAATGAATGAATAACTACTTACACGGGAGGTAAATAAGGAACGTCTATATTTCTGAGATGAGGTATTATGTACACTATTTACATTATTCGGACTATTGTCCTCATCTTTGTCGACATATTTATTACAACGTTTCGGCCTTTCAGTATCTGTCTGTATTTCTGAGATGAGATATTATATACACTATTTACATTATTCGAACTATTGTCCTCATCTTTGCGAATATATTTATTACAACGTTTCGGCCTTTCAGTATCTGTCTATATTTCTGAGATGAGGTATTATGTACACTATTTACATTATTCGGACTATTGTCCTCATCATTGTCGCCATATTTATTACAACGTTTCGGCCTTTCAGTATCTGTCTGTATTTCTGAGATGAGGTATTATGTACACTATTTACATTATTCGGACTATTGTCCTCATCTTTGTCGCCATATTTATTACAACGTTTCGGCCTTTCAGTATCTGTCTGTATTTCTGAGATGAGGTATTATGTACACTATTTACATTATTCGAACTATTGTCCTCATCTTTGTCAACATAGTTATTACAACGTTTCGACCTTTCAGTATCTGTCTATATTTCTGAGATGAGGTATTATGTACACTATTTACATTATTCAGACTATTGTCCTCATCTTTTCGCCATATTTATTACAACGTTTCGGCTTTCAGTATCTGTCTATATTTCTGAGATGAGATATTATTTACACTATTTACATTATTCGAACTATTGTCCTCATCTTTGCCGACATATTTATTACAACGTTTCGGCCCTTCAGTATCTGTCTATATTTCTGAGATGAGGTATTATGTACACTATTTACATTATTCGGACTCTTGTTCACATCTTTGTCCCGAGATTTATTAAAACATTTTGGCCGTTGTACGCTTCGGCCTTCTTCGGGCGGTTGGAATGTCGAAGTGAACCTTTTGTTTCTCTCACTGGGGTAGACTGTTCTAGTTCCACGTGCTATACATGCAATGATAACAGCAAAAATTGCAATATGAGCACTGTTAAAAAATGAAGACATTAGGTTTATAATACCCAGAAATTCATACACTGATGTCCTCAAAGACACGTGACACAGTGCGTTAGTTAGATCCATTGACAAGACCCAAAGACTGTGAGTTCAATACCCACTTACGGCGGTGGAGAACTTAGAGAGGGAATTTAACATGAGATAACCAACAACTGACATCCATTAGACATGGATCTAGAACAGTCTACTACTAAGCTAAGGAACTACCTCTAATTCGGTCAAATTTTCAAAAACCTCACGTAATTTTTCCTCTCTTCTTTATATATTATATTTTCCTTTTGTGGATTAACTATTATTTTAAATCATCAATCTCAAAATGACATAATTTATTATCATTACAGAAGCAGTATAACATTAATGAATGCATAATGTGTTTACAAAACCTCTAGTCCGGCTAAAAATAAAAAAAAAAAAAACACTTACATAATTCTTCCTTTCGTCTTTTTTTATGTATTGTGCTCTTTTCCTGCTGAATTAACTTTTATTTGAATCATTCTATCTCATAAGGGTATATGTTACTTCCATTAGAAATGCAGTGTAACATTAACGAATGCACACTGTACTTAGACAGGACGCAGTTAAGTAACTATCTCTAATCTGAAGAAAAATTAAAAAAACCCTCACGTAATTCTTTCTCTCATTTTCTTTATATATTGCTCTCTTTTCCTGAAGGATTAATTTCTGTTTTGAATCATCTATCTTATCAGGATTAATTTACTTCTGTTATTTAAACATAATGACATTAATTAAAGCATAATGTACTTAATTATGATGCTACTAAGGATCTATGTTTCACCCGGCATTGCGTTCTACAACCTCACAACATTCTTCCTTTCGTCTTCTTTATAGTCATATATAATTTGTATTTTTAGTATAACTTTGTATTTGTAAGTATAAATTTATATTTTTAAAAATAACTTGTTCTAGATATAGCTTATTTTAAAATATAACATTTATTTTAATTTATTTCATTATATTTTTATTTTTAAATATAAAATTTATTTTATCTTATTATATTTTCATTTTTAAATATATTTTAATTTTTAAATATAACCGATTTATTTTATATTAAATATAACTTATTTTTGAATATTATTTTATTTATTTTTAAATGTAAATTATTTAAATATGACTTATTTTTTTAAAAATATAAATGTTGTGGCCTTGTTAGGTCTAGAATTAAAGACACAAGAGAAACTGAATTAAACACATATATTAACAGAAAACAGTAATATAAACATATACACACGAGAGTGTTACAGCAAGAATGTTCGATCCGACTATTAGAGCTAACAGTTGGAAACTTCACTACCTAAAAGGCAGTACCTGCTCCTATTTATAGCTGGGAGAGTCCATGCGTGGGTGGGTAAATTACCATAACAATAACATTTAAATATATCTTATTTTTAAATATAACTTGTCTTTGGAATATGACTTTGTACTTTTAAGTATGACTTTGTATTTTTAAATATAACTTTATATATTTAAAATTTTTTAAAACCCCTTTTTATTCCTCTCTTAGTTTTTAATTAACATTTCATTCTCCATATAATCCCAATTTAATGTTATAAGGTTAATATCCGGGTTTAATTTTATAAAACCTCTTCCGTTTAAGACAAATACCTTTCACTCTCCCCTGACCACTCACTCGTACCTTTCGTCTGACTGAAACATTGAAATGGATATATTCTGAATTAGTTTTTCGACGTTTTCCTTTTTTTGTTATAACTTTCACATTTAAATTTCTATTTCCGACATGAACTCAGTCTATACCGGGGTTGATATGTGTGCGCGTAAAGTTTGACTTGTTAAACCAACGATAGTATAATTTGTGTCGTTTTTACGGGGTTTATGATAATATAAAAGGTTACACTGTGAAAGCATTCATATCAGAGAGACATTACGAAATCAAGCCTTTATCTTCGAACATAAAAGAGATTTATATTTAACCAACCATTTAAACTCGTTCGTAATACACAGGGAGAAATCTGGAGATAACTTTGATTTTACAAATCAAAAAAATTAAAAAAAATCTTTACGTCAAAAATACTTCAAGAGCCTACAAAGAACAATATTTGCAACTACAAACACGACAAAAGAATTATTTTGCATCACCAACTTTTATTAAACCGTTCTTATAGAATGTAACGTATGTTTATCTAAAACGTTTCCAAATCAATATGCGGAAAACAGCAAACATAATATCTACTAGATATACACACGCAGAGACGCACGAATATAAATTATCATCTGATTCCCACACAGACAAACTATAAATATTATACACTTCCCTACACAAAGCGATAGTTAAAAGTTTTCAGCTAAGCTTGGAATACGTTAATTTCTTTTAACTTCGAATGGACGCGTCATACCTCCGTAAATTCGGAACGTCATGGATTATACTAAGTTTGGTTTACAGATTTGAATGCACGTGAAAGATTATTAACCAAAGAAACTGAAACAACACAAATGTAAAAATACCAAAATTTCTTTCTTCTTTTTTCTCCATATCTTTACTGAAAATAAATAAAACATGTTTTATAAACGTTTCCTATTTGCTCTTTGTCTTCACACACACACACATATATACATACATACATATATATATATATATATATATATATATATATATATATATATATATATATATATATATATATATTGTACCGGTCAAAAGTTATCGGAATTTTTATTGTGTTGTTTGCAGATTAAACATTGGCCATATTAGAGTCACGCATAATTACCAATTTTTAGTTGAGTTTCTGAATGAGCCTGAAAGATGAGAGACACCTCAAAAAATGGCCATGCAAAAGATTTCGATCCTCTCACTTCAACCAAGTCGGACGCATGTTTTGAAAAGATAAAAATACCTGTAATAAAAAATTATCACATAACGTTGATTTAAAAGACGTTAATGCACATTTTTAATTTGTGTGTCTTTCTATAGCTTGAATAATTGCTTCAAGGCGACTGAGATGAGACGTGTACAAATCCTTCACCATTTTCACAGGTATTCGATGCTTTTGGTTGTAGTTGGACTACTACAATTCTTGATCGCATGCATTCTTTTAATGAATTCTGTTCATTAGTTCTGTCAGCTTTGATCAATGATTTAAGGCAGGTCTCTAATTTGGCCAATCTTTCAATACAATGACACATTCATCAATCAGTCGCTGTTCTGTTGAATTCACTCTGTGATATGGAGACCCGTAATGTTAAAAAATCTCTCCTCCATCCAAGTCTAGTTTCAAATGTTCCTTCAGCAACAGGATTTATTTGGCGCTATTCCAGCTATCATCAATTTTAACCAACTTCCTTGAACTATGACTTTTTATGCAGCCCTAAAACATCAGACTCATACCCATCCCCACCAAAAAATAAAAAATAAATAAAAAAACAACAACAAAAAAAACTTCACTATTTTTGTTGTGAGATGTCGATGATTCCGCTTTTCTGGAGGTCTTCTGACAAATTCACATTTATAGAAATGCAACCCCATCTTCGCTTTAAAGCTGAATATGATCTGATCCCAACCTTCCGTATCCTACAGTTTAATTTGACCAAAACTTAATATGACCGTCAAATGTTGTACCTTTAATGTTGGTTTCTTCGTCGAAAATGAATTTCTTCAGGCTGTGTTCTCGATTGACACACCTAGTGTTAGCTACTGATACTAAATTGAACAAGGCAGAGAATGACGGGAAAAGTTTCGTTTAAAGACACCATTTCGGCGAAGCCTAATCGACTGTTCTTCGTATATCAATTAGAGCGTGCTAAATCTAACAGTAGCTCCTTCGGCGTAGGTTCGAATCCTGCCGGAGAGTGCATATTCTCGAAAATAATTATACGGTTTAATCAATAAACGTTTAAAGTTATACATATATATATATATATATATATATATATATATATATATATATATATATATATATATATATATATAGCACTTTGAACAAAAATAACGTTCGATTTTTTGTTCTCTGTGTCGCGTCAGAAGGTTCTTTTCGTCTGAGTCCATCCTTGAAATCTACAAATCAACCATTCGTCCTTTCATTGAATACTGTTGCCATATATGGTGTGCTGCTCCCGCTGTTCATATCGAGGTTCTTGACATAAACCAGAGACGGATATGCAATGTGATAGGTTCTGACCTGGCATTTTGACAACAGTAACTTTCTCACAGACGTCATGTGGCTTCCCTCTGTCTTTTCATTGCAACTGCTCTGACGAGCTACTTTCACTGGTACCCCAACTGCATGGATTTAAGCGTGCTACTAGGTTGGCATCTCGGTCCCATCCTTTTACTTTCAAAACCGTTAAATGCAACAGCCTATTCTACTCCAACAGCTTCTCTCGTACGTCCCGACAGTGGAACTCCTTTCCTCCTACTTGCTTCCCTGATAGCTATAATCTTAAAAAATTCAAATATAATGTCAATCGACATCTTCTGATTTTGATCTCTGTCGTTTTTATCCTCTTTACACTCTTTTTTATGCTTGCTCTCACTCTTTGTAACCCCTTGCGTGATAGCTGCACTCCCGCCTTACTTGGGGTGAAATGCTTATATATATATATATATATATATATATATATATATAATAATAATAATAATAATAATAATAATAATAATAATAATCTGTTGCTATATAATCCAAGTGAATCCTAAGAATATAAAAATTATTAAAACTGATCCACAAAAAGAGCTCAATGTATTTATTATAACAGAGCATATATAACATAGAAAGTAATCGAAGATTACCTCATTCAAATAGCTATTTCGATTTACGTGTGAACCTTGTCGACACAGATGTGTAAAGAAATACAATAAAGCCTTCAAATTCTAAATATTTAAAGAAGAAGAAGAAGAGATAAAGTGGAAAAAGAAAAAGGAAAAAGAAAGAGTAAGAAGCATAAAGAGGAAGTTGCAATGAGAATCTGGACATAGAATTAAATAAACTCCCAATATCATGGTAGTAGATATCGGAGTGTCTGGTTGAAGAGGATAGTTAAAATAACCTTGATATATATTTTAAAATATTATCGTCTAGTTTATTTAAGTAAAATTGCTTAAAAGTATTTAAAAATTTGGTAATATTTTTTTTAATTTAAGAAAGTGTAAGTAAAAAGGTAAGATCTAAATTTAAAATTAAGACAATATATAACATACAAATAATAATGCATATAATATAATAAATAAAATAAATATTGTGGTCATTATATTCAATTATAGGTAAATACTCTTTGAAAAGTTATGAATCCACTTCTTCTCCCCCAGCTATATGTTAATTAGTAAGACTTGTATCATTAAATCCTGATTATCTAAAAAATATATTACAGTCTAAACATACAACTGTCAAAACAACAAATTATTTAAAATCAAACCATCTCTAAAGAAACAACTAACTGAACACAGAAAATCACGCAAAGAAGAAGTGGTTTTATCCCGTATTCGCATAGGACACACGCACATAACTCACTCCTTCCTCCTAAAAGACGAAGATCCTCCTGAATGAATAGCATGCCGGGAGGCTTATACTGTGAAGCACTTCCTGCTTGATTGCGGTGACATGGCACATATTCGAAAATTATTTTACAACGTGAACAACTTGAAAGAACTTTTCGAAAAATCAAACCCCAATTTGATCTTGAGCTTTCTTAGGAAAGTTGGACTATATAATAAAATATAATTCCAATTTGGTGTCTGATGATGAAAGGGGAAACTTTGATACTTTCCAGGTGAGAAATTTTCAAAGAACAACGCACCTCTGAAAACAGTGATTTTTTTAAAAAAAGAAGAAAAAAAAGCAAGACAACATCGAAAAAGAAGGAAAGGAAAGGAAAAGTCTTTTTGAAAGCATTTCAACCTTATTTAAAGAAAAAGAAAAAAAAAACCCAAAAAACAACCGTTTGACCTTAAATGATCTCTTGCTGATCGATGGATCGTCAAGTTTTAAACAAACAAAAATACAAATTCCGGCTTTAAATAACTCCGTCCTGGCTAAGAAGATAAACTATCTTTATCAGTGTTTACCTTAATGTGTCGGCCTGGGTATAACGATAAACTACATCCGCGTGTAAGACGATAGATTACATCCAACAGCAATGGCTCTGATCAGGATGTTTTGAGGAGCGTGGGACCACCTCTTAATTGCTGGTGTCCCCAGGTCCACCCTGACCAGGGGTGGTAGCACCTGTTAGGGTCCCAGCTATGCTCAAATAGTTGACCTCCAAACTGGAGTCAAAACACTTTGAAAATATAAAAATAGGTTTTAATACCAGCAATACATTTTTGCAAAAGCGTAAATATCATTTTAGTCCGATGAAGTTCTAAAGGACAAAACGCGTCACACGAAAACTTATATATATATATATATATATATATATATAGGTAAAAATCTGTGGGTAAGTAATCCAAGTGAATCCTAATAATATAAAATATGAAAACTGAACCGCAAAGAAAGCTCAGTATATTTATTACAGAGCAGTATAATTAAATTACATATATAAGAAAATTTAATAACCCATCTATATGACAATTTCACCCCGCAAAAAATTGATATTCCGGGGTTTATCAACACAAACACTTTGATAAACTAATCTTTGGAACATCAATTTTCTTGCGGAGTGAAATGTCCATACAGATGGAGTATTAAATTTCATTTACATGTAATTTATATATATATATATATATATATATATATATATATATATATAAATGTAATGAAAAACAAACCACTTTAAGGTACCATTACGATAATTTATTTCACCTAAATCCTTTTTTAAGGATTCAGGATCATCAGGTAAAACTTCCAACAACGAATTGAGAGGAAAAATGGGATTAGAAATTGGTGGGTAGTGTAATTTTTGTAATTTAATAGAGGGGGTTGAGAGTGGTAGTTAAACTGACAATATAAAGTATAGGGAGGGGTTAATTTTATATCTCTCTTAAGTATGTTTTATATTGGAGTAGGAGGAGTGACAGAACCTTGACCTCTTTAGATGGTTAATCAAACGGAAATGAATTGTAGAAAATGTATACAAGTGAGTCTTATGGTAAAAAGAGAGATAGGGGGGGAAAAAGAGATGGAGTTGTTATAATTTTGTTTTAACAAAATTATGTAAAAGATAGTTTACAATGTTTGATAGAAAATTCGATGTCTGAAAAAAATTTTGTTATTAACTTAGATTTTTAATTTTTTAAGTAAATAGTTTCAGGACTAAATATAACTATTATTGTAATAAACATATTTATCTAGGACATAAAGAAATATTTAAAATTTTAATAGTTTATTCACCCGACTAATTGTATTTCCACAATATAAAAAATAAAAAAAATAACAATAACATCTATTTTAATATTTAAAATTAATTTATGAATGTAATTTATTTATTATATTGTTAAACTAAATTAAAGATTAGGTTTCATTATTTAATAGTATTTGAGGGTAATATTAATTTTCATTTATTCATATATGTCTCACAGATGTATTCATGTGAATCCCTACATACATACGATCATTAACACGTCCACAAAAAAAACAAAAAAAAACAAAAAAAAAACCCATAGAAACACTTGAGATAATTTACACAAAAATTCATTTAACCTCGTACATAAACTATATATACATTTTACAATCTTTATCTATATTTTAATATTTGAAATATATATAGATTTTGGTTAAATTCCACAGTTAAAATTTAATTTTATGTGATTTCGGACGTGTTTCATTTTAAAGGAATTTAGCTAATATTATTACTATTATTAATAGTCAAAGAATGGTATATTTAAATTTAAATTATCAACTTAGAAATGAAACTCCCTTCAGAAGAAAACAAAATTTAAACTATAGAATATTACAAAAGAAGGACATTACAAATTAAGAAAATAAATTTAAAATGTCATTAGAAAGACCCAATATTTCATTTAAAATCAATTCATGCACGTACGCACATATATACACACACACACACACACATATATATATATACATATATACATACACACACACACACATATATACATCCATATATATATATATACACATATACATACACGTATACATACATATACCATTCATATATCCATATACAAATCTATATATCAAAAAATTAATCTAACCATTTAATCATCCATATATATATACATATATATAGAGACATACTCATATACACATACACACCCTTAAATACATTCATATATAAGCACAAAACCCTACATACAAAAAAGATATAAAAAGAATACATATATATATATATATATATATATATATATATATATATATATATATATATATATATATATATATACATACATATACATATGTACATTTTCCAAATATTAATTCTAAGGTAATTACGTCTATACATATATAGATTACAAGTACTTAAATCCATAAAAACACACATATTTAAGTACATGTACACACACATATACTCGTACATACACATATAATATACATATACATACAAAACAAACATATATACATATACATCCACACCCATGCAGCATACACGTTAAAAAAAAAAAAAAATTTTTTTCAGTATTCAAACATGCCTCATATTAGTATATTTATACTCACACATGTGTATATCTATTTATACATATATATCCATACTACCATACATATGTGTCCACAATATAAATACATAGTTACCCTTATCTATAATGTTCATATATATATATCTAAATAAGTTCACATATAAAAAAAAAAAAATTTTAAGTTCCACAACACATTTATGAAAGAGCACAGTGTCAGTATTTTCATATATTCATTTAAAACAATTTATATTTTCTATTTATATATCTACACATACTTTGTTAAAATGAGGTGATTTTTATGCCTACATTTACAAATCAACTCATTATGTCTGTTCAATAGTATGTCCGGATCCTTATGTTTTATAATTAGTATTTTTTATATATATATTTCTTATATTCTTATATATATATATATATATATATATATATATATATATATATATATATATATATATATATATATATATAGTGGGGGAAATATTAGAGTAGTGAACTCTAATTTTTATTATTTCATTTTTATTAACTAGTTTTAAAAATAATCATTTCATCTGAAGTAGGGTGATAATGCCACTAAGACACATAGTGTTACTGATATTGAAAGAGAATGAGGAGTTTTTACTGAGGAGAAACGACAATAAAAGAGCAGGAAGCAGGAGGGCCTAATATGAGTATTGGCGTTGCATTTAAATTTGGAAATTTGTTCTTCGGAGGGAAGCAAGAAATCAGAAAAGAGTTCCACAGACGAAAAGTGCGAGAAAAGAAACTATTAAAATAGGAAACACATTTACATCTAGCTAGTTAATTTTTAATTATTATTTTATGCGAAATAAAATCCTGTTTAAAAAGAATTTATAATAGAGCACTCTTATACAACTATAGAAAGGAATAGAAAATGTATATTGGTGTATGTATTCGGCACACACTGGAGTACGATGGCCCAACAGTTGTTTCATAGACAAATGACCTAATTCCATTCGATTTTGGCACAGGATCTCAGACTGTTAACCTTGTACCTTCCTAAGCTAAGGTTATATACATTTTTACCGTTAATATTCATTTATTAAAGCCGCTGAAAAAAATATGAATGATCAAACAGACACATCTTGAGCGGGATTTCCGAAAGACTCTCTTATATTTACATCGAAGCGCCAACTTATACAGTCCCGCCGAGACGCCAGTCGTTAATGGCGAACGGGGAGAGTAAAGACGAGTAGAAGGAATGTTTTAGCTTTGATGATTTAATTACGTAATTGCTTGAAAATTGTTGGACCGAGAAAGTGATTTCCATTAAAATTATTTTTTCCGGCGGAACACGTAGATTGAAAAAAAAAATAAATGAAGAAACATTGGAAATTACCTGAGGGATTTACGGTGTATATGTGTTCTATATAGGATGGAGTGTATGTGGATAAGTGTGAACAGAAATATATATATATATATATATATATATATATATATATATATATATATATATATATATATATATATATATATAAATGCTGTGAACGTTGGAATTTATATATTACTTTCGTTCTCATCACATCGGATATATATATATATATATATATATATATATATATATATATATATATAGAGAGAGAGAGAGAGAGAGAGAGAGAGAGCGAGAAATCTACCTATCTATAAGCTTGCCTACATAATACTCTATGCGTGTCAGTAAATTCGTGTACACTTAACGGTATATGTTATTTTTGAAAAAATTCGTAGATCTACATGTGTAAAATTCTGTACATAAAAACGCATGTATACGTTTTACACATACATACACAGATATGCAGAAACGTGCATATAGTGACTTACTAAGAATAGCTAAGATATGGCACAAGGCAGAAGTAAGAAGGATCGAACTAACTTCTCTGTCCTAATTGATCTAGCAAGACACGTTTCCTAACCATTACACCACGCTGAGGTGCCACAAAGACGTGTATATTGTTGCGTTCTGTGTCTTTTCGGTGTCCCCATGCTATTCATAAAAAGGTATCAAAGAAAAAGGTCGTTTTTTTTTTTGCATTCGTTTTATTAAGAGTGGCAGCGTTCCTCAGCGGGTGGTATAAGTCGGTCACACACCTGGGTGTGGAAGGCATATCGACGCTTCATAATTCTTGAGACCCTTTGTTGAATTCGCGCCGTTTTGGACTTATATTCAAAACCCAGGCAAAGGCAATCCTTCACTGTCAGAATGCCCCGCACTACGGTCAATCGCTGACCTTTCTGGTCCTACATTCGCATTCTGTAACATTATATATCTACAGATCCATTTTTAAATAAGATTAATCTGGGTTATGCACAGGGACTAAAAGAAAAAAAAATTAGAGGCTAATTACGTTTAAGCCAACCAATTACTCTGTTTGCAGAGAGATGGTTGGTAGGACTTTATGTATACTGATTCGAAAACGAAGGTGATAATCAGTATTGTATTTACTCAGCATTCAGAATAGCATCTATGTTAAAAGACTTGAAACACTGCTGGTTTTATTCAAATTATATATACCGCTGAACCTGATATATAAACGCATCTATGCAAATTGTCCACCATTCCGTTGTGAATAGTTGGATTGTATTGGTTGTTTCGTGCGTCCAACCTTTGAACCGTTCTGTTTACATAGTCAACATAACACTGATATTTGAATTTGTAAATTAATGAACTTTTAAGATGTGTATACTGAAGATTAATCTGGATCGATCTCAACATGGGTTTAACACCGGAAATAATAAGCGGAATGATGGAAACGTAACTTCTGAAATTTGCTTGGCAAATCTCGCGTTCATCTCACCAATACACGACAAACGCAAATGAACGAGACATTTCGGTGAACCAATCCTCCTAGGCCTACGAAATTGTCACAGTTTTGTCTAATACATAGTTCTAGGTAAATAGTAGGAGAGGCTGGGTTCTATAGCTTAGGATAGCAACCAGTCTAGGAGAGGGAAAAATCTGAATTCAAACAAATCTCTTGCCCAAGATACAATACTTTTACTGCGGCTGCAATAAATGTGGTGCTCCTAAAATGATAAGTGTGTATGCGTGTCTGTGTGTATGCGTGTGTATGTGTGTGCGTGCGTTCGTACAGAATATCTCAGAATATCTATATATATATATTAGGTTGGTGCAAAAATAATGACGTAATAATGTCGTTTATTGACGTTAAAAATACGTCAAAAAACGACATTATTACGTCATTTTTTTGCACCAACCTAATATATACATATATATATATATATATATATATATATATATATATCGAGAGAGAGAGAGAGAGAGTGGGAGAGAGAGTCAATTGATGATACTCCTAACGCAGAGAAGACGGAGTGATTCCCGAAAAGTTCGCTTATGAACTCCGGAATCGTCATCCTTTGGACAGACAGAGAGAAAGATAGGGAATTAATATTAGGTTGGTGCAAAAATAATGTCGCTTTCTAACATATGTTACTATGTGAAAAACGACATTACTTTTGCACCAACCCAATACAAGTACTTACCTGATTCATGCTATCTTCATGTCATATAGGAATGAAGAGTCGCTACCGACACTTGAGTTTGAACATAGATCGCCAGTGAGCAAACAAAGGCGATCACATTATTAAATTAAGTAGATCACGTGACCATGGGAGAACCGTCTAAGTCGGTAGACGTCTTATTGATCTTCTTCCTAAAGAGATGAAGATAGACAAGAGGTGGTTGCAAAGGAGCGGATTGCGGAATTAAGATTAATTTCGCAGAGAGCAAGGTTTGTGCGGATATTGTGGCGAAGAGAAACGATTCCATACCGCAGAAGTTGGTGCGAATATTGGAGAAAGAAATGTTGAGTGGTTTTGGTCTTTTTTGTTGGGCTGGTTTAGTTTTATATATATTTTTTATGTGTCGGAGCAGTTAAAGCACGCTATAAAAGGAAAATCTTTCTAACTCTACAGAAGAATACATTTTCTTTATTAAGACCCTCAAATGCACATCATGGTAAGTAAAATTCATACACGAACAAGAATATTCACAAAATGACTTTCGGTTCAGTGACAAACACGCATACACACACACGTGCACATACACATTATATATATATATATATATATATATATACAAGGAACCCTTTTCTATACCAACGCGTTTTCGTTCCTTTTTCGAAACTTCAAGGTAAATGTGAAGATTTGATGTCAATTTATGTTGTGCGTAAATATATGCTATTGGTTTCATTTACAAAGCGAATAGCTATACAACACAAACATATAAAACAAAGGTATAATAAACCACAAATGTCTTCATATAAAGACACTTTAATATATGTATATATATATATATATATATATATATATATATATATATATATATGTATATGTATATATATATATATATATATATATATGTATATATATATATATATGTATATATATGTATATATATATATATATATATATATATATATATATATATATATATATATATAATTCAGATATAAAAAATGTATTATATTATATTCATTATTATTGCATGTTATATATTGTTTTAATTTTAAATTTAGGTCTTACCTTTTTACTTACACTTTCTTAAATTAAAAAAAAAATATTACCAAATTTTTAAATACTTTTAAGCAATTTTCCATAAATAAACTGGACGATAATATTTTAAAATATATATCAAGGTTATTTTAACTATCCTCTTCAACCAGACACTCCGATATCTACTACCATGATATTGGGAGTTTATTTAATTTTATGTCCAGATTCTCATTGCAACTTCCTCTTTATGCTTCTTACTCTTTCTTTTTCCTTTTTCTTTTTCCACTTTATCTCTTCTTCTTCTTCTTTAAATATTTAGAATTTGAAGGCTTTATTGTATTTCTTTACACATATGTGTCGGCAAGGCTCACACGTAAATCGAAATAGCTATTTGAATGAGGTAATCTTCGATTACTTTCTATGTTATATATGCTCTGTTATAATAAATACATTGAGCTCTTTTTGTGGATCAGTTTTAATAATTTTTATATTCTTAGGATTCACTTGGATTATATACCAACAGATTATTATTATTATTATTATTATTATTATTATTATTATATATATATATATATATATATATATATATATATATATATATATATATATATAAGCTCCGACTGACACCAAATCGGTTGGGTTTCAGGCTTGAGGCATTTGCCTGTCTAGTCGCACTGAGGGGCTCGTGAAACAGTTGTGTCTGCGAATGTCATATATATATATAATACATATATATATATGAAATGTTTATATAAAGTGTGCATGTATTTCTTTGCAAAAGACTAGATATCTGAAACGAAATATAATGTTTGGTACTTATGTTGATTTTGACGAGTCCGAATCCCTACGTCTTTCTAATATGACTCTCACGAACTAAAGAGAATGTTTGACTTTCGCGCCTAACGATCTCTCTCTGCATTTCTCGTCATTATCTATATACCTATTTTTTAGCTTTTAAAAGGGTTAGTCAAAGTGGGTAACTTTTCGTCTCTAACAACATTTGTATTTATCCACGGTAACACCGAAAAGTATGGCTAAGTTTTGGAATTCTTAATTTGAGAACGTTTTCAGATATTGTTAAAACTTGTGTAAGGAGAAATAAACTATGGAAGACGCTAAGTGAAGTAATTTATTTCATAATATTTTATACACACACACGCATATATATATATATATATATATATATATATATATATATATATATATATATATAATATATAATATATATATATATATATAATATATATAATATATATATATATATATATAATATATAATATATATATATATATATATATATATATATATATATATATATATATATCTTAATTGGTATCACCCTAAGGAAGGCAGCATAGCCACTAAAACGCAAGGGGTTACAGGGCTAGAGAAATTAGGAACAGAAACACTAGCAATGAACCGTAAGAGGAAAGAGTAATTAAGGAGACAGTAAATAGCGATTGACATGCCATTTAATTTTTTTCAGATTAAAGTTGGTTCAAAAGCATTGATAGGGGTGTGAGTTCCACAAGCAAGTAGTGCGAGATGAGAAACTTAGTATAAATGTTACGGCTGCATCAAACCCATCTCTAAATCGATGAGATCTCGCTGTCTTTCTAGTACTGCGCTTAAATTCATACAGTCTAGGAACCATAACGAAGAGATCATACGAACAATTGCCACGAAAGGCACAGAGAGGCAACCTTATGGCGGTGGACAAGTGACTGAAACCGAGCCGCCAGATCAGGGCTAGTAATATTGCTGATTCTTCTTTGGAGCATCAGGAAAATAACAGGTGCATCTAACCATATATGGCAGCAATATTCTAAACAGAAGAATAGTAGACTTACAGGTATGCAAGACAGATTCCTAAAAGACTAAATGTCTAGCTCCTCACAGTGAACCGGCTTACTTAACAGCTGATCTATCGATGGATTTAACGCAGTCAGCTGAGAATGTTAACCCGAGAATGAGTCACTTTCTTTGAGGATAGCATCAGCCATACTGATTGAAGACAGAGAGGGGTCTCTCAGATGATTAATGGAGAGAAGTTTAGTTTTGGAGGAATTAAAATTGACAAACCATCTTTTGCCCCCATTTAAGGACAGTCTTGAGATCATTGTGTACATCAGCTACCATTCTGACCTCGTCTGACTGACCAGCTTTACTATCGAAGCAGGAGTAAATGGTGGTAGATGCCTTGTTCAGAGCTGATGTCACTGGGAAGATAGTTAATGAAGATAAAAAATAGCGTAGGACAATGTGTGGAGCCCTGGGGGGAGAGTCAGCCGCGTTAGTACGAAAGGTTGTAGACGAGTAGCCGTTAGTAGGGAAGTCTATGGTTTGAGTGAGGGATTGGTAATAGAAAACTTTAATGTCTGTATACCAGCAATATCAGTAACTTTAGAATGTTTCAGCCACGTAAAAGTCACCAAAGATGTTCGCAGATGGATAGTGAATAAGTGCATTTTTTATACTGTCACCTATTGCGTCTAATATACTGCAGTTTTGGGAAGAGGGGGAGCGATAAAGGAAAAAGAGATGGCTAACAGAGTTTAGTAGCAAAAGACGAAAGCACATGAAAGAGTAGTCGGCGGCCCAGAGATACTTTTGCTGGAATATTATCCCGGATGTAAACACCAAGGCCATGCATGTGAATGCTGAAATCTTTTCGGCAAAGGGGAAGATACCCTGGAACCAAGAATTCATAGGAAAAATTCAAGTAGGTTTCACAGAGGGCAAAGATATCTGACCACTTTTCCAGGAGAAAAGATGCTACGTTGCAGAACGGATACCATGAATATTAGAGAAAGATAGATTGAGGTGATTAAGTGTTTTTTGTCTGCTGGTTTAATTTTATTTCTTTTTGTTGTGATTTACATGAGATATGCTTTGAGGAGAGAGAAAATACCACCATAATTGTCACTGTCTTTCATCAGTGGCAATACAAAACAGCCAGTGTGTAGGTGGGTAGCTCCATCCCACACATGGTTGCAGTACCCCATTTTCTTTTTATCTTATCTGATCCCTGTAAAGATGAAATAAAGAGCGTGAGAAGTAAGGTGCTCTTATTGGAGTGGGACAATAAACCGACCACTTTTCTAGCATCTTTAGTGATGTATCGTACATATGAGTTACACATGAGATCCAGCGTGAAAGTGTGTTCCAGGAGGCGTTCAAGGCAAAGAATCTGTTTGAGAGAACAAGCAAACTCTTTGAATCTAAATTTATGGAGGTTGAAAAGGATCAAGAAACACCAGAGAAAGGACAAATTTAAAATAAATTGAAATGATGTTCACCTTGTACGAATCCCAAGAGCCACTCGAGGTAGAGGATTACAAAGTAAATGGCGCCGTTTATGGGGATATGTGGTGAAGATAACGTTTAACCCAAGACTTGAGCAGGCTAAGATAAACATCCTCTTTGGAATCGGTTCCACAAACCAGAAAAATGTTGGGATAATGTAACAAAGGTGAGGATATTAGTGCAATTGATATATAAGTAATGATACTCAAAGTCATTTATTCTGGTGACCTGGTATCGATAATTATTAAATTCCAGAGAAGGATCTGTAATGATCCTGACCTGGCATCTCGACTTCAGTCAGTTTCTCACCGACGTGACGTGACTTCCCTCTGTCTTTTCTACAAAATTTTCTCCCCTGGTGCTTCGAGTATATGAATTAAGCGTGCTACTAAACTTTACTATTGAAATAGTTAAATTCAAACGCCACTTCTTCTCCAACAATTTGTTTTCTCGCACTTCCCACCTTTGAAACACTTTTCCGTTTCCTTGCACCTATTATAACTATAATCTTCAAAAATATAAATGCAACGTCAATCACCATCTTTTGTCTTCTTGAACTCCGTTCATCTTTTGTACTTTCCTCAATACTCCATATTCTCAGTCTCTCTTTCATTTTCACTCCCTGCAACCCTGTGCGTACAAGTGGCATTACCGCCTTGCTTGTGGTATAATATATATATATATATATATATATATATATATATATATATATATATATATATATGTCTTAGATAATTGCTTATTCTTGTATATACTGGGTCGGCCAAAAAGTTCGATCGAATTTATGAAGTTTCTATTAAGCGAACGAACTTTTTAGCTAACCCAATACATATGATCAAAGCTATAAACGATCTATGAGTTTTATTTCTACGAACCATTTCAGAACTAGAATTATCTTCGATTAGTGAAGCTAAATTATACAAAGAAACTTTTACTTTTTTGTGTAATTTCATGATTATTCTTAGCTATCGTCGAGAAAGTTGGGAATTTATGCGTCGACATTATGCACGGTGTTTCCAAAAAAATTAACATCATTTTGCGGTTTAAGTAATTCTTGCTCAAATGAACTCAAATTTTAAGATGTATAAAAAAATTAACATTTATAAAATCTAAATTTTACTGTGCGGATTTATCTCAATTTGAATCTACCAGGAAAATGGATCGAGCGTGCCAGTAATAATAACAATGTGCTGTTTAAATGGCCATCACGTTTACCTGAGTGGATAGGTCTATATCCTTCCCTCTGACTACAAGCCTTGAGAAATTTACGCAGAGGATCAGTGAAGCTCTGGAAAATGTTACGTAAGACATGCTATAGTTGTGTTTGGCAAGAGTTGGACTACCGATTTTTCGCGTATCATGTAAGATTGTTTGCATAGTGAACATTCGTGAAGCATTGCGAAATCGGTTATAAAATCGACATCTTGTTTGAATTTTGATAAATAAAGATTTTATTGTTCAATATGATTTCTATTTAATGATGAAAAGGAGTTACTCAGATATTCACACTTTAAATGAGGTCAATTTTTGGGGGTAGGCCCTGTATTTTTTCCTTCTTCATATCGTATCTCCATCTGATTTCGAAGCATTTTTGTGATTATTTTATTTGAAGTTGGTTAAAATTTGTGTGTGTGTGTGTGCGTGTGAAAAGTGTGTGTATATATATATATAAATATATATATATATATATATATATATATATATATATATATATATGTGTGTAATATATTATATATATTATTATTTATATATTATATATATGGTGCTTATTAGCGTTCAATATCACAGATAGAGCTGACATATTTGGCTGGATTGATGTGAGTTTGTCAAACTTACATCAATCCAACCAATATATATATATATATATATATATATATATATATATATATATATATATATATACAGTGGGACATAAGAATCAGAATTTTATGCTGTGTGTCATTATCACATCTCAACCGATTATCAGACCACGTGAGGATTGAAACTGATAGTCATCATTTGTTGTTGATTCTTATGACCATACTGTCTTTCTCTTTCCACACACACACACACATTATATATATATAGATATATAGATATATAGATATATTTATTTATTTTATTATATATATATACATACATACATATATATATATATATATATATATATATATATATATATATATATATACAATAAATATTATTAGTCTTATAATCAATATTATATTTCTGGATTTTTTGTCTTTTTACCTTTTGAATTTCTTTCGTTGGCCAACTACATCTATGTATATATATATATATATATATATATATATATATATATATATATATATTACATATACATACATACACACACACATACATATATATATATATATATATATATATATATATATATATATATATATATATGTATATTACATAGATTGAAAATCCAAAGTTACCTCATTCGAAGATAGCTATTTCGACCCTCAAAATGTTTACTTGTATGTCTTGTCAACTCAGAGATATGAAAAAATAAAATAAAATATTTAAACATTTAAAGAATAAAAGAAGACGAAGGAGAGAGAAAAAGATAGAAAGTGCCGAAAAAAGAAAAAAAAGGAAAAAAATCAAAGGCAAAGAAGAAGAATAAAAATGAAGTTGCAGTAGAGAATCTAAATGAACTCCCCAAATCATGTTAGTAGACGTGGGAGTGTCTGATCTAAGCGAAGAAAACAGTTAAAATAACCTTGACCTATATTAAAAAAACATCTAGTTTTTAAAGGAAAATATTTAAAATTTTGAGTTTATAAAAGAAAAGTGTAAGTAAAAAGGAAACATCTAGAATTTAGAATTACATTAAAACAATATGTAATATTAAAATAATAATACATTTAATAATATATATATATATATATATATATATATATATATATATATATATATATATATATATATATATATATATATAGTCATATTTAAGCAGCCTACAAACACATTTGATTAAACAGGACTGACAACATCTGTTTCTTAATTTTATCATTTTTATTTTTCCAATTTTCGGATAAATTTGTTGAATCTTGTGCTCGAAATTGTGGATAAACTGTCCGACGTTCATATTTTGTTATTTTCATTCAAGTACTTACGACTTTCACTGTCATTATCAAGAACCGATGTGGTATCTGTGTGGTAGTTAGTATTCCTTTGTCTGCGTCCAGGTTTTCTTTGGAAAACTGGACATTTGAAATGGTCTAGCGTGACATCATATGTAATGTCTGCCGGGAATGAGGCCCGCACATAACAACTAAATTTAATTATTAAATTCTATGGAACATTTATGTACATTAGTAAAATAACTTATAATAAGCCATTTTAAAATATGTGGGTAATTAATAAATTTAAAAAATATACATCGAGACCCCTGTGGTTGATTCTGCTCTGTGAGTTTTTTTTCAAACAATTTGGCTTCATCGATATAAACTCCCCTTTTGACAATGTCGAGTTTATTAAAATATTAATTAATTCATATTAATATATTAAAATTTAATTTAATTTTCATTTAAAATTAGTATTACTATTTATTATTAATATACTAAATTAATTTATATAGTAAAGTATAATCTTTATATAATTTTTCTTTTATATAATTCTATCTTTATATATTCTTCTCAGTTTTACAATAAAAATCATCCGATAGAGTAAAAGGAACCCTGGCTTACTTCGGCTAGTTTTACAGTTGTTTTTCTATTTTTAGTATTTTAATATGGCGAAGATTACTGTAAAAATTTAAATTCTCAGTTGTAACAATCATTCTGAAGTGAAATTGATTTATGAGTCATAAAAATAATTACCGTCTAACCCCAATTTACTATTTTTATGTGCAGACCCCAAGTTATGTTACATAAATCCGGTTGAATACCAATGTCCTATGCTGTGTTTGACAACCATGACTATATTGTTCAGTCTACTTTACTTTTTTACATGAAAAAAGATGCAATAAACTCTTTTTTTTTCGAGGGCAAATCTTCTTAAGTAATAAGGTTAATTCAGATCTATCAAAATCTTTCTATACTAAATCCCCAATTATCGATTAAAAGGATTTCAGGATTAAAAGCATTTTATTATTGTTGATAATTACGTTTTTGGCTAATAAATTTAAATTTTGCTACACTTGAACGTTTTTTTAATTTCCCCTTGAAAACGTTACTTTTAGAAACACCCTTAATGTATATTGGTCTGAAGTCAATGCAGAAGAGGGAAAAACACGGTTTTCATTGTGCCTTTTTTTGTGACATTACCACCGCGGGTCTTCGACTATGGCGTGATATATGCTGCCGCATCGCGTCGACCGAATCGACGATAGAAAATCGAAATACTTGGCGCTGAGCGGATACAAAAAGACTAATAAAGCAAGTGGCTGTATTTGCAAATCACCTGAGAAGAGTTAATAGATTTTTTATTCATGGAAGTTAATTGCAAAGATGACGTAGAACCTAATAACGTTCAGCTTCATTTTGTAAGCCGACATTATAATAAATTACCCTAAACCACTCATGTGGCTATATATACGTCTATTTGCAAGTCTGGTTAAAAACCAAGGAAAGTTTTTTTGCTCAACGATGTTTTACTTTATTTTCATTCGCGATATTTTCCTGGTCTCCGGTGCATATTTCAATTTTTAAAGAATTCATGGATTTTATTTTTAATCCGACATTTTTATGACTTCGAACGTTATTTTTAGTGGATACCCGTGTTTGACATAGACGCCAAGTATATTTGAAACGATGTGTATTAAGTCTAACAGACTGAGCGTTCAAGAAATATTAATAAAGGAACCACTTTAAACAATTGGGATGTGCAGGTTATCTGTGAAAGAATTTACTGAACTGTCATCCATCATTCTCGGCAGGAGAATCCCACTCCCCATATATATATATATATATATATATATATATATATATATATATATATATATATGTGTGTGTGTGTAGGGTGGGGTGTGTCAAAAATAATTTTTCACACTTTGGAGGCGGGTTCCTCACACCAAAACAGGGACGAAAGTTGGCTGCTTTTGATCTATCAATCTGATACAGTCGTGTAGCCTCGCGTTCATTACCATTTGTGCAGCTGTATATAAATATCATATCTGCCTGCTCAGGATATGAATATCTTGCCATTGTTAAACGGAACACTTCTCAGTTAACGCACTACAAAACACGTTAAAGGTTGAAGACACACTAGCCACAAATTTACACAAATGACAAATGTAACCTAGTCTACACGACAACACAGCGCCATTTACCGTAAACTTACAACTTAGTGACTCAAAAACTAAGGATTTGCGAACATATGTTAATATATAAAATTTTGTCCTTGTTTTGCTGTGAGGAAACCGCCCATAAAATTTGTAAAAGTATTTTGATGCACTCTGTGTATATGTGCAAGTTTAATTAAAAACGACTGACAGTGTTGTTATCTGTTCATGAAAAAAGTTATAAAAAAATCAACCTTGTTTTTAATGGAACTTTTATAAAAGATGTATTGCTGCCCAAATACTCAATATATATATATATATATATATATATATATATATATATATATATATATATATATATATATATATATATATATAGGTTGGTGCAAAAATAATTTCGTTTTCTAACATATGTTACTATATGAGAAAACGAAATTATTTTTGCACCAACCTAATATATATATTATCAACACCTATATGTTATACTTATAATACCGCATTTATTAACAAAGAAAATAAATTCCTTCGAAGAAAGGTTCTAGACGCTGCAATCATCGCTTCTTGCCAAAGTGTCAACTTACGCTCCGGATTTTTTCAAATGTCTCTTTTCTTAAAAAATCCCTTCCCAAGCCAACATCCCATGACCATAAAAATGTTTAAACTTTAAAAATAAACGGTTACTTCAAGATCTTTTATTATTTAAAATAAATGCATAAATAATTTAATTAAAATAAATAAATTTCAATAATGATTAATTTAAAAATAAATTAATATTTAAATAAGAAAATAAAAATGGAACAACAACAATAACAACATTTACTCCCATTATTTACATTACTCTGACTATTATCTTCATCTTCATTGACATATTCACAAGGACACATGGCCCAATGGATAAAGACGTTAGTTAGATCCTGTGACTACCTTCTAGTAATATAATAGCTGTCTATATCTCTGAGATGAGGTATTATGATTACTTGCATTATTTACATTATTCGGACGGTTAGCCTCATCTTCATTGACATATTCACAACGTTTCGGCCATTGTTCGTTTCAGCCTTCTTTAGATGACTGCAGTTTCGAACTGAACGTTGTAGTTCGTTCACTGGAGTAGATTGTTCTAGTTCTACGTGCCATGTCTCTTCCGGAATCGTTGTGAATATGGCAGTGAAGATGTGAGAACACTTTTATTCAATTTCGTTTATTTTACATTTAATAGTTTACACAGTTAGACCCACAGATTATGAATCTGTGTAAATCTGTCTTGTAATTCTATTATAGTTTTCCTTTCAAAAATATTTAATGCTCCAGCCTCCAAAATTATAATTTTTTTCCGAAAAAATTATTAATAAAAACAAACTATTGTAGAACAAATGAAAACCACTAATTTGATAATTTCAGGAACCTTATTTTTATCTTATAAATAAGTTATCTATTTATGAGAACCCCCCCCCCCAAAAAAAAAACAGGGTTCCCGTGCCAAACATGTTACACAAACACATTCACGCGCCATTCACCACATGACAATTTTCTTAATAAACGCCTTCCAAATTTTTGTATTTGAATAATACAGAATCACATTGCTTGTTATTTTTCCAAAAAAGGAAGTTCATTAACTTTCTTTTGCTACATAACTTCGCAATAAATAAATAAAAATTGTCCAATTTTTATAATGGATTAATGTATTCTATTTAAACATACCATCTAAATGATTGTGATAAACTTTTGTGAACAATGGATCTGTCTAAAGGAAAATAAACTAAGTATACGGTTGCGATTTTGTTTGAGGTGAGACTAGGGGGTAGGGTGCCAGTGACAATCAGCTTTAAGAATATTTCCTTGCTTTCTTAAATAATAAAAAAAAAAAAAAACTCGTAAAATTTAAGGATATTTTCCCTCATTTCGCTCCTGCTGAAATATATTCCTTATATTTACCTTGATAAAATTGCTTCAAGTAAAAAGTTTTTATTCTGTCTCCATTTTCAAATATTTCTTCTTCACGTCTTCACGTGATAGTTCGTGCTATCGTTTTATTCATTTATGTATTTAATCTGTTTGTAACTGAATTGATAACAGACTCTCACTTGATGGCGAAAAGAAACGATATGTAAAAAATGATGAGACTGATATAGAACAAAAAAAGCCGAGCGTAATTTTATATTTAAAAATTTTAACTTATTTTAAGCAATAAATTTTACTTTTACTATATATATGAAAACACTCAGACATTGGACAATATTCATGTAAATATGCACCGAAAACCAAGATGACAAATAAATACAAATGATCCAAAAATATAGAATAAATGGTTTTTCAAAATTCTAAAAAAAAAGAACTTGCATTGTCTTTTCTCAGACTTGTATTAATAAAAGAGTGCTGCCCTAATACGAGCAATACATCTACACACACACACACACACACACACACACACACACACACACACATCTATCTATCTATCTATCTATCTATCTATCTATCTATCTATCTATCTATCTATCTCTCTCCCTCCATATATATATATATATATATATATATATATATATATATATATATATAAATGTACGTAGAAAAATACAATGATGTCTGAACACGTTCCTTACAAATTAATATTGTAGTATATGCATAGATGTACACGTGTTTATATATATATATATATATATATATATATATATATATATATATAATGTGTATATATATATATATATATATATATATATATATATATATATATATATATATAATGTGTATATATATATATATATATATATATATATATAATGTGTATATATATATATATATATATATATATTTATATATATATATATATATATAAACCTAGTGAGCCAGACAAACCTACCCAGGTTTCACCTAAGCGGATCGTCAGGGAAAGCTGGCTTGCGGTTTTTTCTTTAGGCTTTGAACCTGTATCTGTGCGATTTTCTTCGACAGACTTTCATGTTTCTAGCTCTTTCTTTTTTTAAAACCTTTTTTTTCCCTCAGGATTGATTCTTCGAAACGGGTATAGTTACCTATATTTATATATATATATATATATATATATATATATATATATATATATATATATATATATATATGTATGTGTGTGTGTGTGCGTGTAGTAAGAATGAAGTAGAATGCTTAAAACAATCTAAAAGTATAAAATATAAAAGAAACTTAGGGCTTAATACTAATAATACCGAATCTGCTACCCAGAATTTCATGTAGCATCGAGACTAAATGCTTCTTCGAAGCTGCCGGGGGTGAATAGAAAAGACGATACTCCAATCACAAAATGAGTCCAACCAGCAGTAAATACAGTAGTAACACTAGGCTTTCGAACTACTATTGAAATACCATTGATAACCGAAATGAGGCACCCACCATCACATGGAGGATTCTGGCCAAATCAAGACTATACAACGGAGCCGGTAAAGGCTATAATTTGTACCTGACGAAGAAAGTGATAACCCTGCAGAAAATTGGAGTTTACTACTGAAAAAGAAAAACGAACTTATGCATGCCGGCGTAAGAATAAATATTTGATTAAAAATTCCGAAGTAGGAGTTACCTGTCACTACTATATAAGTTAATAGTTATATAGTTTTTGTAGTTTCACCCGATGATTGTTGCTGCATGAAACTCTGTGTAGCGGATATTGGTATTATATATATATATATATATATATATATATATATATATATATATATATATATATATATATATATATATATATTAGGTTGGTGCAAAAATAATTTCGTTTTCTAACATATGTTACTATGTGAGAAAACGAAATTATTTTTGCACCAACCTAATATATATATATATATGTCTGTGGTTGCAGATTTCAACCAATCGAGCGTAGTATTTTTTTTTTACATTAGACGAGTCCTTTTAGCGTTTTCATTTAAATGCCAACGAGAACGCTGAAAGTCCGAGTTAAAATACATTTTTTGAAATAAATGCATACATTCTAGGTTTATCTACAAATTTAGGTCTTCTTTTTTATGTGTCGTGGCTCTTCAGGACGTTGGGTGGTCACGGCTCTCCATTTCCTCCTGTCCCTTGTAGCTCTCAATATTTTTTGACTTTTTGTTATTTCTCCCACACCCTGTTCTGGCATCCACTTGCTTAAGCTCATTATATATTAGGTTGGTGCAAAAATAATGTCGTTTTCTCACATAGTAACATATGTGAGAAAACGACATTATTTTTGCACCAACCTAATATATCACGCATTGCTTCCTCTTTCCCTCTATCCGCCCTTTGAGTATCAGATTTTCTGAGCGGTCCTTTCTCATTACCTGTCCCAGAAATTTCAGCTTCCTTTTTCTGATGTTGTACCATTGTGCAAATTAATTGAAACAACAGCTTTAGTTTCCTTTCTTTCATCATATGGTCAGTTTTGGACCCACTGGAGTGACAGGAAGTAATTGATTTCTATTTTTCACTCAGATTAGCTCATTTGCAGTGGTGCTGTAATATGAATCTATTTTCGGAGTATGTGATGAAATTTTTGTCCTTTAAAAATATTGCGTCATTCATGATAGCATCAGATTTTTATCACGCCCAGACACTATTGTCTCGACTGTCGATTAGTTGTTCTACGGCTATTGTCCGCCATTAACTTTAGGAAGCGTACGAAAATTGTAACGCTACACGAACACACTAGGAAGCATTACCAGTGACTAAATCAATGTACTACAGACTGGCCCGGAAACTCTCCTGATTTAAATCCAGTCGAGAATCTGTGGTCAATCTGCAAGGAACGACTTCGTGGAATGGACATAAGAAGTACTAACATGTGCACTGGGTCATGTTTCATTGGAAAAAATATGAGAAAAAGTAAATAATAATGAAATTATTCGTTTTGTTTCAATTAATTTGAACAATGGTGTAAGTATGAGAAAAAAGTTATCTCAAAGCCCTTTACAACCTTAAGCGTGGCAAGCAATTAGACCATAATTATTAGATTTCATCAGTAACATAATACAGGCGAAACCCTTCCCAAATCCCACTTTATTTTTTGTTTCTTGCTGAGAAAGAACATAGGCTTGTCATTGGCAAAACAGCTTCTTCCTCAGAACTGTTATGATTTTTAACATTTTTCCCATCATGCTTCTGTTTGACCCAAATGCCTAATAATGGACAATAAATCGTATTAGTCGTATTAGGTTGGTGCAAAAATAATGACGTAATAATGTCGTTTTTTGACGTAACGTCAAAAAACGACATTATTACGTCATTATTTTTGCACCAACCTAATATTATCAATGTAATTATTTTGTTGATTTTTATCTCGAGAATTATTTTCATCAGCTTACATACCTATATATATATATATATATATATATATATATATATATATATGAAGAAATATAGTTTTAAGATGTGCAATATTTACGGGATAAAGTGCTCAAAATCAGAGATAGAGCATATGCAAATATAAATATAAAAATGAACATTGAAGTCAACACTGAGAGGCGACAGGCTGTTTCATGCTAGACGCGATCCACTGTGTCATGGCACAGGGGATAAAGGCGTTAGTTAGATCCAGTGACAGAACCCAAAGAGTGTGTGTTCACTACCTGGGTAAGGCGGTGGATAACTTGGATACGGGAATTGACAGGAGATAACTGATATCCATTAGACATGGCACGCGGAGCTAGAACAGTCTACCCCAGTGAGCGAAGCGTTCAGTTCGACATTCCAACCACCTGAAGAAATCCGGAGCGTAAAACGGCTGAAACGTTGTGATAAATATGGTAACAAATATGAGGACAATATTCCAAATAATGTAAATAGTGTTAAACAGGTTTGTTTAAATAATTAGACATACTATATGCGTCTATTTTTATTCTAATCCTTTCGAGTACACGAATCAATTTCATGGTAGCCGTATGAAATTGACTAAGAAAAATACCAAAGTTTTCTCTCAAATAATTTCTATTTTCCCGAGTACTTTCAGTTTCATCTGAGAACATCGTCAGGGAGTTAAATTGTCAGTGGATGTCTATACGCATTTCTGTAAATTCAAAGCATTTTTGCTATTCGTTTTACTGCGGTTTTTATCGTTCTATATCAATTTCAAGTTCACGAGGCTTTTTTTCCTTGCAACTTTGGTGTTTCTTAATTATATATATATATATATATATATATATATATATATATATATATATATGTATGAACTTTTCTACCAAAAAACATTTAAGAACTTTATTACTTTAATTCTCGTATATAAAAGGGCTTCTATGATTTTAACTTCATGGTTATCATTTGGATTTAATATAGATGTATCTTCCACTAATATCTGACTGAATGGAGAATGTTGACATGAGTGTGCCATTAAATTCTGTAAGATGCTCATCCAATTGAAATGTAATTATTCTCCTGAGCATCATATATATATATATATATATATATATATATATATATATATATATACAGAAGGTAACCAAATAATTCATGGCCGATTTTAATTAATTAGTAAAAAAGCTATACAGCAAATTTGACATATCGTTAGTTCTCAAAATAATCCCTATAGTCACCCAGAACGTTTTGTTTACTTGTATCCAGCCGCGCGATGCCCTGGTGGTAAAAAAAAACAAAGATGTCTTTGACGGAAAGAAATTTGTGACCGCCTGACGCACGTCTGCCTAATTTGCGAAGGAGTTCCCACGAAGGGAATGGGGGAGGTGGTAATCTTTAGTTGCAATCTTCGGATAGTAAGGTCGATAGCACAGTGTCTCTTAGCCAAATCACCGTATGTTAAACCCGGCTACTGCCACAAGAGGATTGGAATTGTCTTTGAGGAACAGTACAGCCTTGCGATTAACCAATGTTAGTTCCTTCTGCTCCAGAGCCTGTTGCAATAGCTGCGAGTAGAGGTCTGCAGGGATGATTTTGAGCGTTAGTAGCAGCTCGTAGTGCAACACTTGTCGGCTAGTCCACCAGAGATATAGCATGAGCAGAGCTGTAGACGTGGTCTTGTGGCATGAGGCACACTTGGGGGTGTCATACAGAACCCACTTTTCGTTGTTGGTGAGCATTTGATCAAATATGGATGGTTTGTGGTGAGGAGGAATCAACGAGAAACAGGCTGTCACTGGATGTTGCTTGTTGGCTTCCAAAAGTGTGTAGATTACGCACTTGCTCAACTTGTACGTGTTTTCTATACGCTGCATCTGAAGTCTGACTGATTCATCAGAAACCTTGAAGCAGTCGGAAGCTCACCATAGTTTTGACTGTTGTCTATCTATCTATCTATCTATCTATCTATCTATCTATCTATCTATCTATCTATCTATCTATCTATCGCTTCATAAGTATTTTCCTCATATATATATATATATATATATATATATATATATATATATATATATATATATATATATATACAAGTATAGAATTGGTGTATACGGAATAAATTCCAATATCCAACAATTACTATTCTTAAAAGAGTGCTCAATTTTAAAATGGTTACTTTTTTAATTTTAATTTCAAATTTTATCGTACAATTTAATATTTATTAGTTAGAATAGATTCTGAGTCTGTCTATATTTCTGAGATGAGGTATTATGTACAGTATTTACATTCTATTTAAGTATAACCCCAAATTTAAAGCATATAATAGTTATTATAACCTTACTTCGTTGTCAAGTTTTTGGAATTCTCGTATACTTTTGATTGGTCATTCCAGCTCATGTAACAGCGTTTCCCCTTACGAGGGGTGGTTAATTAATTTGAACCTTTAAAAACCTTTATTTTACAATCGACATGCAACATCCTCACTTGATAAGACACCAGAAGTGTTGAAACGAAATGGCTATTTTTGTAGTGATTTTATAACATATTTATGTTATAATTTTTAAATAAATAATTATATATATATATATATATATATATATATATATATATATATATATATATATATATATATATTATATAACTCATTAGCTGTTTCTATGTAAATCCACTCATATATATTTATCTATTATTATCTATTATTGCTATATGAGTTTTTCTTATATATACCATTTAATCGTTAGCTATCTGTCTCTGAGTAAATCTGCTCATATCTTTCTATCTATATAGTTTCACATTATTCATATATCTCACGTTCTATCAGTATATTTTAACTTTTTTTAAAACTCTCTATCGATCGCCCGATCTATCCATTACTACATGTTTTTTTTTGTATATATATATATATATATATATATATATATATATATATATATATATATATATATATTCAGTTTGCTAATTATCTATCTGTGTGTCTCTATGTAAATCTGCTTATACCTATCTTCACTTTGTTCATGTCTATCTATTTTTGAATGAAATGCATGATGTAACATTAGATACAAACGCGTGTCTACTCAGAAAAATACACATAAACTAATACATAGCAAAGAAGGACAAAGCATAAATTAAATCACATTTTTTGTATACATGAGTATGTATTTGTGCATTCGAGTTTGTGTTGGAAGGTTTTTTCATTCGAGTATAAGGTTGCTTGCCTCTGAATGAACGTATCTATTTTTGCTGCCCCTGATGATTTAACTCTAATCTTCGCGCATCCATTTGTTTTCCCCAAATACCAAAGCTGAGTTAACAGTGGGACAAATGTCGCTCGCAATATATTCCTTTCCTGTCCGCTTTATGTGCGCTGCTGACTCTCCGAGTAAATCATTGTTTGTCACGTCGCTGCCATACTGAGTTGCATTTCTTTCTCTCTGCGACCCGTGCTAACTCGATCAAGTTAATCTCCATTTTCAGTGACGAACCAGGAAACTGATCGATTGAAATCATAGGAATATTTCAAGATGAAGATCAATTAAACACTGGTAATCAATACATTTATTTTTAATTTCATTTTTGTGAGATAGTAATTTTGTTTGCAAGATGTATGCTTAACTCGGACGTTATAGGCATGCAAAGTTTGATAAATACCTTCTTTTATGTGTCGTACCCTTTCAGAACGTAGGGGATAATGGCCCTCCACCTCTTCCTGTCCCTTGTAGCTCTTAATAAGCTTTTTCTTTTTGTTGTTTCTCCCAAACCCTGTTCTGCCATCCACTTGTTCAAGCCCATCAAGTATATTACGCGCTGTTTTTCTCTGCTCCCACCCTGTCTCGTGAGCATCAGATTTGACAATCCCCCCTTTCTCATTACGTATCCCTCCACTGCCTCTTCCTGATGTTATGCACGTCTCCTTTTTGTTTCCATTATTTCCTGTTGCTCGCATGTTCGGCCCATGCTATCCTCAGCATCTTTCTGTAGAACCACATTTATGTTGCTTCAAGTCTTTTCTTCATCTTTGAGGAGATTGTCGAAACAGACAAATACAGGAGGACAGATATCACGTAACAGTTCAGTATTCTTTTCTTTGCTTCCAACGAAACTTTTCTATCTCTCAATACGCTCCCTAGCATTTTGGAATTCATCCTTGGCCATCCTAATACGTCTTCGGATCTCAGTGTCGCACTTTCCGTCTTCTGTTAGAACGCTTCCCAGATATTTAAATCTATGTACCTGCTTGATTTTAGTATTCCCGACCTATAATTTGTAATTATGGACTGGTCATTTAGCTGATGACCATGCACTCTGTCTTTTTTGTAGTTTATGCTTAGTCCTTTCTTCTGGCTTTCGTTCGCTACCTTCTGTAGGAGGTTCCTTACCGTGTCTGCTGTCAGCACTATATTATATGCATATCTTATATTGTTAAGATTGTGTCCGCTAGTAATGAATCCTTTTAGGACTTCTAATTCTCTCAGAATTGCCTCGTTGTTTAAGTTGAATAAGTCCGGTGAGAAGACACATCCTTGTCTTATAGACCTTTCTATTTTTGTATATGTGTTGAACTCATTTTCTGTACGTATGAAGTTTGCTGCCAGTATAGATTCTTCATTATTCTAATGTCTTTCCCGAATATATCAAGGTTACTGAGCAGCTGTAACAGATCTTTGTAACCTACCCTTGTCAAACGCTTTTGCGCAATTTATAAAACACGGTAACATGTCCTTCTGCATTTGCATTGCTCTTTCTGAAAAAATTCAGAGCATAAATATCACGTTCCTTGATTCCAGTGCCTTTAACGAATCCACCCTGTTCTTGTCCAATCTCAGGTCTGATTCTGATGCGCGCTTTATTTATAAGAATTCGGATGACGAGTTTTATTACCCATTAGGCTGATTGCACATTGGCCGACTGGGATCTTTAGCCTTGTTTGGCGACCAAGTTTAGATGAATGACAATTTTTAATCCCAAACAAGTTTGACGTGAGGCTAGTGACTCCACCGTGTAAAATTCTACAGTAGCTTCGCGTAAATAACCTTCTATAAATCCACTTGTCTTTCTCTCCTGCTATGGGCTAAGTAATCAGTAACTCATTATTATCTCCAAAAAATCTAAAAACATCTTCTGACTTTAAATAACCTGCCAAAGGTTGATAATTCATAAACAACGAATCAGTCAATCTACAGCAGCAAAGCGTATAATGGTGAGGCTGATAACCCTTAGAGCTTATAATACATAAATACTTTTAATTTGTTTGACCTTAGTCCAGAGTAAAGTCCAGAATCCAAATTTTAAATGCAATATTTTTTCTTCAAGCTTTTCTTTTATAAACTCCTGTAAAATTCTGGCATTCTCTCGGTAGTAAAGCCTGATCAGTTTGATAACGTGAAATTGGCAGCTGATCTAAAAAAAAAAGACCTACAATATATTGTTAACTGGGGCAAAGAATGGCTTGTTAATTTTAACGCATCCAAAACGAAACTTCACTCTATTAATCCCTCGCTTCCCATTAGTATGGCTGATAATAACCTCTATAAGAGTGACTCGTTGCGCCTTCTCGGGTTAACATTCTAGGCTGGTATAAAGTGGAAAGGTTATATTGAATCCATTGCTTAGGTCTGCTGCTAAGAGAATTGGTTCACAGTGTCGTGCTAGTCAATCTTTTCTCCTGAATCTATCTTATATATTTGTAAGTCGACTATTCATCCATACTTTGAATATTGCTACCAATTCTGGTCCGTGCTCCTTCTTTATATCAAGAGATTCTTCATAAAATCCAAAGGAGAATCAGCAATATTATTAGTCTTGATCTGGATCCTCGGCTTCAATCGCTTTCCCACCTCCATAAAGTATTTATAGAAAAGGCAAAGGGAAGCATCCCTTTGCCTTTTCTATAAATACTTTCATAGTAATTGTTTGAATGAGTTCTTCGTTATGGTAAATTTAAAGCGGAGTACTAAATTGACGGCAAGGTTTCATCAATTTACAATTGAATTGGTCAGATGTAACCGTAAGTTCTATGCTAAGAGTTTCTTCTACCGCACTTCTCAATTGTAGTACTATCTTCTGCCTCCATGCATTCCGGCCAACTTTGATCTTCAAAAATATTAAATGAAATGCCAATCGTTATCTACTGTCTTTCTTATTACTGTTTTATTGTTCTTGCTACTTCATAATGTTTTCTCTTTTCTAATTTTCTCACACCCAATAACCGCTTGTGTCTTAGTGGCTGTACTCCCTTGCTTTGGTTAAATTTGATTTAATGTAGACAATTTGTACCTTCATCAATGATGAGTATATTGCAGATGAACAAAACGTTGTGTCATCGGGTTCAAGTTGCTCAGAATGAGTTTGAAGAGACTTCAATTACATATCCACCAGCTTTGTCTGATATGAGGCCAATCGACGCGTTTATGTGACGTGCTGGATAGGTTTATTTACTTGCAAGGTCTTGAACCTACGACTAGCACGGATCGGTGGGCATCCTTTCGAGACATCATAGCGCCGCATGATCTGACCATTTGTAGAATCGATAACACATTGAATTGCTGAAATTCGACGGGATTGAGAGTCTCCTAAACGATACTCGTCTATTTACTTTTGGCACGTCTATGTACAGAGGGTCTCAAAAATGCACCTAAAGAATTTCTCTTCACTCCTCTAAGGGAATGTTATATACAGTACCTATGAATGCTATAGTGGTTTACCTACTTCACGCCGCTGGCGAGTATTGTATTTTGTTGATCTTATAAAGATTACCATTTCATTTCAACCTCCATTTTGGTTATTCCTCATTCAGTAACCCTCTCTAGATTACAACACTTTCTTTCTTTCTTTCTTTCTTTTATATACCGTACCTATGTACACTAATGGGTATGTTCCAATCCTCATACATACGGTGGACACTATTGTAAGTGGGGCTAATATGCTGTCTAAGTTGTCCGTCACTAGCAGTGGTTTACCTACTTCACGCCGCTAGTGAGTATTGTATTTTGTTGGTGTTATAAAGATTACCATTTCAGTTCCAACCTACGTTTTGGTTATTCCTCATTCAGAAATCCATTCTAGTTAAAAATAGAGACTATTGTTGTTTTTTGTTTATCAACATATCACCGTTTTTTAATATTGAAATGTAAATATAAATTTTCAAATTTTATAATTAATTCAAGAGAATGACATTATTTCAGAATAAAAATTATAATTACTTGGCTGCTTTTTCTAAAGCAAATTATCTTACAAAATTAAATGAGGAATGAAAACTTAAAACATGAGATTAGTCATAGCATATTGTTTTTTTAAACAATGCATGTCATGTCATCAATTTTACAATAAATATGCATCTTTGATATTTTTTATAAAAAAATATTGCTTATATTTTTACTATAAAAATATATTTTTACGCTTTCTGAGTTTTTTTTTATTTTAGTTTGTGGGGGGGGGCAATATTTACCCATAGCTGTGATCCTAACAGCTGCTACCACTCCCGAACAGCACTGGATCTTTTCAGTTTAAAGAAAATCTTACCACTGTAGGGTATGTCTTTTTTTCTTTTGAACACGTTAGTTTGAAAACGTCGAACAACTTGTAATACCATTTGCGTTGATTGTCAAAATCTTACTATTTTAATTAGTTTAGGGTCAGAACCTTTCAAAATTTATGTAGCTGCATTAAACCAAGGGAGAGTTCATTATCTAAACCATCTGAAGTATTGTTTAAATAAGAATTTCTTTCTGAGTGAAAACCATAATTTAACTCTTTAAATGTTATTCTGTTAATTGGAGTTACATTTAAAATCCTTTCTTTTTAGTTTCAAAGCGTCGGTGTGTCATCTGCGAAGATCATTTAGGCATTGACTTTATTTATTTCGATACCAATATATTATTTTAATTATTTCACAGTCTGAACAAGAACCTTTCCAAATTTCTTGCTATTTAACTATGTTCCCCACGAAACAGGTCATGATCTAAGTCATATACAAATACTGAAGGAAAACGGATTACTTTACAAATAGTTTTAAGTTAGTACTTAAAATGTTTGTGTTTATTTTTAGGTTATATAGCCGGCCACTCCTATTCGGGGATACCGATTTACTAGGGCGGCTAAGCAATCCCTATTCCAGACGCCTGCTCAAGTGCATTTTTATTTATTCAACACCCACAGAGCCAACTTGTTTCTACTGCAACTATGCTGAGCAGACCTTAGTTACAGTTTCTAGAAAATATGGTGTTATCTAGCGTGATCAACAATTTGAACAAGACCAGCAGGCTCAAGCCCTCGGACACGATGACTTATGACTTCGTGCTAGCAGAGTTATCGACTGCCTCCAAGGGTTCCGTCTACCCAGTTTCACTCTCAAGGCCTGTGTCAACCGGTAGTTTGGTTTTTAGGCACTTTCCAAAGTTGCCTCACGCTGTGATCG
>OZ010590.1:92159547-92284547 GCA_963932145.1 Acanthosepion lycidas
TGCCCACAAGCAAACAAACCCAGGATAAAATTCTTAAATACAGAGTTAGATTTCTCATTTCTTGATGTGGCGTTTGTTTTCATCTCTCGTTAACAGTTGAACATGCAGTGAGTCTTTTCCAATTTTTGGTGCATAAAGACGTGAACGGAAATGGAGGCGTACGTAACGTAGGGTAGGCATTGGCCCCGGTCGGTGAAAAGCTAGTTGGGGGTCACGTTGCATGTTTACAGACAACTGTTTTATCTTGCTTCGTAAAATATCACGTTTATATTTAAATAATCTTTTATTTAGAAAAAATATGGCAAACTGGATTTTTTTGTAACGTGTTTCATAAATACTGTTTGTTTATATATAAAATTATACAAAATTATATATCGTTATATCATCAACATTTATTTAAATTTCCAGACGTCATACAGATGTATTTCAAGACATATTTATTGCAATCTATTTTGTAAATTCCTGCTTTAGTTTTAATGATTTTATTATTTTATTTTCTGTTGATTAAATCTCTCTCTTTTTTTTTAAGTTGTTGCGACATTTTTTTTCTTAAGATTGGATAAATGTTTTTTGTTTGTGGTCGTCATTAAATTGATAGCCTAGTCTCATGTGTTTCGGAAATCTTACCAAATCCACAAATTACAAAAGATCTTATTTGAGGGACAAAATTCAATAAAAGCAATAAAAAGAGATATAATTAAAAGTGACTGTTAAGGGGTCCACCCCTTTTTACACAAATGGACTCACCCAGTATATACATATATTACTGTTACGGGAAGACCCGAGAGTAAGACGAGAGCAAGACCGAAGAGTCGAGTCCAGAGTAAAAGGTTGTAGGTAACCTGGAGAGTGAGGGGTGAGGTAACAGCGTTGTAGGAGTCACAGTGAGCGAGCACGTAGACTCAGTAAGAAGTCATACAACGATACTTCAATACCAAAGACTATATATATATTTTGCTACTAACCCGTATTCCTGGAACTACTAACCTGCTTTACCAGTTTGTATTATTACGTTAATACATTATTTTCATATATTCATTCTTGGCGTTTGTTATTTATTGGTACCGGATTTCAACCCAGGATCCACAACAGTAACAAAAAAGGAAAAACAATTAGCGTAGTTTTCAATTCTTTTTCTATCTCTATTCAGGAGATCGGCGATCATGCTTTTCCTACCTTGATTAACTCTTAGTAAATGTGTTTTCACTATCTCTTCTAATCTCTGTTTTGTCAACCAAACTACACAAGGCCAATGGGTAGGTTATCCTCTGCCCCCTTTACTGTCAATATACCCCGTGAGTATCAGACTTTCTTCATCATCTGCCTTATAAATTTCAACTGTCTATTTCTATTGATAAGTATAAGTGTCCATTTTGTTTCCATTTTCTCTAGAACTTCGACATTGCTCACATGTTCAGTGCATGGTATTCTCAGAATTATTCTGTAGAACCACGTATCTGTTGTCTCAGTTCTCTTCTTCGTCTGTGAAGGTAATTGTCCAGCATTCACTGCTATATAGGAGGACCTATATTATATTACAGTTAAGTACTTCTTTCTTTGTTACTAACGAGATTTTCAGATTTCTTAATACTTTGCTTAGTTTTTCAAAGGCATCTTGCAGATCCCAATCCACGTTCGGATTTCAGTTTTGCATTTTCCGTCTTCTGATAAAACACTTCTTAGATATTTAAATGTTTAGACTTGGTTAATTTTGGCATTTCTAATTTGTAATTCACATGTTGGGTCACTTCTTTTTGCTGGCAACCATCCATTTTGTCGTCTTACAATTGATGGTTAGTCCTTTCTTCTCGCTTTCCTTTGGTACCTTCTGTAGGACGTCCTGCATTTTACTTTTTGTGTCTACTATCAATCTCATGTCATCTGCATATCTAATGTTGTAATGATTTTGGCCGTTAGTAATAAATCTTGTGGAAATTCAAATTTAATCAGTGTAATGTTTGAATAATCCCACTGAGAAAACATAACCTTGTCTTACACCCATTTTGACCTTTTCTAAATTTACTGAATTCTTTTTCTATCTCTACACAAGCGATTTGCCCACAGTACAAATTATAGATTATTCTTATATCCCTCCCAAAATATTAGCCTACCTCAATAGTTGCATCTGTTGTTTTTTTTTAAGTTGGCAAAACGAGATTAAAAACAAAAATAAAATATAAAAGAACAATATAATAAGGTAACCTTGTATCGCTAATATCTTCTCAGAAGTCGATCGAAGGAAGTTAATTTTTTTTTTGCACAGACTAAAATGGTAATATGAAAAATAAAATACACGCGTATCAGTAACATATTGAGACGAGTATATCTTTCCAAATAAACGGATATTATTTTTTTGCAAAAATATCACCTTCAGAAATCCCTGGTTGTTAGGATTGAATTTGATCAACTTTTGCTGAGTAAGGAGCAATAATAAGTTCACACATTCCATTTTTTTTTAAATCTTTTTCTCTTTATTTCTAATCTGGTATCGAGAAATAACGTAGTTTTTTCTCCTTTTTGTTTCCTTTGAATTTTGTCCATTTTTATTTCTTTAAATAAAAAAAAGAAAGATTCAACGTAAATAACTTTGAAAAAACTACGCATATATGAATTAATTAATATGGACAAATTGATATTAATGAAAGCCTAATATTTCCTGTTCGGAAACGGCTAATTTCAATTAAATAGCCTTTTATTTACAGGCAAACTATTATACTCATATATGTAGTTATTATCACAGCGTTTCGGCCAGTAAACCAACACTTTAATCCATTACGTTTTTGTTCCAAGGGATAATTCCGAGGGGAGAACTTGAAGTCTTAAACCTATCCTGGCTGCTGTTGACCACTGTTACTATTTGTCAGTCTTGACTCTACTCATTGAGGATGTTGCCGCTGAAGCAATGCTGTGACACATCTTTCTTTCTTTATTTATTTATCATATCATATTGGTTTCTATATTGTAATCTTCTGAATTTGGTGACATAGTATTTGCGAGTTGAATCATTGCGCCAGACCGTGTGTACCTGAACACAGTAGAAAAGATGTGAGTAATAACTGATCAGTACAAAATAAAAACGAGATATCCCTCGACATGAACATTTATAAATATATAATGATGAAACTATAGTATTAAGTTATGCTATATATGTAGAGGAATAAGTGCGATAAAAGCGAAGAAAGCAGTAATCTTCTAACACAGCTCTACAAACTTTAACTAATTTTATTATTGAGTATTTGTTTTCTTTCAAGTTGAAAGAAACGAATTACAAATGTCTCCACGAAACAAAATCTCAAAAATATTTTGTTCTTGTTTTTAGAACAGAACATAATTAATTGCATTAGTACGATAGAAGAAACAGAATGGGTCTATGTAAGGAGAGTGTCACGTATTCACGTTGTTTTATGAATACGTATAATTTTTCAGAAGTCAGCGAACAGGAGCTGTGTTATGAATACTATTAAAATATTGTCTACATAATTCCTATCGAATGTTTTAAAGTGTGCTTAATATACTTCAAAATTGCGAGGTTATTGAAGGAAGTTAATCAATAAATATGTGATGATTGAGTAATTAATTATATGAAAGTTGTGAGATATCAGACGTGAACCAAACAACAACCACGGTCCAAAGGTTTATCGAAAAACTGAAAGCTGAATACTAATTCTGCGAATTTACGCAATCGTATTTGTAACAGAGAAATAGACTCTAGGGAGCTAAAAATTAAATTTACTAGTCTAAGAAGTTTATTGGTTATTAAATATTTTACCAAATTTTTAAATATATGTTTTTAGGATGGAAAATATTGTTAATAATTTTCTGGCGTGTTCTCTCAATTTTCTTAGCAGATAACAAACATAGTTGTCTGAAATTTCAAAAGTTAAGAGCGTTTGACATACCGCCGCTGAGTCTGTTTCATGCTTGAACGCAGTCTTCAGGCTCTGTTTGTTGTGTGTCATATATGCTGATTAATGGTGCATTATGATTAGCAAGGGCTATTCTATTGCCTTTAATAACGTTATATTGATAACATAATTGACATTGCTACCCATAATGCACGATTTTCCAGTATATATTAATAGTCGAGCCGAAACAAAGCAAACACGGCTTAAAGATTGCGTTCAAGCATGAAATATATATATATATATATATATATATATATATATATATATATATATATATATATATATATATATATATATTTCGTGTCATGCTTTTCATGCTTTAAGACAGCAAATGGCAACCCCCGGACCCCAAGGCGACATGCGGCCCGCGAAGGATTTTTGTAAGGCTCACCAACTTACCAACTGGACACTAGTTAACTAGTTTGTGAAGCAAGTGGCACAAACATATTAGTTGGAGTTAATCGACTTAAAATGCGACGAATTTTTAAAATCAAAATTTAATTCTGAATCATCTCAGGACTTCTATAAGAAATAGGTTTTGCCAAGCGGATGATTTAAAAACAGATTTACAATGCGAAAATCATTCTATCATTATTTGGAGGTACAAATGCTTGTAAAGAACTTTTCGGAAAATAAAATTTAAGAAAAAATGTTGAGTGATGACCTCCTGGATAATATTTTGCTCCTGTTATCGACAAATATTTCACCTGATGTGGAAATGTTATCGAGCAATATACAGAAAGAAGCGTCTCATTAAATTATTTGCCATTTTTAACTGCATTTTGTTTGTAGTAAAGAATTTTCTTTTTTTTTGTTGTTGTTGATTGTATTAGTTGTTATCCAGTTATTTCTGCAGTAAAATAAGGAACTTTGTTTTAAATAATATAATATTAACTTGGTTGTTTTTTCTTTAAATCTCTAGCCCAAGGCCACCTTCTGGACTGAGCGGTCAGAGGTCGAGATAAGTTATTATAGTACATTTGATTCTATGGCCTTCCTCCGAGACACTGCATAGCTCTCTGGTCCGCTCTCTCAAAAATGTTGCCAACCCCTGTTTTAGGACTTCATTTGATTAAAATGATTTTAACGTTGATTTAATTACATCTGCGCACGAAGGGAAGACGATGCTGAAATTTCAAACTGTTAATTTAAAAAAAAAATATTTCGGTATATTTTAGCCAATTATATTTAATTTTCTTTTCTTTTTGTTTATGTTTCTATCCCATTTGTCAATAAGAAGCCCACATTTTAATAACAAATAAATCTACAAGGAAAGGTGAACATGGACGTGCTGAATTTTATCTTATGCTCGATTTTGTTTATTTTATCTAATACCTGACCTTGTTAAACAGAGTTGAAAATAAATTAGAATTCACCTACGGCACAGAAACAAATATATCTTTATTGTTTCTAGATGTTACGCTACAGCGTATTGACAATGTCTTAAAAGTAAGTGTCCGTCGCAAATCCACTATTAAAAATCATCTTATTAATTTCTATTCTGATTGCAAAATAAAATCCGGAATAATTTTCAGATTCTATTTAAGAGCTCTCAGAATTTGTAGCCGTCAAAATTTTGATGAAAAGGAGAGATACAATGAAAATAGTTTTAAACTTTAATTATTTCATATTCAACAAAAGGATCGTATTTCAAAATGGAAGACATTTTACTAATTGCCATTCAGACGTAGAGTTTTACTGAACGCGGTATGTGATATGAACGTATGAGGTTAAAATTGAAGATTACAAAGATATGGTGGATAGATATGAATTGATCTTAGACTTAAAAGAATTACAATTGTGGAGTTCTGAGAACCTTTCGGGGTAGAAGGCCACTTTTTACATAGGGGCTAAGGATGATCAAATCTGGTGGACGTGGCAAGATGGATTTTAGCTACAAAGTCTGAGTTAGTGGCATTTATGATACTGGCTCATTGGGACATTTGTCCTAGAAGTAGCAATGGATCAGCGAGTGGGTGGGCATGGTTAATACGTAAAAGTTTTGAATAAGTTATTTTTAAATGTTCCGTTGATTATCGAGAGGCATTCGCACAAAACGTTTTATCCTTTGTCAAATTATAATTTAACTAATCCGAATGCTTTCTATCTGTTTAGGTATTTCAACTATTTAAGTGCGAATTCAGCATAAAAGGCATATATATATATATATATATATGGGTGCGTGTATAAACTTCGATATGAATCTGACGGAATGTTAAGAGAATGTATTAAGAAAACATATATATATATGTTTAAATACGTATATATATATATATATATATATATATATATATATAGAAAGTATTAGGAGAATTACTTAAATATAATTACTTAAATATATATATATATATATATATATATATATATATATATATAGAAAGTATTAGGAGAATTACTTAAATATAATTACTTAAATATATATATATGTATTTAAACATATATTATTAAATATGATAGACAATGAATGTCTATTATGTCTGATCTTGAGTCGTTCTCATGTTCGTATATTTGCTTTAATTTGTGGTTAAAATAAAGACAAAAATTATGCAACTTTAGGATATTTTTTATTAAGTTGGTCGTAAGAATTCGGCTCACGTGAGCCATCATCAGAGTAGTTATATAGACATGAAACAAAGATATCCACCGTCAAAGATGATATTTTGAAATAGAAAATTGCTATGCGACGTTGACGATCGCTGAATAGCAGATCGTAAGTTCAAGATGCGGTTCTATGACGTCATACCACGCGATAGACCGAAGTATTATAACAGAACCAATGTCTAGATGCATTGTAATGTGTTTTGTCTGGTTTGAAATGTAATTTTGTCGAGTGTGGGTTGCTTCGTTTTAATGTAGATGGTCTCAAATATCTGAAGGTTCTTTTTAATGGGTGTATGTGTGAGTATTGTTGTGTTATCAACTAAAATCTGTTGAATATTATGTACACGATTTTCTAAGAAATATTGTTTAATAGAACTAAGATCAAAAAGGTGACAGTTAATTATAAGTGAGGATGTGGTTGTATGTAGCGGTTTTATTATTAGCATCAGCGATAAAAGCTCTGAACGGGCATGTAAATTGATACACTACATTGGTTTTTATAGAGGATTTACGTCAGAACGGCTCATGATCAGATATAATAGACATTCATTGTCTATTTAATAATATATGTTTAAATAATGATTGGCTGCCCCAATACACTATATATATATATATATATATATATATATATATATATATATATATATATATATTATAAAACTGCTTATTTCTAGATATCTATCAGTTTATAAATATATACATATATATATATATATATATATATATATATATATATATATATATATATATATATATATATATCTGTGTGTGTGTAAATAAAGCCAGATATTAATCTGACGGAACTTTAAGAGAATTTAGTAATAAGAGTATATATATATATATATATATATATATATATATATATATATATATATATATATATATATATATATATAGCGAGAGAGAGAGAGAGAGAGAGATAATATTATTGGTAAATATACACATACATATGCAAAATATATAAATATATATACATGCATACATACACATACATATATATTTGTATTAAAAAAATATTCCAAGAGGATAGAATCCAGGTAGAACTCAATGTCCAGGACAGAGTAAGGATATAATAAAAAGGCTTAAACACTAATATTTCATGGTCATAATTTATTCCATTGGAATCGTAAATACGACCCAATTCATCAGGACTACAAATTCAAAAATTTTCGCAATGGATTTGTATACAGCTGACAGTTTAGATATTTCTGAACGGGCTTGGCGGCATGCATGGCAAGCATATGAAAGTATCGTTATATGATATATGATATATATATATATATATATATATATATATATATATATATATATATATATATATATATGCTGGTTAATAGATATACATGAGCAATTTTAAAATAAACATAGAAATATGAAAAGATTAGATAGATTGATTGATGGTTTTACAAATAAATTTTATAATCTACGTAGAGATATAAATATGAAAAATTTATATAGGTACATAGAGAAAGTCTATGGAATCAATGGTAACAGACTAAGGTATTTATAAACAGTTAAATAAACAAAGCAACATTTGATATCAGTTTACTGATGACATGACTGTATAGTTGAAGATAGAATGAAAGAAAGAAAAAATAGAGAAGGAAATGATGTACACGGAAGTAGATATATAGGTAGGTAAGTAGATAGATAGATATGAATAGGCATAGATAGATAGATAGATATAGGTAGAGATAGAAAGATAGATAAATAGACATATGCAATGGAATCAATCTTAAGAGACTATGGTACTATGGGCAGTTTCATATAGAAAATATAAAATTTTGAGAGGAATAATTGTGATTTGATGGATGTTTAAATAACAATGGTGGACTTGGTATTTGAATTTCCAGGAAGTCTTTTAGCACCTTACCAATTAGTAGCGCACAATCAATCGATTACTTAAAACTTACGATCTTGCGTCAGATCTTTACAGAAAGTAAGTCAATGACTGGACAATTGATCAGAAATTAGAAAGGGAAAAACAGGAAGAAAGAGAAACTGAAAGCTAATGATAAAACGAGTGATAAATCAAGAGAGAGAGAGAGAGAGAGAGAGAGAGAGAGAAAGATAAAGAAATGTATGCAAAGAATATTGTTTATTGATTAAACGATATTATATAAACAAATTATTTACTTATAGTATCAACACCAACGATTTTATGATTTCTTTTTTTGCCTCCATATTTATTTTCTTTTTTATTTATTTTTAAATATCTAGATTTATCTGATGTCGCTGTGATGCACAGAGGAATTGTAAATGTGGTCATTGCAGACGTCATCGAATGATAATCTCAATATTTGTATTTTTATGTCTTCGTTGATGCTTTGAATTGGATTTCCTTTGATTATATCATGTGACTTTCTCCAAACTGGTGACGATAGAAACTATGGCTTTCAAATTCTATATTTATTTGTTCTTTCTTTCTTTCTTTTTTAAATTATATGATAATGTCACCAGGAAACTGATATTAAATGTAGATTTGTATGTATGTATGTATGTATGTATGTATGTATGTATCTATCTATCTATCTATCTACGAACGGCTGTTAAAAAGTTCTCCACCAAAATACCTTCCCTCGTGGCCGGGGTATGTATCTGTGTCAGTGAATGTCTTTCGCATCGAGGCAATTAACTCACTTGTACTAATTTCCACTATAACAAACCAATTAATTTTTATTCACTTCAAGACAAGAGAATTTTATTCTTTTCATATCGACCTTTTTCGTTTTCTTTTACATAAACTCATGAAAACAAACTGAATTCAAAATGTATGTATGTAAAATGAAAAAGAATACTATGTCACGTGTGAAGAAAAAAGCTTTTGTGAAATAATTTTAAAACTTGAATTTCAATCCTACCTTAGTTAAATACTCTGGATAATTCTTTATATTTCATTTGATGACACAATTGCAATTGAAGTCATGAAAAATGTTTTGGTTCATATATGCTTTGCTAAAATAAATGAATTTCAAGTAATTAGTCAATTATAATTCTTAGAATGAGAAAAAACAGTACATATAAGAAAATACGGAATAAGCTCGTATATTTGTGCGGCCAGTGGATGATGCACAAACAGGTGGTCGACGCCTACAAATAATTCTTAGGAATTTCAGTAGATACGAAAAACTTTTTTATAGTTCTGTACAAACACGGCTCCAAATTAAATAAGTGGCTTCTGGATCCTGATTGGATACGACAAGTCACGTGAAAATCTCCCTACTACGTCCGCGCGATTGAACTCCAAATACCCGGAAATAGGTCAGGTCTTGGATTACTATATACATTCCCGCGCAAAACTCAAATGGCGATTCGGAGCCGACCGATAGCAATAAAATGTCTCGTCACAGTCAGCGACCAGATCTGCACCAAAACAATAAGTGAAGGACAATCGGCGAAAAACAATCAGCGAATCAAACCAGCTTCGATCAACAACATAGACACACGTACCACGACAACGCGTATGTCAGCGATAATTTTTGTACTTACAACGCCACGACGAAAGTAAGCCTTGTCTCCTCTCTCTTTCTCAAAGAATAAGGTGAAGAGTAGGCGAATGAATATGATGAAAAGAAACGGGAGAAAGAGAAAGTAGAAATGTGGGATCAATTGTAAGAAATCAGAACGAGTGGTTGTCAGCAGAAGGAAGATGTGACACCGAAATCCGAAGGCGCAGTGAGATTGCGAAAGGTGCCTTTGAAAAGCTAAGCAATGTATTAAGAAACAGAAAATGTTCGAAAGAAACAAGGGAAAGATTACTAAACTGGTGTAGTATCGATGCTCTTATAGAGCAATGAATGCTGTTCAATCTTTTCGCTGATGAAGAAAAGAATTGAGGAGGCAAAGATGTGATTCTACAGAATGATGCTAAGAATACCATAGATTGAACATGTAAACAACGACGAAGTTTTAGAGAAAATCGAAAGAAGGAGGGCACTTATATTAAATAGTTGAAATTTCTAGGACATATAATGAGGAAGAAAGGCTTGGAAAATTTGATACGCACAAGAAAGTTGATGACAAAACGAACTGAGGAAATCATCGCATATTTTACGTAAATAGATTATGTAAAGGGTTGGCATAACAAAGATGAGGAGATATAGAACAAAGACGAACGTTAATTAGAGATACAAAGGACAGGAAATTGTGGAGAGTCATGATCGCCTTCGTCCTGAAGCGACACGGCACATCGACGAAGAAGAATGAGATTATGTAAATGGTTGGTAGAACAAAGATTAGGAGATGCAGCAAAAAAACAAAATTTACTAAAAGCTACAAAGGAGAGGAAATTGTGGAGAGCCATGATCGTCCACAACCTGAAGGGAAACGGCACATAGAAAAGGTAGAATGAGATTGTGTAAATGTTTACCAGTACAGTTATTAGGAGAGATAGCAAAAAGACAAAATTTACTAAGTGCTACAAAGGACAGGAAATTGTGGAGAGTCATGATCGCCTACACCTTGAAGGGACACGGGACAGAAAAGAAGAAGAAGAATGAGATTATGTAAATGGTTGGCAAAACAAAGATTAGGAGAGATAGTAAAAAGACGAACATTAGAGATACAAATGACAGGAAATTGTGGAGAGCCATGATCGCCTACGCCTTTAAGGTACACGGGACATAGAAGAAGTAGTACGAGATTTTTAAATGGTTGGAGAACAGGGATTAGAAGAGATAGTAAGCAGGAGATTGGGACGAGTCATGAGCGCCTACATCCAAAAGAGACATAGAACATAGAAGATGCGGCGAAAGAAAGAGAGAAAGAAAAACCTTAATAGGAAGGCAGAGGGGGAAAATTGTAAATGTGAAGAAGAAGAAGAAGAAGAAGAAGAAGAAGAAGAAGAAGCTGCAATACAAGAATGAATATTGAATTAATAAAGAAATGAAAAATGAACAAAACAAAATGAATTATACGGACCAGAACAACAACGAGAAAGAATTTTTTATTCTCGTCGTCTCTAAGACTTTCCAAGCTTCCTATGATGAATGGATTCATATAAAATTGCATATTTCAAATCTTTTTATTCTACAGAGATCCATATTGCAACTTTTTCCTGACCCAAGAACGGCTAATTTACAGACGACCATCGATTTGTTCCTGGAAAATACCCAAACTATACGAAAATCTAGCAACGATAAAAATTAGTAGACATGGAGGAAGTTTCTTTGAATAAGGACAAGATTAAATGTGATAAAATGTGTGATGATTTTGTAATGTTAATCTATTTTGTCATGAAGGCATTTCCGGTTTAAAAATCGACCTTCGAAATCTTTTATTTCACCTTGAACAACTCTATTTGCACCCAGTTTAAAAGCTAAAGCAAGAATCACTGCGAAATAACCATATGAAAAAAAAAAAAAAAAAAAAAAAATAGTTGTTTTTTTTTCTTCTTAAAATCCAGAAACGTAGGATCAGTTCAGCAAAATACGTACATTGTAAATACAATCTGCTGTTATGACGATCGTCATAAAGATGAAAATCCACTTATGTAATTTGTAAATTGAGAAAATGCGAAGGATTTCAAAATAATTATCATATTCGCTGTATCATTCAGAAGAAAAAAATAGATTTTTTTTTGCAATAATTCTAATTTAATTCGTTGTTTTGTTTTGATTTGGTTTATTTTACGGCATATCAACCTCAATAGGTTATTTAATGGCGACAAGATTTTTATTGCTGGTAATATGTTTTTGCAAAAATGTATTGCTTTTAATATTTTTTACTTCAAAAATGTATTGGTAGGAATAATGCATTGCTGGTAATAATTATTTGCAAAAATGTATTACTAGTAATATTTTTTTTCCTTCAAAAATGTATTGCTGATAATATTTTTTCCTCAAAAATATATTGCTGATATTGAAACCTATTTTTGCACTTTCATCGTGTTTTTACTCCAGTTTAGGGGTTAACTATTTGTCCATAGCTGGGACCCTAACAGGTGCTACCACCTCGGTCAGGGTGGCCCTCGGAAACCACCAATTAAAAGGTGGTTCTACGCTCCTCAAACCTCCTGATCAAAGGCCTTGCTGATGGACGTAGTTTATCGTCTTACCCAGAACGCGGATATAGTTTATCATCATACCCAGGATGGTTAATTCGTTGGGTAATTCAGAAGGAAAGAGAATAGTTTCGTAAAAAGAAGCTTAATATGTTCTTTTAGAAATTATAGACCTGAAAAAAATATTCCAGAATGGATCGTTGTAATAAGATGCTTGGAAAAGAGAGGAAATATTTTGTTTTTTTCCACTCTCCAAGGCCCACATAAATCATTAGTCAATTTCTTATACGCTAGCACCAGAACACGCTCGTCCTCGGTAATACGATAAACTACATCCAACAGCAAGGCCTCTGATCAGGAGGTTTTGAGGAGCGAGGAACCAATTCCTAATTGCTGGTGTTCCCAGGTCCACTCTGACCTGGGATGGTGGCACCTGTTATAGTTCCAGCTATGGGCAAATAGCTAACCCCAAATCGGGGTCAAAACACCATGAAAGTGCAAAAATAGTACCAGCAATACATTTTTGTAAAAGTACCAGCAAAGAATTTTTGAGACAAGGATTATTATCATCAATACATTAGTACCAGGGATACCTTATTACAAGCAATACATTTTGGAAAAAAATAAAATATTGCGAGCAATACATTTTTGAAGAAGAAAAATATTACCAGCAATAAAAATCTTCAGTATCTGTCTCTATTTCTGAGATGAGGTATTATGTACACTATTTACATTATTCGGACTATTGTCCTCATCTTTATTGCAATATTTGTGAGTTCAATACCTAGTTAAAGCAGTGGGGAACTTAGAGAGGGGAATTAACAGGAGATAACTGATTATTGACAGCCATTAGACATGGTACGTGGGTAAGTCTACCCCAGCGACCGAAATAAAGAGTTCAGTTCGACATTCCACCCACCGGAAGAAGGCCGGAGCGTACAACAGCCGAAACGTTGTGATAAATATGGCAACAAAGATGAGGACAATAGTCCGAATAATCTAAATAGTGAATAAAAATCTTGTCGGCATTAAATAACCCTTTGAGGGTGATATGCCGTAAAACAAACCAAGCCAAACCAAACTAAACCAAACCAAACTAAACCAAACCAAACTAAACCAAACCAAACTAAACCAAACCAAACTAAATCAAACCAAACCAACCAGAACACCACAGAAGGAAGTAATAGAATACGTTATAGAAATGAATTCTATAAACTAATCATACCTGAGAACATTTTGTCTACCTCACTAAAATATACATTGTTATAATAAAATTACTAACAATACATTTTTTAGTGATATTACTAGTAATTCATTAAAAAAATTGCCAACAATATATTTTATCATCTACAAACTATATATCTAAATAATATCGGGCACCTCTAGGTGGTGTAATGGTTAGCAAGCTTGTCTCGCTAGAACAATTACGATTGAGTAGTGAGTTCGACACTCACTGGGTACTCCTTAATTTTGGCCTAGTGCCACATCTAAGCTACGCTTGGAAAAATCACCATATCTAAAAAACACATTTACCCTGAATGCATAAAATTGATTACAAAATATTTAGTTTTCATCTTTAAATAACTCATAGAGGTGTTGATGTGTCGCTAAACAAAATCAATCATTCAATGATATTTTCCTGTATATTTCTGTAAAAATCTCACTTTCCAAAATTATAGTTCCTAATTATAGCTGAACTGTATGGGAAAAAAGAAATCGTCAGTTTATACTGATGTTAAAAGAATATAAGTTAAGGAAAATCATTGGTCAGCTTCCTGTTAAATAACTGTTCGGGAACTGTTGGCTCCACGGTGGGTTTTATAACTTTCACCTGAGAATGAGTGTGGATACCGCTGAAATGGGAATTAATATATCCAGAGGGAAATCAATGACTTATTGAATCGACATAATGTTGAAGGACTTTCGACATTTCTTGCTCTGAGCTGAGGAGGTCAAAGATCTGTGTCGGTCATTTTTCAATTAACGTCAAAATTTGTTGCGAACGTTTGCACCCATTCAAATCTTTTTTTTTTTTTTTGTATGAAAGAAAACTTTTCTGAACAAAATATTAGGGAGTAAAATTTAAATTTCTACAAGTGAATTGAAGGCTTTTTAACAAGTTGTAATATTCATTCTACAACTCCAAACGTCGCTAACTGTCCTAAAGGGGTTTTAAAGGCTCCACGAATCCCCTCGAAATAATTGCTGCTTGGATACCAATTAGCTTTGTCAGTGTTGGAGAAACACAAATGTGTCTGAGCAAGACTCCGCAACAGGGATTATTTGTCCAATCAAACAGATGCAATAGTTTTTTTCAAGACTGCTGCTTTATATCCAGTGACAAACAACTTAGTCGACATTATTATCTTTAATAATGTAAAAGAAGATTGGCGCTAAAATCTTGATACTTTCAATTTAAAGAATTCTTTTTACTTGGCCAAAGTGAATTATTTTCCATTTTCAAGAATTGTGAAACCTAACTCCAAGGGCTAGCATATAATTGCCTGCAAGTGGTTACATTTTGACAGAAGGTTAACTATTTTCTGCAGCTTCTTTCTATTGACACTGGGGAAATGAATTGACCTACCCAAGGGCAACAGGTAACTGAAATATTCAGTCATGGGTTAAAAAGGGAGAAATTGCGGTCAAGATATATGCTTCCAGTACGATTTATTACGATAAGCATAATCACTAATATACTACTACTATTACTACTACTACTTCTACTACTACTACTAATAATAATAAAAACAATAATAATAATCACAAGAATTCGCTACCGGTAAATTTGAACCAGTTCTTACGCATTCGTCCATGATTTCAATATTGTTGCCATATTTGGTCTGGTGCTCTTGCTATATATTTTTAGATTCTTGATACAACCCAAAGAAAAAATCTGCAATGTAATTAGTCTTGATCTGGCATCTCAGCTTCAGTCAATTTCCCACCGTCGTAACAGCTTTCCTGCGTTTTTTTTAAAATAAAGTCTTTCATGGTAAATGTTCAAATAAAATTTCCTCTATGATACCCAGACTTTACGAATTTAATGGCAGCATTAGATTGACAACAAGGTTTTATCAGGTTAGAGCTGAATTCGGTAAATTTAATAAGTTCTATGCTAACAGTTTCTTTTCTCGCTATTCCTGCTTGTGAAACTACCTTCCGGGTTTTGCTTTCCAGCCAACTTTGTTCTTCAAAAATTGAAATCCAACGTCAATCGTTATCTGCTGTATTCTTCATTCCTCTTCTTTTATTGTTCTCGCTGCATAAGATTGATCTTTTTCATTCTGTCACTCTCAGTAGTCCCTTTGCGTCTTAATAGTTTTATTGCCTTGATGTAGGGAAAGTAAGCGTAGGTACGTAATGAAGTGGTTACTATTTTATGTACGCCAGTAAGCCAGCACGCCTGTCTGTATTTTGTTTAACTGCGTAGATGTCTTAAAAACATTTAAAACTTAGAACATGAACATATCCACTACAAAATTGTACATTTCTGTTTCAATGTCAAAAAAAGGAAAACCTTTTTTGAAACGTCTCATCAGGTGGGGAATCACGTTGTTACTAAAAAATTTTATTCAGAATTACAGTTATCGAAGCAAATATCCCCCACTTCCGTTCTTTGAAAATTTTCATAAAATGCCTTTTAGAATTTACATGTAGAGATGCAAGGGAATATAATGAATTAAGTAGTCGTGGGAGAACGAAAAGGAAGGGAAAAAGAACAATTAGGAAAGGGAAAAGAAAAGGAAAATAAAAATAAAGAGGCCATCGGAAGAGGAGAAGGTAATAAGTGCTAAGAAGATCTGGCTATAGAATTCCGTTAGAATGTAAAATTTGAACTTCAACGGGTTCCTATGTTGGTTAGGTTGGTGTTTCAAGTAAAAATAATTTGCAACTAGAGACAATTAAAGTAAAGGTTAGAATATGAAGTATCTTTTTTTATCCTTCATATTATTTGTCAAGGAGAAAAATAATTCGAGCAATATAATCTTTTGTTTTTATTTTAGGGAGAAATAGATGGTAAAATCCATATAAAAATAAAAAGCAAATTAAGATTAAATTAGTATTGACCTTCCATTTTCATTAATGTAAGTTAGAAAAGTGGAATATTTCCTTCTCTATTTTGTGTACTGAGCACTGTTTTAAAATTAATGTTCTGAACGCTGTAATCTTACTGTTCGTTCTTCTACACTTTAATATATGTGTTTGCCTACGTTTGATGTGCGACTTAATTTTCGTTGGTTGACTATTGTCGGGTACAAGATATAGCTAATTTTTTTTTTTTTAATATGCATGGGATCATGATAGAAATGCTGTTACATAGTTCAAAATTACGATGATTTGAAATTTGTACAATGTCAATATTTAGGTTCAGGTGCAGAAAATGGGATGTAGTTAGGTGTCATTGAAAAAAAAATTGAACGTGAAACGCAGTTTGTTAAGCCATATAGTGGGGGTTGTGGGGTTAAAGGGAGATAATCAGTATAGGATTTAACCTGGATTACAATGTTTTAGGAGAAACATTTTTCTCTGTGTCCAACTGGACATAAGTTCGTTTCGCTTATTAACTAACTTCAAATTATTAATATTTTTTAGGATGTATTTTTTCTAGTAAACATAATTTGTATCTTTCCCCCTCCCAGAAAATGGTTTTATTTTAGCGACAAATTCCAAATTTACAATAGGTGTGTAGCTATCAGATTTGATGCCAGCAAACGCGTATACGGTTGCTTATATTTAGCTATTTCATTTTCCTAAACCTATATATATATATATATATATATATATATATATATATATATATATATATATATATATATATATGTATATATATATATATATACATATATATATATATATATATATATATATATATATATATATATATATGTATATATATATATATATATAGGATTGAATACAGATCAAATATTGATCGGAATATATAAATAAAAAGTATAACTAAATAAAATCAGGACTACCTATAGGATTCTACCACAGAGCCCTTAGAATATGGAACCCTGAATATCTTGGTGAAGCAGAGAAATATATTGAAAAAAAAAACAAAAAAAAAAAAACGAATCTCTAACATAAAAAGAAAAAAAAAATCGTAATCTTACCTTCCAACTACAAAATTTGAAAAATATCCCAGCATTTATGAAATAAAGTTCTTGCAATGTAGAAATAGTTACATTAGCGAGACATCAAGGTATTAAAAAACAGTATCTACGAACATAAGAGAGACCTGCATTAGATAAACCCTTTAAATTTGCTTCTAATTCATAGGACCAAAACTGTCTATAATTTTGATTTTATAAATGGTCCCCAAGTGAAAAAAAAAGTATATAATCCTTGATGCACGAAATATGTCGAGGGAATTTTCATACATATTTTAGCATCTATAAATATACGTCAAACATACCGTATTACATCACCAACTTTTATAAAATCCATATTTAAAGAATCTAATATATGTCCACCTACTACTACTACTGCTACAACAACAGGTGTTTCGTAAATTTTTCAAAACTCATACAAAATATGTCCAAATCAACATGCGGACAATCGCCAAAGATGAAGCAGTAGTAGGAGTAGTATTATTTAAATTACTACTACTGCTACTGCAACACACATGCAAACGAATAATACTTATCAACTGAATCTAGAATGTGGATAAACTAGGATTATAATACTCTTGTACACGTAAATTATACACACGAACGTGCATTACAAGACAAATGCACTTCAAGTTTGTTTAAGCAATGAAAATTAAACACAAAAATTGAAAATGCCAGGTTCTCTTTCTTACTTTTTTCCATACATACCTTATTCCCTGACGAAACTTAATAATTCTCTGATTTAATAAAAGTGAGACATGTCTGCTTTATAAACGTTTCCTATTTGTTCCTTATTCTATAATATATACATATCTATATACATACACACAAACTCATACAGACGCGCACACACATACACACACATGTACACGCAATATTAAAAAATAATAATCATAATAACTTGTATTTCTGAAATTCAATACATGAGTAAAATTTAGCACCAGTGAAAGCCATGGGATTTCCAAGAGCTGCTGAATATCATTCAACCATTTTTTTTAAAAAATTATTTCACCCAATAAGGCAATAAAACCACTGAGACACAATCTTTAATTGAGTGTAAAGAAAAAATATGACTAAGACAGAAGACAATGCAATAACAACAATTAAATTCTTTTTAGAGTGTCTGATAATATTTTTTGTGCTCATTTAAATCCTGAAAACAATAGGCACTTTGGGTCTAGTATTTTGACAGTGATAATTTAACTGTTTGATACAGGGCCAAAATTCGCAAAAACACTCAAACGGCTGCAAGATTAAAAAGGTATCTTCTGCACCCAGATTCTTTAGGGAGGCAAGGCTTTACGCGGGGATGATACTTTGGTCAACCGCTGGGCATACATTCTTTTAAACGTCTCCATCTTGCTTCAGTCTAAAAACAATGTTATTACTCCTACTCACCCTCATATAATAAAGCTAGATATTGTCCGTGGCACCTGTAGAGTTGAGGCCTTGAAGCCAATAAAGACATAAAACGTTACATTATTTTGTGGGGTTTCATCTAGTAGTAGTATTAGACGTAACTGTATTCAGTTGTCCTATTTGATTTTATTTGATTTGAATTGTTTCTATTACTGATTGTTTTAAGAAGAATAAATCTAATAACAAAGGACGATATTTAAAGTCACATCTAAACACGAGGAATCTGTCTGAGGAAAACATTTTACCGATTAGGCATCAGATGCCAACCAAGAAATATTAAAATCTTGTCAGATTGTTCCATTATATCTACGTTTTTAAATGTGTCTGTGATTGGAGAGTTATGAAAAAAATAGAATCGATCTTGCGTTAAGGAAACAAAAAGGAGCAGAGATGAAAGAAAAACTATTGAAAAATTAATAATGCCTATTTTCTGTTTCGAAAATTGTCTTGCTCAGAGATTATTTCTTTTCCTGCGCCAGACTTTTTTTGTTCTTTTTTCTTTATTCGAGCACAGTAATGTTAGCGCGAATTTTAATGAGTCTAGTTCTTGGTTGAAAGAAAATTGCAAGCGCCATAGAACGTTTATAAGTAGTATGCAGAATAGATCAACACAGTAGGGTCAGAATAGTGTGGGGAAGTGTAAACAGGTAAAGGGAATTTTCCTATTAACCCAGTAAAAATGGAATGAATAAAATAGACTGATTCAAACGCCGTTGATATTTTCAAATGTTTAGTATATAAAATAGAAACACAAAGGACAACTGTACGTAATATAGGAGGCAACTGAAATTTCTAGGGTACATAATAAGGAGAGTGGGCTTGGAATATATGACACTCACAAGGCATACTGAAGGCAAGAGGGACCGAGGGTATCAGCCCATAACCCCTGTCGAGAAGACCAGAAGTTTAAGAGAGAGAGCAAAAAGAAAGAAAATTACTACAAATTACAAATGACAGGAACTTTTGGAAACGCAACGTCCTAAAAGGTCAAGGCACATAGGAAAAGAAGTATAGAATAAATTTGTATTATATGATCTACATTAAAAATATAAAATTAGATTAAATCTAGTAAATAAGTAAATATAAAATAAAGTAAAATAATATATATATATATTATAATTATTAAAAAAAATATGATCCCTTCGCTACATAAGAGTTCTCATGTTTCAAAAACGAGAGCTGAAAACCTCAATATAATTATTAAAATTAAATTGAGTTAAAGTATCAAGCCCTGTTTCATCCTCAAGAGAAAATTTAGGAATAAGCAATCTTGAAAATTACGCATCTTTATAAGCATGTTCATTCACAAAATTAATTACTATGGAAACGGCTGGGCGACCATTTTGGTAAAGGGTCTCAGAGATAATTTTTATCCACATATCAGTCACCTTCGGAAAGAAGTCAAGCCGAGGTAGCGTTGGGGGTATCAATTTCAAAGCGAATGATGGCATTCATTTGCGCACATCGTCTGGTCAGTCATAGCGAAAGATAGCTTTTGGTACCATAATATGTCGTTAAGTGCCTAGAGAATTTTGTTTTATTTTATTTATTTATTTATATATTTATTTATCCTTTTCTTTTTTTTTTCTAAAGGGCTGTTTCGTACTTAAACGCGTCGCACTGAAATGCAATTTGTTTTTTTGACGACGTCATAAAGAGTTTTTCTATCTTATGATTGGGTTAAGCTTCTAAACCTTTTTTTACACTATGAAATTTAATTTTTTATGTTAATTATCTAATGCGAAAATTTGTTGATTTCGGCAGAAAACAGTTAACTCATGTCTTTGGTTTAATAAATTTTCATTATTTAGAAACTTAATGTGTAGATTTTCATGTAGGCATAAAGGGCATGGGTCATCCCAGATTTTACAAGTTCTTGTTCTATTTATTATTTTTCATTTTACTTTTGGTGTTTTATTCCTTTCTTGTAAATGCCAAAAATATTTGGATAGAGATGTCTGATTTCTATTTCTAATATTATTGAAGGAGCTTTTGTGTTGTCTCCATCGAATTTTAAATTCATTCTTCGTTGAACCAAGGTATATCCTATCAGTGTTAGGACTTTCAATGGATGAGATAGCGCATTGGTATACCACAGATTTTGTGCGGCTTTTATATTCCAACGGGCAGTCTTCAAGGTTTCTACAATCACATAATTTTTCATTATTTTTGTCTAATTTTAGTTTAGGATTTTTATTAAGACTGTTTTTCCAGGATCTTATTATGTTTTTTTATGATTGTTTCTAGATTCTCAGTCCAACTGTAACTTAATTTTAAGATATTTTAAGGTGTTTTTATTAAAGAAAAATTATATATATATATATATATATATATATTCCAACGCTACATACAAAAAAAATAAAAACAAAAATACTAAAGAACTTTGGATTATTTACCTAACGAGTTCTTTTCTATTTTCTATATATTTTTACACACACACACACACACATACACACACATATATATGAGTTGGGATCAAATATGGATGAGATACGGTTCGGAATCTGACAGAATAGAAAACGTTTATCATCTTGAAAGCTATATTGCATGCATGATTTTGGCAAACTCTATATTCGATGTTTGATTTTTGCTAATTCAGTAATGATTTCGGCAAACTGTTTATTGCATATATGATTTTGCCCAAATCATAGATGCAATATACAATTTGCCGAAATCATACATCCATTATCGAGTTTGCGAAAATCATACATAAAATACACCGCTATAGATAATACTACTATTTAATGAAGGTTTCACTGAATGCAAAGAACCAAAACTGTTTTTATATCAACTTTTCCTGGAGTATTTCACATTTCAAGACAGAAATATGTAAAGAAAATAAAGAGCAAAATATATAATTAGAAATTCTCTACTGACATCCTCTAAAGTCAGTTCCATAATACACAAGCAAATTTTAAAGAAAACTAGAAAAATATTTTGCTAGTTGTTTGCAGCAAAATAAAATTACAATTGATAATCTGAATAAATCTGGGCGTAAGTGAGTGTAGTTTACATCACTTTAAAAAAACGCCTTTGTTGCCAAAATCAAGATAACCTGAAATCTCTGGTAAAAACGATGTTGAAGGATGGGGAATATTATTGACGTTTGAGAAAACTTTCTTGGGATAATTCTCTAAAAATATCAGCTATCTTCAAATGGTTTGCCCATTTAAAAAAATGTTTGAGACTGAGTTTAAATGTGGAATAGATGGTGGCACCATCAACATCAATTTGTGAGTTTAGACCAGCTTTTGTTCCTGATTTAATTATGGGCGACAGACGAAGAGTTAACATTTTAGACCAGGGTTCCTTGACTGGGGTCTATGGAAGGGTTTAAGAAGGTCCTTGAAGATAATATAAACATTAACATTTATGGTTGTTATACAGCACTTGTAGCACTCAACTGTTTTCCATTCAAAGAAATAAAAGAAAATGCATCCTGCCACTGCTTGAAAGAAAAAAGACCCAGCGATTACTTACCATGGTGACAGCTAGGCGTTTCTTGACTTGCTGCTGGGTCTATGTTTACCATTTAAACGTGTGTCATCATTCTCTGCACGATCGCCATCTTTTGCCACTCCATAAGAGCAAGTGATAATTCTTATCTTCCACGGTGTATCATGTTTGATTGTCTTCTGATATACTGGTGAGGATTAATTGACCGCAATTTCTTTCAACTGGAAAGTGATGTTTGTGTAGTGTGCATGAGTTCGCAGTATGGATAAATGTACATAGAAGTGTTTTGAAAAACCAATCAGAATATGAAAACCTGCTTCTCTGTTTATCTGTCTAGGAAGGGCTAGTTCTGATAGAGGTACGCAACTCAAGAGTCAGTGAGCAAACTGGTCTGTTACTAAAGGGGTTCGTAACTCAAAAACGGTTAAGAATCACTCATCTAGACACTTCAGTGTTTTTTTTTCCGGCCCACAGAATGTTATCATTACGATGAATGACATGTGCTGTCATTTATGCTATATTTGCATATTCTGAGTATCTTAGTAATCTTTATTTTTTCATATTTGATTATTCACTCTATCTGTTTTCTTTCCGTAAACTGTCCAAGTATTTATTTTGTGTTTGATATTTATTGTGAACGTAGGAGGCTCTAAATAGAGGTAGTACCTTTAATGTCTGTCACGTTACAACTCTGAGCGGATGGGCATCACTGGTCCTCAACCATCTCCTAAATCTCTCTCTTGCCAAGTTGCCATGAGTTGGCGGGCCAAAATCAGTTGTCGGGCTAAACTCACGTGAGAGGGTGAGGTTAACACGGCACCAATGGTCAAAGAACCTCATCGACGCAGTTCACCAGCCAGATCGGCAGGATTCCTCAGATGAACTACAACGGTCACGTGTTCACGACCAACGCGAGCTACCTAGACGGATGACATCGGCCTTCTTCAGGTGGTTGGAATGTCGAACTGAACCCTTTATCTCGTTCACTGGGGTAGACTGTTCTAGTTCCACGTAATGGATGTCAGTTATCAGTTATCTCCTGTTTCCTGAGTTTCCAACTCCGCTGCCTTAACCAGGTATTGAACTCATAAATCTTTGGGTCCTGTCACTGGATCTGCCTTTATCCACTGTGCCGTGTGTCCTTGAGGACATCTGTGTACGAATTTCTGAGACTTATAAACTTAATGTCTTCAGCAACCATATAAGAAGATATATAGTCAACTAATACGATAAAAACCTTATATTCTTATTTCTCACAATAAGAATGTTTTTATCTTCTTCTCATATAATTTCTCATTAAATAACCCCTTTTGCGTCGTAGGGTCCTTATTTACTTGGGGGTGAAATGGTAAAAACAATTCCCATATTAGATGTAATAAACAAAAATGCTTCTATCGAATTAAGAAAAAAAAAACGTTGGTATAAAAATTGCCACAGTCAAAAGCAATCTATTTCAAAGAGATCCTTTAAAACTAAACGCATCTAATGCTACCTAACAACATAATGAGAACAACCGGCTTTGATTAACTAATATCACATGAAGTGAGCAACAACTTCTGAAAACAGAATCCTGTAATGGCTACAAGTTTCTAAATAAAAAAATCATTGTGAGTGAATAAAAAGCAAGCACTTCCAGCATATTGTGAAGAAACAAGAGGGACGCCATCTTGACAATTATATTGGATGAACAATTTCGGCAAACTCTACGAGATTACATCGTCACAAAGAACATTACTATTTAATGAAGGTGTCAGTAAATGGAAAGAACGAAGACTGCTTATATCAGCCCTGCCTGGAGTATTCGATATTTCCCGACAGAGATGTGTAAAGAACAGAATACAAGATGGTAGGAAGGAATAGCAGAACGGTCAAATAGTAATCTGAACAGTGATAATCTCTCTCTCTCTCTCTCTATCTATCTATCTATCTACCAGGTCTGATCAAAAAGTATCGGGATAATTAAATTGCTATAGTAACCGAACTAAAAGACGCAGAGTGAAGCCGCTTGGCACTGATGGAGCTTGATCTGTGTCGCGTATTCACGTTAAGGGATAGAGTTCTCGCTTGCTACCGTTGTATATAGCAGTTCGCGAAAGAAAAATGGTCGTCTCACCACACCACCGAGATTCCATCAGTGACATTGCAGCAGTCTTTGACTAAGCACATACAACTTTTCCCTTTTACCAAAAAATCAAGTCTCGCATGAAAGGAACATGATTTCGAGACTTCGGGGCAACCTAAGATAATGCGACGAGGCAGTTGCTCGCTATTGCAAAAAAGAAGTCCCTGGAATGCATTCATAATGCTATCCGCTATCCTTTATAAGAGCCAGATCAGGCCGAAAATGGAGTATTCTTGCCATGTTTGAACAGAAGCTGACCAAACCTACCTTTCCAGTCTTGGTAGAGTTCAAAATCGTCTTTTTGGGTGGAAAATTTTTTTTTTCACACTCTAACCTCTCTCTCACAGGCGGAATGTGGTGATTCTCTCACTGCACTGTCACTACTTCAATGGAAAGTGTTCGCACAAAACTGCATCTTTCTTGTTCCACTAAGTCAGATCTTCATGGCTAGGACCAGCTAAGCTACTTACAGAGTAGCAAACCGCCCACATTCGCAATGTATTTCATTTCTCCTGTTTCTCGGTGTCATGGTACATAATACCGATTCAGGATTTACGCATTCATATACAGATTGCGATGGGTAAATTGTCGTCATTATATATTTTTAATTGATAACAGTGCAGAGGATTCGGGAAGAGTTGGAGGAGTCTAATGGTGATTGCCAAGATGTTTGGAGAGATCACTAGTGATGGTGACATTATGCCTCCATTCATCTTCCCACAGGGCCTCAGACTCAACACAGAGGCCTACATAGGGCCTTGAGGAGGTAGTGCCGCCCTGGTTCAAGAAGGTGCCTACGTCTTAAAACAGGGCTCTTCACCATGCCATACAAGCAGGAGAAGCCAATCATGTATGTCAGACATTCTCTGCGACCGCATCACCCCTACCATCTAACTCCCCAAACTGCACCCCCTTGATTATTATATTTGGGACGCAGTTGAGCGAGGGGCCCAACAAAACTCCTTGTAGCCGAAAAGATGAACTGAAAGCAATGATTATGGCGGCATTCAAAATCTTAAACAAGGAGATCGTCCAGAAGAGATGCAGGAGATTCCGAAGTTGCCTGGGGGCCTTAGTTTAATCCTATGGTAATTTTATTGAATAAATTTACTCTTTAGTATTACTAGATAGTTTGTGTAATTTTGATAAATATACCTGTTAAAATGAATTGTCAGTGTTATTTTTATTTTTGCATAATTTAAACGACAGTTTATCCATCGAACTCTGTACCAGGTTGAACCCCTTCTGTTCTAAATAGTTGAAAATCAATTTGATTCAAATCTGGGTTCATCGAGTCCGAAAACTCAATGATATTCTGAAATTGAATTCATCAGAGAAGTTCTTAGCGAGAACAGTTATTCTTTAGATATTGTGGAGTCCAGCATTAGGGACAACGCCATACTTTCGTTAGCCTAGGCCAACTGAACCACCGAAATACCGCGTTTATTTACGTGACATGGATTGGCGTTGTGAGAACGAGATTTGCTAATCTTATTTCTGTTGCTGGAAGAAGCTATTATTTTTCCACCAATACACGTATAGATTTTGGTACCAGACCCAGGTTTAAATCAATATGGAATTTTGTTCTGCCTACCCATCATATTAGTTCCGTACTTTTCAGAAGATCAGTGCCATGCCTGACTGTGTAGCCAGAATGGCTCAAGGTTTGGAAGCACAAATGAATCAATATTCGCAAGAGAAATGTGGACAGTTTACGTAAGTGCGTTAATGTCTCAGGTACAATTATATTTGAACATGTAATTAAAAGTAGTGAGCCTGATCTTATAGCTCAGACATGTTGTCAATGCTGAGTAGGGCTAATTGAAATCAGTGTACATTAAGTCCTATCAGCCATCTCTCTGTAAGTAGGAGTGCTTAGCGATCTTAAAGGTAATTCGCCTCCAATGTTATATTTTCTTACATATAACACTTGTCTGGTATTTTTTAGCCACTGTATTGTTTATCTTAATTTTTGATCTGACGAGGGAGGAGTGATAAAGCGGTTTAGTTGTGTTTTTAATCGTTGTTATAATTTGGTATTACATTGTACTGTAATATATATATTTAGTTATCCCAAATCTTTTGACAGGAATTGCTGTTTTTTTGGTTATACAGGCTTATTCAAAAAGAATGAACCGTTTTCATTACGCAATATTTTAATAAGGAAAAGCAGTAGAAAACTCTAGCCAAGTTACAATTATCCAACTCACAATCAATTTTCATTTCCTGTCTTACAAGTGTTCAATGTGGCCACCACCGGCAGCACGAGCAACATCAATGCGATAAGAGAATTCCTCCCAGATGATTAGTAGCATATCACGATTCACTGAGATGATCGCTGTTGTTATTCGATGTTTAAGGTCATCGAGGTTAGTGGTTAGCGGTGGAACATAAGCGCAATCTTTTACGCATCCCCACGAGAAAAAAAATCACACACGGTGAGGTTTGGGGATCTCACACCAAAAGCAAGGTTTTGGTAAGTTACTAAACGAGGCGTAGTCTGTAAGGTTTCAAATGTAGATGTCTTCTTAGACGACGCCAGATATTGGATTGAGATATCACAAACTCACGTCTAGCTCGATTAGTGATCCTCCGTGGACTCTCCTCAAACGTAGCACGGATTCTCACCACTTGTTATATTGAAACTCGTGGTCCTCCTGGACTTTTTCCTTTAAACAGACACCCACTCTCTTGAAACTTTTAAAACCACCACCGAATGTTCTTAGAAGAGGGCGAATTAATGTAGAGTTGCCTTCAAAAGTACGCTGCATCGTGATAACTGTATTTGTTTTCGTGAACTCAAGAACGCAGAACGCCTTTTACTGAGGACTCACCATTTCGGGAGTAGACAAACAACTGGACGACGCCACTACACTGCCACTGTGGCAGCGATTTAAAACTGAGAAAAATCCTCTTTCAAATGGTCACTAACTCATTCCATATCGGTGCTTGAGAACTGAAGCAATGGGCATGAAATCGGTTCATTCTTTGTGAATAACCCTGTATATATTTATTAATATATAGTTTATAGCGCTGTTATATTGCATCGATAACTATTTTAACACCAGCATTCAATGTACGATATCATACACACACACACACACACACACACACACACACACACACACACATATATATATATATATATATATATATATATATATTATATTTTATTATTTATTTTCGCTGCACAAAAACTTTCATGTTTCGGTACTAAGATGGTACTTCTTCAGGCGATGGTAGATAACAATGCGTCATGAAATCGGTTCATTCTTTTTAAATAATCCTGAAAATCAATTTATACTTTATTTGCATTTATTGGTCTAATAAAATTTCGAGCACGATCGAAAATATTACATTCCAGTACAAACTAAACAAATATATATATATACATATACAAACTAAATTCTGATGTTTACTGACATCTTGGGAGGTGCATCCTGGACGGAAATTTATAGCACATTCTAAAATGGACGCGATGTTAGGGTCCGCGTTTGTAAGCGCTTTTAGTATGTGTTTGTGTCTGTGTGAAGGTGTACGTATAGAAGTGTGTGTGTGCGTGTGTGTGTATGTGTGTGTAAGTGTAAGTGAGCGTCTGAAAGCAAGTAAACTTTGATGAAGTCTTTGTTCAGCGCTTAAAACAATTGTACAATTTTCTATTTTCGGAGATGAAAACCCTTTTGAATTACGAAATCAATATTTTCTTCCTGGTCGTTCGTCTATTAAACAAAACGACTCTGGAAAAACACTACTTTCTCTGTTAATCACAGAAATCGTTGTAAACCAAAAAAAAAAAAAAAAAAAAAAATGTAAAAGGAAGACACCCCTCCCTGCCATCCCGCCAAAGTAACGAAATGAAACAAAAAATATATTAAGAAACAATAATAAAAAGTACTTAAAAACAATTCTATATATAAGCAAAAATCGTGAAAGTTTTTCGTTCTTTTTTTTTTGTATGTGAAGCGACATAATTTGTAATTGCAGAGTTGCGAAGAGTCAATCAATAAGAAGAAAAGAATGGCGGTGGAAGAGAGAATTCTCAGAAGCAGACCATTATGGAAACAGAAAGGATTGAAAAACAACATTGGACTTTGCTTCTTCGATTTCGTAAATAATTTCACCTTGCTTTGTCCTTTCCAGAGGAAAGATTCCTACTCCTCCTCCTAATAACTTATTTTTCCCTCATTCTATTCTTCTTCTCATTTCACATTTTGGAAAATTTTCATTTTTCTTTAACTCATTCTTTGTGAATTATACTTTTTTAATTTATTATTATTATTATTATTATTATTATTATTATTATTATTATTATAATAGTTTAAATTATCCAATTACATTTTGCTTGTTTATTTTGGTTGTTTCATTCTTTCTTTCAATTTTTCACCGCTATAGCCTGTTTTGATTTAGTTGTTTGTTGTTTAAGCCACAGTCATCTTTCCTTCTTTTCTTCCTTTCTTTGTTCTTTCGTCCTTTCATTCCTTTCTTAACTTTCTTTCTTTCAGTTTGTCTTTCTTTCATTCTTTAAAGACATTTTCCTTGTAGGATCGTTATTTAAGCATCCATCTTTCCTTCCTTCGTTCCTTCCTTCATTCATTCTTAATTTTCTTTATTTCTTTTAATTTGTCTTTATTTGATTCTTTCTAATATCTTTCCTTATAGAATCTTTGGTCATTTAAGCCACCTCGATCGGGCCATCCATCCTTCCCAGCATTCTTCCTTCTTAACTTTCTCTCTCTCTCTCTTTCTTTCTTTCTTTCTTTCAGTTTGTCGTTCTTTCATTATTGTTATAACTTACTTTGGTTTTTCTTGTAGCCTTTTTCTGCGTAGTCTTTCGTTCTTTAAGCCATATCCATCTTTCCTTCCTTCTTTCTTTCCTTCGTTCCTTCCTTCGTTCCTTCCTTACATCTTCTTTTATTCGTTTTTGCCTTTCTTTCTTTCTTTCTTTCTTTCTTTTAGTTTGACATTATTTACTTCCTTATAGCCAATTTCCTTGTAGACTCTTTCGTTATTTAAACCACATCCATCCATACATCCTTCTTTCCTTCCTTCTTTCTGACTTATTCTTAAATTTCTTTTTTCCAATTTTTCATTCTTTCTAGTCTCTTTCCATTGGGAATCTTTCGGTATTTAAGACACATCGATCCATCCTTCGTTCCTTCTTAACTTGCTTTCTTTATCTCTTTCATTCATTCATTATTTATTTCCTTCTTCTTTCTTTCAGTCTGTCGTTTTATCATTCTTTATAGCCTCTTTCTTGTCGACTTTTTCATTATCTAAACGACGTCCATCTTAATTTCCTATCTTCCTTTCTCTCTATTTGTTTTTCACTCATTATACTTTCTTAACTTAAAAACTCTTTTGTTCTTTAAGCCACCCCCATCCACCCATCGATCATTCCTTCCTTTCTTTCCATCACTCTTTCTTTCTCTCAGTTTGTTCTTCTTTCATTTTTTATAGTCCCTTTTCTTACAGACTCTTTCGTTGACTTTTTCTTTAAACGTCTTCCTTTCTTTCTTTCTTTCTTTCTTCTTTCTTTCTTTCTTTCTTTCTTTCTTTCTTTCAATCAATACGTCTTTCTTTTATTTTTATAGCCTCTTTTCTCGTAGTCACGTTCGTTATTAAAGATCCATCCTTCCTTTCGTTGTTTTCATTCATATTCTTATTCTCTATTCATTTCTTTCTCTACAGCATTATTACATATATGATTTCATTTTGTATACCATTTCTGGATTGTTTCGTTCTTTATAGTCTTTTCTTTCTTTCTTTCTTTCTTATATGATTTGATTTTGTATACCATTTCTTTGTTGAATATATAATTTTTATAATACATAATCTTTCCACTCATTCTTTGCTTATAGCTTTTTTTTATAAAGTTTTCTGGATTGTTTCGTTCTTTATAGTCTTTTCTTTCTTTCTTTCATTCTTTCTTTCTTTCTTCTTTCTTTCTTATATGATTTGATTTTGTATACCATTTCTATGTTGAATATATAATTTTTATAATACATAATCTTTCCACTCATTCTTTGCTTATAGCTTTTTTTTATAAAGTTTTTTGGATTGCTTCGTTCTTTATAGTCTTTCCTTTCTTTCTTTCTTTCTTTCTTTCTTTCTTTCTTTCTTTCTTATATGATTTGATTTTGTATACCATTTCTTTGTTGAATATATAATTTTATAATACATAATTTTTCCACTCATTCTTTGCTTATAGCATTTTTTTATAAAGTTTTCTGGATTGTTTCGTTCTTTATAGTCTTTTTCTTTCTTTCTTTTTTATATGATTTGATTTTGTATACCATTTCTTTGTTGAATATATAATTTTTATAATACATAATTTTTCCACTCATTCTTTGCTTATAGCATTTTTTTATAAAGTTTTCTGGATTGTTTCGTTCTTTATAGTCTTTTCTTTCTTTCTTTCTTTCTTTCTTTCTTTCTTATATGATTTGATTTTGTATACCATTTCTTTGTTGAATATATAATTTTTATAATACATAATCTTTCCACTCATTCTTTGCTTATAGCTTTTTTTTATAAAGTTTTTTGGATTGCTTCGTTCTTTATAGTCTTTTCTTTCTTTCTTTCTTTCTTTCTTTCTTTCTTTCTTTCTTTATATGATTTGATTTTGTATACCATTTCTTTGTTGAATATATAATTTTTATAATACATAATCTTTCCACTCATTCTTTGCTTATAGCTTTTTTTTATAAAGTTTTTTGGATTGCTTCGTTCTTTATAGTCTTTCCTTTCTTTCTTTCTTTCTTTCTTTCCTTCCCTATTACTTTCTGCCTATCTATCTCTAACTTCATTCGCCTCTTTCGGACGCTTCAATTCTCTAATACTTTATCATACATTCTTTTATTTAGTTTTTTTGTTTGTTTCTTGAATTGTATTTCATTCTTTACAACTTCTGTTCCGGTAGACACTTTCATTTTTAAGCCACCTCGTCCGTTCTCTTCTTTCTGTCTTTCTTTCTTTCTTTCTTTCTTTCTTTCTTTCTTTCTTTCTTTCTTTCTTGTTCTGTGTATGATGAAATACATTTAGTATTCATTGACATTTTTTAACTTGTAATGAATTCAGCTTTTCACAGATATGAGAATTCCTAGCTGATCTCAAAATGGCGAATAAACTGTTTTCTTGTATAGATCCTCTGCACTCTTGTGCCGTACATGACAGTACTTGAAATAAAAATCTGAGGCAACAGCTTAGCTCAATAAATGATTTTATAATGTATAAAGTTTCTCACTTCTTGAAAAAGAACCTTACACTTCATACCATGCGGAAATGGTTGATGGTTTTCCTATGTTCCTAGTTCATCGTTATGTACCAATCATTGGAGGAAAGATACGAGAAAATCAATTAACAGCAAGAACAATGACGGAATAATGGAATTGGCGTGTTTGACGAAATGCTAGCGGAAGAGCTTTCCGAAAAAGCGATGAAATCAAGGCCAATGAATTTGCAATTCTCATCTGTATTATTTTAGCCAATCACATCCGTCCTCTTCTTCCTCGCTTCCTGACACACATCCTGGGCCCATTTGGCTATAATTATCTTTTTGTCTGTTCGCTGCTTTTATATCCAGTTTTTTTTTTCTCCTCATTCTTATTTGTTTTTATTTAATTCTTTTCTTCTGTGTTTTACTCAGTCTTTTTCTTTTCCTTTTCTTTTTCTATTTCATTTGTTTTTATTCATTATTTCTCTTTCATCGTCTTCTTCATTTGTTACTTTTAATATATCTTCTCTGTGTGAGCCTCTCTCTCTCTTTCTCTTTCTCTCTCTCAGATATTGATATACACATACTCATGCACGAACCAACACCTATGGTCTCACACACACACACACACATTTATATATTCTCTCTCTCCCTCTCCCCCCCCACACGCACACACACACACATATATATATATATATATGTACAAATCTATATACACATGCATATATATTCATACCTAAATATATTCATATATACGCCATTTCTAAAGAGCTAATGGATTTATTTTGAATCCTACATTTTTATTGCGTCAAACGTTATTATAGCGGATTTTCGTAACTGAAATAGATGCCGCACTTTATTTTTTCACTTTAATCAGTGTATATTACATCTATTGACTTGCGCATTCGAGAAATCTTACTATACAGAATGTGCACTTTCTCCTTATATTTGGAACATAGATGAAATGAGACTAAATCCTATAACTTTACTAAAACGTGTGCTATTTTCTAAAGATTTAACTCAAGCATTGTATCGATCTTTAATTTAGGCATTTATAATTTTACCAAAAATTGTCAAAGCAATTTCGAGTTATGTGAGTTGTATTATGTCTGATTATGAGCCGTTCTAATGTTCCTATGTTTGCTTTAATTTCGGGTGAAAATAAAGACAAAAATTGTCCAACATTATTAAGTTTGTCTTTGATCTGAGCTTTCGGCTAACATAAGCCATCTTCAGAGTGGTTATACGGATATTTAAACAAATATATTCACCATCGAAGATGACATTCTCTTATGTTGACATAGAAGATTGCTAAGCGATGATAACGGTCGCGGAATAGCAGATGCAGTTCGTAAGTTTAAGATGCGATTTATTGTTTGTTATATTTAACTTAACAATATATGTTTAAATAATGATCTGCTGTCCAATACACTGGATAGGAAAATTAGGGCTTACAGAGCTGTTGTCCTTGCCATCCTTTTGTACGGCTCTAGAATCGTGGACTCCATACAGGTAACATATACGCCAGCTGGATGTTTTCCATAAAAGCTGTCTGCCTGCTATCTGTGGAGTTAACCCTCAATGTAAACATCTAATATTGACCTGTTTAACAGGTGTAATATTGGAGGAATGGAGACTTTTCTCATACAGTCTCAGTTACGGCGGTCATATTTTGAGAATGTCTGATGACAGAATATTAAAAATCTCAATTTACAGTCAGTTAGGTCAGGGCTAAAGGAATGTAGGGCGCCTATGGTTAAGATACAAAAACAAGCTGAAGAGCAACTTGGCAGCTGTCAACCTCATAAAACCCTCGAGTCTTGGAGCGGATAGAATGGAGATCAGCGTGTTTTAGTGAGTGGTCTCTGCAATTTTCAATCTGCTTGTCTGAATCGTCCTTCAAGAAGCGAGAGCACGATCTAAAATGTCAACCAATCTAAAAGTGATCTCATCTCACAATCCTCACTCTTGCTCCATATGTGGCCTCCTTTGTAAATCACTAGCAGTTTTTAAGTGTGACTTAAGATTATCACACAAAATTTCATAACTGACTCAATTAAGTTGTCAGATCCTCATACGTCGAAACCGATGGGAGAGAATCCATTATATATATATATATATATATATATATATATATATAGCTCTCTCTCTATATATTTATATATCTATATATATAGCCCTATATATATATATATATATTAATGAATATACACATCCCACATCAGTTTATAGTAATGCTCGCGTAATTCAGGACGATTTATATAGTAATATAATCTTTTTCAAAAACTTAATAAATATTTAAAAAAAAAAAATTATATTTCTCATTACATTAAATCTATAAGTATTTTTTCAGATATATGTTTTTAAGTTTTTGAAAAAGACGTGTGTGTGTGTGTGTGTGTGTGTGTCTTTAGGCAGCAAATGTCATTTAAGACATTTGTGTCAACCAATAAAATTAATCGACACAAAATATCTGTTATTATTAATAACGTTTGCCTTATATATATATATATATATATATATATATATATATATATATATATATATATATATATTTCGATTATAGGTGCAGTTTAATTTATAATTACATGAATGATTCATTATTACCGAGAAGTAAAAAACAAGAACAAATCTATTTCCATACCTGAGGATGTCTGTAGGAACAGATGAAACCTTGTAAAAACTAAAAAAGACCTTATGAAACTGGAATTTATAAACAGGGATCATATCATTCATATACAGGTTCGGGGTTTTTGTAGAAAAATATGCGTTCTCCGACAGGAATCGAACCTGTATCCTATACGGAACCACCATTAAGCCTGGCGGTTGAGCGTTCAACCACTTCCGGTTAAGCAAAGCTTAAATATACACTTTCATATCTGAGTTCGTATCCTAACATAAACAATGGCATTATTTGCCATGCGTGATATACGCAAAGGCAATCATGTATCTTTCGATGAGACAGATATTTTCCCGCAGTAGGTTTTCATTTCTTTCTGCGACCAGTTGCCATCCAAGGCTATAGAACCCGGTCTGTTCTGCTATAGGTAGAAGAAGAGGATTCATACCTTTCCCAAAGGTATTAGCACGTAAGTGAAAGTAATGGATTCGACTGGAATTCGAACTCGGCTTCCCGATTCCTCAATCCGAGCCGCCTTAATAGGCAATGGATTAAATCCGACAAATATTTTATATATTTTCTGTTTGTACATTATTTTTTATGGGTACACTTATTGAGTAAATGCATAAAAATAACTGAAGTTGGGATGCTGAAGTTAACATCAATTAACCAAGTGACAAATATTTACTTTTATGAATTATATATATATATATATATATATATATATATATATATATATATATATATATATATATATATATAATTCAGATATAAAAAATGTATTTACAAAGACAATAATTATAAATTAAATCGCAAAAGGAAAACCTTTTTTATGTCAACGCGTTTCGTTCCTTGGCTAATTAGATTTTTTTTAGTGACCTGTATTTATACGCAGAGATAATACAAGGTTTATGCGTTCAAATTTGAATTAAACAACGCTCTAAAATATTCAAAATTCTCTCGGCGTTAAGGAAAGGAAAATAAAAATAAAATTTCTATATTTTCCTCGATAAAGTTCCTTAATTAACGAAACGCCTTTCTCTTGCCATTTAAAAAAAAATTGCTTACTTTTTTCGTTTGATCTTACGTCAAATAATTTATCTAATTTTTTACGTTTTAAACAACTTATCTGATCATTGCACTTCTGGTTTTTCTTCAATGGACACATCACCGACAATGACATCATTCCTTCCGTAATCCCTTATGGCGACAATATCGCTAATCTGTCTTGTGAAATAGCGTTAAAACAACAATGTCCAACGATGTCACAGGATCTCCATTCTCCTCTTTTATTGATCCAATCATTTCATTCATTCATTCATTCATTCTGTTACGCTTTCGTTAATTCATCAACTCATTCATAGTCTGATTCTGTCACGTCAGATCGATAATTTAATTATAGCAAAGAGAATTCAATCTTATACTAGACTCTAGATTCTTCGGATAGAGTCAATCAGTTCCTATAAAGTTCTTCATTGATACCAAGGTCACCGTTTGGGCCTTTGGGTGGTATAATTATATTCTATCTGTATTTGCGTGCGAGTTTTTACTTTATTTCTTGTGTTTATTTCATTTACGTTTAATATATAGGGAGTTTGTGGCAGACGGATGACATAGAGTGCACTTTGATGTCTATATAATAAAAAAAATATCTGCTTTATCTCTAAAAGGAAAAAAGAAACTAGAAAGGAGATGCATTCCAGAAGTTTTCAGGAGCGAGATTTATTAATTTCAAAGAAGTAAAACACACTAATCTCCTTCAAAGCAGGAACCTCTGAGTTCAATGCACTTGTTGTAGCATTCCAGCCTCTCTGTGAAGGCCCCATGGAATTAAACATATCCCAGACCTTTGCCACAGCTTCCTTCATGTTCTCAATGTCTTCAAAACGACTGACCCTGAGGTTATTCTTCAGCTCGGGGAACAACCAAAAATCACAGGGAGCAAGGTCAGAACTCTAGGGAGAGTAAGCGACAGTTTTGATACCCATCACTTAATATAAAACTTTATTGTATAATAAGCTTCCAAATTGTCTTCTCGTCCCGACTGCATTCTGTAAACTATTCAGTTGTGACGAACAGTTTTTAGTAGGGTGTGTTCAAAGAAATGTTACAGCCGTCTCCTTCAATATGGAACAACTAAAGTTAGCAAATTAACTTATTAGATATAGGGTGGCCACTGAAAAACCGAAGGGTTTGAAAAGTCATAACTTGTTCGTTTTCAATCTTTTTTTATTTTCTTTTTCTGCGGGTTATAGATCTTCCCTTGATGATTAAAATGGCTACGCATGATGTCGAGCAACGAGTAAAACTCATTGAGTTTTTTTCTATTCCAATGAAAGATAAACTATTCAGACTCAGAGAAAATACCGGCAACATGTTAATGTCAGAGTATCTCCTAGCGATGACATGATTTGGAACCTACTCGCCTGGTTTGAAAGAACTGGATCAGTCAGCGATCTTCCGGGAAGAGGTCCTAAGCGCACTGTGTGCACTGAAGCAGCGGTGGAATCTGTACGGTAGAGGAACCTTGAGGGTGCATCAGATTCTATTCGTCGATCTGCTCAACTAGGCATCGCCAGAACATCACTTCAGAAGATTCTGAAACTGGATTTAAAAATGTTCCCATACAAGATTCAAATAGTTCAAACTTTACTACCCCAAGATACTCAGGTGTTTGTAAAAGTTATTTTTCTTTTATATCATTCGGTCTTTCAGTGGCCACACTGTATATAATAATAGTACACTAAAATTAAAGTAATCTAGGACAGTTATAATTGCTTCTCTTAAAATAATGTCTGAAAACTCGTAAATTAGCAGATATAAACTGATTGATGGGTTTGAACAACTATACAGAAATCAATATATTGATAAAATTAGCCATAGTAGATAATGGAAAATATTTTTATAACAATTCAACTACACTCACTGTTATAGTGATTTGAATATTAGTCGATCCAATTTTTCAAAATGGCGAAATCTTCTCCACATTGAAAATAGTCTTTCATAAATCCGGCTTATACTTTGTCTCGAACATAGGCCGGCGGCACTAGGGTGAGTTTCAAAACTATTTTGGTCAACGCGTAGACTTTCGGGCAGATAAGTACGTAAATATAATAGGAACTGGTTCACATTGATAAATATGAAAAGACAGAAAGAGATCTAGAAATAGATATGAACACACACACACCTCCCCTCTGCTAACCCACAGAGATAGATAGATAGATAGATAGAGAGAGAGAGAGAGAGAGAGAGAGAGAGTGAGAGTGAGAGAATGAGAGAAAGATAATGAAAGAGAGAGAATAAAAGTGAGAGAGAGTGAGTGAGAGAGAGAATAAAAAAGAGAGATTGAGTGAGAGAGAAAGTATGAAAGAGAGAGTGAGTGAGTGAGAGAGAGAATGAAAGAGTAAGAGAGAGAATGAAAGAGAGAGTGAGTGAGAGAGAGAGAGAGAGAGAGAGAGAGAGAGAGAGAGAGAGAGAGAAAGTGAACATTAAAATAGAACGACACCGTAGTGCTTGGAAATTCATGATATGGGGAAATAGAAACGAAATATTTGCCTTTCTACTCAGACCAGCATGCTCAGTTTTGTTGCACATACACACACGAATACACATACACAGAGAAACCCGCATACGCACACGCGCGCGCGCACACACACACACACATAATGCACGCAACACAAACACACATACGCGCGTCGCGCACGCAAACACACTCACAAATATACACGAGAACACACACTGACGTCGCTCAAACACACACACACAGACCCCCCCCAAAAAAAAAAAAACACACACATATTCAAAAACACACACAAACGCACGCACACACACACACACACACACACACACACACACACACACACACACACACACACACACACACACACACACACAGAGGCACGGGCAAACACAGAGACAGGCATACAAATATATACTCGCACACACACAGTTGAACACAAACGCAGAGATGTAGAGAGAGAAATCCCAAACAGACAAATAAACACAGACACACGCGCACAGACGCACATGCGCACACACACGCCCACATGCACGCAAACAAACACACATACAAAACACACATACAAAACACACACGAACATACACAGCCGCACACACATACACACAGACAACAATTACTTTTTATGACATATCTCTTGAGGGCGTAAACGATCATGGCCCTCCACTGATTCATTTTTAAAATTATTTATGAATCACCATACCTTTTTTTTTGCGAGAGTGTGAACTGATTTCTTTTGCCTTCCCCATGGTTCGGAATTTAGAGACTTCTTTCTTTTAGAGTGGTTTCCAACCAAGGCGCGATGACCCAAACTTCATTGCTATATAACCCATAACTCCGACGAAGAGAAAACGGAATTTGAACATTGTTCGACGATTTCCTTTTATGGCACTAATACCCTACCCCCATTATTCCATTCACCCATACCAGATAAAGATGTAATGGTGGATAACGGCTCGGAATGAGAAATCGGAGAGCCGAGTTCGAATTCCTTTTGAATCATTTACGTGCAAATACACTTGGGAAAGGCATGAATCCACCTCTCCTTCCAGCTAAGTGAAGGCATTTATTTACAAAATATTGTTAATGCAATATCCACTTGGAAATAAAATAAATATTCGTAAAATTTACACAAATACATTTCAGCTTGAAAATACGGTTACAAAATTGTTGATAAGCCGTAAAAAACAATTCAACCAATCAACCGTGTTATTGACAGACTCGCAAAGAAAACAGCAACAAGTGGAATGAAGTAAAGAAAAGCGGGAAGAAAAAGCTAACTATCAATTGGAAGAAGACGAATTCTATGGTTGTCATCAAGAGAAAAAACCACAAGATGGGAAATACAAAGTGAAGGAAACAAAATCAAACAGGAACAGAATTTCAAATGTTTGGATTGTGTTTAACAGAAACAGTGACCGCAAAATCCGAAATCGCATTTGAATAGCGAAAGATGTCTCCCCCAAAAGGAAATTAGTTAATAAACAGGAAAATTTTGTCAGAAACAAAGAAAAGTGCTCAACTGCTGCCAATTCTCCGATATGGCTGAAGAGGCTGGAATATTTCATCACAGACTAAGAAGAGTAGATTGTTTGTTTGACTTTGCTTAGCGACATATCAACCTATATAGGCTAGTGAATACTAGAATTTAACTATTTTGATTTGTTTGGTTGGTTGATTGTGTTTAACGGCAGGTCAACACCTCTATGGGTTACGGAATGCCGGAATCGAAATAATAATTATGGCGTCAACTAAATATATTTGAACGCAATTGCATGCATTCAAATACAGATAAAATGTTTGTTGGTAATTTTTTATGTAGAAATGGTTTTGCTGGTATTTTTATTACGAAAATATATTTTTATAGTTTCATAGTATTAGGTTGGTGCAAAAGTAATGGCGTAATAATGTCGTTTTTTGACGTATTTTTTAACGTCAAAAAACGACATTATTACGTCATTATTTTTGAACCAAACTAATATTTTGATTGCTGGTTTCACTGTTTTGACTTTGTGGGATCTTAAACTTAGTATTACCACCCAGGGTCACGATGCACTTCGATCAGAGGTCATGCTGCTGGATATAGATTATTGTCATACCCAGGAGGATGTGAATACTATGAAGACATAATGAGAAAAGAAGTCCTAAAAATTTGAAACTCACATGGCATATTGAATGCAAGGTGAACAGAGGAGAGTAGATAATGACCTGTCTAATGTGCTTAACGTACAGCAAAACGAGGGGTAGCAGGGATGGCAAAATGACCATCCACGTCCTGAATAAACACGACACATACAAAAAGACGAAAAGGGTGATGGTGAAGGCGTTCTGGAGCGCATAGTTGCTATTGACCACACCCAGGTCCATCACATTACCGCTACGCAAGTATATATTTCATGAACTGTAATCATTTATTGTCACATCGTCAAAGATCAAAGCTCTGCAGTCAGCGAAAAAACTGTGTTCTGTGGTGCAGCACGAGAATTTCTTAACGCATTGTAAGATATCTTCTTCTGGGTGTCGTGTGCTTTCAGGTGATGATCAATCATGGCTCCACACAACTTCCTATTTTTTTTAAACTCTCAGCAATGTCGTTTTGCTACCCATCCTATCTTTTATAACCATTGAGAAATGCTTGTCTTTTTACTAACTCTCCCATTCTCTGTCCTGTGGTTCATTTACACAATCTCTCTAGATAGGTTACTCGCTCTTTCCCTTTTGACGTCGGTATTCCCCGTGAGTGTCAAATTTTCTAAACTTTCTTTCCTCATTATGTTTCCTAGAAATTGACTCGTTCTGTTTTTGTATCACGAAACCAATATTATCTAAAAAAAAATTCTTATAATCTAAAACCATCTTCTGCCTTTAAATAACATGCAAAGGGTTGATAAGTCGTAAAAAAGAATCGGTCAATCAATGTGTGTGTGTGTGTGTGTAAGAGAGAGAGAGAGAGAGAGAGAGAGAGAGAGAGAGAGAGAGAGAGAGAGAGGATAGAGAAAATCCTACCTGTACATAGTAAGGATAAAACTTCTTCTATATGCCATATTCATTCAGGACGTGGGTGATCATGGCTCTCTAAAACTTCCTATTATTTGTAACATTTGAGAAATGTTTGTCTTTTTGCTATCTCTCCCGCTCTGTTGTCATCTATTTGCACAAACTCTCTAGGTAGGTTTCCTCTTGACTTCAGTATGTCCTGTGAATGTCAAATTTTCTAAATCTCCTTTTTTCATTAAGTATCCAAGAAATTGCAACTGTTTAATTCTGTCAGTTTTCTTTTCAACTATTCTTAAGACTTTGTCGTTGTTTCCATCTTCAGTTTTTGGTAATCGAAGCATCATTCTCTCGAACAATATTTTTTCAAGCTGTGTTTTTTTTTTTTTATCTGTCAGGAAATTGTCAAAGTATTTTCACCATTATATGAGGGGATTGATGCTACATCGCAGTTCATCACACTTTTCTTTATTTCTGGCGAAATCTTCCTGTTTTTAATAATTCACTGAGTTTTTCGAATGCATCTCTTGCTGGTAAAATTAGCCTTCTGATTCCAATCTCACATTTTAAATCATTTACTATATATTTAAACTTTCGTATTTGTTTGATTTTCGTATCTCCAATTCATAGCTCACATTTTGTTCTTTTTCTGTTGTTCATAACCATAAATTTCTGTGTGCTGCCATAATCCCAGCTTCATCTACATAGCTTATGACATTAAGACTGCGTCCACTGATTCTAAATCCTGCTAGGACGTCTAGTTCTCTCAAGAACACCTCGATGTAAAGTTTGACTAAATCCAGTGATAATGCTCATCTTTTCTATATATATCTACTCACAGAATTCATTTTCTGTATGAATGCAAGCAGTTTGTTCCCAATATAAGTTCTGGCTTATTTTTATAACTTTAACGAATTATTCGAGTTTTCCTAGCAGTTCAAATAGATCTTTGTGTCCTTCCGTATCTAATGCTCATGCACAGACTATCAAGTTTTCCCGGCAATTATGATCTTCAAAAAAGTAAATGCAGTTTTATCTACTGTCTTGCTGATTACTCTTCTTTTGTTATCCCTCCTACATAATGTTTGTTTTCTAATATTTTAACATCCAGTAACCTCTTGTGTTTAAGTAGATTTTCGGCTTTGCTTGGGATGAATTTAATTTTAAAAACGAAACTTAATTATATGGACTTCGTCATTTGTATGGCAGTTTTCGATATCATTGCTTACTGTTGTGACCTGTTTAGAGGCCAGAAAAAAAGACACGGAAGACGAAGTTAGAATGAACAAGTGTATTGAAATAACAGATATATACAAAGCAAGAGTGTTAGTAATAAGCAGATAGAGGTGTACGTCTGAACGATATGTTAACACTGCGTCTCCGCTGCCCTACCAGTCTCCACTAGGATGTCTCGCAGCTAGTATTTATTAGAGGAGGAAGAGTTCATTCTACTATAGGAGGGTTTACCACAACACTTAAATCGTTATCGCGTTTCTGTTCCAGTGCATTTAAAGACGCTACACTGTCCCTGTCCCTTTTCCGGTCTAGTTCTGCTCCGTAATCTATTCATCGAAATTCGGATTATGATATTCGTTGTATGACTCATTGAGCTGAATTTCTGATGTAGCTCGCACTTATTTGCTTGTCAGGCAATGCTACAGAAACTGATCATGTAAGGCCTTCCGGTATCTCACCAGTGTCGTAGATTTCATTTATTATTTCCGTCATTTTATCAAAGCCGAAATCGTCTCAGCCTGATTGCATTTCTATTACAATCCACTTTGTCATGGTGCTTTGTTCCATAAGAACTGAATTATTAAGTTGGTGCAAAAATAATGACGTAATAATGTCGTTTTTTGACGTTAAAAATACGTCAAAAAACGACATTATTACGTCATTATTTTTGCACCAACCTAATATTTCAATATCTTTCCCAAGTAAATAAAGTTTTCCTAGCAGTTCAAATAGAGCTTTGTGTCGCACATTATCAAAAGAGTGCATAGTCAACGAATTATAAATATAGGTGTTTCTCAGTCATAACATGTTGAACCCTAGATAGACAGAGTAAAGGTGGTAACGAAAAAAGAGCAAGGCGTTTGGATGAAGGTGTTATTCTGCTCTACGAAAACGTCACCCGACAGAGAGCTAACAGTATTAAAGAGTAACTTTAGTGATATATTTGGGATATTTTAACGCAACCTCCGCGTTGGCTTGACTTCTGATTGTTATTAGTTGGGTCCACACAAACGTCACTTATTCTGGAAGCGGTTAAAAAAAAATGCTTTCACTGATTACCAGAATGAAATTCTAACGCTACAATTATGAACCTAAACTTAATCTTTAAACTCATTCCCTAAATAAACAATAACGATCAAGAAAAATATTTTGTCATTATTTATAATGTTAGAACTCAACTTTTATTTTGAATGCAATATCATGTTTCGAAAATCCACCTGCCCTATTGTATATATATATATATTACACACACGAACACACAAATACACACACATGTATATATTTATATATAAAAAGTATATTTAATATATATAAAAAGAATATTTGGGCCTCTCGCGCGGTATGACGTCATAGAACAGCATCTTGAATTTACGAACTGCGTCTGTTATTCCGCGTCTGTTAACGTCGCATATCAATCTTCTATGTCAGCATAACAAAATATTATCTTCGACGGTGAATGTCCGTATAACCACTCTGAAGATGGCTTATGCGAGCCGAAGGCTTAGATCAAGGACCGGCTTAATGAAAAAGTATCTAAATGTTGGACAATTTTTGTCTTTATTTTCACCTGAAATTAATGCAAACATACAAACATTAGAACGGCTCATGATCAGACATTCATTGTCTGTTATATTTAACAATATATGCTAATATATATATATATATATATATATATATATATATATATATATATATATATATATATATACACAACACATTACTTTGTATCTAGAAATTGGTTCTCTTGTACTTTTTTGGTCTTTCGCGTGGCATGTCTTCATAGAACCGCATTTTGAACTTAAGATCTGCGTCTGCTATTCGGCGACCATTATCTTCGCATAGCAAATTATTTTCAATGTCAAAATAACAAAATATCATCTTTCACGCTGGATATCTTTGTTTCATGTCTATATAAGCACTGAGGAAGGCTCATGTGAGCCGAAAGCTTCGGATCAACATTATAAAATTATCCAAATGTTGGACAATTTTTTCTTTATTTTCACCTGAAATTAAAGCAATCATTCGAACATTAGAACGGCTCACGATCAGACATAATAGACATTCATTCTCTGGTATATTTATCAATATATGTTGAATATGTTGCCGCCCCAATACACTATATATATATATATATATATATATATATATATATATATATATATCTTTAAAAATTAGGAGGTCAATTAAAATACGCGACCTTGGTTTCGACCTTACGGTCTCTTCGGGCGATGCATTTAAAATGACCACTTTAACGCTTTATTAATAAGCAGCAAATGTGACTGAACCATTCAGTGTAATATACACATAAAATAATTTATGAGCAACAAATAACCAGGAAGAACTGTACAAGTGTATTTGATATATAACATGTCTGTAACTGAAATGATCAATTCTGACAGTCTTTTTTAAGGACGATGAAATGCGTCCTGGTTGTGAGAGCTTCAGTTTGAGAAACGATAACACACTCATCTATCTACAACGACAAACCGAAGGGAAAAGAGCTGACCCTACTGATCAATGTCTACAGGGAGAGAATAAGAGAAACAAAGGGTTATTTAATGTCTATTTTTATCAATCAAGCATGTTTCACTTTTATTAAAGCTTCACCTTAACTATCGACATGATTTCATCCTTAACGTTAGAAAACGGATCTACAAATTTAGATTAATTTATTTTACTTGTTTTTTTATTATTTATTTATTATACTGTATATTTTTATTTATTCATTTCGGTTTTCGATTTTTAATAACGTAGTATTTTTTTATCGTTATATAACAGTTATAGCTATGTTTTTCGTCCGATTTTTGGTTGGATTTTTATAGTCTAACTAATATTTTGTTCATAATGGTTGTTAATTTGTTTATTATTTATTTTATTTATTTGGGTTCATTCATTTTGTTTTTTATTTTTTATTTATTCATTCTGTTTCGTCTATTTTAACAGGTGTGATTTGGTAATTCAATTTCAGTTTTCAATTTTTAAGTAACGTAGTAAAAATTTGTTCTCGTGTCTGCATTTTGAGATGAGCTCGCATCTTTTATTTAATAATTTATTTTGGTCTGGGAAGGTAATGATAGCTATTTTTTCCTCCAAGCAAAGTTTGCAAGTTTTTGATTGGTTGTTGTAGGCTGACGATCTTTTCCTTATTTTCCAAGTTATTTTTGGTGTGATGTGCGTTTTGTTTTTAATTTCCCAGAAATACTTAGAAAGCATTGTGCTGTTCGCATTTTTACTATTTGTGAAAGATGTTTTGTGTGCATAATTTCTTTGTTTTCAGGGTCCTTCAATTACTCATATGTATACTTTTTTTTCGTTATCTGGTGATTTTTGTCGTGGCTTAGTATATTGCGTTGTTTTGTAAACAATTACCGCTTAAGGGACATTCGTTCTTTATTCTGCAGTTACACGTGTGTTTAATTTGTTCGCGTGGTTTGTTGATAATTTTCCTGTTGTGCGTTTTTTTTATTATTTTTGCCATGTTCTCGGTGGAACTGTAGCTGATTCTTACTGTGTTTTTGTTGAATATTTTGTGTAGGGTGCTTGATTCTGAGAAGTGTTTGTGCAAGAGTTTGAAGAATATTTTTCCCACTCTCTTTTGTTTTCATTACTGTGTGAATTGTTCTTCTTTTTTCTCGTCATAAACTACGCCAACATTTCCCTTCTGGTGAAGTGTTAGCCGAAATGAGTCCCTAAGGTAAAATATTGCTTCGTGTTTTTATTTTTTTTATTTTTAAAATTGGTACTTATGGTCTGTGGTTCCGGTGCAAATACAATAGAAGTGCTATAGACGAACTCAACTGCACTATTCGTTTCTGGCATAAGGTACATCTCCTTAGAGCCAAGAAGTTGTATCTCCAGTCTCTCCTTTCATGAAGTGTTGTCTCTTCGTTCTTCAAGCGCAGGTTGCTTAAGGTTAAAATAGGATCGTGATTTCTTGCTGCACGTAAATTTATAATTATTTATTTATTTATATAACCTAAGTAAATTATCAGATTATTCTTCATCATGTTTAGGTTTGTATCGTTCGTCCTTAGCCGGAATTAGCTACAGATTATCTTTGTTTTTTTTTTCGTTTTTCACGCTATTTAGCAACAAAATTGCAGAATCAAAGTTAACTCAATTCTCTCGTCTGAAAAAGATTTGGTACTGAAGATGGAGAGCTAAATAAACAGATATTTAACTTCGCTAAAGTCGATCTAACCGGAATTGAAAGTCTGGTTCTTTCAATAGGGTTAAATTTTTGCATTCTTTCCTCTAAAGTAAGTAAGGAGCAAATTTTCGCTTACATAATTTTCCCTCCACACATTTTTTTGTTATTACTGTGTGAATTGTCCATCCATTTTTCTCATAAAATACAGCAAGGTTTCCTTCCGAGGAATTGTTGGCGGAAAGGAGCTCTCTCTCTCTCTCTCTCTCTCTCTCTCTCTCTATATATATATATATATATATATATATATATATATGTGTGTGTGTGAAAATATTGTAGAAAATAGGAAAGAAACTGGTTTGGTAAATAATCCAAAGTTCCTTAGTATTTTTGTTATTATTTTAAAAAAAATAGTGCTCGATACGAAAGTAGAGCATAAATATAATTATTTATTTAAAAATATGATTCCAACTCGCTACATAAGAGGTCTCATGTTTCAAAACAAGAGCCGAAAACTTCAAAATAATATTTGAATTAACTTGAGTTAAAGTAGGCTCTGTTCCATCTTCAAGCGAAATTTTTTTGGGAATGACTTATTTCTGAAATTTACGAGTTTTAATAGTATGGTCAGAATTGAAATCAAAAATTTCCATGGTAACATCAAGGGCGGATTGTTTAGAATCGGCAGGGGAGGGGTGTTAATAATTTTTATCAGTATAGAGTTATTTTCATAGATGCCGGGTCAGGGTAAGGTGGGGGTGGCTAAATTTACGACGGGGGAAGTTTTCGCATAGTCTGGCTTGAGCGTCTACGGAGATTTATTTATTTATTTTTATTTTATTCTTTTATTATATCTCTTTATGAAAGGGATTTGTGTATATAAAAAAAGCCGTAACGTTTGTTATTTGACGACTTCATAAAGGGTTATCAGTTTTTGTAGGGTATTAAAACTATGTATATGGGCTATGGATTTTAAAATTTATTTTATTGTATGCGTGTTTTTAGCTAGTTATTCAGAGCATAAGTTCGGTTGTGTCGGCAGAAAACCGTTAATTCTTGCCTGTTGTTTAATAGGTTTTTATTGTTTAGAAGCTTAATAATGTGTAGATTCTCATGGAGGCACAAAGGGCATGGGTCATCCCAAGTTTTGCAAGTACTAGTCCTGTTAATGATTTTCCATTTTACTTTAGGTGTCCTATTTTTTTCTTTCAGGTGCCAAAAATATTTAGATAGAGAGGTCTGATGTCTTAAGTTTATGTTGTTGAAGGAGCATTTATGCTGCCTCCATCTGGTTTTAAAGGTATTTTTCGTGGACCCAATGTATATCATATTATTGTTAGGGTTCTCCGTGGATGATATAGTGCATTGGTATACCACAGATTTGACGCAGCACTTATTTTCTAATGGGCAGTCTACCGGGTTTCTACAATCGCATAATTTTTCCCTATCATTATCTGATTTAAGTGTAGAGTTATTAAAACTATTCAGGTAAGGGGGTTTGTTCAGGATTTTATTATTGTGTCTACTTATTATACCTTCTAGATTTTCAGTGCAACTGTAACTCAATTTTAGTGTGTTCTTATTGAATATATTACTAAGCCTACTTTTGGTGGGGAAGTGTTTATCGATTAGAGCTAAGAACTTCTGTCCTAGTTTAATACTAACCATTTGGTTGAACGGAGGTGTATACAAAATGATGTTTCTTTTCCTGTTTTTTTTCCTTTGGTTATTGCAATTGTCCCTATATTTAATGTTAGCATTTTTATAACCACTACTTTTTAGGGCAGTGTTATAGAAGTCGTTATGTTGGTGGAATATTTCTTTGTTAGCGGAGTTACTGCTAATTCTATTTTCTATTGATGAGGGTATATGTTTAATTGTGGATGGAGGGTGGTTTGACTTCGGGTGTATATATAAGGGGTTAGCATTTGGTTTTCTATAAGGTTGGTACGTGTTGCTCGGTAAGTCTAGGGTTACGTCGAGGAAGTTTACCTTTATCAATTTAGAAGAGACGGTTATCTTTAAGTTTAGATTTTTAAATTCACTAAACATAATTTTACGGATCTTCTCTATCTTAAAGCTAGTGGAACTCCTCACCACCATGAGCCCGTCATCTCTATACAGTCCGATGTCCTGAATATCAATCTCGCGAACCAACATAATCCTCAGCGCAAAAAAATCCGTCCTCATTCATAATGGGGAGCAATGGATAAAAAACAATAACGACCTATTTGACATCACTATGGGATCACTAGACTCTGCAGAGTCTTCTGACTTGGTTGGTCTTTTAATATTGTACAACCTAACGGCACACCGCGAGATTGATATCCAGGACATCGGACTATATATGAAGGATACAGATTCATATAAATATATAGACGTGTGTATGTGTAAAGCATGTAGAATAAGTATTATATATATATGTATATATATAATTATTTTTTTCAAATGTAGCAATGGGATCCTATTTTTAAAAAACAATAATTATAATTTAGGCTCTGCTTGTGTATTGAGCACTGGTTTTTTAAAAATAAATATAAAAGGCTTAAGAACTTCGGATTATTTACCGAACGGTTCTTTCCTATTTTTCTATATTTGCACACACACACACACACATATATATATATTCATATATAGTCATATAAATATATATGCGTGTGTATGTATAAAGCATGTAGAATAAGAATTATATATATATATATATATATATATATATATATATATATATATATATTGTTATCTACAGGAAGACTGCTTCTTTGTATCACTGCTTATCACTAAGCCTATTTATTTTTAGATAAACATGCTAGTGACTGAGAGAACTCGATTCGTTTTATCGAATAGTATTGCATTAGTAGCAGGAATAGTCATTGTTTAAAAACTCTCACTTCTTTTCTATCTCTTTCTCTCATTATCTATCTCTGTATATCTTTCTCTCTATATCCACACACAAACGCATATACACACACATATACACACACACATATATTTATATATATATAGTATATATATGATAATTTGGATAAATGTTTTCGCGATCTTCATCATATCATTCTGTCGGATTTCGATCCATATTTAATCCGTATATATATATATATATATATATATATATATATATATATATATATATATATATATATATATAGTGTGTGTGTGTGTGTGTGTGTGTGTGTAAAAATATTGAGAAATTAAAATTTTCAGACACATTAAGTTGTATATTAATATTTTTTGTTTTATTATTTCAGTTAAGTTCCTCGAATAGTTTCGGCCATCATCAGGAGAAAAAAGTCCTGCTTGTTAGTAGCAGTGAACTACGGGAGTGAATGACTGTTTCTGAAGAAAGTGAACTTTATCTGTAGTTTTCATTTGTTTTTTATCGTTAATTTTGTCCAGTTCTTGTGTTGGTCAGACGGCCTCTTTAAAGTTGCTTTTTAAGATAGAGGCTGGATAGATCCATGCTACTCTGAATTTCCTTGGTTTACGTGTTAAGTGTATATTATTTTTTAGTTCTTCGGGAGTGTGTGTGATGTGTGTAAGTGTATATATTAGTATAGGCGTGTGTATAAGTGTGAGACCTCAACACCTCCGCAAGCATGTCCGCCTTGTGTGGGTGAGAAATCTGGATAGGGCTTGATTTATGTGGTTATATATTAATTCTATCTATATTGTTAAATTTGTGATTAAGCCCGTCTGGATGGAGTATTCTGAGGCGCAAAATCCACTTGTCTTCATGTTCCTCTGTCTTTTTCTATTTTTTCAGTTATAGTGAATTTTGCATTGCTTTTAAAATCATGTTTTTCTAGGCGGAGATGTTGTTCTACAGGTAATAATCTTTCGCAGAGATCCGACTTAATTCGATTACGATAATTATTAATTCTGCAGTGAAAGGGCCATTCAGATTTTCCCACATATTTTTTTCTGGCATAGTGTGCATTCTAATAAGTAAATTATATTATTACTTCTACAGTTAGAGTCGTAGTAGATTTTGAATGTAGATTTAGTGACTGAGCTAGTAAAATAATTTGTTACATGGTTGGGAAAATCATGTTGTTTTGATTTTTGGTTTATTAAGGATTACCTTATCCTCTGAAATGTAGTTATTACCTATAATTTCCTTAAGGTTCTTAGGTCTACAATATGCTAGAACGTCGGGTTCCTCAAACAAAATTTTTAGGTCTTTCCCAGTGACTTTTAACTATCTGGGGTATTGGAGGAAGTGTGGGGTTGAAATTTGTTACTAGAGGGATGTGTACAGATTTATTTTTAATCTTGTACATTAGGGTGTCTTCTCTAGGTGTAGAAATTGCTTTATTTTATTTATTTGTTCCCTGATTAGATGTTGTTTATAGCCAAGTGTTGTGGATTGATGCGCGAGATTCTGAGTGTGTTTATTTAGTTCTTCATTTTTGGAACATGTCCTTTTGAGTCTAAGTGCTTGTAAATAGGAAAAATTCTCCTTCAGGGGTTTAGGTTGGGAGGACCTGTAGATTGTTGTGGGTGTCGGTGATTTTAACGTGTAGTGTCGTTTGTAGTTTTATGTTTTTATCTATGTAAATGCGGGTGTCTAAAAATGTTACCGATCTTGTGGAATTTTCGTAGTCGAACTTAATTGAGTCGTGTACCGAGTTTAGGGTCAGGAGAAATTGAGTGATTTTATCCTCACTGCATGTGTATGCAAAGAAGATATTATCGATATATCTTGCGTAGAATACGCAGTCGCTACCTATGAGGGGGTAGATATGGGTCTTCTCAAAGTTTCCTATGAAGATTGTAGCATATGATGGAGCTGCAATGGTGCCCATGAGACAGCTTCTTACTTGCAGGTAGTGTGCTCCATGGAAGTTGAAAGTATTCAATATAAGAATATGCTCCATGAGTTTTATGATAACGTCTATGGTGTGGGTGGGGGTGTCTTATTTTCTTTTTTTTAATAAGTGCTTCCTGAATAAAGTGATTTTACGTCCATAGTCACTAGAATAGCATTTTCTGGCACTGTTTGTATGTGGTTAATTTTATTTAGTAGGTCTGTTGTGTCTCTGATATAGGATTTTAATTCCTTCGCTAGGAGCTTTATTGTAAGTATTGTGCATATTTCCATGTTTTCTTATATATATATATATATATATATATATATATATATATATATATAATTTGGAAACATGCTTTCCAGATCGATGAAACATGTGTAATTAAAAGTTTTGCAAATTGACTTCTATACTTCACATTCAGTTGGATTTTCATCCCAACTTTTCGCAAACTCACAAACGCACGGGCGTGCCCATATATATATATATATATATATATATATATATATATATTCTACTGTTAGATGTTTTTGGTCAGGTGAATAGCGTTTGTGTTCTATTAAAAAATACGGAAGACATCTTTAAGTCCTTCCTAAAACTCTTTTCAAAGGAAACTGGATGCTAAAATAAACATAAACACGAACATCCTTCTATAGAAAATGAATAAAATATACGGTGTACTTCCCAGCCCCGTCACAAAAGACACAAGAAGTAAATTAAGGAAAATTTCACGTTCTAAATATCAAGTGGTGAGCTGTGTTGATTTTCTAGCGTCTTCCTGGAATATTAACATTCTACGCATGCGCAAAGACACAGTCTGTTAAACTTTAGCACGATGTGCCGCCATTTATAAGTCAGCTTGTTTGCTGGGACATTGCGCCAAGAACGCTTTCATTTTTTTTTGTTTTTCGTTGAAAGAAACTTTTTAAAAGCTTTTCATCTTTTACTGAGCAAAGAATTAAAGGTGAGTGTATTAGTGTTTGTATATGTTATATGAGTGTTCTTATTTGTTTATATATATATATATATATATATATATATATATATATATATATATAAATATATATCTGTGTGTGTGTGTATTTGTGTTTGTGTGTGTGTGAAAGTGACGTAGCGTGAGAAGCAAGCTGTTCTCTGAATAAACATGAAGCAATGTTTAGAAATGTTCACCGAGAGCATCCTCTGAAGAGAACGAAAAAAAGCAAAAAAAGAAATGGAGATAAATGAAATAACAAACGAATGAAATAATAAAAAGAAAAAAAGAAAGACGAACATATTGAAGGAATAAACAGGGAAAGAAAGAAAAAGTGTAAACGGAGGAAAAGAAAAGGAAAAGAGGAAGAAAAAGCAAAGGAATGAGGCGAGAAGAAAAGAAATGTGAAATAGAAAGAAAGAAAAAAAGAGGGGAAAAGAGAAAACGTGAGAAAATAGGCAAGGTGTTGTAACCTAGCACGGGTTACTGAATTAGGAATAACCAAAACGGAGGTTGGAAATGAAATGGTAATCTTTATAACATCAGGAAAATAGAATACTCGCTAGCGGCATGAAGTAGGTAAACCACTGCTAGTGGTGGACTACTTAGACAGCATATTACGATATTTACCTGCCTCCCCACCAGAATTAAATGTGGGGAAATTCGAGCCCGTGGGCTCGGGCAAAAATTGCCTGTAGACCACGCATACGCGGGATCGGGTATCAGTTTGCCTGCCCGGACGACACTCTGCCCATTGGCATAGCCTCGTCCGGGTTCCACTCTGCCCTAAGGCAGACAGTTCGACACGGCAAGAGCTTCCAACGCTGACAGCTCACGCTGCCTGTCTATCTTAACCCTTGACCACTGACCACCACTTTACCAGTAGTAGAGAAAAATGACTAAATGCCCAGCTACCAGTTGAATGGTGGGAAAATACTATTTTTATATCTACCGTGAAACACTACATACCAATTATTTGCGAATTTTGACTCAGGTAGAAGGGTTCAAATTTTTCAGGAACGCAGGGCTTAGAGAGTGAAATATCAGCATTGAAGTATCTACCTAGATTCGAACTTTGACCGCTAGAGAATTAAACAACTAGCTCTGTTAAAATAAGAAGCTAAAATGATTGTGAAATTGCAGGAAGTCAAAATCGAAATAGCCTTAGACGATAATCGGAATCAAATCGATACAAAGAGAGCTTGCAACGTCATGTAGCATACAAAGAGAGCTTGCAACGTCATATAGCAACCAGAATTACCGAATTAATAAACGTAGTTGTAGTCATCCAGAATATTTCTATTTTTTATTTACAATACTTATATTCGAACTATTATCCTTACCTTGGTTGTTGTTATCGCAACGTTTCGGCTGTTGTGTCCTCCGGCCTCCCTCACGTGTTTAGCGATCTAGGTATTTCTGAACTAAACCCTTTATTTAATCTACGGTGGTAGGCTGTTCTCGTTCCACTGTTCATGTCTTGGGATATCTTGTCTAGTTCTTATTTTTAGTACTTCTCAGTTATTGCTCGTCTTGTTTCAACTGAGTCCAAGTAACACACTGCCCGGTCCAGAAATCGAACTCACAAACACGATATCATCAAATTCACAAATCAACGCTTGAATCCGCTAGGGCATTGTTCAATGTCCGACACATTGATTAAATTGGATATTTACTTAAGGTAGTTTGAAGATGATGAAGAATACTATGAACGATATAACTCGGAACCCAACTGAATAAAAGTTTGATGATTTTTTTAAAATTTCTCTTCCTGGATATCAGAGGTCGAAGTGTGTAAAATGAATAGTTAGAATGTAGAATTTCTCTTTGATTCTTAGGAATTTTGCAACCAAATCAGCCGTAAAAATCACCATCGGCAAAATGACAACAGTTACGACGGTATACTTAAAAGTTCTCGGCTCAGTTACCAAAGTTTGAAAAAATGAGTAAACATTAGAATTTTTGAGGAAGTGTTTTATCGACTAATTTGCCATAAAATGTATCAGCGACACGCTCTACCTTCATCTTCTTCAGAAGGTTTTAATTTATGGGAGTGAAAAACAAATTATTTAGTCTCTCTTTAGTCCTCATATAATTATTTTGTCGCTTTAATGAAGAAAACGTTCTTTCACGGAAAGCAGATTTGGCACGTACGGTTAGAAATTGCTGTAGTAATAAATCTCCTTTTAAGAGATTTTGAGTTCATGTTTCTGCATTTTTTGAATTCCTCAATCTCGCAAATACTTATCGAAATGACAAGCGAATCTTTTTGAAGAATCGAAAACAGAATCTCTAAACTATTTAATATGATTTGAAAATTAACTAAACTGAAATCTTCCAAGATTTTAACGAATCCCTTTGGCTGTACTAATTCTGAAGCACTCTAATCCTCAACATATACCCTTCGAACTCGTATAAACGGGTTCAGTCTCCCCTTCGGCATAGCCTCGATCGGGTTCCTCCCCGCCCGAAAGCAGAGAGTTCAGCCGTTCAGCCGGTCGTCCGATATCGACTGACGATATTCAGTCACCCCGCCACGAGGGTGTCATGTGGCACAAGGCCTTTTTAACGTGGGTATTCCGAGCCCGTAGGCTCGGCCAAAAAATAGCCCATTGAACCCGTATAAACGGGTTCAGGGCCGGTCTACCTCCCCGAAGGAGACTCTGCCCTTCGGCGTAGCCTCCTTCGGGTTCCTGCCGTCCGTAGGATGAGAGTATAACCGTGCAGTCGCTCAAAAGTTGAGCGACTGACGATATTCAGTCACCCCCCCACGAGGGTGTCATGTGGCACAAGGCCTTTTTAACGTGGGTATTCCGAGCCCGTAGGCTCGGCCAAAAAATAGCCCATTGAACCCGCATAAACGGGTTCAGGGCCGGTCTACCTCCCCGAAGGAGACTCCGCCCTTCGGCGTAGCCTCCTCCGGGTTCCTCCCGTCCGTAGGATGAGAGTATAACCGTGCAGTCGCTCAAAAGTTGAGCGACTGACCCTCGTTTCTCTTGCTACTACTACTACTTATATTAGGTGGGAGAGTCTATTAACTAGAGAATAGGTGTGTTTCACCATAACATTTACAAAGAAAGCCTTTCTGCGATTGAAGCCTCATGGTCTTGGCAAAGATATTCCTTCTTTGAATATTGTGGACTCGCGCTACACAATCACAGACAAAGAACTGTTTCAAATAACAGAAAGCGCATCACTTGTGGACCACCAGCAGCAGCAACAAATGAAATGGTTAGCATGTGCATCTCGAAGTCAAAATAATAATATGATCGAGATGCTGGTATTGCACACGACTTCAAATAAAAGGTTAGGAAGGAAACTCCCTATCCATACTGGAAACAGTGAAAACAGCGACAGGCTTTGAAAAACGATTTCCTGATAAATTGTTCGAAGAGAAACATTTCAACCGAAAGCAGCACTGTCTACTCGCTCAATGAATGCCAAGTGTTTCATTGGAAGGAAACGACTAACATTAGCATTACCATATAGGCGGATTTATCCCAATAAATCTTGTGGATTATTGAACCTTTCATTTTTTCATCTTCATATATCAAAATGCCTGAAAGATTGAAAGGAACTGTTGTCGGCGGGAAATGTACGCTGCTTATTTTTATTAAAATATTTACCCGAATATTACAGTGAGAAAAGTTGTTCAAGTCGCTAGCAGTTATTAGGTTGGTGCAAAAAAACAATGTCGTTTTCTCACATAGTAACATATGCGAGAAAACGACATTATTTTTGCACCAACCTAATATATATTTAGGGAAGGTTGTCGTAAGTTTTTCTTTCTTTCTCGCTGCATTCGGAACATATTTGGAGCAGATACACACTAAATGGATCAATCTCAGTTCTGTTGAATCAGACATTCTCTTTTTGAACAGGTTTTATTCACAACATGATCGACTTGACACCGAAATCACAAATTGGACTCATTGTAATTGTTTACGTCAAATAGATACTGATCATTTATACACTTTGAGTCTCAGCCGGACAGAAGTGGTAGGAAGTGGTATCAAAATAGTCTTGGGTTTGGGAGTCATTTAGCTATACAAAAGTAAGTATCTATCTATCTATCTGAAACTGTTGATTATCTATCTATCGATCGATCTATCCTAGTCTATTCATATCTATCTATCTATCTATCTATCTATCTCAGTCTATTCATATCTATATATCAAACAAGATCCGTATCTCTCTCTCTCTCATATATATATATATATATATATATATATATAAATATATATATATATATATATTCACACACACACATATAGATGTGCACTCGGTCTCTATCTATCTAACGAATCGTATTTTCATCAATATTGTGAAAACAAGATAAAATTAGCCTGGGTTCCTATGACAAAGCCTCGAATCACTTGACTGAATGCCTCAAGCAAAATAACCGCTGACCATTTCAAGTGTGTAATGCTTTTCGACAACTTATCGGTTTGTTGGCAAAAAAAAGTCCCTTTCCGTTTCGACGAAAAAAATCAATTTCCTAACCTTATCTTTAAATGATAGCGTTTAATTTAAAATCACTTTTTCTTTTTTTTCTTTTTGTTTCTTTCTTTTAATTCTCATCTATTTTGCGTTCTTTTCTCACATCTTTTTTATAACTTCTTTTCGGTTTCCTTCATAAACCTTTCTATCAATTTATCAAAGTTAGCCAACATTATTTCTTTCTCAGTGTGTAAATCTTTCTCTCTATCTCAGTCTGTTCATATCTATCTATCTATCTATCTATCTAACTATCTATCTATCTATCTATCTATCTATCTATCTATCTATTGCCTGCTGCAATAGCTGAAGAAATCACGTAATCTACTAATTCATACGTGGCCCGTATTCGAAACAGATAAATCTTTGTATTTTGAATCCCGGTTTCAAAGGTTCCCTTGATACCCTCATTTGGAGGCTTCATCCACTACAATGTTTTCCTTCTTATTTCGCGCTGACGACACAATAAATTACGCATAGTAAGTATCTGCCGTTGTATTGTGTTTACGAGTGAGCTTCTTACGCGTGCTGCCTGAATAATAATCAATAACCACTAAGGTTTAAGATTTACAATTCCTTAAAACAAAACAAAAAAAATAACATCATGTGTATATCGTATTTTCATCATGCGTTAAACTTAAGTGGAGGTTTTTCGATGATACGTTTCTATAGATACAGACTTCTTTTTATAAGTAAAGGATAAATCTAATCTAATGTCAGTTCGTCAATAAATCAGTTTTATTTCGTTAAGGCAATAAGTATTTTCAACATAATCTCCTTCCTTGTCAATGCAACAGTGAATATGTAAGCACATCAGTAACTACTTAGCCTTATGATGTGAAAAGCATTCACACACATTCACACACAGACACAGACACACAGACACACACACACACATATATATTATGAAATGGACAATGTCCGGCAATTATTTTAAGACATTTTTATGTTTATACATTTTTTTATATAGATACAAATATTTAAGTATTTATAAACATAAAAATGTCTTAAAACAATTGTCGTCATTTGTTTACATTTGGATACGCGATGAATATGATATGAATGTACGCGAGAAAATCATGGAAAATTGTAGTTTAAAAACAGTAAAATCGACCTTTGTTAATCGAAACGCTCCTCTGTGGCGAAATCGGTTAAAGCACGGCAGGCTATATGACAGTTCCATATAGGATACAGGTTCGATTCCTGTCGGAGGACGTATATTTTCTATGACAATTTCCCGGATATTCAGGTCGGTAAATGTTGTTAATACTGTTTATTATAAACAGAGAATTTACTTAAATATTTGTATCCGCATAAAAGAATGTATCAACATAAAAATCTATTAATATATATTGTAGTTCAAATGGTTGAGGACTCAACTCTTACTTTTTTAAATTGGACCCCAAAACAGTTGTTTTGTACTTAAATAGGAGAAACGTATACATGGTTAAAAAAGTGAGGCATCATTTTTTTTCTTAAAAATTTTATTATGACAAAAAGAAAAACAATTATGATTAAATTTTGCTCTCGTCAAAATATCCTCCTGCAATACAAATTTTGGCATTTGTTGCAACATTTTCTCAAAGTATAAGTTTCAAACTTATACTTTGAGAAAATGTTGCAACAAATGCCAAAATTTTGATTTTTTAATTGTTTCCATACTTTTTTCAATGACTCTAAGAAATTTTTCTCGTGTTTTTTTTCACTCTTCTGTCAAGTTCATCTCATGCTAATTCTGGGGTGGCTTCAAATTTTTGAACTGTAGTGTATGTGAATATAAGTTAAAAGATAAAATGCAGATAAAATATGGATCAGAATCTGACAGGATGATAAAAATAAGGAACAAATAGAAAATGTATATCAATGTAACATGTTTCACTTTTATTAAAGCTTCATCAGAGATTGGGCGAAAACAAACAAATGGCAGAAAATCTGCTATATTCAATTTTGTTTGGGTCAATACGCATTGGTCAGCCAGGTATCTCTACATTGAAACCATAAATAATTCTATATGTATGTAAGTTTTTGAATATTCTTGTGTATCTAAGTGGTCATCGGATGGTAATTTCTATTCGTGATTGTGTATGTGTGTCTGTCTAGTGGAAATTCTAATGTCTTCACTTTTGTGCAGTCAGCCAGCGCAGCGAGTGTCACTTCATGCTAATCTATGTCTGATCTTTTTAAATATTCTTTATATTAGATAGATGTAAGTCAGATTCTTTAAAAATAGATTAAAAAAAGCTGGTGATGCAATGTAATTTTTTTAGGCGTGTGCTTACAGTTGGTAACAATGGTATTATATTTTCAATGTATGTTCTACTTAAAGAATTACATTTTTTTTAATTAGAGTGGCATTAGTGAAATCAAAGTTATGTCCAGCATCGTTTCTATGCAGTGTGAGAGTGGGTATATCATTTTCCCATTTAATGTGCTTGAGAATGTGATCGGACATTTGGCCGATAGATATTTGGCCGATAGACATTTGGCCGAGAGACATTTGGCCGAACGGATATTTGGCCGATAGACATTTGGCTGAATGGACATTTGGCCAACGGACATTTCACGGAAAAATTATAAGTAAAAATAGTAACAAACAATACTTTAACTATTTTAATTTGCACTATTATAACGTAGAATAGGTCTAATAATTGTACATTAGTGTACTATGAATATATTGGTGTGAGCAATTTTTTTTCATAAAATCTATTTCGCTTAGTGTCAAATTACTAGAGACTCGGAGAATGTGGATTGACAAATATGGCGTTCCTATTAATAATTGGACGATTCCAAAATTTATAATAATTCCGATTAGGATGCTAATTTTCAAAATATTCAGTTGGATTCCATCCAATTATCCCCGAATTTCAAGTGATTAAATTAAAGCCCGTTAGAAAAAACAGAAAAAAATAATACAGTAAATAAATATATGTAACACATTACAATAAAGAGTGTGGCATGTAAGTACGCCACTCCATTTTCGGCTAAATGTCCATTCGGTTAAATGTCCTTCGGCCAAATGTCCATCGTTAAATGTCCCTCGGTCAAATGTCCCTCGGTCAAATATTCCTCGGCCAAATGTCCATCGGTTAAATGTTCCTCGGCCAAATGTCCCTCGGCTAAATGCCCTCGGCCAAATCTCCCTCAGCTAAATGTTCCTCGGCCAAATGTCCCTCGGTCAAATGTCCCTCGGTCAAATGTCCCTCGGTCAAATGTCTGTCGATCAAATGTCCCTCGGTCAAATGTCTGTTGATCAAATGTCCCTCGGCTAAATGTCCCTCGGCCAAATGTCCCTCGGTCAAATATCCCTCGGTCAAATGTCCATCATTTAAATGTTCCTCGGCCAAATGTCCCTCGGCTAAATGTCCCTCGGCCAAATGTCCCTCGGCTAAATGTCTCTCGGCTAAATGACTCTCGGTCAAATGTCCCTCGGTCAAATGTCCATCGGTCAAATATCTCTCGGTCAAATGTCCATCGGTTAAATGTTCCTCGGCCAAATGTCCCTCGGTCAAATGTCCATCGATTAAATATTCCTCGGCTAAATGTCACTCGGCTAAATGTCCCTCGGCCAAATGTCCATCGGTTAAATGTTCCTCGGCCAAATGTCCCTCGGCCAAATGTCCCTCGGTCAAATGTCTGTTGATCAAATGTCCCTCGGCTAAATGTCCCTCAGCCAAATGTCCCTCGGTCAAATATCCCTCGGTCAAATGTCCATCATTTAAATGTTCCTCGGCCAAATGTCCCTCGGCTCAATGTCCCTCCGCCAAATGTCCCTCGGCTAAATGTCTCTCGGCTAAATGACTCTCGGTCAAATGTCCCTCGGTCAAATGTCCATCGGTCAAATATCCCTCGGTCAAATGTCCATCGGTTAAATGTTCCTCGGCCAAATGTCCCTCGGTCAAATGTCCATCGATTAAATATTCCTCGGCTAAATGTCACTCGGCTAAATGTCCCTCGGCCAAATGTCCCTCGGTCAAATGTCCCTCGGTCAAATGTCCATCGGTTAAATGTTCCTCGGCCAAATGTCCCTCGGCCAAATGTCCCTCGGCCAAATGTCCCTCGGTCAAATGTCCATCTGTTAAATGTTCCTCGGCCAAATGTCCCTCGGCTAAATGCCTCGGCCAAATGTGTCTCGGTCAAATGTGTCTCGGTCAAATATCCCTCGGTCAAATGTCCCTCAGCTAAATGTCCCTCGGCCAAATGTCCCTCGGCCAAATGTCCCTCGGTCAAATGTCCCTCGGTCAAATGTCCATCGGTTAAATGTTCCTCGGCCAAATGTCCCTCGGCCAAATGTCCCTCGGTCAAATGTCCATCTGTTAAATGTTCCTCGGCCAAATGTCCCTCGGCTAAATGCCTCGGCCAAATGTGTCTCGGTCAAATGTGTCTCGGTCAAATATCCCTCGGTCAAATGTCCCTCGGCTAAATGTCCCTCGGCCAAATGTCCCTCGGCTAAATGTCTCTCGGTCAAATGTTCCTCGTCCAAATGGCCCACGGCCAAATGTCCCTCGGTCAAATATCCGTCGGTCAAATGTTCCTCAATGTGTGGTTGTCAGCAAAAGGACATCCCAACAAGCAATTTACCAACTGGAGATGAAAAAAAACACACAGGTACAGAAATTTAAATATCTTGGAGGTGTTTTAACAGAGAACAAAAAGTGCGATACTGAAATCCGATTGGGCACCAAGATGCCTTCCAAAAGCTAAGCAAAATTTTAAGAAACATGAAAAGAGTAATGAGCTTTTATGTAATATTAGTCCTCCTTTATGGCGGTGAATGATGGACAATCACCTCACAGATGAAGAAGAGACTTGAAGCAACTTGAAGCAATGTGGTTCTACAGAAGGATGCTGAGAATACCATGGACCGGACATGTGAGCAACGAAGAAATTTTATAGAAAATGGAAACTAAATGGGCTCGTATACTTAAGATAAAAAAGAAACAGTTGAAATTTCTAGGGCACATAATGAGGAAAGAGGGCTTGGGAAATTTGATCTTCACAAGACAGATTGAAGGCAAAGGTGACAGAGGAAAATAACGCATCACCTATCTTACGAGCTTGAGTAAATGGATAGCGGAACAGAATTTAGGAGAGATAATAAAAAAACATTTACTAAGAGCTTCAAAGGACAGGAAGTTGTGGAGAGGCACGATTACGTACATCATGAAGGGGTGGGGCGGCACATAGAAGAAGATTACTATTCTGTATGTGTTTCAAGTTCTAATTTTGAACATTTGTGTTAGTTACAGAAAATCTGCTAACATCAGACAATTTTCCCGTCATGCATTTCCAGTGTATTAACCGGAAGTGAAAATTATCTCATCAAGAAAATACACCAGTAAATCACTTCATTTAAATAGCCGTAATCTTGAATATTCTGTTGTCTAATAATTTCCTGTCTTTCTTACGTATATTTTTTTTTTCTGTTGTTTGTTTTATGAAATATGCGTTATTCTTCTCCCTGAGGTAACAAGATATTAATGCATAAAGACTATCATCCTTGCACCATGTATTGTTTATAGTAGAGTTGGGAATGCTGATTAACTCTTAGCATCTCTATCTGTAGCATTTATATTCAGACGATTGTCCTAATCTTTTTTGTTTTATCACAACTCTTCGTCAGGTGTCTATCGATCTGGGTAAATGTCATAAGAAACAGAACTAAAGAATTACCTTGACGAAGGATTTCATAAACAGATTTAGTCCACGCCGGGGATAAGAGCAAATATGAATACATCGTAAAAGAGGATAAGTTAAATTATTCATGTTAAATTGAGAGAATCTAAAGAAGAAATAATTCTTCACTTTTTTTTCAAGGCTCGCGAATCCAACATTCATGTTGAATTGAAAGTAACTCTGGAAGAAATATTTTAGGATAAATGATTTTCAAAACCCACAAATCCAGAAATTTGTATTTAATATATACTGCATTTGCCATATATATATATATATATATATATATATATATATATATATATATATATATATATATATATATATATATATATATACATATATATATATATATATATATATATACATATATATATATATATATATATATATATATATATATATATATATATATATATATATATATATTACAGTAAAAAGGTGGATCATTCCAGAAGAATCCAAATCGGGAGACGTTAATACTTAGGATAATAACATAAAAGGAATTTAGAACTGAACCATTTTATTTAATCTACGGTGTTAGACAATTCTCATTCCACTCTCCATTTCTAAGGATATCGTCTAATTTTTATTTTATTTAATACTGCTCAGTTATTGCTAGCGAGATACCACGAGTAGAGTACGAGTCTACACTGACTGATCCAGGGTTGGTTGATTCGTTCCTTTTGTTTAGTGATATATTAGGTGCAAAAATAATGACGTAATAATGTCGTTTTTTGACGTTAAAAAATACGTCAAAAAACGACATTATTACGTCATTATTTTTGCAACAACTTAATATCAACACCTCTGCGAATTATTTAATGCCAAAATTTAAATATTAGGTTGGTGCAAAAATAATGACGTAATAATGTCGTTTTTTGACGTTAAAAATACGTCATTATTTTTGCACCAACTTAATATTTTCTACGCAATTTTCAATTTATTTTATTTATTTATTGTAGATAATACTGCTTTAGTGATACGCGTCTTACTTATTAACCCATAGTTGGGGAGAGAAGTGGTATCATTCCATTCGTAAGGGGATTTTAACGTAAGCGAATATAACGAGCACAATTGGAATTAGAACTCGGCTCACTGATTAACAATTCCGAGATACAATCATTTATACCAACCGCATATCCAAGCGTACAGCACCTGGTATCCCCAGTGGTCACTCATCTAAGTACCGGCCAGTGTCGACGTTTCTTAACTTCGGTAATCGTACAGGGACCGGTTTTTCAACTTGATGTGGCCGTAAGCCCCGACCCGGGGATAGAATACTAAAATGCTATGTCACCAAATTCACAAACCAATATTTTTTTAGCATTCAATTTCTCTTATAATGCACTATAATAGTACCAGTAGTAATAGCCGCATCTTTATAAGTAACATTCAACATTCGTTGACCGAATAGCCAGTGCTACAGTCGGTTGAAATTCATAAAATCGTTCTCTTAAAAAGATTTTTCAAGAAAATCGGTTTCTCAGTTACACTAGCAGTATTCTAAAGTGGGATTGCGACGTCATTGTTTCATCTTTTTCTACAACGAGATTGCGACATCTTTATGTCACCCTTTTCTAGGGTGGGATTGCGACATCATTGTTTCATCATTTTCTACAACGGGACTGCGACATCTTTAGGTCATCCTTTTCTAGGGTGGAATTACGACGTCATTGTTTTATCTTTTTCTACAATGGGATTGCGACATCTTTAGGTCATCCTTTTCTAGGGTGGAATTACGACGTCATTGTTTAATCTTTTTCTACAATGGGATTGCGACATCTTTATGCAATTCTTTTCTAGGGTGGAATTACGACGTCGTTTTATCTTTTTTCTACAATGGGACTGTGACACCTTTATGTCATCCTTTTCTAGGGTGGAATTACGACGTCATTTTTTCATCTTTTCTACAACGGGATTGCGACATCTTTATGCTATCCTTTTCTAGGGTGGAATTACGACGGCATTTTTTCATCTTTTCTACAACGGGATTGCAACATCTTTATGCTATCCTTTTCTAGGTTGGAATTACGACGTCATTGTTTCATCTTTTTCTACAATGGGATTGCGACATCTTTATTCCATGCTTTTCTAGGGTGGAATTACGACGTCATTGTTTCATCTTTTTCTACAGTGAGATTGCGACATCTTTATGTTATCCTTTTCTAGGGTGAAATTACGACGTCATTGATTCGTCTTTTTTCTACAATGGGACCGCGACATCTTTATGTCATCCTTTTCTAGAGTGGAATTACGACGTCATTGTTTAATCTTTTACTCCAACTGGATTGCAACATCTTTATGCTATCCTTTTCTAGGGTGGAATTACGACGTCATTGTTTCATCTTTTTCTACAATGGGATTGCGACAGTTTTATGCAATCCTTTTCTAGGGTGGGATTACGACGGCATTCTTTCATCATTTTCTACAATGGGATCGCGACATCTTTATGTCATCGTTTCTAGCGTTGGTTTACGACGTCATTGTTTCATCATTTTCTAGAGTGAGTTTGCGACGATTTATGTCATCATTTTCTACTATGAGATTGCAATGTTATGATGTCATTATTTTCCTTTTGGATTTTGAATCGACACCCATTTTTGTTGTTCTAGTTGAAAGTTCTCAAGTTTTGTCGATTCTGTTTTTTCGTACATGTCTTCCGTTTATAACTCTGCAACGCCACTCTGTGCAGTTCGAAAATGTTCGAACTTATTTTAATCATTGATCTGAGAGAATGGTTTTATACAGCTGACAGTTTAGATATTTCCGTACTAGTTTGGCGCCATTCATCCATAAGAGTGTCTTGATCTGAAGGAGGCAATTTAAGTAAAGGAATGAAGGATTCAGATTACTGTTTTGCTTTTGTAATAGTTTGCGTGCTTGGAAGAAACTACTCCGTTAAACTTTTGCGAATAGGATCACAATAAATTCCTTGAGATGTTCTTCACAGCCGAGCTGTAAAACTATGCCGGATAGAACTACGGTCCCTTCTGAGAAAACGGGGCGCAGATTCGAATTCTACCGAAGAGCATATTTTCTTATTAATCATTCTTAATTACGCAGGCCGGTAGACGAAAAAATGTACTTTAAAATAAACGAAGCATCTACTCGGATAAATAAATAGTATATATATATATATATATATAACATTTGTTAAGCTAAACGATGTCTGGCCCACACCAAGTGGGGTTAGGGATAAAGAATTGAAATGGTACAACTAAATAACTGACGTCTTCTCTCTCTCCCCCGTCGCTTCCTCACGTTAATTTACATATGCTTAATACGGCCCGTCAAAAATTTGTAAATTTCTTTTCATTTTTCATTTCAACCTTTGGAAGTAAAGTCTGATGATCCAGAGCCCTTTAAAAGAGCTGTGGTGAAATAATTTATTACATGGAACCTTAAAGTGGTCTTTTTTTTATTTAAACATATTTGCTCTGAATTTACATTGAGCTCTCTGGATATCATCCTCCTTGGGTCTACCCATACGGATTACCTAGTTTTGCATAAACTATATATATATATATATATATATATATATATATATATATATATATATATATATATATTCTTTGTTATAAGGTATTACATTTGAACATATGTAAACCGCTACATCAATACATCCATGTTTCGATGTCCACCATACCATCTCATCAGGCGGTGGTATGTGAAAGTTATTACAATTTTGAATATTTACTTGCTAACAATCTCTTTTCACGCGAAAAAAACAAGAAAATAAGGAAAGCAAGAAAGCAAAAAGACACATGATATAGTTACCTGTAAAAGAAAAAGGTAAGAAAGGCATAAGATATAGTATAAAAAAGAAAAGAAAGTTAAGATATAGTCGAGAATGAAAGAAAGACATCTTGCTTTTCATTGCTTCTCGCTGAAGAGACTATCTTTCTTTCTTTTTACTTTCTATTGTATTGAGCCCTATTTTAAATGAATGTTATGAACGTTTGAATTGATATTCAATTCGTTCCCTTTATGTCTCTCTCTCTCTCTCTCTATATATATATATATATATATATATATATATATATATATATATATATGGGGTGCGATGGTTAAATTGTCGCTATTTTTTATTTTTAAATCCGCTTCGTTTTTTATTTTTATTGTATCGACTGCACAGTATAGAATTGTCAGCTGGGCATCGTCATTGTGAAAAAGAACGCCATGACGCATTTTTTCTTTTTTTTAAGTATATATCCTAATATTATTAAACGTTAGCTTTATATACTGTGCAGTGTTACTTCCTTGAAACAGAGATTATTTATGAACAAAGATGAAATTCATCGCGCCTACCCACTCTTTTTTAATTATACTGCTTGCTCCTAACACTTTATAATTTATTAACCAACGGAAAAAAAAAACCTGTACCGTATAAACTATTAGCTTACATCATTTTTTTTTTGCTTTGTTTTTCCTAATATCTCCCTCCATACATTGTATATTTTGAAATTAAACCCCAGCAATATATTGGGTATTATATTAATTTTGAGATTTGAATGTGTCTTCCTCTCATGAAACTCGGTATTTAAAGAAAACCAACTGTAATAAGTGGCTCATGTTCCATATGTGCCTGACAACCTGGAAAACCATGAAACTTTAAGTTACACTACAGACGTAGGTATATGTGTATTTATTAATATATATATATATATATATATATATATATATATATATATATATATACACTATTTCATTTATTTTGTTTTGACGTTATATTTGATGTATACTCATATTCAAAATAGAAGCTCAATTTTTAACTAAACAATTTTTTTTAGCCGATTACATCTACCAGTCTGTTTAAGTAAAAAATATAGAGCTTGTACTCGAATATGAGTATCAATAAAAAATAACGTCTAAACAAAATATATTAAAAAATGGCAATATATCAGATCTTCTCTCTCTCTCTCTCTCTCTCTATATATATATATATATATATATATATATATATATATATATATATAGATATAGATAGATAATATTAGTGGTAAATATACATATATATGCAAAATCCACAGGTAAAAATATAGGTCCTTGCTAGATTAAATAATCGTCATATTTATTCTTTATATGTTTATATTTGATTTGTAACCTGTAGTCGATATTATTTTGTCAAATTTTCTCAATTACACAATTACACAGCGTCCCTTTCAATTTTAATTTCACCCGCCCCATCTTTCTTCCCCACCACTTCTTTCCTTACCTCTCCCTCCTTCTTTAAGATTTGATCGGCCATGGTGTGTGTGTATGTCACCCCGAAATATATCTTTATTGTATTAGACATCCGACAACAATCATTTTTTCCCCCTTCCACTCACACCAAGTTTTAAAAATCCCTCTCTGTTAAATTCAATCCTATATTACCCCTCTCTTATGAACTAACATTCGTCCCACACTCTCATACTTACACTCTCTCTAAATTCTATTTTTATTTCCGGAGTAGGTTTTTTTCTGTTTTCTTTTTGAATTTGTAGGTCTGATGAATCGGATCGTATTTACGATTCCAATGGAATAAATTATGACCATGGAATATTAGTGTTTAAGCCTTTTTATTATATATATATATATATATATATATATATATATATATATATATTAATGTATCTTCTTTTTATAAGTTCTTTTTATAGATGCAAATATTTAAGTAAATGCTCTGTTTTTTTTATAACAAAGAGTATTAACAACATTTAACGGCCTGAATGTCCATAAAAATTTAATAGAAAATATATGACCTCCGACAGGAATCGAACCTGTATTTCACACAGAACCGTCATATAGCTATTATCATTTAGCTACAGAGGAAGCGTTTGGTTAGCAAGGTCACATTAGTGATTTTAAACTACAATCTTCCCATGATTTCTCTCGAACGATCATATCTGCTCGAAGCGTATCTTATCGTAAACGCATGACATCATTTATTATGAAATTGACTAAGTCCGGTAATTATTTCAATATTAAAAATATATGTGAAAACGTATTCCTAAAATTTGAATATTTTGAATGAAAATTGAAAAATGAAAAGAATTCTATTTTGATCTAAAATTTATATGTACGCTTGTCGAGCATTAATCTCGCTAGAAAAGGGGAAATACTAAAGAAGCCAGGTCTAGTATTCACCGTGCGTGAGATGGATATTATGACTGCATTCAAAATACTCAAATTTTAGGAATACGTTTTCACAGCGTCGCCCACGTGACGACAACGTGACCATGTTTAAACGGAACGCTGATCATATAAAACTTTCAGTTATCTATTTGGATAAGTCTTTTTCGTACGTCGAAAAAAAAAAAAAAATCGGGAATAGGTGGTGGGAACGCCTTAAATGTAGGATTAGGTCCTTCACCACTTATTCAAGCAAACGGCTCGCTCTAGATAGAGCTGAAAAGGTGAAGACGCTTAAAGCTAGTTATTCCCGGGCGGTGGCTGGGGGGGGATCCCCTAGAGATAGCCTTAGCTAAGGAGGCCCTGGATCGATCGAATAGCGAGCGGTACATGGGTCAGGTAATTAGACATAAGTTAAGCAAGATGTCTTCCGAAGCTGTGAACTTGGGCGCAGATCTGCGCAGGGAAGAGGTCCGTCGAGGTGGCGATCGTTACATTCGTGAAGTCAAATCCCCGGAGGGGCGTACTCTTCGGGCCACTGACGACATGTGCGGAGCGTTTCGGCGCCATTTCGAGAACCGGTTTACCAAGGAGCCTGGTCTCCGTGAGGAGGAGTTTCGTAGCTATTTGGCTGACTTTCCTCGGCTTTCGCCGACTGAAGCGGCTAGCTGCGAGGGAGAGATTACGGAGGGCGATGTCTACGCGGTTTTGAAGAAGGTCGGCAGAGGCAAGTCGCCCGGTCTGGATGGTTTGCCCTATGAATTGTACTTGAGGCTGTCGCACATCTTTGTTCCAATTTTGACTGCAGTGTTCAACAACTGGTTTCGGTCGGGGTCCATCCCCAACCGGATCACCAGGGGTGTGATCACTCTGTTGAAAAAGGGCAAAGGTGGTGGGGGGAACCTAGATGATTACAGGCCCATAACTCTGCTAAACACAGAGTTAAAGATTATGGCCAAGATCCTGCAGGAGCGTTTGCAGTCAGTTGCCGAGTCTCTGTTGGGACCTGAGCAGACTTGTTCTGTGAGGGGCCGAACAATTCAGAGCAACCTGCATCTGATCCGCACGATCATAGAGGGTGTAAAAGACGACGAAGAAGCCGCGCTGATCAATTTGGATCAGTCCAAGGCATTTGATAGGGTCGACCATCGCTACCTTGCAGCTGTCCTGCAGGCCGCTGGATTCGCACCCAACTTCTGCCGCTGGATTAGCCTCCTGTATCGCTCCCCCAGTGCGGTGGTACAGGTGAACGGAAGGCTGTCGGACGCGTTCGTGCTGTCTAGGTCGGTTCGTCAGGGTTGTCCGCTGTCGCCTCTCCTTTATGCTTTGGCGTTGGAGCCTCTCCTTCGCCGGCTGAAGGACGAGACCGGCAGTCCGGCCCTACGTGGAATTGCCGTTCCTGGAGGGTCTCGAGCCAGGGTTTCCGCGTACGCCGATGACGTATCTGCTTTCGTGTCGTCCCGCAACGACATTGAGGTGGTACAGAAGGCGCTTGATCGGTACGAGAAGGTGACAGGGGCCAAAATAAACCGCGACAAGTCGTCCGGCTTGCGGTTAGGTGCCTGGAAGGGGGTCGCTCTTCCGGGCCGCCTTGGTTGGACAGACGGTCCTGTCCGCATTCTTGGAGTGTGGTTTGGGCCTGACCTCCAGCTGGAGAAGAATTGGTCTGAAGTACGAGCAAAGGTCGATTCCGCCGGTCAGACTTGGAATCGACGGAGGTTGTCCGTGAAGGGCAGGGCGGAGGTGTGTGCTACATACATTTTCCCCCTGATTCTTTATCGACTGTCCGTACTTCCTCTCTGTAAGACTCACAAGAAGGCGCTCGAGCAATCGCAATCCTCCATTTTATGGAGGGGACGCGGGAATCGGGTCGACAGACGAGTCTGCACTAAACGTCCGTGTCATGGGGGGCTGGGAATGCCGCACCTGCCGAGTCACATCCGTGCCTCTAGGTTGGCTTTCCTACGCCGTGCATTGACTGGAGCAGATCCGATTCTGGAGGGGATTGTTAGGGACGCGTTCCCTGGCCTTACCATCAGTCCCCCCATCTCGCGGGTTGAGCGCGGTCGTAAACCCCGGGATCAATCGGTTTTCCTTCGCGAGTGTCGGTCGGCCTTGAGAGCCGTTCCCCGGTCCAGTGACCTTTCTCGGCCTAGGAAGGTCTTCTATCGTGAATTAGTGGAGAGGCCCGCGAAGGATCTCCTACGAGATACGCTCGGCTTGTCGGAGGAGGAGTACTGCTCCTACTGGTCTTGGGCGCCAGCGGCGGATTACCTCAGTAACCCTGAGTTTTCGCTTAGCTGGCGATTGGCTCGGAATCGGCTGCCTCTCAACGACAAGGCTTTCATATGGGGCTTGGCCGATTTGCCAGACTGTGAACGGTGTGGCCTTGGCTTAGAGGAAACGGCTGCGCACGCCTTCTACCATTGCCCCCAGGTCCGCCCCTTATGGGACCATGTCGGCGAGCTGACGGCTCGTCTCGCTCCCGAACAGCTTGTGTCCATTGATCGCGCATACGCGTGTGACAATGTGTCGTCCCCGTATTCTGGGATGAAACGGATGGTGTTTCTGACGCTGATGGCCACGGCTCGAATGGTGATTTGGACGACGCGAAAGGAGGAAGTCTTGCGAGGCAATCGTCTTTCTCATTCGGATCTGATTCGATTCTTTGAGCATCAGCTCAAGATGAAGATTAGATCGGATAGAAAACGATTGCATTCGACAGTCTTTCGCGAAAGGTGGGTAAAAGAAGCGAGCTTGCTTCGTGTGAACGGGGCTAGCCTTGATTTTCTCTTCTAGGTCAACCTATTGCACATCGGGGTGGCTTCCTGTGGAACCCTCCCCTTGGTTAGGTTAGACAAGCTTCAGTGTACCTAGTTAATGTGAGTAAGTGTTGTTCCTGGCCTGCATCCCGGCCGTTCTTTGGTTATGATCCAAGTCGAGATTCCCATCCTCCCCAGTTTGTTTTGACCCCCGCCCCATTTTCATCTCGACTGGGTCAGTTTTATATTTTCCCATTCCAGCCTAATATTTTATACTTTTTCCCACTCCATTAGCGAGAGCGTCTCTTGATTTTGTCCCCTGGGCAGAATACAGCGGCCTCTCTGTTTTATGGGTTGGACGGTCCCTACTAACATCAATTATGTTTAGTTTGTATTTGTGTTTATTTTAAGTTTATTATTGGGTTCATTTCCCTCCCCTCTCATTTTATCATTATTAGAATTGTATATATATATATCATCATTAGAATTTTCATGGTATGGGGCGCGATTTTGGTAGGTCTCCCTTGAGAGCAGGTGGTATTATGGTGGTTGAAGGATTGTTTGGTGATGGACGAGTTCTTTTGGTGAATGTGTAAAATGTAATGTACGAATGGGTCGCGAATCTGATTAGCTAGGTATAAGATAGTTAGTGTTGACCAGCCTCTACCCCTCCCCTTTATTGGCCTTGTGCCACAATTTGTACTTTTTGTTCAAATAAATACCAGTCTTGTTCTTATGTCCATCGTCTTTGTCATGTTGAATTGATAATGTTAATTATATTTTATGAATATCTCCTGAAGATGGTGTATTAGACCGAAACGTCTGACGTTGACATTATATTAACATTAAAACAGCATAATTGCATATAAGGATTTTTTTTTTCCGTATATTTTTCTTCATACTTTCGGATCTATATCCATATATTTGCTTACATATATATATATGAAACATTTTTGAGCGTGCAGAAATATCACGTTAACGGAAAATAACACTTATAATAATAGAATTCGTGAATTACGACATTACTATTTTCATAAATGTTCTCACTTACAATATTCAAAAATCTAGCTTTGCATTTTAAACTTTTAATAATGATAACACACAAAAACATCATTCGACAGGCATCATTTTCGTCTTGGAGTTTTGCCCGAAATTACCTGCATTTGAGAAAAAATTAACACCAATGTCTGCGGATAGAATATTTTTACGGAAAATACTTGCAATATGGCCCAAATATCCAATCCATTTTACAATTAATAAAAACAAGGATCACACAAAGTGGGGGGTCAGTGACCCTTATTTAATCTCGTAGCGAAATGAATTCACCATTAATTACATTAACTTTTTAAATTTATTCTTTCAATGACTAATTCTTTACAATATTAATTAAGCTGCAACATTTATCATCTACCCCCTAAGAAATGAAATTAAAGCTACTAGGACGAAAGTGTTACTGAGAATGAAAATAAATCAATCAATCATATATATATATATATATATATATATATATATATATATATATATATATATATATATATATTATAAATGTATATGGTAATCATTTCCTTTGTATGGAGGTTAATGATTAATATATATGAAAATATTAAAACAAGTTAGCAGCATGCTGCTCCTTTTAATCATAAACTTACCTGCCGCTGTGTCTTTTTCGCGCGTAGTAAAGCAGTCCTTGCTGTTCACATTCGGAAACATGTGGTAATTCATCTTCAACCACTCGACAGAAATGACTCAACCGCATGTTCGATCTGTCTAAATGTTTGCAAAACGCCCACAGGCCTCGGGTGACTCATGCGCATCCATATAATTTGAACAACTGTTTATTTCACTCTGCCCGCATTTGGCGTCCGTGGCCAGAGAATCCACCATATATATATATATATATATATATATATATATATATATATATATATATATTGTAAATGTTTCGTAAGCTCGGTTTAGTTCGGGAAAATTAGCCATAAATAAGGCACTGTCTTTGGGGATCATACTCATTACTTATAATTTCAGAGATCAACTTGCTAAAATTTATGCCAGGCCTCCTTTGTACTCTATGCTCTTGAACGTCATTTATTTTGTCAAGAGTCAAAGCCACAGGCTTTATGTCTCCGATTCTGACAAACATAAACATGGTTTTGATTTTACTTTTCAGCCATTTTTTTTTCTTTCTGAACGCCACACAGCGGAATGACTTTCAAGACTTACCGACGAGATTGAGCGCCTCTCTATTTCTATAGCTGCTTTGCTAACGAGGCTTACTTATCCAGAAACCTGTCTCATTCAGACGACAACGTCAAATATTTATGTCGCAGACGTGTTTATGTAAACGCAAAGATCTTGGAGGAAGGATTTTATAAATTTCTGACGTGAATATCAATAGACGGGCGACTCTGAGTCTTAAAAATAAAAACTACCATATTTTTTTATTTTGTTAATTAAGTTGATGGAGTAATACAAGTTCCTATCATGCCATGCGGCGTAGTTTTTTCTAAATAATTTATATGCGTATCGACAAGAGCAGAATTCAGTCATTGGACTGGTACCAATGATTTCATAGTCTTTCGTTGAGAATCTAAAGATATTTTGAAGAAAAAAAAACGGTGGCAATTTATTCGCGAATTTTAAGTTAGGTTGGGTTAGGAACAATCTCCGTTTGTGTTTGTTAACTTAATTCTCTAAAAAGTAAAGTGAAATTATATTTTATTCAGTTCTATATTCACTTGTATTTGCAATGACCGTTCTGTCTATGACAATAAACCCCAGTGGGCAGCAAGACCTCTGATCGGGAGAGTGGAGGTTTTCAGGAGCGTGGAACCACCTCTTACTTGCTGTAATTCCCCAGTCAATCCTGACTCGGGGTGGTAGCACCTGCTAGGGTCTCAGCTATAGGCAAATATTGAACACCCAAACAAAAATCGGAACATTAGGAATGTATATATATATATATATATATATATATATAGTAATTATTAGGAGAATTTGAGAATTATATTTTTAATTAATTCATCGAGTCTGATAGAAATCTCAACAGAATGCAGAATGCATTGAGGTTTCTATCAGACTCGATGAATTAATTAAAAATATAATTATCAAATCCTCCTAATAATTACTATCTGTGTATATCATCGCTTGAACCGGCTTCTAATACTCTAGAGTGAGCGGCTTAGTGAGGGTAGTCGTAGCTCCAGTGGGCACAGTCCTATGGTTACAGAGAAGCCAGTATGATTCCACCACGGAATATGTGAGCGAGTTGGCGCTTTATTGAGTCTGATTTGCAATCTCTTCGTCACCGAGGCCCATTAGAAAAGTTGGTATGATGTTTGCTCGACAACCAAACTGTCAGCGTTTCAATTCTCAGTAGTGGATGCGCACTGAAAACTACTAGCTAATACATTTTTATAAGAAAATAAGTAATACAATTTTATAGTAAACAAGCCAGCAAATATATTTTTTAAAGTAAAATGATGAAAAATACATTTTATAGCAAAACTGAAAAAAATGGCACACATTTACAAAAATAAATAAATAGATAAAAATTAAAAACAATTTTTAGGTTTGGTGCAAAAATAATGTCGTTTTCTCGCATATGTTACTATGTGAGAAAACGAGATTATTTTTGCACCAACCTAACAAAATAAAATGAAACAAAAAGAAAAACAAGATGAGAACAAATTCCTTTGATTAATTTTATTTCTTGTAAGTAGAAAAAAAAGTTTTAATTTCTCGTTTGATTTTTTTAAGATTATTTGGTATAAAGAAATGTAGCTAAGTAATTATAATTTAATCATAAAATAATGTCATTCTGTTGAATTAATTGTAAAGTTAAAATTTTCAAATTTAGATTTCGGTAATTAAATAACCAATAGTTATGCTGCGAAATAAAAAAAACAAAAAAAACAAGCAAACCAAATCAATTATTTGCAATGACTTGTTGCAACCTATCAGGCAGGTCTTTCTTATCTTTTCAGTAGAATTACGCAAGTTTTAACGTAAAAAGGTTAACGATGAACTCTTGTGTCTAATTTCTGGAATGAAGAGTTATTATTTACACTGCTTAAGGACTATTGATAGGTAGAAATGAGAGAATAGCTGAACGAGAACAGTCTACATCCGTAAATAAATAAAGGGTTCAGTTTAAAATTGCCTGAAGGTTATTTGGATCGATATAAACCTGATAACTACATCCGCGTTCTGGGTAAGACGAGAAACTATATCCGTCGGCGGGGCCACTGATCTGGGGTCGAGACGCTATGAAGGTGTAAAACTTAGTTTTAAAGAATACTTTTTTTTTGTAGGAAGATTTATTACCGTTTATATTTGGGATGGAAGTATTACCGGCAATTGACTTTTGGAAAAAATATTACTAGCAATAACAGATGGCTGCCTTTATACACGTCGCATTGAATATTTTGAGCTTTCTGATTGGTTAACCCTTCTCTTGGTGGACTATAAAATGAGTCAGCTCATTTTGGCTAGCTCACTAGTACATACATATACACAAAAAACTGCAACATGTCTTAGGTTGGATCTTTCTTTACTTTATTGTAGCTACCATTTCTAATGAGGTCTGGTATTAAAAAATTGTTAATGAGACATTGAGTTTATAATTCCCCAAAATTCACACACTCAAGGATACATATCCCAGTGGTTAAAGTGAGATAACTGAGACATCCGGAAGAGGCATGGCACGTGGTACTAGAACAATATACCCCGTTGGTCAAAATGAAGGGTTCATTTCGAAATTTCAATCGCCTGAAGAAGGTCGGAGCGTATAAGGGCTGAAACATAGTGATATGGCAATATGAAGTGAAAGTGAAAGAGAACGAGAAAAGGACAAAAAATGAAACAGTGTTCAAGAAGACAGAATATGATGATTGACGTTGTATTTAATTTTTTTCAAGATTATTTTTATCAGGGAAGCAAGAAATCTGAAGAGAGGTCCACAGGTGAAAAGTGCGAGAAAAGAAACTGTTAGAATAGAATATACGGTTGCATCTAACTAGTTCAACAATAAAACGGTCAGTCCTACTTGCTAATCTAGTAGCATGCTTAAATTCATATAGTCTGTGCACCAGGGAAAAAAATCATTAGACCAGTTTCCATAAAATATTTGTAGAAAAAACACAGAGCACCCCCTTCTTGTCGGTGGGAAAGTGACTTAAGTCAGTTAAATATACTTTAATATTATTTTAAACATATTGTTAGACATTGCAGCGTACAATCTGTTTCTGAGGTTTCCATGGGATTTCATACTCCGATGAAACAATAGTCCTGGGTATGTATCCGGTATCAAGGTCTCTGATCGGGAAATTGGAGGTTTCGACGAGCGTGGAACCACCACTTAATTCCTGTTGTACCCAGGTCCACTCTGATCCGGGGTGATAACACCTGTAAGGTTCTTAGGTATGGGCAAATAGTGAAGCTCCAAACAAAACACTATGAAAATGTAGGAATACATTTGTATAGTAAAACTACCAGTAATACATTTTATAGCAATATGACCAGTTGCCATGAAAATATTTGTAGAAAAGTCGGAGTGAAATCACGTCACGTCGGTGAGAAAGTGACTGATGTCGAGGTTCCAGGCCAGGACGACAGATCTTTCTTTAGATTTTGTTAAGAATCTACAATATGTATTGCAACAGACCAGATCTGGTAACAATATTTAATACATGGATGAATGGTAGATTTGACTGGAAAAAAAATTTCTGGTACGATACAGTGAACCGACTTTTCTCTTTCTTAATTTCTCTCTTTCTCATTTTCTCTCTCTCTCTCTCTCCGTTAATTACATTTTGTCTTATTCTTTTTTTCTCTCCTTTCAAATATCCAAAGCTAATTGTACAACCCCGTGCAACGCAAAAGAATGAGATTTGTATTGTCATGAGGTGCGTTTCTGTTCTGTGGATACGTTTAAATTCTGCGGATTTTACACTCGTCTTGCTTTGCTAATCACAATTCTTTATATGCAGCTTCAATTTCGCTAACTCTGCTGAGATTTGTCTACCCAGACAGATTAAAGGTAAGATTTAAAAAAACGAAGAGAATGATAGTTAAGTGTAAGACAAGGAAGAAGAAAAAGAAGGAAAAAGAAGTAAAAGAAGTAGAAAAAGAAGTAAAAGAAAAAGAAAAGAAAGACAGGAAGTAAATGAAGAAGAAGGAGGAGAAGAAGAAAAAGAAGAAGAAGAAGAAGAAGAAGAAGAAGAAGAAGCTGAGTTTTTGAGGGATAAGAAATAAAAACATTGATTCAGAAGAGAGAGAAGACGGATGACAAAGAGTGTAAAATAGAAAAGGATATTGAAGGAAAATAGAGAATGATGAAAAAGAAACAAATCAACTGATCGATCGTGTTAACGTCTGAAGCCATTGGAATTTTCCATCCAACAATCTGCTTAATGGTAGGAATAGTTGCATATGTTGTTCTAGCTTCTGTAGAGAGTAATCGAGCCAAAGTAAAAGACAGGATATAAAACTCAAGGTGAACCTTTATCTGTAACAATTTTTCCTTGCTTCAGATAATATTTACTAAAAGAAGCATTAAACTGTTGTTCATTTAAACGAGCCAAGAAATTCATGCAGAGATGGTTTTGCCTTGTACAAATGCCCATCTGAAAGGCATAATAAAGACAGATAATAAATGGAAAGGAAGCTGCGGAGAGCAAAGTAATCTTTGTTTTCAAGAGGAAATATATTTACAAATAATAGGTACTATGCTAACATGATTCCAGCATTTATCTATGCGTAAGCATAAATCCGATCTATTTCGGTCCGTTATCTATCTATCTATCTATCTATCTATCTATCTATCTATCTATCTATCTATCTATCCCAGACTCTTGCTATCTATCTATGATTCTCCCTCTTTATATTTCTATCGTTGTTCGTTATCTATCAATCTATGCTTCTTCTTCATCTCTCTCTCTCTCTCTCTGTCTCTCAATGTCTGTTTGTCTATACATCTTCGTATCTATCTATCTATCTATCTATCCCAGTCTCTTCATATCTATGTATCCCAGTCTCTTCATATCTATCTATCTATCTATCTATCTATCTATCTATCTATCTATCTATCTATCTATCCCAGTCTCTTCATATCTATGTATCTCAGTCTCTTCATATCTATCTATCTATCTATCTATCTATCTATCTATCTATCTATCTATCTATCTATCTATCTATCTATCTATCTCCAAATATTTTTTACCTGTCCTAAACGTGAAACTCCATTATTTCCCGATTCCCTTCAGTAAAGACTGTCTCTTGAATTGACGAAATGACACATTTGCAATAAAGTTTCTGAATTTTTAATCCAGCCCCGAATTATCAAAGCAGCATCGAATTTTCATCTTCCCACTCAAATCATTATTTCGTCTTAGGAAGATAGTAAAAGATAAACAAATCCAAACGGAATCAAATATATAATTTCCACTCCCTCCTTCTCACTATCAAAACTACTAGTTTTTCGGTTTGGAAAAGTCAAAGAAAATCTTGGTAAATCTTGCTTAAAACCCTGCACTGTGCGTGATGTATTATTCTCTACGCTACAACGCTTTTTTCCATGGACATAAAGGCGGCTAGTCTTTCCTTATTCTATCGCAATCTTCATGGTAAATTTTGATAACTCGGAGACATTATGCCACGTACATAGTATCGACTCATCGTCATTCCTTTCGTATTCCATTAGCAAGGAGGAAGTCCTACTCAGATGTTTTACCTGCAAAACCCTTACGTTGTACAAAAGAATAGAACAAGTCTATGGTCAACCGTGATCTATCTTACATATCATCAAAATATGCATGTCTTACTCCCTCTTTGCATCTCTAACAGCAACCCTATTCAGAAACCCTTGACTTCATTGGCTCCTTCGTTTAGTACTGGTTCAACAATAGTAAAAAAAATACAGGAACACCAGAACTTGTTCAGTGCTTTGAAAAGTTTGGTATTCTTATAGTTCCAACTTTTCCCGTTTTTTTCTAGTTTCCGCATCGCGTTGCGTAGCCCATTCTGAGCAGTTCCAAGTGCGACTGGCTCGATTGTCAGTTTGATTTCCCCCATATCATCATCAGTTCTTTAGCAAGAGCGATATGCTTTTATCGTTTTTCTTGTTTTGTCATAGATTTTCAGAGTATTTTCTGTGCCGGTTCCAGTGCTCAGAAAACTGCTGTCATGTCTGTCAGCTTTATTTTCTACAACTTCCGCAGTTCCTTAGCAAGATTGATATTCTTATCATTCCAGGTTTTACTAATTTTATCATCTCTCTTTTAGCTTCTTCTGAGCAGTTCCCAGTGCTCTGAAAACTACTAGAACAATTGTCACTATTATTATTATTTCCTCGGATTTCTGTCGTATACGCATTTCCTTGCATCTCTCAAGGTCAGAAATGGCATCATGACATTTTTACTGGACATTATTTAACCTAAGAGCACACACATTGATAAAGCCCTTCGTAATGTATTAGCTGTTCTTGTGAGAATTTCTTTTTATATCTTTAAGGCATGTGCTACCAAGAATCCCTTCAATGAGCATATCAGAACCTTTTCCAATTAAACCGCGGCCTCCAACTACAACTGGCAACATCCACGTCCTTGGCAAGACGATAAACAACGTCCGTGTCCTGGATATGACAATAAACTACGTCCGTGTCCTTGGTAAGACGATAAACTACTTCCGTGTTCTGGGTATGACAATAAACTCTGTCCGTGTCCTTGGTAAGACGATAAACTATGTCCCTGTCCTGGGTATGACAATAAACTCTGTCCGTGTCCTTGGTAAGACGATAAACTATGTCCGTGTCCTGGGTATTACAATAAACTCTGTCCGTGTCCTTGGTAAGACGATAAACTATGTCCGTGTCCTGGGTATGACAATAAACTCTGTCCGTGTCCTTGGTAAGACGATAAACTACATCCGTGTCCTGGGTATGACAATAAACTACGTCCGTGTCCTTGGTAAGACGATAAACTACTTCCGTGTCCTGGGTATGACAATAAACTACGTCTGCGTCTTAAGTAAGACGATAAACTACATCCGACAGCAAAGCCTTTGATCAGGAGGTTTTGAGGCGCATGGAACCACCTCTTACTTGCTGGTGTTCCCAGGTCCATTCTGACCTGGGGTGGTAGCACCTGTCAGGGTACCAACTATGGGCAAATAGTTAACCTCGGAAAAGGACCAAAATTCTATGTTAGTATAAAAATAGGTTTTAATAACAGCAATACATTTTTTGGAAAAATTATTCCCTGCAATGCATTATTACCAGCAGTATATTTTTTTAAAAAAGGAAAATATTACCAGCAATATATTTTTGAAAAAAATATTACCAGCAATAAAAATCTTGTCGGCATTAAATAACCCATTGAGGTGTTGATATACCATAAAACAAAACAAACAAACCAACTACAACTGTAATTATTGATATCCACATGTAACACAATATTGAGATTTCAACTTCAAGGTCATTGTATTTTGATAGTTTCAAGAAGAAAGATACATTATAATCTTAAGGGAGAACCATGTCAATAAGAAAGCATATACTGCTCTTGTGCTCTTTGGTTACTAGCTTTGAGCTTTGGTTTTCTGTCTGTGCGTACTGTAAAGGCCCATAGAATTCTTACAGTTCTTATCTCTGTAACCAGGTCTGGGTGATGTTCATACCAGTTATTTGCAGTCTTCGCCCAGTAAAAGTTAGGGGATTTTCCAGTGCAAATATTGGGCCAACAAGTAATGCTGAGTTTTATATTGAGTGGACACTAAAACTGTACAACCTGATACCAGATGATCAGTTGTTTTTGAATATGCATCACAGAATCTGCATTTCGAGAAAGGTCACTTTGTCAGTATATTTGCTTAGTAATTTCTTCTTCGCAAGCATTGGTCCTATGATGCAAGAATAAAACCTTCGGTTTCAATCATGTGTTTTTTTTAGATCATCATCATTACCATCATCCTCATCACCATCATTATATTTCGATTTCTGCTATGGTCACACTATCTATTAAGTCTGCTGGAAAACCTAAGGCAGGTAGTGGTGTGTTGCTATGGCTACACTTCCTGATTTCTATCGTCCATCACTAGCGTTACATGGCCAATGTTCTTATTTTAACAAAACTTTGTGTTTCTCTGAAGCTGGGATTTCCAAAGATTTTTTCAGTGTTGTATTCCTTTTTTTATCATTCCAAGCGCACCTATTGGTACTATTCTTGTTTACAATTTCCACATTTTCTCTATTTCGATTTCCATGTTATGATAGTTCAATACTTAAAAAAAAAATTCCTTGGTTGCTATGTTACAGTCCGCTGGGCAAGTCTTATTAATTAGTAGGCAAGATTTTCTCCTTTCGGTTTTTGGCAATTATGTACATATAGGAGTAGAATATAACGGTTAACTGCAGACTCAGATTAAGATTGTAGAGATCGGGAGAACGTCTTCTTGGGGACCTGTTCCACAAAGTACTGGTTGGCGCGATGAAAGGGGACTTCTCATCGATGGAATACGGATAAAATTGGGTGGTTTGCAACAATGTCATTGGTATGACGAGTCCTAGCCGTGAAAGTTAGGACTGGTGAACCAAGGAATAGTTTCCATGGAAATAGCGATAGAGCAGTAAGAGGCCCGCCACATCCCGCCTGTGAGTGTGAGAGGTTGGAAGGTGGAAAATAATTCTTCGCCAACAAGGGCACGGAGACGCTTTTGAACTCCATCAAGACCGGAAAGTAAGATCCGGACAGTTCCCGCCCAAATATGACAACATTACTCCATTTTCGGCCCAATCTGACTCTCGCTAGATCAATTATCACTGAGTAGGGAGTTCGATCATCACTGGTTACTCTATGCTTGTGGCCTTGTGTCACGCGTAGGCTACGCTTAGAAAACCACTCGACATTTATTACAGTTAAATATAATTACAACGGGTAATGGTGGACGGCGTAGCAAGTAAATGCTAAAATGAACTAAATAATTTCTGGCACGTTGGCAATATTTACCCACATTGCACTACCAGAGATGTTAAATCTTGCCGCCAGACATTTAACCCAACTGGCCGGTTGCACTGTTTGCAAGGTCGACCATTTCGAATGGGACGTCGTTGTTATAAACGAAGGACAGTTATAGATTACCTAATATGATTACCGAGCTCCAATAAACACCAATCTTCGTGTGATAATAACTTATTTTTATCTAGGATTGGCTGTAGGGCAATTCGTCTATCATGCTTATGAGTTTAAGTGATTATTTTACATCTCTTGAGAAGGATTACCATTTTAACAGGGAACTTATGTAGATATTAATTTTCTTGTGCAAAAAAGATGTATAAAAACGAAAGGATATTAATCTACAACCCAGTGTGTCTGAAAATTTTAATTTTTTAATATTTTTTTTATTGTTCAATATATATATATATATATATATATATATGTGTGTGTGTGTGTGTGTGAATCGCTGTAGGTTTATTTATCGTCGAGTTTTGTATGAGGGCATCTAATAAGGATCAGTCTTCCCAATCAATAATAACAGTCAGTCAAACTATCCTGACTAACCATTGCCTACCCGGGGTACGCATTTTATTTACTGATTACAAATATGGAGCGCTAGGTGATGATTAAATTCCCTACTGAATAATATTTTTTAACAATTATTTCAACCATTTCGCTTACCATTGACCAGTCGTAGGTACCATTTTTATTTACAAAGTTTAGCATAGTTTGATACAAGGCCACAAGTACTGGTCACCCAATAATTATCAAAATCATCATTCAGTAGAAATGGTGAACAATACTAGATCGTTAACCATTACCGAACCTCTAGATGCTAATATTATTTACTTAAATTAGTTCCGGTTAAAAGCCACAAATATTGAGCCCTCTGGAGAATCAAATTTACTACTCAGTAGTAATGGTCAAGGAGACTAGCTTGTTAACCATTACCTCATGCTCAGCGTCAATATTATTTACCAAGCGTAGTTCTGGTCAAACGCATTCGATAATGATTAAACCAATACATAGTTATGACGAATTAGAGTAGCTCGTTAGCCATTACCTCACCTGGAGGCGGCTAAATGTTATGTTAGTTTTTGTTTATTAAATTTAGCTTAGTTTGGTAGAAGAGCACATTTATTGAAAATCACAACTCTATTCTTGACCATTAGCTGAAGGATACTAGGCTTGTTAATCAGTACCTCATGCCTGAAGAGATGTTATATGACTTTTTTTTTTTAAATTGTCCGATAGAAAACCTCTTTTATGTATGAATTCTTCGTAGATAGTTTTTGTTCCTATTTTTGGTTCCCAGGTTTGGGATTCTTATGTTCGAGCATTTTCTCGATTTTCCTGCTTTTTCTTACTGTGGCTTTTAATCTGATGCGTGTTGTACTTGGATCGTTGAATTAATGCCATCTTTATTGAAGCCGAGTTCTTTTTGTTTAATTGATCGACTTAATTTATTTAATGGCATACGTGTCATTTAATGGCGAAATTTATTTTTCGTCGGAATTTTGAATTAATAAAGATATGCTATATGTTATTCTGCTTTCACAGTTGAATACATGGTAAATGATACTCATCTTTTGTGTATATACATGTTTCTGTGGACATGATAACTACAAGAGGTGGAGTGTGTATTTTATGCTGCAGTTTTTTGAAGTTATATTTTGGAATAAAGTTTCATTTCTTTAAGAGTATTGTCAGAAGGCAATGGAGCAATTGACAGCGGCTCTGATTGAAGAATCGGAAAATGGCAACCTACTGCGGGAAAAAACGAAAGATACATGCTCGCTTAAGCGTGTATCAAGCATGGTATATAACTGACTGAATTGTCCACTATTTTATCATAGCTGAAACCCAAACACTTCGGGTCAGGGTAAGTCAATAACAATTAAGAGGTGGTTGTACGCTCCTCAAAATCTTCAATCTTCCAATCAGAGATCTTGCTGCCGGATGTAGTTTATAGTCATACCCAGGACCATAGTTCTTTTTGTACTAAAATACAACTCATTAATTCTCCATTTTTATCCTGGTAATATTATTCCAGTTGATTATTATTATTGATCCCCCCCACCCCGCCAAAAAAAGATGTCTTTCATAAAAATAACATGACTTTGTCACCAGAGTGCAATGCAGACTGTCGGTCATAATTGATTCTTTCTTATTGTCAAACCTGACAGGTAGCTTGCAGCGTTTAATTCACGACTGGACGACAACCTTATTAAAACAGTAATGGCCGCCCGGACATTATCATTTGATTTGTCCGGGCTTTTAGGCTGAAATCATTTTCATAAATACCTTGAGGATTGACGTAATTCTCGAATGCATATATTTTATTTTTCTCTTTTTTATGTGATTGTGCGAATGCTGGAATATAAATGTAATGGGCAGGCTGATCATTGTTGGATTAAAGTTGTTGTGCCTTTGCTAAACTTGTGGAAATTTCAAGGTGTATCTTTGTAAATTCATCTTTGATTTCTGTTAGGCATATTGTCTCTCGGGTGATAAAAAGATTACAGCAATTCATTAGTAGATCCGAAGATGACTCCTCAACCTGGCTCTGGTCACATCGAGTCTCTAGCAGTGGGGACATTGGAAGCCGTGGGGTTGTACTCAAGGCCAAAGTGGCACGGTAAAGCTGTATGATTTAAGTATTTTTTTTTAAAAACACCACCGTTCTTTGAAGTTTGCAATCGTTTGATGAACAAAACCATGTGAACGCGATCAACCGGAAGTACGCTTCTCTCGCACCTTTGATCTGTTCTTGAATCATTCGTGGTTAGCTTTACTTGGATCTCTATTTTTTTTTGTGGGGAGGTGACCTTCTGCCATATAGATGATCACTGTACAACAAAAATGGTCATCTCCTTTTCCAAAGCTTTTGAGCTACGTTGTAAACAACCACGCCCTTTGTCCAATAAATGTTAATGTAGAAATTTGAATTTGACTTTTGTATGATCCGATTTATGCACACAATTGAGGTGTTGTTTCTGTGATCCCCCACTTTTGAACAGAATTAACATCTTAGTTATACTACTTAAATCTATTTTTCTACTATTTTAACTGCGTTTTACAGGATGCTTCACCAATGACGACAATCTCAAATATTTCAAGTCTCGTTGGCTATTCTACATAAGCATATTCTTCCTTTCTTAAATCCTTTACTTACTTTCTTACAAAAGCCTCATTCACTAACATCTTTCATCCCAGCCTTTACTATCTCCGTTCTGTTACCAGTTCATATAGCATTAAGTGTAGAAAATAAAGGAGAATGATTTAGATTTAAGGATAAAGAAGAACTTCACAGCTAAGATCCGCTATGCCATCTCTATTCAGTTCCTATGCCATTGGTAAGAAGAAAATTCTATATGAATGGTTTCTTCCCAAGAACCGATGCTTTATGGAAAAGAGGCTGCTTTACCGAGAACTATAATCTTAATCTCTTCAAGTTCAGGGTCAATACAAAATTGTCCAAATCGTGTAACAGCATAATTGTCCATCCCACAAAATGTTTAATATCTAAAAAAAAAAACCCCACTAAACTAATTGATTTTCTCTTTTTCAGGTTTTTCAGATAAGATGTTTAGCCATCTTGACATCATTTTTTATAAGAATCACCGAAATTTTCTTGAGTTATTCACCTACAAATTGGACAAGCCAAATCGTTTCATGTCAGCCCCACTGTCTTTCCAAATTAACAACGGTGAGACGAAAAATATCATTCAGGCCTTCATTAATGGTACCAATATTCCTTTTCTGGCTTCCATCTTCAAAGTCCATTCAAGAACCATCAAGAGAATAAGTTTACAAAAAAAAAAGCATAGTAGAGAGGAAAACTAGACCAGGAAATTAAAACAGGAAGTGGGATCATCAACTTAGAGCTAAAGAGATCAATTAGAAAAGATCCAACTCAATTCATAAGACGTTTGGCACGTGAGAGAGTAGTTTCTGCCATAACAGTCCAAAGAGCAGTGAAAAAAAAAACTTGAAAATCAAATCGAACATGAAACATGTCAGGCATCTTCTTACTCCAGGAGCAGAAAGTTATAAGGTTAGAGAGGGCAAAGTTAATCTTGAATAAGTTATAACATGCTCATGGAATAATATATATATATATATCTATATATATATATATATTGAACTCAATTTCAATCCTTCATGAGCTTCTTATTCTTAGCTATAATTAATTAATGATGAACATGTCATTTTCGTTTATGATCGATTCCATCACGATTCCATTTTTCATTTAATTCTACATTCTTATTGCACAAAGTAAAGTCCCATAGTGTTATAAAAATCTCAGAGAATTCCAGTAAATTATATTTAATCTTTTCTAAGATACAACGGTCTAAGGCTTAATCTAACAAATGGAAAATGTTGCTTTTACAAGATTTAAACAATTTTGCAGTTATACCCGGTATATCCTTCATAATCTACAGCCTTTTTAGGCAAATAAAACAAAACCCCATTTATTAAGATTTGTACCTTGTGTGTCTCTTTGTCTGGTGAGCAGTAGCGTTAAACTTATATATAATAGAACTTGTGAATCATTTACAAGTATGAGGAAAGAGAAGGTATATTTCTGCTGGGTGGAATAGATATTGAATAATAGGAATGAATGTATAAGCAAGACTTGTGTCTACATTGTCAGAGATTAATGAAGGTTATGTCTAATAGCAGAATGAATAGAATCAAGCAGAAGAAAACAGGACTGGTTCGAATTCTATTTGACGTTTGCACTTAAAATAAGATACAAAATTAGTTATCTTGTATAAATAATTACCACCAGACATCTTAAGCGAATTAGTCGCATTATTAAATTTATAGAATTGTCGATATGTTCCTTTGTTCATTGACTATATATATATATATATATATATATATATGTATGTACACACACATACACACGCACACAGACACACACACACACACACACATATATATATATATATATATATATATATATACGCACACACACACATATATACAGTGGAGGAATCAAATATTCGTACACATACAAATTTTTAATTTATTGTATTTCCTACTAATGAATAAACATAGTTTTTATATAATTAACTGTACACAGATACATATTAACTAAATATGCATAGAAAACAGAAGAAAAAAACTAGAGATTACAATTATAATACCGAAGTATTCGATTTTAAAGGCCGAAATTTCTTAGTCAGTGGAGACAATATGGCGGACGGATATATTAGATTGAGGGCGGGGGGAGGGAACGCAAGAAAGAAGGTGTGAGAGGAGGAGTGGAATGCTCTTTTAAAGAGATGAAAAAGAATAAGTTAAGAAGGTAACAGATTGGTAGTAGTAAGCCTTAACAGACTGACCCGGCCAAGAATTTCCTTAAAGTTTGGAACTATGTATATCGTTTTATGAAGCAAGTTGACTGATATGGCCCGTTGTTTTAGGTATGACCAACCAACACAACGGGTCATATCAGTCAACTTGCTTTAGTAGTTAGTTCAATGAAAGAGTTCTTACTCCAAATAATGATTAGAAATTACGATAATAACAAGAGTAAACATACTGTTAGACATAAGTGGAGGAATTTTAAATACAGGTAAATAAAGCAAATGAATTTAGAAAATTAAAAGTGAACATAAAAATAAAAATAAAATAAAATAAATGTTGTATGGATAATGATACAAAAAATGTTTGTTTAGAAATATTAGTGACGTCATAGGTTCAACTATGTATGAAGAAAGACTCAAAAAGAAAGTCGTGTGATACTCAATACCAACACACATTTGCATCTACACATATACACAAACATATACATACCTTCTTTCATATCCATGAATGTACACGCTATTACAACGAATCAACACTTAATTTTGTCACCCCACAATATACCTGTACCTGTAACGGCATTCACCCGAGGTGGGTTGAGCCGGCTCCAATATTGGAGTTTCATGGGAATTTGGAATTCACAAGCGGTCCCCAACCCGCATGTATAGCACATGAGATTTGATTCTAGTGGTGAAGGTTTCGAGACCTGGTGCATTACGTGCCACAAGGTCCCCAAATGACCCTCCGCAGGTTTTGAATTTAGAGTTGTCCTTCTCTTAGACCAGTTGCCATCCAAGGCTACAGAACCCAGTCTGCCCTGCTATTTACCCATAGCTGGAGGGAGAAGAAGAGGATATTAGCAAGGGTATTAGCACGTAAGTGAATGTAATGGATTCGAACTCAGCTCCCCGATTCTTCAATCCAAGCCGCTATCCATTACTCCACCGTGCCTCCAACCCCACAATATATATATATATATATATATATATATATATATATATATATATATATATATATATATATATATATATATATATATATATATATATATATATATATATATATATATATATATATATATATATATATATATATATATATATATATATATATATATATATATATATATATATATATATATATATATATATATATATATATATATATATATATATATATATATATATATATATATATATATATATATATATATAACGTCATCCACAGACAGACTGTTTCGCTGTTTCACAGCTCATCAGTGTGGTGTCAGTCAGAGATTCTACCACTAAGCCGTCGGCACACGGCAGGGATGTAGGTGGATTTTTAGCGTATTTATTTTTAGAAACACGCCCAGTGACCGACAGTGACTCAATTCGTTTTGCGAAGAGTCTTGCTATATTAGCTATAATAGTCACTGTTTACAAACCCATATATATATATATATATATATATATATATATATATATATATATAATTTAAATCTTCTAAGTTTTTAGGATATTTTAAATTTGTTCTTATGTCATCATTTGCTGATATGTTTTCTCTTTTGGTTTAGCGGTTGGTTAGCATTTGTATATTTAATTATTGCAACTTTCTCTTGTATACACTGATCGCATATATTATTTTTTCCAGTTGTTGAATAAGATGTTGAGTACTGAGTTCCAATTGTAGATATGAACTTCGTACAGTTTATCTACAACTTCGGGCACAATACGCAGCATCTTATTCTTATTAGTTGGGAAATTAAGGTTAAAAAATAGACAGAAAGACCTGGATGGTACTTTTTAATCAAATCATTTGGGATAAATACTTGGTATCTAAATATACATTATTCCCACAAGCACATACAGATATATATCCCCGGACAAAATAATTGAGACAAAATAGATAGCTCCGAAAATTTACTTTTTTTTCGTATTTTTCTAATAACACGTGACCCAGTACACATGTCAGTACTTCGTATGTCCAATCCACACACAAGTCTTTCCTTGCAGATTGACAACAGATTCTCGATTGGATTTAAATCAGGAGTGTCCAAGACAGTCTATAGTATTTTGATTTGTTCACTGGTAAGGCTTGCCAGTGCGTTCGTGCAGCGTTAAAATTTTCTTACGCGTCCTTGTAATAACGTCCATCGCTGATAAGGACAATCGATAGTCGAGACAATAGTGTTTGGGTGTGATAAAAATCTGATGCAATCACGGTTGAAGCAATATTTTTCAAGGTCAAACAAATTTCATCACACACCCCGAATACAGATTCATATTACCGCACAGCACTGCAAATGACCTAATCTGAGGAAAAGATAGAAATCGATTAAACCCTGTCACTCCAGTGGGTCTAACAATGACTGTATGGTGAAAGAAAGGAAACTAAAACGATTGTTTCAATTAATTTGCAGAAGGGTGTATATACTGAAAATATAGATAGACATTTTATATTTATTAAATTTAAACATTGTTTTTTTTTAATTTTCGAATAATCTTTCGCAGACTTTGTTGCTGCAGATGCAAATGCTATCTAAAATCAAGGCTGTGTCTAAGGTTTCGTCTAACATGAGTCATTCTCAAGGAAGTTTGAAAGTAAGATGGAGAAAACCAAATTTTTTAAAGTAGTGCATTTTAAGGTGTCGGTATATTTAAATTCAATCGGCTATATCCAAAGGCAGTAAGTCTTTTCGGCTATGTGTCACGGTTATCTGGGTCAGTCATATGTGATGATGTCATTTAAAAAAATTCTTTATAGGCATTGAAGAATGCTGAGTTGGTGACTAATTATTTTTAGTGGCGTATTGTTACTTTTGTTGGATGTAAATATAGTTTCCAGACCCAATTCTCCAATGCGTAATAAGCAGGTCATCACAAATTACTGACGTTACCCCAGCACATTACCTTAGCATGTTGCTGAAAAAGAATTCCTGTGTTTGGATTTATCTGATTCAAACTAAAAAAAAAAATAAATAAAGACATTTAAAAACATTTTCGATTTTATTCACTTTGCTTTACTTGTACCAAAAGATGACACAGGTGGATCGGAAGCTTGGTCACAGTCTTGATTTCTCGAGGAGGAAACAGTGAATAAGTTACTTAATGAGTGTTTGCTAAAGTATAGCAAAAAAGTACCAAGAAAATTGCTAAAGGATTAGACATTACTTAGAGCAATAACAGATAGGAAGTTGTCGAGGGCTATGACCGCTCACGTACCGAAGCTAGACGGAACATAAAAGAAAAAGATCTTTTTGACGGGTAGTTAACGATAAGAATATTCCTCAGTGTTATCTGATAGGGAATATTCCAATGCATTGATAGTTGAAGTTAGGTGAAGTACTTTACATGGAAAATATATAATTTGCATGGAAAATATACAGTTTTGCACCGAAACCAGCTGAGAAAGAATCCACATTTGACAACGTAGAATTATGGATGCAAATACATTTCATATATTAGCCGCAAATTTGGCGCCATCTCTGCATAGCTACGTGCATAGAAGGGTGCTCATCAATTGGGTTTATCTTAACCGAAAATCCCAAAGTGCATAGTCCATATCAAACAGAAAATTAAGCATGTACTTTTAGGAATTTGATTAATAGACTGGTATCAAGAGTTGGACACGTTTTGGTGCCTTGGTAACAGAGTAAAAAGAGAGGAGGAAAGGCTGAGGCAAATAAACGAGTCGAATATCTAAGAGGTTTTCTTTTTCTTTTTTCTTTTTTTTTTTTGAAAATCAAATAAAAGTATCCAAGGTTAAGTACGCCAATAAATGTCTGATTTTGCTCGTTACCTAATATTTTCAGAGTAAATTCGTACAAGGAATTTTTTATTTAATATATATATATATATATATATATATATATTTCAATTTAAAGGTGCAATTATAATTTATAAATTCATTCGAAAAAAAAATAGAGAGGTTAATGATTTAAATGGCGAGAATACATCGTCACAAACAATGAATAAGATACATCAACCCCGAACCTGTATATGAATGATATGATCCCCGTTTATAAATTCCAGTTGCATAAGATCTTTTTAATTTTACAAGCTTTCGTCTGTTCCTACAGACATCATCAGGTATGGAAGTAGATTTTGTTCTTGTTTTTACTTCTCAGTAATAAGAGGACAACGAAAATAGAGATGTAATCCTAAAAAATGCTATGAGAAATGTGTTATTGTTTGTTCCAAAACAATAACACATTTCTCATAGCATTTTTTAGGATTACATCTCTATTTTCGTTGTCCTCTTATTACTGAGAAGTAAAAACAAGAACAAAATCTACTTCCATACCTGATGATGTCTGTAGGAACAGACGAAAGCTTGTAAAATTAAAGAATGCAGCACTTATATATGCAACTGGATCCATTATTTTAATTTCAATAAACGTGATCATATAATTTATAAATTCATGAATCATTCATACAAAAATGTATTGTTTGTGACGATGTATTCTCGACATTTAAATCATTAACCTCTATATTTGTTTTTTGTATGAATGATTCATGAATATATATATATATATATATATATATATATATATATTTATATATATATATATATATATATCAAATCACCGTGCTGATAACAAATATGGCGCCAGTTTGTTTAAATTCCGCAGATCAGTACAAAAATTTCAGCGATTGCGCAGTTCAGTGTTGCCAACATTGTGTTAATTAATTGGACGGTTTTTGAAATATTAGAAAAAAAGTTATTGCGATAATAATTTGGCACGCAGTGTAGAACCCATGCTATCCAGCTATTTATCCATAACTGTAGGGAGAAGAAGAGTATTCATAGCTTTCCTAAGGATATTAGCACGTAAGGGAATATAATAGATTCGACTGGAAATCGAACTCGGCTCTTCTCCTTTTATTTATTAAATTACACTCAATGATAGGCTGGAGGACTATTCACGATATACGGTTAGAGTTGAAATGGGAATGATGAATCAGGTGTGAGATACGAATGGATGAGAAGGTAACAGTAAGTGCAGGATCGATAAGGATTTTTCCTTGACTTAAAGAGCTCAAGATAAAAGCGTTCAGGAAAGTACCCACGCAGGAGTGTGTTTCACAAAGTTGCAGTTCTAATTGAAACTTCTTCCTTAATTTAGGCACAAGGAGAAATAATGTCGGTTCGATTCTGTAGAAATAGTTTGGCCTATCCCGGCAGACTGAAATGGTGGTATTAGAGAATGGAAATATTTGTTGTGGAAATAGGGATAGGGAAGTGATAAGTCATGCAACGTTGAATCTGTGAGGAAGTCGTTTTACAGTGGAAAACAACTCACCATTTTGAAATCTGTCAAGCCTTCAAACACATACGGCAGAAATACACTATTTTTGACCGACCTTATCTGACGCATCCATGCAGTTTGCTGCCAGTATAGGTTCTTGATTGTTTTAATATCTTTCCCGAATATATCAAGGTGGCTGATCAGTTCCAACAGATCCTTGTGGCGCACTTTGTCGAAAGGTTTTGCGTAGTCTATGAAACATATGTACACGTCCTTTTGTATTCATATTGCTTTTTTTGATAATATTCTGAGCATGAACGTCGCGTTCTTTTTTCCATTGGTTTTAACGAACTTGCACGGTTCTTGTCCTATCTCTGGGCTGATTTTGCAGCATAGCAGAGCGTATTACGATTAGTGTATCAATATACAAGTAAGTGGTGTTATGCAGTTTTGGTACAGGTTATCGTATACAGTAGCCTAACTTCATTTGCTGGTCGGACAAAATTTGGGTAGCCTACCATATGTTTGGGGGTCGACCTATACGGTAGTTAAAGGCCTAACTCATCTGAGGTCGACTTGTATGCCGCCATTTACGTTAACTTGAACCTGACTCCTAGATACCACTTTCCGCACCGAAAGCCATATCACTATCTAAACATCACGAACATAATGCTATTTATACATTACATCTATTGATATAGATTTATTAATAACGATTTATATGCGTGTTCGGGCGGATGCAGTTACTTCTTTATGCTTATTACTAATTGCTTATTGTATTTTGTAAGCATTGATGGCAAAATGCAGTTTACAATACTCACAGCAGAACAGCGGTGAAGCGAGGGATACTTAATCAATATTTATAAAGTTGCTTTGTTCACAAGGAAAAGCGGAGGATCATTATGTTGAAATGCATTTAGAAATGGTCATTCGATAGACGACAAGAAGACTTCATTGTCACTTGTTCAGCGAACAGCCTCAACTACACATATGCCTGAACCCGACAGAAAAGGTCAAGGTAAATAAAGTATGTAAATAAAGAATGGCAACAAAGACTATTTCTGGGAAATCCTCGGGTAATGGGACTGCTTCAGTAATCCAGGAACTAATAAGTGAATTTGATTTTGTTTGGAAAGACGGTATTTTATATTCGTAGTTCTAATTCAATAAGTAAAAAAAAGAAAGAAAGAAAACAAAAGAAGTTTAAAGACAGAAAAAATATTAGGTTGGTGCAAAAATAATTTCGTTTTCTCACATAGTAACTTATCTTAGAAAACGAAATTATTTTTGCACCAACCTAATATAATAAAAATGTTTTGAAATATTAAAAGTTGAAAATATATATTTTTTTTTAAAAAAGAAAAAATTACAAAAAATGAAAATATTTATCGGCATATTGTTTGAATATATTGGCCCCTTAGGAAATGAAGAAAGCAGCGTACTCTTCCATTATATTGAGCGGGGTGTTTAAATACAAAATTGTGTCACAAGGCCGAAGGGGAACGGGGAAAAGGCTGGTACGACATAACTCTCTTAGTCTTAGTTAATCACAATCACGACCCATCCATTCAATAAAATATACTCAATCACCACAAGAACTTGTCCATCACTTCCCAATCCTACATATACCACAATACCACACATTCACAAGGGACCTACAAAACACCCCAAATTTCTTAATAAGAGAGATGATTTGCAGAGGCTGGATCAACTGAAAATTACTTCAAGTTTCCCAACTTCCAGACGAAATACAAAGATGAATGCTGGGATTTTTCTCCTAACGAATAAGATAGGCCATTTCTCGGTCTCATTTGACTCAGTTCCGGTTTTTTTTGGAAGCCACAAGGCTGCGACTTATCGTTTGTTTGTATCCTCTTTTGTGTGTTAACACAATCCTTAGTTTGTGAACTTTTCGCCATATTACTGTTGCTTTGTTTTATTGCCTTGCTTTACCTTGCATATATTGCTTACTTGCTTAATATTTTTTTGCCATGTTCTTTTATTTTCTTTCAATTGCTATTAGATTGCAGCCAACATATGTAAGGGGAATATCTTTTATCCGTCATGAAGCTGAATAAATCTTCAACCATGGTCAATATCCAGCCGATTGATTTCTTTATATTATCAATTTGGAACGTTGATTCCAACATGCAGGCTTACTGCCATATCACGTTGAAACACCACTCACCATATGGTCACCCAAGTTAAGCTACCCATAGCCTGGTCATTACCTAGATGTATGACCGCTTGGGAATACAAGTTGCTATAAGCTTGGATGTGTAAGTGGCATATCTTACGGTTATATCACGTTGAAATACCGGTTCCGGTACGATCACGGAAGTTAAGAATGTTACCTTTGCGCAAAGAATAAATCCATCTCTTCCTCCTAGGTGTGAGTCCATTAGTAAAACTTGTATCACGAAATCATTATTATCTCCAAAAACATTCTTATAATCTAGAAATATTTTCTAGTTTTGAATAATCTGTAACGTGTTGATAAGTCTCTCAAACATCTGGTCTTTATCGTATGTAGCTCTTCTATTAAGCAAGTTTGGCCATCACTTTTATAAGGAAATGATACGACACAATCGACTCACAAGTCTCCAATGTTTTAAAGGGAGAGAAGATAAAATTTACTCTTTTCGAAATCAACTAAATGTAATTAGAATTGTATATAATGTTAGTGATATACTAAGTGTAGAATAGACATGGCACAAGGCCGAAAGGATGGAACAACATGTCTCATTACTTAGTCGCAATTGGTGTAGAGATAAATCTACACACTCAAGAGAAGCCTCTACGGTTTTTGAGCTTGAAATACTTGGATAATGAACCGAGAAGGCAGCGAAGATAATCCGACAAAATACTACCAGACCTGTCTAATAGGACATGTTAACCTTTCACCTTTTTTAGAAAATCAGCGTTACCCTCGGCGTTAAAACTAGAGTTTGATGTGATACGTAGTATTTGGTGTAATTGGCATAGCGAGAAAAGCTTGTTAACCATTACACCGCGTCGAGCTGCCCTTTAACATTATTTACCTGTCTGAATCTAGTAAAAAAATATTTTTGAGCACATTTTGTACTCAATTCTTTAACTATCAATTTGATCAATATTATCAATTATAGCAACCAATAAAGAGTTTCGAGTATAAATATAGAGATTCAATATGGTGTAACTTACTCCACTTCTTGACTAAACCATGACAAATGGGAGTAACCCCCGAAATATTTTTCCCCCACCGGAAATAGTTTTGTTCTGCTACACATCTGTGAATGTAACGCGGATTCATTTTCAATGCTAGAAAATGCGAAGCGGACCCCCATTGTAATTGATACCATCGACACTGGATTTGATGTCCTCCCCACTGGTGACGGTCCTGCCGCACTTTTCTCTCTTACAGTTATGATAATTTTGCGTTACCAAGTTTGGGACCAATGGACTAGTCAATCGGAAGCTACAGTTAAATCACATTAATAAAAATGAATATAGATTAACGTGTATATAGCACCATAATAATGTTGGACACGCAATTTATGAAACAAAATGTTTTAAATTTGCATTCTTTATTGAAAATCACACTAAAACTTCAGCACTGTATAGCATATTAAAATGAAAATATTGCTAAATAGTTCAGTATAATTTCTTTTTTGAAATAAATAAAAGTCTTATTTGATGGCATAACGGTTTAGTAATAATTAGTGCTTGTGCCATGCATCTTGTCCATATTCAATTTGTAAAGCTTCTGTAAATTATAAATTTTATAAGGCTGTGCTATAAGGCTTTCACTGACCACCAGAATGAAATTCCGACTCCATGATTTGGAACGTAAATTAATCTGTAAACTTATCTCTTCAAAAAACCGAAATGATTTGAGAAAAAAATTGTCATTATTTATCATGTCAAATACCAACTTTCAAATTGTGTGCAATACCACAGTTCTAAAATGAAACTGCCTTGCCTTCTAAATGTTTTCTAGTATACAGCTTGAGTATGGAATTTGTTAAAACAAATTTGAAATAAAACATGATGGAAAATGTGACGAAGATGTCCAATTGAAATAGCAAAAAAATGGTTTCTTAAAGCAAAAGAAAGTACGATGTATGATCAAAAAGTAAAGCGACTGATGTTATGAAAAGAAAACTACATATCAATTTGGGATTGACCAATGGACTAGTCAATCGGAAGCGAGATTAAATCAAGCTTTCTGGTTGAAAATAGTTTTAAACAGTTAGTCTGAGTAATGAGATATTAAGATCTTCTAAATTCGCTAGCTGATCACTGGCTAATAGCGAAGCGAATAGCTGTATGATAGAAATGCTGCTTTCTCTGTAATACCATTCATCTTACATGGTAATGAATGATAGGCAATTTATTTATTTATAAAGAGGTGAGCTGATTAAATCAGACTTTACTGCTTCCATTTCTATTGTGTTACTCTTAGATTATAAGTAAACTTAACTTTTATTTCTAGATTTATCGCAGATTGAACACTTCCGTTATTTCAAAAGTGGGCGAGAACGAACAGTTAAATAAATCTCCAGTGCCAAAGCTAATGATTATATGACATTTACATTAGTCGCACAAGAAGAGAAAAGTTTTCTTAAGGTTGATTGATGTCACACTTAAGGCAAATTTAGAAAAAAATAAGCCACAGGAAATATTTTAATGCCTTCTTTTTTTATCGTTTGTTCCGTCAGAAAATTAGCGGTTATAACTCTCCACAGTAATTTGTTTTTATAAACCCTTTATACTCGCGTATTATGCAACCGATGAAAACCTAGTTTTGAAGCTTATTTGTCTATAATAAATGGATATATAGTTTGGTCAACGGCGTAGCGAGGGCCCATACGCTAATTTTATACCACGTGAATGATGCTACTCCCTTAAAATTAGCTTCAAAATTATGCCTTCAAAAAACACATCATACGCGAGTATATACAGTACTTTTTTCGATATAATTCTAGTTTTATTATATTCCTTAATTCATGTCGTGCTATAGGTTCTGCTATTTACTCAGACATATCAAGAAAATTACTTGCTGTTTTTATTTGCTTCTTCTACTTCCAGTCAGAACTGTGAGTGTTATATTCTCTAAGCCTCTTTTGCTCATTGTTATAAAAACAAATAGATGACCAGAGATTGGCAGTTAACGATTACAGTTAACTTTTCTAGTCGGCTGGAGAGGAGGGGTAGACACCTACTTGATCCCGTGTATACAGGGTCTACGGGCAATTTTTGCCTACGGGCTCGAAATGCCCCACATAAAAACCGTCCTTGTGCCCGATTCCGTCTTTTGGGGAGGTCTCGGTTTAATACCGAGAAGAAATTGTCAGCTGATCAGTCCTCTGATCTAATTCTAACATTTTAATAGTGGGGGGGGGAAGTGTCTAGTTACATTCAATGTCTCCAAAACAAAACCATTTACATTCCATTACCGCCGATCAGTCCCTGGACTATCATGTTCCCTCAGGGACGCCTGTGCTTTGAGCGCCAGCTCGTCTTTAAACCCAATCGAAACCTCAAATGGATCTCCTACATGCGATCCATCGTTAAAGATGCTGGAAACATGGTCAGTTCCCTGTACCGCTCCTGTAAGTACTTCGCTCCTCTTATTATTCTCTACTTTTACAAGAGCCAGATGGAATACTACTGCTGCATATGGGTAGAGGTTGCCCAGTCATCACTTCCCAGTTTTGATAGAGTCCAAAGGTATCTCCGCATCGTTGTGGATGACAAATAATTCTCCAACCCTACAACGCTTTTCGCACAGACGAAACATCGCGAGCCGCTCAGTGGTCTGTCGCTATTTCTATGGAAAGTTCTCGGACGAACTACATTTCTTAATTCTACCGGTTCGAACCGACGCAGCAAAGACCTGCCATTTATCACTTTACTTCATTGATGTAAGTCCCACTCAAGCAGTTTCCCACGAATATCCGGCTTTGTGGAACGGATTCCCAAGAGGGTGTTTTCCCGATCACTACAATCTCTAACCTGTTCAAATTTTGGGTTAACCGTTATCGTCTCCATATATTTACATAAACTGTGCCCTCTACAATGTAACCCTCTACCCCGAAAGGCTGCCGGATCTTGTGAATATCACTCTAGAAAAAAAAAAAAAAAAAAAAGAATCATCTTCACCTGTAACGAAAATGTCTAGCAATCGCTGCCACATTGGAGATCAGACAGTTTATCGAAGTTCAACAATCTTTTTCATTTCCAAAGACATTATCTATGTATTAATACTTTGCTTAGTTTCGGAAAAGCATCTTACTTGACTTCCATTTCTGAGTCAGATTCTACGTCATCTGTTATTACATAGCTCAAATACTTGAGATTCCAGTGTACCGTTTTCTGCTAGATTACCTCTACCACTAGAAGTAATTTCAAATACGATTTGAAATAGCGTCGACCCCCATCCCGCCAAAAAACCAGAAAGAAAATATGTGAGAAGGAACTTAAAAATGAATTCGCTTCGATGAATAAAAAAAAAAGCCAAATTTAACATCGTCGTTTTACACATATATTTTTTCTTTTCATTTTTTTTTTCAGCGTGAACACGGTATCGTAGAGATTTTCAAGATTTTTTTGTAAGAGAAACGTATTTGAAATTACACTCTCAAATTAAACAGCTTCTGGACATTGATTGATTGGAGGTAGGATTGCTAATCTGTTGCCTTGAAAAGAAATTCCATGCTTCACAATAAAACGGAAATAGATATCATTCACACTGCATTGGTTCCATATGTGTAACGAATAGAATCTAAATCTCGTGCAGTTGATGCAAAAAAAACAACAATAACAAATATTCAACATCGGCAGGTAAGAATCGCATAAAGTTTTTGTTCAACAGAAATTCTTTATGGCGTTTCATTTATATAAGATGTAATTATTAAAAAAATAAATAATGGCAAATATAAGTTGTTTCCTTATACATACGGCATTCACTGACCGAGCAGCCAGTACTATCCAAGTTACGGTTTAGATACCAGTTCTCCTTATCTGTAATATTAATGGTAGTATCAAGCGTTTCCTTATTAGAAAACATTTATTGATCGAGCAACCTGAGCTACTGTCGATTGAAATGTATGAAATCTTTCTAAGGTTGGTGCAAAATAATGTCGTTTTCTCACATATGTTACTATGTGGGAAAACGACATTATTTTTGCACCAACCTAATATTAAGCAACATTCTCTGGACAATAGGTTTCTGAAGTGTAATAGCCGTTTATGATGTGTTTAGTATTTATGACGGATTCCTTCCCAACTATTTTGCCTGAAGTAATGTAGAATTTTGATGATGTCATTATTTTCACTTTAAGTCACATGTTCTATCCATTTTAGTTGTTGCTGTTGTTGAAAGTCAAGCAACGTGGTTTCTGTTAGTTGGAACAGGTCTTCGTGTTTCTGTAGAGCAAGTCCACAAGTTTCCAAAAAGGATGATCCTCGTTAAACTTATATTCTTGACCAGCTTGAATATTTTTAGCTTTTGCCGAATTTGTTGATTTTCTTTTCTTATAGTTATGGTAATCCGAATATATTTTATCTTTTCTTTTTTTTATTATATAATTATAATCTTTTTTTTTTCTTTTTCTATCAGTGAACATTTTCTAAAAATTGCTTGAAGACATTTTAACTATCGACCTGAGAAATCGGTTGTTTACAAACGATAGTTTAAATATTTATCAATGAATTTGTTGCTATGTATGATATCCGCAGGAAAGTCGCAATCCCACGATACTATTTCAGAAAACAAATCTAATTTTAGGACATTTTGCGGTGTTCTAGTGAGACCAGCCTATTCTATGTTCAACTTGATTATCACCTATACTAAATTTTTTATAACTCATCTACACGCCGAGGGAATACATTTTTGTGATGGATTCATTGTGCGTTAGATAAATTCAGTTGAATCAACTGAAGCTCTGATGAGCGGGGTAACACTTGTGGAACTTTAAGTTGGGAAGATCTTTTTTGAAACTGTATTTCTTCACATTGGGAACTTTACTTTCGAAGTCTGACTTAAAAGTTTTATCTCCCTCCCACCAGAAATACATTGGTCGGCTTCATTTATTTTTTTGTTAATATTAATGCATATATATATATATATATATATATATATATATATATATATATATATATATATATATATATATATGCCGATAATTCTGGTCAATTTGGACTCAGATGCCCACTGCCAACATTATATGGAAATTAATTCACAGAGAAATTTTAAGAGATCTGTAATGGTACGCAGGCCGCGCTCAAATGAAATGTCTTTGTCGCCTGTTATCTTTTTTATTTTTGTCTTCACTCAACAAACCGACAGACACACACAAACATACACATTTCCTTCTGTGTATCATTTCTTCAGCTTTGACGATTTATTATTATTTAATCTCTTGTTAAAATAGCAAAATTGATATTCACTTATCATTATGGTTTTCGGACAGCTGCATCTCGGGAGAAAAAAAGAATAACGAATGCCTCCATTTTCCTGGCGGGAGAAAGCTTTTTGCTGATAGCATTTTTGAAAATGTTCACTGATAGAAAAAGAAGAAATAAATAAAAATAATGTTATAAAGAAAAAATAAATATAATAAAAAAAAAGAAAAGATAAAATATATTCTGATTACCATAACTCTCAGAAAAGAAAAAATTCGGCTAAAAATATTCAAATTAATAAATAAAAATATAAAAACGAATAAAATGGAATAATATATAATATAGAATAATATGTAAATAACATGTGAATAATATAGAATGATACGTGAATAATGTGGGAATAATGTAGGATATCTTAATAATATGTGAATAACAGAAAAGTATGAGAGTAATATGTGAACAAAATAGATTAATATGGGAATAATATATATATATATATATATATATATATATATATATATATATATATATATATATATATATATATAAAATGGAAAATTATAAACAAAACTAGAACCTGTAAAACTTGGGATGACCCTTTATGCCTACATGAGAAACTAAACATTATTAAGTTTCTAAATAATAAAAATCTATTAAACAATAGACATGAGTTAACGGTTTTTTTTCCGACATCATCAAATCTTTGCATTGAATAATTAGCATATAATTTTTAAAAAATCCATAGTCCTAATAAATAGCTTAAATACCCTACAAAAAAAGATAACCCTTTATGAAGTCGTCAAAAAACAAATGTTACGGCCGTTTTTTTTATATACACAAAAACCTTTCAGAAAAAAAAAAAAAAAAAATAAATACATCTCCATAGACACGTAAACCAGACTATTCGAAATCATCTTCCGTTTTAAATTTAGACATCCCAAACTTACCCTGACTTGACATCTATGAATATAACTCTATACTGATACAAATTATTAACACCCTGCGCCCCTTTCTATATGAGCAATCGCGATGGCCGCTACCATGGAAATTTTGATTTCAATAATGAATATGCTATTAAAACAATTAAATTTCAGAAATAATTTATTTCCCCCTAAAAAAAAAATTCGCTTGAAGTTGGAACAGAGCTTACTTTAATTAAATTTAATTGAAATAATTATATTGAAGTTTTCGGCTCTTGTTTTGAAACATGAGAACTCTTATGTAGCGTGTTGGAATCATATTTTTAAATAAATAATTATATATATAAATATATATATATATATATTACATGAATCATTCATACAAAAACAGTTATAGAAGTTATTGATATAAATGGCGAGAATCCATCGTCGCAAACAAATTTGATAAATTACATTAACCCCGAACCTGTAGATGAATGTTATGATCCCTGTTTATAAATGCCAGTTGCATAAGGTCTTTTTTTTAGTTTTTTACAGGCTTTCATCTGTACATACAGACATCATCAGGTATGGAAATATATTTGTGTTTTTTTTTGTATTCCGGTAATGAGCGGACAACGAAAGAATAGATGCAATCCGAAATATGTTTTTAGAAATGTATTATTGTTAATTGTAAGAAATTTTCGGAGCGTGCGGTCGCAACGCTGAGGTTGAATTTTAAATTTTAAAATTGTGCGTTTTTGTACTAATATGGTAATAGGATGGCATGAACTAAATTGTTCTATAAATATTACCGAAATGTAAAAAACAAATATATATATATATACATATATATATATATATATATATATATTTTGTTTTAGTGGACTCAGCAATTTTCAATCTGCTTGTCTGAATCATGTTCAAGAAGCGAGAGAAAGATCTAAAAGGTCAGCCAATCTAACAGTGATCACATTTCACAATCCTCACACTTGCTCCATATGTGGCCTCCTTTTGTAAACTACTAGCGGGTCTTAAATGCCCCTTAAGATTATCGCACAAACTTTCATAACTGAATCAATAAGCTGTCAGATCCTCATACATCGAAACCGACGGGAGAGTCCATTATATATATATATGTATATATATATATATATATATATATATATATATATAGGGAAGAGGTTATAGTAGTTCCAACAAGAGAAAATTGTATAATAAAAAGAAACGAGGAACCGTACACGTTTTTGGTTGTAATGTGGATTAAAAAAAATATATATATATTATGCTCTATTTTCCATAATTATGGAATATATATATATATATATATATATATATATATATATATATATATATAAAGAACAGTATGATATATAATCCGGTCTTCTTATTGATATTTTTATTTTTTACAAAATAATGCTCAATGTAAATTTACAGAGGATGAATATTATAAATTAACTGATTTAAAATATAGTTTTAAAGAAATATAGTCTTAAAAGTGAAAATATTTTAAAATCCTAGTATACAAATAGAAAAAAAATGCCGTAAGAATCTTTTGCCGTTAACAATAAAAATTTAAAAAAAATCGCAGACCACGTGCATTTAACGGATGTCAGAATTCGTTGAAAAATACATCCCTACCCTACCTAAACATAACCCCTTTTTCGAACGTAACTAATAACTGATACAACAAAAGTTAATAAAAATCAACACGCTACCACCCATTGTTTGAATGACTGGATCTCTCTGTATTCTTGGGAACAGTGAATTATGAATTTTTCTGTGCCTTTAAAACTCAGTAAATTTAAAAAATAAGTTACTCCAAAATTCGCATGAGGATGAAATGGAACTAATGTTTTTAATTTAATTACAAAATTAAATTCAAAGCTTTTAGCTTCTATTTTTGAAACATGGTTATTACGGTGTAGCGAAAAAACCATATTTTAAATCAGTTAATTTATAATATATATATATATATATATATATATATATATATATATATATCGAGTGCAATAGTAAAGTGGGGTAGTAAAGGATAAAGAGAAGGACGGGGATCAAGATCAAGGCATCAGAAGATGTCGACTTACATTACATTTGAAAATTATAGCTATCAGGGAAGCAAGTAAGAGGAAGGTAGTTCCACAGACGGGAAGTGCGAGCTAAAAAGCTGTTGAAATAGAAGAGGCGGTTGCATTTAACAGTTTCAACGGTGAAAGGGTGGGATCGAGATGCCAATCTAGTAGCACGCTTAAATTAATTCAGTTTGGGAGCCAGTGAAAGTAGCTTGTCAGAGCAGTTGCCTTGAAAATACTTTTAGAAAAGACAGAGGGAAGCCACAGCACGTCTGTGAAAGAGTGACTGTAGACGAGATGCCAGATAAGGACACATCACATTGCATATCCATCTCTGGATTTTGTCGAGGACCCCAAAACGAGTAGCGGAGTCTCCCGACCATATATGGCAGCAGTAATCCATGCAAGGACGAATGTTTGATTCGTAGATTTGAAGGATAGTCTCAGCCGAGAAAAACACAGAACCGACTTTCCTTGCGGTAATTGTAGCTATTGATTCAATCTATTTGTTCCGCCTCAGGTCTGCGGACAGCGTGAAACCAAGCAAACGCAGTGAAGCTGAACATCAGCCATTCTGATGATATGGAATAATATGTGAATAATATAGAATAACAAGTGAATAATATATAATAATATGTTAATAATATGCCAATAAAATAGAATAATACGCGAATAATATTGGAATAATATAGAAAAATATATGAATAATATAGAATATGTTAATAATGGGTGAATATGTTAATAATATGTAAACAAAATAAAATAAGATGGGGATAATATGTGAATAATATAGATTGATATGTGAATAATATAGATTGATATGTGAATAATATAGAATACTATATGAATCAATAGATAGAAATAAGTAAATGATGTCCAGTTTAGGTTTTAGAAAACAATTTTGTGAGCTGAGAAACTGACGACTAGTCCAAAGTTTTTCCTTACGTTCCATTCATCATGAAAAGACAATTTGTCGCGAAAATAATCTCTCTATATAATATACCCCTTCAAGACGCAGACGATCCACAGTTCCTTTCTTTTGCTTTCAATGGTACGCCCTCCTTTATGTCCCCTATTTTTATTTGTGGTACTAATTAATCCATTTGTTTAATAGATTATCTCTGCTATACTTCCTTTCAATATGACCTGTGAGTTTTAATTTATCCCAGCCTTCGTTCTACATTATATGGTTCCAAAATTTCAACTGTCTTTTTCTCATTTTGTAGTTTTCTCGTGCCTTGAAACTTTTCCATGACTCCATATCACTCATTATGAAATAAATGAAATCGAAAACGGAGCTGTCAATCGAACTGGTAGGAGAACGTAAAATAATGTCTGTTAACTCCATTAATGTGACAGTATAAATACTAAAACATATTGTTCTCTTAATTCCATTTTCAGATTTCTTAATTTCAATTTCAGATCTCATAATTCCAATTTCAGATCTCTTAATTCCATTTTCAGATCTCTTATCTCTTATTTCCATTTTCAGATCTCTTATCTCTTAATTCCATTTTCAGATATCTTATCTCTTAATTCCATTTTCAGATCTCATAATTCAATTTTCAGATCTCTTAATTACATTTTCAGATCTCACAATTACATTTTTAGATCTCTTATCTCTTAATTCCATTTTCAGATCTCTTAATCCCATTTTCAGATCTCTTAATTCCATTTTCAGATCTCTTATCTCTTAATTACATTTTGAGATCTCATAATTCCATTTTCAGATCTCATATTTCCATTTTCACATTTCTTAATTACATTTTCAGATCTCATAATTACATTTTCAGATCCCTTATCTCTTAATTTCCTTTTCATATCTCATAATTCCATTTTCAGATCTCATATTTCTATTTTCATATCTCATAATTCCATTTTCAGATCTCTTAATTACATTTTGAGATCTCTTATCTCTTAATTACATTTTGAGATCTCATAATTCCATTTTCAGATCTCATATTTCCATTTTCAGATAACTTAATTCAATTTTGAGATCTCTTATCTCTTAATTCCATTTTCAGATCTCATAATTCCATTTTCAGATCTCATAATTGAACTTTCAGATCTCTTAATTACATTTTCAAATCTCTTATCTCTTAATTACATTTTGAGATCTCATAATTCCATTTTCAGATCTCATATTTCCATTTCAGATCTCTTAATTACATTTTCAGATCTCTTAATTACATTTTCAGATCTCTTATCTCTTAATTACATTTTGAGATCTCATAATTCCATTTTCAGATCTCATATTTCCATTTTCAGATAACTTAATTCAATTTTGAGATCTCTTATCTCTTAATTCCATTTTCAGATCTCATAATTGAATTTTCAGATCTCTTAATTACATTTTCAAATCTCTTATCTCTTAATTACATTTTGAGATCTCATAATTCCATTTTCAGATCTCATATTTCCATTTCAGATCTCTTAATTACATTTTCAGATCTCATAATTACATTTTCAGATCTCTTATCTCTTAATTTCATTTTCATATCTCAATTCTTTTTTCAGATAACTTAATTCAATTTTGAGATCTCTTATCTCTTAATTACATTTTCAGATCTCATAATTACATTTTCAGATCTCTTATCTCTTAATTTCATTTTCATATCTCAATTCTTTTTTCAGATAACTTAATTCAATTTTGAGATCTCTTATCTCATAATTCCATTTTCAGATCTCATAATTACATTTTCAGGTCTCTTAAAACCAAGTTTAATTTTGTATCTTTTTTTCAAGTTTTCCTCTTCAGATTTATGTCATTTTCCATCGTTTCCTATTCAACAATTTAGAGAACTGAATTTCCACATTTGTTAAATTTGACGTCCCCGATACGTAAGTAAAAAACATGGGTTCTCCATTTTGCTAACCAACATTTATTCGGTCCCCTTCAAATTAATGGTCACACTTTTGCCCTTGACTTCTTCAACTTTCTTTTCCAATATTTCTCTGATTTTTCGATAATTTCTATGATTTTCATCACATTAAAAATTCTGTTGTCGGATAAGAATATGGAAGGGAGAAAGACAGAAATAAAGAACCAAATAGTTTTGTATGTAAGACTTTTTAAAAAAGTTCTTTCTTTGATATTGCGTAGAAAAGAGCCGTCTGTAATATATATATATATATATATATATATATATATATATATATATATATATATATATATATATATATATATATATATATATATGTTCAAGTGTTGTCTATCAGTTTATCATTTTTTTTTAAACTATATAATAATAATAATAATAATAATAATAATAATAAGAGGAAGAAGAAGAAGAATATGAAATAAAAGTTAATAGGAATTTTTGAAAATTTGCCGATAACACAAAACAACACATACGAAATTTGAAAGTTTTAATAAAAAATTTGCTCGACAGAACGTGTGAATTATTCAACAAAATATGTTTGAAAGAATTCCTACTGTCAAAATACACTTTATTTGATATATATATATATATAAATATATATATATATATATATAAATATATATATATATAGTGCTTATCTATATAAGTGATTTCACTTTCTGCAATATAAACAAAACTCTAAAAATATTTCGTAGAACAGCAATTTATTTTTTGTTTCTCTCTCCCTTTCTTTCTCTCTGTCTCTCTCACACAAAAGCACACACACGCACACACACAAACACACACACACACACACACATATATATATATATATATATGCAGTGATAAAATGTGGTAGATGAATAGATATGAATAGACCGGGTGTTGCATCACGCCTGATAGAAAATTTAATAAAGTTTGACAGGAAATAAAAAAAAAAAAATGAATATTAAAGATAAACGTCGAAGGATGAATAAAAACAAACCGGAAATAAAATATTGGGTATGTTCCAGGTGTCTATAATACCAATGTAAATTAACAGGACAGGGACACACACATACACACACACACACATATATGAACATATATATATGCATATACATATGCATATATATATATTTATATATGTATGTATTTATATGCATTTATATATGTGTATATATATATATGTATATATCTATATATATATATTTGTGTGTGTATATAAATATATCTTCATATAAATATATCTTCATATATATTTATATATAAAGCAAGATATTGACATCATAGGTATTTTTGGAATGGATTTAAATCGCTGCAATTTCCGTGGCTGAATTGGTAAAGGTACCTTTTGGCTATGGAAACGCTTTCCCTGATGGATAGTGTGGTGCAGGTTCGATTCATGTGGGTGGCATACTCTTTCTTTAGAAACAATCTATACTGGATGTTAGCATTCACAGTTTAAAAAATAAACGAGATGTAAATTCAAATACGAATTGTGTGCGTGTAGAGAAAAGTGAGAGGGAATCGGCAACCAGTCAAGGAGAAAGAAGCTATGAACTATGTACTCAACAGGGGAGCATATATATTTTACTTAATAAAATCGAATATTTAAGTTAAAACAGAGTTTTGCTTCTTTTGTTTCATCTTTGGATCTTTTTACGTTTAAGAATTTAAAATGAAAAACTCATTCTTACATGCAACTATGGTGGATCACATTTTTTAAAAGGAATCTTTTCGATCCAGTAGATTCAGGAAGATTCGTTGGAACAACAATAATGAAAGTGAAAAATTCAAATAACAGCTCAAGGCTGACTATATGGAGCGAACTAACTTGCAGTTGGAGACCCGGATTGGACAACATGTACCTACCTATATAAGACAGGGTGGAGCTAGCAACAGTAATCGCCTGCCTCAGTTTGTGTGTCTGGCATTTCCGAATAGTTTGACGGAACGTTCAGGGTGTTGCACAGGGTTCGATCGGTTAAACAAATTACGGTTTTTAGAAGCGGTTTATGTCAAGCGTCATCGACCAATTTGTGCTGATAAAAGGGGGAACTTTTTTCGATCTTTCTCTCGCTTGTGGATCTTTCTCTCGCGTGTGGATCTGTCTCCCGGTACCATGATTTTCACTCAACTCTGATGTTCAAAACTTTAAATGAATGTTATTATCTACTGTCTTTTTTATTGCTCTTCCATTGTTCTCGCTCCAAAATAATTGTTCTCTTTTATCTTTTTCTTTCACACTCAGTAACCACTTGTGTTTTAATGGCCTTGCACTGAGTGAAGGGATTAAATCAAAAATTAATACTTTCCAGAATTATTCCCTTGTCGGTTTCTTTTCATTAAACCAGATTATAGACTTAATATATAGAAATATAAATATAGAAATTTCTTTTACTCACGACCCACCCAATGAGATACAGAGAACAAGAAAGTTCACCCTTTTATCTGCACAAATTAGTCGATACAGCTTGACATAAACCCCTTCTAAAAACCGTAAGATGTTTAATCGGCCGAGCGCTGTTCAGCACCCTGAACGCTCCGTCAAACTATTCGAAAATACAATCTGGGTTGTTAATCAAATGAAGTCCAATTGCAGATTCACAAACTGTCCGAGACAAGCGATTAATGTTGATAGCTCCAACCTGTCTTATATAGACAGGTACGTGCTATCCAATTCATGTCTCCAACCGCAAAGTTGGTTCGCTCTACATAGTCTGCTTCGCACCGACATTTAAAGTTTTCAATTTCTTCTCTTTGATAATTGCTGTTCCATCGAATCTTTCTGAATAAGATTCCTTTAAAAAAAATGCGCTCCGCCATTTTTAAAGGCAAATACATATATACAGTGGGGGGGGGGAAACAAATATTCGTACATATGCACATTTTTAATTTATCGTCTTTCCAACTAATGCATAAACATTCTTTTCATATAATTAACTGTACACAGATGCATTATAAGTAAATATGTATGGAAACCAGAAATATCTAATCAGGACGAAGTTCAAGATTTTCAACCGAGATCATTAAATTTGTGTCCAAAATAATTTCATATGCTGCGGCATTCATTCTACCATCTATTATTGATATGTTATCCTCAAATCATGATGCTGCCAACACGAAATTTCACTGTTGTAACTGTGTTCTATTGTTCGAAGGCAATGCCATCATTTCTCCATGCATGATTTCTAAACTTACGCCTAAACAAATCAGTTTGGTATCGTCTGTCCATAATAATCTTTCCCAATACGATTTTTCCCTATCCTTATGTTCACGAACGAAGTTCAACCTGGTATTTCTGTGTGTTTTCAATAGCATTGGAGTTTTCCGACGGGAGCATAACTTTAGATTGTCCCTATGAATTTCATTTTTTTATTGTCCGTTTAGTGACACAGATTCCTGATGAAAGTAAATCATCCTGCAACGAGTATCCATTGGATTTTGTTTAATTTGACGCATTAATATCCTTGAAGATCTTGCAGAAATTTTCCGTAGAGCACCTGCTTTTCTTTAGTTTTCAACAGTTTTGAATTTTTATACCTTACAATGAATTAATTAATGGCAGTAAATGGGATATTCAGGTGGTCTGAGATTTTTTTTGTAACTTTTACCTTCTTTCCAGACTTTAAAAATCAGTTCTTCTTATGAATTTGTCAATTCTTTCACCTCTTGCTATGATAAAAACATTCTCGCACGAATATCAATTACAGAATGTCATGTTTTTATATTTTTTAGGCTAAAAGTATTGGAAAATTCTAGAATATTCCACTTGAATAATTAAAGCTATTTGAAAGTTTTAAAAATCTGAAATTTACATTGTACGAATACTTTTTACACCCATTTAAATGAATTTATTTTTATTAAATAAAAGTTTTTGTTTTTTTCTATGCATATTTAGTTATTATGCATCTGTGTACAGTTAATTATATGGAAAGTATGTTCATTCATTAGTTGGAAATACAATAAATTAAGTTTGTATACGTACGAATATTTGTTTCTCCCTACTATATATATATATATATATATATATATATATATATGAAAGTGAACATTGAAGTCAACACTCAGAGGCGACAGGTTGTTTCATGCTACGCGCAATCGACGGCCTGACGATTACGCTTAACATGAAACAGCCTGTCGCCTCTGAGTGTTGACTTCAATGTTCACTTTTATATTTATATTTATATACGCTCTATCTCTGATATTGAGCAATTTATCCCATAAATATAGCACACCTTAAAACTATATTTCTTCATATATATATATATATATATATATATATATATATATATATATATATATATATATATATATATGTATGTATATATATGTATATATATATGTATATATATGTATATATATATATGTATATGTATATATATATATGTATATATATATGTATATATATATATATATATATATATATATATATATATATATATATATATACGCACATACAAATATGGTGTTGCTCAGTTCTTTGAGGATATTTGCATAAATTTAGTAAAAGACGTATCATTCATGAAGAGCTTGATTTGAGTAAAAGTTGGCATGAATAATATTGCGTTTCTTCTTGATACCATAACGTAATCATCTGGTTGCTTCACTACGCAGCCTGAAACCTCGACTTGATCGAACCGCATGCTTTTTGTCTATTTCGGACCTCTTGCTAATATCTGCAGACAATTTCGATTATTCTACAGACTTATAGAGGCAATGATTGACTTCACTCTTGAATACGATACATGCGTTGTAGTAGAAGGATTCAAGTCCGGAGAGCTAGGGCTTCATAAATTTGATATGACATGATCATGGCGATTTTAACTTAAAAGTCTTTTATTTGCGGATGCACCTTCTTCCTTTGTTATATGAGTCTACCAGAACAAGGTTTTCAACTTAACAATCTCAGGGACTGGTTATGTTCTAACCGACGCTTTAATCTATTGGGCAATGTACCTAATAAACAATCAAGTGTTTAAAGCAGGCATGGGAAAATTTTTCCGGCCAGTGGTCCGCATGAGATATGTTTATTATAAAGACTAAAAAAAAAGATTCAAGAGAAATTTTCGTTGAAGGTACCTCAGCCATTTTCACTATAGATGAACCTGCGTGTAAGTGCCTCTCTTAGAAATGCGGAAAATATCTTCTTTTTTTTCAATTGGAGAAAAGATTTTCTATAATTAAAAATTTCAGTCTTGATATAATATTAATACAGATGACAGCATGATTAGCAAACGCCGGTTCATGTGAGTAATTTCTAATTTATTCCCTTGAAAATTCAAAATAATTACAATTTGATAAAAGTTATATTTCTTCTACAGAGAAAAATATTACGAACGCTTCCCTTTGCTAAAGCAAAAAGTATTTACACGTTTTATCTTCCTTAGTGAAAATTGCCAAAGGTTTAAAATGGTGAAATCTGTAATACAGCAACAACTCTAAGAAGAAACTTATGAAATTTAATTATTTTATTATAGTGGATGGTTACAAGCGAGAGGGGAGATGGGATGTTCTTATATTATTACATAACCTTCAACGGAAGTCTACAAGTTCAAGAAAAATTTAAATTAATAATTATTTATGTATGTGGATATGTATGAGAGAAGATGTGAGCGAAGAAATGAAAACAATACGAAAAAAAAAAAAAATTAAGAAATTTTATTTTCCTCAGGTGTACAGTTCAGAAAGTCAAACGGGCCTCATATGGCACGCAGGCCACAATTTGCCCAATACTGTTGAGTTTCCACTCTTAACAAGAAAAAAAGTATACGTGAAATAAAGAAGACTGGTGAGTTTTAACTTATATGAGTTATCTCCCTTAAGAGTAGAAAATGTGTTTAGAACAAACGCCGTGGATTGAAATAAAGTGTTTTAGGGATACATTGTCCTACGAGATTTATTTGGGGATTTCATAAATTCTTGTTTCAAACAGTCACATGAAAATCCCCATCCCTGTGTCTTGGAATTAGAGGCAGAGAGAGTTTAGTGTTGACAAGGATAAGACACAATACTAAGAAGTCCCGAGTCAATATAAAAAGATGAAATTTAGCCACATAACCTAGCACCATAACCACCCCCCTTCCGGGAAGTAGAAAAATCCCCACAAGAGTATAGACGCCCTGTGTGTAATAACCTATTGTTTGTCGTGAGATATGGCCAAAGTATTTGGGTTTCTAAACGCAAATTGGTTCGTCCCACATAGTCAGCCTTAGGCTGACATTTAAATTTTCAGTTTCCTTGCTTTGATCATTGTTGTTCCAATGAAACTTTCTGAAGTGTTAGACGAAAAAAAAATCCTTTAAAAAAATGCGCTCCGCCATTTTTAAAGCCAAATATATATACAAAGGTGATGGAGGTGGGAGGGAACAAATATTTGTACACATACAAATTTTTAATTTATTGTATTTGCGACTATTGAATAACTATACTTTTCATACAATTAACAGTATACTGATGAATAATAACTAAATACGCAAAGAAAACAGAAAGATCTAATCAGGAAGAACTTCATGACCGAAATCCTTAAATTTGCTTCCAAAATATTTTGATATACTGCGGCATTCATTCTACCATCTATTACTGATATATTAACAGTAACTTTTGTAGAAAAAAAAGAAATCTCCAAATGATGATGCTGCCACCACTAATGTTCACTATTGGAACTGTGTTCTTTTGTTTGGAGGGATCTTTACTCCAAAAAATGATTTCTAGAATTGCGTCCAAACAAATCAGTTTTGGTTTCGTTTGTATTTGGCGTACTCTCTTCTTGTTACTTCGTTCGTTCATTATTTTCTGTTTGGGAAACCTTCGAGGTTTGTTTGTTTGTTTTTTTTGTTTAAAGGTATTCCAACCTTAGTGGTCACTTTATGCCGAAAATGATTTTGGTATAGCTTGCAACATTAGTTATTTTTCAAAAACGTATAGCTGGCAACATTATTTATTTATTTATTTTTTAATCCTTTCACAGTGTTTTGACCCCAGTTACAATTCCATTGAATAAGATTTTGTTAAAAGACATATAGCTGGAAATATTTTTCTTTTTTTTAAACGTATAGCTGGGAATATTATTTCTCAAAAAAGTAGAGCTGGTAACATTATTTTTCCAAAAACCTACAGCTGGGAATATTATTTTTCCAAAAACGCATATCTGGTAATATTATTTTTCCAAAAATGTATGGCTGGTAATATAATTTTTTCAAAAACTTACAGCTGGTAATATCATTTTTCAAAAACACCCTGCTGGCAATATTATTCCTTCGAAAATGTATAGCTGGTAATACTACTTTTCCAAAAACGTATAGCCAACAACCTTAATTTTTCAAACACGATCTTTCTGTTGGACGTAGTAGGTATCGCCATACCTAATATGTGGATGTAGTTTATCGCCATACCCAGGACGCGCATGCAGTTTACTGTCATAGCCATGGACGCGGATGCAGTTTAACGTCATACCCATGGACTCGGATGTAGTTTATCGTCATACCCAGGATGCAGGCTAGACTGGGAGTTCAATATTTGCCCATAGCTGGGACCCTAACAGATGCTACCACCCCGGGTCAGGGTTGACCTGGGAACATCAGCAATTAAGAGGTGGTTCCACGCTCTTCAAAACCTCTTGATCAGAGGCCTTGATGTTGGATGCAGTTTAACGTCGTACCCAGGACGAACCTTCGAGGTACGGAGTAGTTAAATATCTGACAACCCAACAAGGTTTAATCCAAAATTCACAGAAGATTACCGCGCACAAAGAGAAACACCAAAAGAAAGCAGAAGAGTATAACGGTCGAATTTTCAACCAAGCTGAACATGCTGATGTGTGTAACAAAGTACAAAAGATCGCTAATTCCTCATCTGAATTATACCGGCGTAAATTAGACAAAGCAAATAAATCGCGGCGATTTTAATTACATGACTAAAATATCAATATTTGTTGAAAATGACTGAGAAGCCATCTGGCCAGTACAGTTTTAGAACTAGTCAAATGGTTTCTCATTTAAAAGAGATTCAAGAAAATGTCTCGAACGGAGCCAATGTCTCTTCTTGAATTGACAATGTCGTTTAATCAATACTACCTGCAGACTAGGATTTGAGAGATTTTGTAGAAGCTTTGTTGTCCATCTAATTCTCTTGTAACGATTATCCAATTCCATTAATCACAGATTGGTAAAGTCAGATACAATGGCAACTTTTCAGATCAAATTTCCTAATTGCTAACAGGCATGTAGGTAGCAAAGGTTGCATTATCATTTCGATTTCTTTCTGAGTATTCTTCAGACAACTACAAAGATTTTTACTCACATCATGACAATAAAATTAAAACCGGTGTCATAATTTCTTCATTTATCCCAGACCATTTAGGATATGTATGGCTCACTATCTTGACGAAGATCAGACACATTGAAAACACCTTCAAATCACAATACACATACTTTATAATAAAACTCAATATCCACTGTGCTATGTGTCCTCAAGGACACATGGCACAGTGGATAAAGGCGTTGGTTAGATCCAGTGACAGGACCCAAAGAGTGTGAGTTCAATACCCGGTTAAGGCAGTGGAGAACTTTCAGAGGGAAATTAGCAGGAGATAACTGACATCCATCAAAGATGGCATTTGGAACTAGAACCGTCTACCCCAGTGAGCGAAATAAAGGGTTCAGTTCGAAATTCCGACCACCTGAAGAAGGCAGGAGCGTATAATGGCCAAAACGTTGTGATAAAGATGGCGACAAAGATGAGGAAAATAGTCCGAATAATGTAAATAATAAAACTTAATAATAAGAGCAAAAGATTAAACTGTAAAGCTGAAAGGATTACTCCTGAAGATTCTAGAAATTTATATTTATTTACAAATATATTTATTCAAATAACTTCCAATAGTTGAGGAATACAAAGAATTTGTAATTAAACCCGCCGAAACCACATCACAATAGCTGATCCGAGGTATGACCAAGAATGTTGCTATTGTAATCGAACTAAAGAACTCAGATGCTGCCGCCTTGTACAGATTGACCTTGAACTTTGTTGCGCATGCACACTAAGTTATAACGTTCTCGCTCACTTCCATTGTTTATAGAAGTGCTTGGAAGGAAAATGTGTAGAGTGTGGTCGTCTGACCACACTCACAGAGGTTACATCTGTGACCATGGCTTGTGAAGCAGTTTTTGGCCAATACAGCATTCCCCAGGTACGACGAACACCATCTTCCCCAGATCTCCCCCCTTGCGACTTTTTCCTCTTCAAAATCCAATCCAACTTGAAAAGAACAAAATTTCAAAATGTCGAGGAAATCCAAGAGAATGCGACAACACAACTCTAACTCTCTTCCCACAACTAAAGACAAATAGTACTTCTGATCGTGCTTTCTTGCCTTGGTTATCAGAAAAACTCTGAATTCAAACCACAGTTCGGCTCCGTTAGGTTGTCTTGCACAGGAAACAATTGCTGCTGTGCGTATGGCCCTCCTCCGGGTTTTACGACAGTCATGTTTTCTCAACACTTAAATAAGTTGATAAATTACAAATTTTACTACAAGGATTCATTATTCCCTTTGGCTATACGCACTTATTTTTCTCATCCTAACTCTTTTATTTACTTTTAAATCAACAAAATCAGTTTTTAACATTCCTATACAACAAATCTAATTGTTCTTTTCGCGGATATTTAAAAAAATGACTAATTGTTAAAACTTCAAATTAACCACATCGTTTTCAATTGATAAGCTTGTAATAATCATTTTATTTTTACGTCGTTGCTGAGGGAGGCACGTATAAAGGGAAATGTTGAAAGCACAATAAAAAATAAACATCCAACTGGTTTTCACAATTTTCATCTCATAAAAGTTGTCCAGAAATTTCATATCAGTCTTTTTATAATATGCTTTAGTGCCACTCTATGGCGAAAACTGATTGTAAAAATAAAGCGAATATTCATTTAAGTACAAATGTCGACATGTTCAGCCTGGCTTCAAGTCAAAATAATTAGCGCAATGCAGTTAGTGAGAGAGCAACTTTTGACCGATTTTGCCAGATTTGCATACATAGTCCAATCTGTAACATAGAACATTCTATATACAAAAGCCTCAGAGCAATTTGGTTTGGAAGTCGATCATAATACGTGTACTCCTGCAATTTGATACAAGTGTGATCCTCGTCGACTAAACTGAACAGGAATAAAGGATATATCAAGATAGACACATAACTGGCAATGGTTAACAATGCTTTTGCTGAACAGCAAAAAGTACCTAAAGAATGAGAAAAACGTGTTTATATAGCTATCGTGCTGTCTACCTGTCTACTATGGTGCTGAATATATGACAATCTCTCAGCTAGGTCTCCTCATACGCTTCCATTACCTTTGTTTCTACACTGGATGGTATCCATTATAAACACAGACATCTACAAGTTAGCCATCACGTTCAGATTATATTATAATATTATCAGATTATAAAAATAATAATAATAAAAGCAAAACCATTTGTAGCAGGCCATGGCTTACAAAACATCAAGAGGCTAAGAGTTAAAGAAAGGTATCATAAAAAGAATATAATATCTAGTTGTATTGTCTACCGTAAGTCGATGACAGACATTTGTTACAGAGGAACAAGAACAAGCCTAACAAAATCAAAGCAAAAACACAACATAACACTAGAGTCATCTCCCCTTGCAGCCACTGTAGAAGAAAGTGCATAATTATCAGAATTACCAGTTCGCTTGAATGATCCGAAATTAAGACATGAACAGAGAGTGAGTACTGAGAGTTAAAAAAAGATAGTGCTGAACGTAAAAATAACAGGGCTTATATATATATATATATATATATATATATATATATATATATATATGTTTGAATTATAGTTTTAAGAGATACTATAATTATGGGTAAAACTACTCAATATCAGAGATATGGCATTGGTAAATAGCCGGAGAATGTGGGTCCGATAGAAACAAATAGTCCAGGAGAATGACAACTCTTAATTCAAAATTTCCACCTGTAGATAAACTGTAGGGCAGAATAGGCTCTTCAGTTTTGGGTATCAACAGGTCTAGGAGAAAGACAACTCTGAATTCAAAACATCCATCTATACATAAATTGTAGTGCAGAATGGGCATTTCAGTCTTGGGTGGCAACCAGTCTAAGAGAAGGACAACTTTGATTTCAAAACCAACATCTATAGAAAAATTGTAGTGCAGAATGGGATTTTCAGTCTTGGGAGGCAATCAGTCTAGGAAATGGACGATTCTGATTTCAAAACCTCCATCTATAGATAAATTGTAGTGCAGAATGGGCATTTCAGTCTTGGGTGGCAACCAGTCTAGGAGAAGGACAACTCTGAATTCAAAACCTCCATCTATCGATAAATTGTAGTGCAGAATGGGCTTTTCAGCCTTGGGTGGCAACCAGTCTAGGAAAAGGACAACATTGATTTCAAAAACTCCTTCTATAGATAAATTATAGGGCAGAATGGGCTTTTCAGAGCTTGGGTGGCAACCAGTCTAAGAAAAGGGCAACTCTGAATTCAAAACCTCCATCTATAGATAAATTGTAGATTAGAATCGTCGCTTCAGTCTTGGGTGGCAACCACTCTAGGAGAAGGACAACTCTGATTTCACAACTTCCATCTTTAGATAAATTGTAGTGCAGAATGTGATTTTCAGTCTTGGGAGGCAACCAGTCTAGTAGAAGGAAAACTCTGATATACAAACATCCAACTATAGAAAAATTGTAGGGCAGAATGGTCTCTTCAGTCTTGGGTGGGAACTGGTCTAGGAATAAGAACAACTCTGATTTCAAAATCTCCATCTATAGGTAAATTGTACTGCAGAATGATGTTTCAGTCTTGGCTGGCAACCAATCTAGGAAAAGGACAACTCTGATTTCAAAACCTCCATCTATAGATAAATAGTAAGTCAGAATTGGGTCTATAGTCTTGGGAGGCAACTGGTCTAGGAGAAGAGCAACTCTGAATTCAAAACCTCCATCTATATATATATTGTAGGTAAAAATGGGCTCTTCAGTCTTGGGGGACAACTGGTCAAGGAGAAGGAAAACTCTAAAATCAAAACCTCCATGTACAGATAAATTGTAGGGCAAAATAGTCTCTTCAGTCTTGGGTGACAACTGGTCTAGGAGAAGGACAATTCTGAATTCAAAACATCCATCTATAGATAAATTGTAGGGCAGAGTGGGCTCTTCAGTCTTGGTTGGCAACTGGTCTAGAAGAAGGAAACCTCTGAAATCAAATCCTCCTTCTGTAGACAAATTGTAGGGCAGAATGGGCTTTTCAGTCTTGGGTGGCAACTGGTCTAGGAGAAGGAACACTCTGAATTCAAAACCTCCATCTATAGATAAACTGTAGGGCAGAATGGTTTTTCAGTCTTGTGGAACAACTTGTCTAGGTGAAGAAGAAATCTGATTTCAAAATCTCCATCTATAGATAAATTGTAGGGCAGAATGTGTTTTTCAGTCTTGGGTGTCAACCGGGCTAGGAGAAGGACACCTCTGAATTCAAAACATCATTCTGTTGATAAATTGTAGGGCAGAATGGACTCTTCAGTCCATTGTGGCAACAGGTCTAGGTTAAGGACACCTCTGAGTTCAAAACTTCCATGCATAGATAAACTGAAGTGCAGAATGGGCTCTTCAGTCCTGTGTGGCAACTGGTCTAGGAGAAGGAAAACTCCGAATTCAAAACCTCCATCTGTAGATAAATTGTAGGTCAGAATGGACTCTTCAGTCTTGGCTGGCAAATCTTCTAGGGAAAGGATACCTCTGAAATCAAAACCTACATCGATAGATAAATTGTAGTGCAGAATGGGGTCTTCAGTCTTGTGTTCAACTGGTCTAGGAGAAGGAAAATTCTGAATTCAAAACCTTCATCTATAGATAATATTGTATGGCAGAATGGGCTCTTCAGTCTTGGGTGGCAACTAATATAGGAGAAGGAAACCTCTGAATTCAAAACATCCATCTATAGATAAATTGTAGGGGAGAATGGGATCTTCAGACTTGGGAGGCAAATGGTCTAGGAGAAGAAACCTCTGAAATCAAAACCTTCATCTATAGATAAATTGTAGTGCAGAATGGGCTTTTCAGTCTTGGGTGGCAACCAGTCTAGGAGAAGGATAACTCTGATTACAAAAACTCCATCTATAGATAAATTGTCGCACAGAATGTTTTCTTTATTATTGGGTGGCAATTGGTATAGTATAAAGACAACTCTGAATTCAAAACTTCCATCTATATATAAATTGTAGATCAGAAGAGGGGGTCTTCAATTTTGGGTTCAACTGGTCTAGGTGAAGGACACCTCTGAATTCAAAACCATTATATATAATTTGTAGGGCAAAATGGGCTCTTCAGTCTTGGCTGGCAACTGTTGTAGGAGAAGGAAACCTCTGAAATCAAAACCTCCATCTGTAGATAAATTGTAGTGCTGAATGTTTCTTCTGTCTTGTGTTTAACTGGTCTAAGATAAAGACACCTCTGAATTCAAAACCTCTATCGATAGATATATTGTAGGGCAGAATGGACTCTTCAGTCATCGGTGGCAAACAGTCTAGGAAAAGGAAAACGGTGAATTCAAATCCCCCAACTATAGATAAATTGTAGGGTTGAATAGGCTCTTCAGTCTTGGGTGGCAACTGGTGTAGAAGAAGGACACCTCTGGATTCAAAACCTCCATTTATAGTTAAATTCAAGGTCAGAATGGGCTCTTCAGTCATGGGTGACCACTGGTCTAGGAGAAGGACAACTCTGAATTCAAAACCTCCATATATAGATAAATTGTGAGTCAGAATGGGCTCTTCATTCTTGGGGTCAACTGGTCTAGGGGAAGGACACCTCTGAATTCACAACTTCCATTGATAGATATATTGTAGGGCAGAATGGGCTCTTCAGTCTTGGGTAGCAACTGGTTTAGGAGAAGGACAAATCTGAAATCAAAACCTCCATCTATCGATAAATTGTAGGTCAGAATGAACTATACAGTTTGGGTGGCAACTGGTCTAGGAGAAGGACAACTCTGAATTCAAAACTTCCATCTATAGATAAACTGTTAGGGCAGAATGGGCTCTTCAGTGCTGGGTGGCAACTGGTCTAAGATAAGGAGAGCTCTGAATTCAAACTTGCGTCTATAGATAAACTGTAGTGCAGAACGGGCTCTTCAGTCAAGCAAAAATGAAAACGCTGAATTCAAATCCTCCACCCATAGATAAATTGTAGGGCTGAGTAGGCTCTTCAGTCTTGGGTGGCAAGTGGTGTAGAAGAAGGACACCTCCGAATTCAAAACTTCCATCTATAGATAAATTTCAGGACAGAATGAGCCATTCCGACTTGGGTGTCACCCGTATTAGGCGAAGGACACCTCTGAATTCAAAACCTGCATCTAGATATATATTGTAGGGCTGAATGGGCTCTTCCGTCTTGCGTGGTAACTGGTCTAGGAGAAGGATTACTCTGAATTCAAAACCTCTATCTGTAGGTAAATTGTAGGGCAGAATGGACTTTTCAGTCTTGGGTTCAAATGGTCTAGAAGGAAACCTCTGAATTCAAAACCTCCATCTGTAGATAAATTGTAGTGCAGAATGGGCTCTTCAGTCTTGGTTGGCAACTGGTCTAGGAGAAGGAAACCTCTGAATTCAAAACCTCCATCTGTAGACAAATTGTAGTGCAGAATGGGCTTTTCAGTCTTGGGTGGCAACTGGTCTAGGAGAAGGAACCCTTTGAATTCAAAACCTCCATCTATAGATTAATTGTAGGGCAGAATGGGCTCTGCGGTCTTGGGTAGCAACTGTTTTAGGAGAAGGACAACTCTGAATTCAAAACCTACATGTATAGATAAATTGTAAATCTTGTGAGACCACTTGTCTAGGAGAAAGACAAATCTGAAATCAAAACCTCCATCTGTAGATAGATTGTAGTGCAAAATGGGCTCTTCAGTCTTGGTTGGCAACTGGTCTAGGAGAAGGAAAACACTGAATTCAAAACCTTCATCTATAGATATATTGTAGGGAAGAATGTGGTCTTCAGTCTTGGGTAGCAACTGGTCTAGGAGAAGGAAACCTCGGAAATCAAAACCTTCATCTATAGATAAATTGTAGTGCAGAATGGGTTCTTCAGTCTTGGCTGGCAACTGTTCTAGGAGAAGTACAACTCTGAATTAAAAAAACCTCAATCAACAGATAAATTGTAGGTGGGAATAGATTCTTGGCTGGCAACAGGTCTAGAGGAAGGACAAATCTGAATTCAAAACCTCCATCTATAGATAAATTGTAGGGCAGAGTGGGCTCTTCAGTCTTGGGTGACAACTGGTCATGGAGAGGGAAACCTCTGAATTCAAAACCTCCATCTATAGATAACTTGTAGGGCAGAATGGGCTCTTCAGTCTTGGGTGACAACTGGTCATGGAGAAGGAAAACACTGAATTCAAAACCTTCATCTATAGATATATTGTAGGGAAGAATGTGGTCTTCAGTCTTGGGTAGCAACTGGTCTAGGAGAAGGAAACCTCGGAAATCAAAACCTTCATCTATAGATAAATTGTAGTGCAGAATGGGTTCTTCAGTCTTGGCTGGCAACTGTTCTAGGAGAAGTACAACTCTGAATTAAAAAAACCTCAATCAACAGATAAATTGTAGGTGGGAATAGATTCTTGGCTGGCAACAGGTCTAGAGGAAGGACAAATCTGAATTCAAAACCTCCATCTATAGATAAATTGTAGGGCAGAGTGGGCTCTTCAGTCTTGGGTGACAACTGGTCATGGAGAGGGAAACCTCTGAATTCAAAACCTCCATCTATAGATAACTTGTAGGGCAGAATGGGCTCTTCAGTCTTGGGTGACAACTGGTCATGGAGAAGGAAAACTCTGAATTCAAAACCTTCATCTATAGATATATTGTAGGGAAGAATGTGGTCTTCAGTCTTGGGTAGCAACTGGTCTAGGAGAAGGAAACCTCGGAAATCAAAACCTTCATCTATAGATAAATTGTAGTGCAGAATGGGTTCTTCAGTCTTGGCTGGCAACTGTTCTAGGAGAAGGACAACTCTGAATTCAAATAATCCATCGATAGATAATCTGTAATGCAGAATGGGCTCTTCAGTCTTGTGTGGCAACTGGTCTAAGATAACGACACCTCTGAATTCAAAACTTCCATCGACAGATAAACTGTATTGCAGAATTGGCTCTTCAGTCCTGGGTGTCACCCGTTCTAGGAGAAGGACACCTCTGAATTCAAAACCTCCATCTATATATATATTATAGGGCAGAATGGGCTCTTCAGTATTGGGTCGCAACTGGTCTAGGAGAAGGAAATCTCTGAAATCAAAAAATCCATCTATAGATAAATTATAGGTCAGAATGGACTCTTCAGTCTTGGCTGGCAACTGTTGTAGGAGAAGGAAACCTCTGAAATCAAAACCTACATCTGTAGATAAATTGTAGTGCTGAATGTTTCTTCTGTCTTGTGTTTAACTGGTCTGGGAGAAGGACAACTCTGAATTTAAAACCTCCATCTTTAGATAAATTGTAGGGCAGAATGGGCTCTTGATTCTTGCGTGGCAACTGGTGTAGAAGGACACCTCTGAATTAAAAACTTCCATCTATAGATAAATTGTAGGGCAGATTTAGACATTCAGCCTTGGGTGGCACCCGCTCTAGCATAAGGACACCTCTGAATTCATAAACCTTATTTAGTTCTGTCGAAGCATGTACTATGTAGCTAATGACAAGCCCGTTGTGTTTACAATGGTACAATGATCTCGAATCCTGTGCGTTTAAATATATATATATATGAGGTCAACACCCAAGAGTGACACTCTGTGTCATGCTTGAACGCGATATTCAGACAATGTATGTTGTGTCTTGTCTTGTTTCTTTTTATGACTATTTATATATACTGGTCAATGTTACATTATCGATAGTAATGTTTATTGTGTTTATCGTCACAGCTATTTGTTAGCCGTTTACGTTTATGTTTCTACTTATTATTTAGTGTTGTTTATTAACTTCTTAGTCATTATTTAGTATTGATTAGTTGATTATTTGTTTTTGATTATTGTAATAATTACTTCTCTTTAAGTGTGCAAGTTCTTCGAATTTGCGACAATTTCATCGCTGGAGGTTACTGATCAAATCCTGCTAAAAGCTGCCAGGTCTCACATCCTGATTTTCTCACACTCTTACTTTTCGAAGATAGACACAGAAAAATATTCTTGCCAATTAGCATCATCCAACAGTAAGGAAAAGTAGGTATTTGCCTGAAAAAGAAGAAGAAGAAATAGAAGAAAAGAAAGGGTATGGTGGGTAATTGAAATGTACTTTTTTATCCAGTATCTAATATGCGTAAGAGGAATTTCCTCATACTTATGCAAGGACACAAGCCTTCGGATGTCTGAATGAAAGGGTTCTTTGGATCCGGAAATGTCATTATTGTTCATTTTTCCTGTTGGCAGAGGTTGCAAATATTGCTGTAGCTGTTATAATGCTTCGCCTTTTTAAAAATTTTCCATCTTACAATCAGATCCCTGTCGTTTTTTCTTTTAAATTTTTCACTTTCTATTACAACCAATATCATTCACTTATTTATTTTTTTAAAAATAATATAGCGTTTATGAATTAAAAAAAATAAAGCGTGAAGAGATCATTTGATAAGAATCGCTTGAAGATACCCTAAGGGTGAAACAAAGACAGTGGATTTAACTGATCTCCTCATTTTGAAATTATATATATATATATATATCATGTACGTAAAAAGAAAAAAAAGTAATGAGGAACATACAACAATATGGCGTCGAGTATAGAATGGCGAAATGCCAAAGATTAATTACTTTAATTTCGCTGTCGTCTTTTTTCAATTCGCTCCTTGTCGCAGCGGTAATGACATCATTAAAGCCTAACATCGACGCCTAGAATAGACTCGCGTAATTAGGTTGGCGGGAATAAGAGATGAGTTGAGTAGCGAGTAATGGAAGGAAAACAGAGGTGGAAACATATTTTGTATTTATCTACCTGTGAGCGTGTTAAGATTTACCTCCATTTAACGAGCGAAATGTTTACCGACTTACGACTGTATAGCGTGTAGAAATTGGTCAAT
>OZ010590.1:92289547-92464547 GCA_963932145.1 Acanthosepion lycidas
GGAGACTTCTAAATATGTAAGATAGATTTTGTCGAGAAAAATTGTCTAGCAAGATACAGTGATCCAACATTCATAACAGCAATCGTAGCAATGAATTCAATTGTAAGAAGATAAAATGGATAATTGTCAGGTAAAAGACGAACCCTACATTGCAATTATAAATTGTCGGTGCCATAATCAAGATAATACAAAAAAAAACATTTTAAAAGATGATGGAAATACGACATCGAAATACGAAAGAACATTGGGATAGTGAAAGATGCCTTTCAAAAGCTAAACAAAGTATTAGAAAATACGAAAATCTCGTTAGAAACAACAAAAAAAGACTACTGTACTCTTATAGAATATCGATCCTCCAAAATGGCAGTTTTGCTGGACAATATCTTCATAGATGAAGAAGAGACTATATGGTTCTACAGAATGATAGTGAGCATGCCATGGACTGAACTTGAGAAAATGATGAAGTTTTAGAGAAAACAAAAACAAAAAGGACACTTATATTTAGCATCAGAAAGGAAAATTTCTAGGGTATATAATGAAGAAAGTGTATTTGGAAAATTTGACACTCACAAGACAGCTTAAAGGCAAAAGGGACAGAGAAAAGTAGTGCATAAGTTACCTAAAAAAAATTGCGTAAACGGTTGGTAGAACATGGATTAAGAATGATAGCAAAAACACAAAATTTACTAAAATCAACAAAGAATAGGAAATTGTGGAGTGCCATGATCGTTCACACCTCTAAAGGACAAGGAGGAAAGAAGATTTTGAGTTCAAATTTTTTCTGCTGTTTTTACATTTGCATAAGTATTAATTGGGAAAAATATGGGACCTTATTTTCTTCCATCTACCAGTTTTAAGGAAAATAGCAAAGTAAACTGGATTCTTTAGCTTTGAATGCTAGTTAATGTAAGAGAAAGAAAAGCATACCTTATCTTTCACGAGAAAAACTGGCAATTTACAAATCATAAAGGAAAGGAAATATGTGGTAATCCATAATCGCCTACGCCCTGAAAAGAGAAGTAATTTAAAATGTTAATGGCTTTCTTTCAATTCGAATATATCACATCTAGTTATCTATCTATTTATATAAAACTAAAAGTCTGTGATTCGTGCTTACGCCGTACGTCATCCGTCTGGCGCATAATAATGATTTATCTTTCTTTCCAACTCTCTCTCTCTTTCCAACTACTTCTCTTTCCAACTGTCTCTCTTTCCACCTTTCTCTCTCTTTCCACCTCACTCTCTTTCCACCTCCCTTTCTGCCTCTCTCTTTCCACCTCTCCGTCTTTTTACCTCACTCTCCTTCCACCTTAATCTTTCTGCCTCTCTCTTTCTACCTCTCCCTCTTTCCACCTCACTCTTTCCACCTCTCTCTTTCAACCGCTCTCTCTTTTCAACTTTCTCCCCTTCCACCTCTCTCTCTTTCCACCTCACTCTCTTTCCACCTCACTCTCTTTCCACCTCACTCTCTTTCCACCTCACTCTCTTTCCACCTCACTCTTTCTGCTTCTCTCTTTCCATCTCTCTGTCTTTCCACCTCACTCTTTCTGTCTGTCTGTCTCTTTCTAACTCTCTCTTTCCAATTCTCTCTCTTCCTACCTCTCTCTTTCCAACTCACTCTTTCCGCTACCCTTTCTTTTTACCTCTCTGTGATTGCGTGCGTGCGTGCTTGATTTAAGTTAATCTGATTTAAGTGAATAAGATTTAAAAATACGAGTTTTTATACAGTAAGTATTTTTAATTTAATTTTTTTTTAAACAGACAATTTTTTGATTAAGATATTTTAAAGTTAAAGACAGACACACAGTGATCCCGCTTTTTGCTTCGTCCACGTAATTATTTAAATTTCAGCCTTATTTAAACAATATTTTAAATATTTAAGAAATATCTTTCGCCATATTTAAAATAATTTTGTTGTATTAAAAATATCTTTAAGTCAATCTGATTTGAAATTATATTTTAACTGATTAAGATTTAAAAATACAAGTTGTTCTCTGCTAAAAGTTTCTTCTATCACTTTTCTCACTTTTAGAACTCCATTCCGACATTAAAAGAAATGTCAATCGTTGACTTTTGTCTGTCTATATTACTGAGATGAAGTATTATGATTATTTACATTATTTATATTATTCGGATTAGTATCATCATCTTCATTGCCATATTCACAACGTTTCGGCTCATTTCGAACCGAACACGCTGTTTCGTCCACCGGAATAGATTGTTAAAGGAAAATAACTGATACATCCTGACAAGAGGCATGGCACGTGAAACTAGAACAATTTACCCCGGTGGACGAAATAAAAGATTCGGTTCGAAATTCCAAAAACATTACGCTTCATTGTTAGCAATTTTCTCACTAGCCCCCTTACCACTCTTCTTCTTCTTCTTCTTCTTCTTCTTCTTCTTCTTCTTCTTCTTCTAATAATAATAATAATAATAATAATAACACGCAGACCTGGTTACAGAGATAGAACCTGTAATAATTTTATGGGACTACACAATACAAACCGACAGGACAATCAAAGCTAACCACCTAGACATTATTATTAGAGATCGCCCACAAAAAATTGCCTCCTTATTGATATGTCAGTCTCTGTAGACTACAATGTTTGTTTGAAGATCTTTAAAAAGCTATCAAAATACAAGGACCTTGAAATCGAAATCTCAAAAATGTGGCACATGAAAATATCAACAATTCCTTTTGTAGTTGGAGCTCTCAGATTGATTGGAAAGATTCCACTAGACTCATTGACGGAATTCCTTGTAGCTCATGCCTTAAAGAAATACAGAAAGTTGTTCTCACGAGTACACTCCACAGGTTACGAAAGGCTTTAACTATGTAAAATATGTGTGTGTGTGTGTTTTAATTGGTCAGTGGAAAATCCCAAGATGTCATTTCTGACTTTAGATCTCTGGGTGGTACTCGGAAAGAAATGAGTACACCCCAGAAATCAAACTAAATAATAATAATGATGATAATAATAATAATAATAATAATATGGCTACAATAATTTCATGGCTACAGGTGAAATTTTCCTACAATGCTATGCCCTTTGACTATCATCTCTTTGAGTGAAAATTTAAAAATGTATCTTTTAGCGGCTAGTAGGTTGAGAGATGACAGGAAAAGTATAACTTTTATTCCCTTGCTCCTACCCCTTTGTTGAATGAATTCTTTGATATTCCCCCTACCAATCTGTAGTATAAGTCCAGCCTACCCCATAAAATTTGATAATTATCTGTCGTTGGCGACGGAAAATTGAACATTTGTGGAAAGTCACTTGTGCCATGCAATTCACCTTCTTTCTTCTTTTTATGTCTATATACTAAAATCTAATTATCCCCCTTGGAGTGGTCACTCGGACTTATACTAAGTTAAAACTTAGTATTGTCTACCCCACTGAATACCATACACTGTTATGAACTATTCTAACTTCGATATATTAATAAATCCACAATCTCATTGTCTGGGCGTGCTCTTGGGCCTTCTTCGAGACTCGTCCTAAAGCTGGTAACCTGGACATAATTACCTCTTGGCGGTCAAGGTTAAAACGCATCTCTACCAATTTCAATGAATACGAATAATATTTCATACCGGATCGGTCGTCAACCGGGACAACAAGGGTACGTCCCTCAGAGAGGAACCAGTCTGAGGACGAAAAGTCTGTCACTGGAACAAACTTCTTCCACACACGAAGAGACACTAGGTCACCAAACCCGGATTGTCGCCAACCTTGGACCAAGTGACTCAATACCAAATCGACTAGTAAAAAGTAAACGAACGAAATGGAGCCGCGAAGAGTATCGAGAAGTAATTCTTCACTGCACTCGAAAACCCAGCAAAGAACACCACCAATCAAACATATCAAATATGGAGAAGTATGGTGGGAAATGATATAAGACCTAACCTCAATCCAAACATGCTTTCCAATGTCCGTAGGGATATCATGCGAAACAACAGACTCTCAAAGGCAGAAATAGATAAGATAAAATTAGATATAAGACAAAATACTATGACCCATCACTCAAACTCTATTGAGACGAATGTAGAAATAAGGAATGCGACAGAGGATGAGGTGGACGCTAAAGCAAATGAAATACGAAATAATCTCCCAGGAAATGAAACCCAAGACTCTACCTTAGACACAACCTGCAGTTCTCCAGAAATTGTCACTGAAGATGACTCCAGGTACATTAAGTTAGAATTCCTTGAAAACCACGAAGCTGAAATCACCGAAGCGAAAAGTGACGTCATCCAAGTACTCAGCAGAGTAACTTTCATACAATTGTCAGACAGAGACCAGCTCCCGAAAATCCATATGACGAATTCCAACAAGCACATCGTGAAAATATACAATGCTGCCCTGGAAACACTGTTAACAGATAAACCACCGGGAAACATAACAGAAGTTAACAACGTCATATACGCAACAGCTCTAGCAGCGACTCGGAAGCTTGGGGTCAAGACAATAATTAAATTAACAGACACAGAGAACCAGCTTGGAAAACCAAACTGATTCGAGAAATAAAACAAATCAGATGTGAGCTTTCTATATTAGATGAGCTCACCAGAAACCCTAATATTTCCACACGTAAATCCAAAAAGATCAAGCGGAAATATAGCATTAAATCCCTAATTGATATTCCATCAATCAAGGAAATGCTGAAACAGAAACTTCAGCTAAAAGCACAGAGAACAAGACGATACGAAAAACGTTGTAGGTTCTATCGCCAAAATAAAATATTCCGAACAGATCTTAAGAAACTTTACAGGGAAATTGGAAAAAAACCTATACATGTCGAAACGCCACCATCGATTGATAATGTACAGATATTTTGGGAAAATATTTGGAGCAGCCCAAAGGAATATAGCCCAAATGCAGAATGGATACGGCGTGAAGAAGAACGACTGCTGGATACACCTCTGCAAGAATGGGAAAATATATCACAGATGATGTTAGGCAAGCTCTAACAAAATCCCCAAAATGGAAATCCCCAGGAAATGACAAGTTGCCCAATTTCTGGCTGTATCATCTCTCATCTACCCATGAAATTCTTGCAAAAACATTATCAACGCTTGTAAATAATCCCAATAAAATCCCGGAATGGGTTACTGAAGGTATTACATACCTCATACCAAAAACAACTGAAACGGACGGCCCGAAAAATTATAGACCGATAACATGTCTTTCTACAACGTATAAGTTGATCACGTCTGTACTGACGAACCGTACTTATTTCTTTTTCGAAACAAACAGCATTCTCCCGCTGGAACAGAAGAGATGCAGAAGAGGTTCATATGGCTGCAAAGATCAACTACTGATAAATAAAATGATCCTGGAAAATTGCAGGAGACGACGCAGAAATCTCTGCAGCGTGGATTGATAATCGTAAAGCCTTTGATAGTGTTCCACATTCTTGGATCCTTAAGACTTTGGCAATGTACAAAGTCTCCCTTGTGGTATTAAACTTTCTTAAGCACAGCATGGGGATGTGGAACACAAAACTATACCTTAGGCACACCGGGGGCAGTGCCATATCCAACCGTATGAATATCCGACGTGGAATCTTTCAAGGAGACTTTCTGTCACCCCTTCTGTTTTGTTTATCCTTAATCCCTCTTACACATGAACTGAAGAACAATAGCTATAGTTACAAAATAAATAAGAAAATATTCAATTACCTACTCTACATGGATGATCTCAAACTCTTTGCCAAAGACGACAATGAGTTGAAAGGCCTCCTCAATATTGTAAAATACTTCAGTGACGACATAAGTATGGACTTCGGATTAGATAAATGTGCAAATGTAACATTCAAGAAAGGTAGGATTACAGAAACACCCTTAATAGATTTAGATTTTGTCAAAAAGATTAGGGAATTGGAGCATGATGAAGCTTATAAGTACCTAGGAATTAGCGAAGGAGATGGCATACAACACCCCCAAATGAAGGAAAAAATAAGAAAAGAGTACTACAGGCGTGTACGTTTGGTACTAAATACTGAACTAAACTAAAAAAAATAGAATATCAGCTATAAACACATTGGCTGTCCCAGTGGTGCAATACAGCTTTAATGTCCTTAACTGGACCATAGCTGAAATTAAGCGAATGGACGCCGAAACGACGCTTCTCACTTGCTATCGCATGCATCATCCCAAAGCTGATGTTGATCGTCTGTATGTGCCCAGATGCGAAGGAGGCAGAGGATTAGTTCAACTAGAACTGACCTACAAAACTACAACAATTGGCCTCCAAAGATACTTGGAAACTACAGAATACTGTATGATGGTATGCGTCAAGGAACATGAAAGTAGTAAGCGTCTTTACTCCGTAATGAAAGAAGCCAACAAATTCAAAATGGAGTTTTAAATGGGCGTAGAGATGCAACTACAGCACAATATACCGACTGAAACTGCGAAATACTTACAAAAGACAGCAAAGACGAATGCAACCGACCAGATACAGAAGCGATGGCAAGATAAACCGCTTCATGGCCAATACTCTGCCCGTACCAAACAAGCTGACGTAGACAAAACCCGTACCCATCAGTGGCTACGCAGTGAAGGGTTGAAAGCGGAAACTGAAGGTTTTATCCTTGCTGCGTAGGACCAATGCTTGCTAACTAGGAATTATCAAGCACATATACTAAAATATTGTGTCAGACCAAAATGCAGATTCTGTGATAAATATCCAGAAACGATTGATCATCTTGTATCAGGTTGCACGATGTTGGCACCCACTGAATATAAAACCCGACATGACAGAGTGGGCCAATATATGCACTGGAAAATCTGCAACTTCTACTGGAAGGAAACTGAAAGAAACTGGTATGAACACCACCCAGACCCGGTTACGGAGATAGCACCTGTTACAATTCTATGGGACTACACAATACACACTGACAGAACAATCAAGGCCAACCGCCCAGATATTGTTATTAAAGACCACAAACAAAAACGGTGCCTCCTTATTGATATGGCAGTCCCTGCTGACTGCAATGTATCTTTGAAGATATTCAAAAAGCTGTCAAAATACAAGGACCTTGAAATAGAAATCTCGAAAATGTGGCATATGGAAACATCAACAATCCCTGTTGTAGTTGGAGCCCTAGGACTGGTTGGAAAAGATTGTAGTAGACTAATTGAAGGGATTCCTGGAAGTCCATGCCTCAAGGAGATACAAAAAATTGTTCTGACAAGTACAGCCCACACTTTACGAAGGGCTTTATCTATGTAATTTCTTTTTTTTTTTTTTGTCAGTGGAAAGTGTCATGATGACATTTCTAACCTTAGGTCCCTGGGCGGGACCCGGAAAGAAATGTGTAAACGCCAGAAATCAAATAAAAAAAAAAATAATAATGTCAATTATGCAACCTTAATCAAATATTGCAATAGCAATCGTAAATATGTTTGCAGGTCGTTATTTAATGAAGTAAGAGGGTACAAATGAAAAGATATAAAATTGACAAGTGTTAGTTTCAAACAAATCTGGAATGATTATTTATTTTTTAAAACTACATAATTGCGGAAGAAAGTCGAAGGGGAAATGTAGTTGGTTGGTCAACATTACCCTATCGTAGACCGATTCATTGATTACAATTTACTCACTCCCCAGAAAAACTCATCTATCACCATTCAATCCTACAATATCACATCATCACAGGGAAGTTATAAAACATTCCATGACATAAAAATTTGAAAAGTTCAAAATGTCTCTATTTTTTTCTGTATACATATATAAAAATTTCATGAACATGAAATGAGGCGGGAGAGACGAACCCAAAATCAAAAATAAAAGAAAAGAAAACATTCAAAATAAAAATAATCGAGCCCTCAAAATTAATAAGATCGCTTGCTGTATTCTGTCTATCAACAGACTCAAGAAGCATACAAAGTATTAGGTTGGTGCAAAAATAATGACGTAATAATGTCGTTTTTTGACATATTTTTAAGGTCAAAAAACGACATTATTACGTCATTATTTTTGCACCAACCTAATAAAAAGGGAAAATAAATAATGAAGTGGGAAAAATCAAAGATTGACTCAGTCAAGATACTGAAACAAGGAACAAACAGACTGGGGGTGTTGGGAATCTTGACATGGATCATCAAAGAGAATGCTGGGAACAGGATAGGAACAATTAAATAGGTAAACAAATAATGTCTAACTTAACCAGAAAATGGTTCACAGGAAACCATCCCGTTACGTCAAAGAGGACTTAAAAAGTAAATCAAGCCTAGCTCCGTTAGCCACAGTTAGCCAACTTTCGCTGAAATTTGTCGATAACAAACGTTTTCTATCAGGTCTAATCTTCCTCTTATGCCGATGCCCAAATGATCCGACCAGATCCTGATGAGAATAGCGTTCGTATCGCAAGATTCCCTCGATCCACGATAGCCACACCACCACAGCTAGCAATGTCAGAAACACCATCCATCTCATAGAATTCTGGCAACACATTATCGCACACGTATGCGAGAGCGATGGCCAAAAGATGTTCGGGATCGATAAGAGCCGTCAATTCGGTGACATAATCCCAGAACGGGCGAACCTGAGGATAATGGAAGAAGGCGTGCGAAGATGTTTCTTCTAGAGAAAGTCACACCGATGGCAGTTGGGAAAATCTACCCAGCCTTCATTTGAATGTCAATGAGAGCACGTTCCGTATCAATCTCCTGCTAAGCGAAAACTCGGGAGATTGCTGATATAATCTACCGCTAATATAAACATGTATATATGACATAAATAAATATATATTTGATATAGACATATTAATCAAAATATAAAAATAATAAATTTCCTACAGCTACGTTCTCGCTTATGTATCGTATTTTCCGTCTTTGTTTAGAATTGAAAAGCCTGCCAGCGTCCCCAAGTGGTCACTTTAAGAACCAATACGACTCTTTCCGCTAAGCCCGTAAAGTTTGAAATAAATAGCTGACAATTTTGGAGTTTTGTTTCTACCGATATTTTATTTTGCCTGCAGATTTTGTTCGTTGCATCCGAAGTCCGTTTTAGAGAGTGTCCTCGAATGAGAGGGTTGTCCGTATTTCTTATTGCAAACTTTTTCGATTCTATTTGTTGGACACTTTTGGTACTTATTATATTTGGCCATGGCTATACACTGTACAACAATTTTTTCCATTTCACTGAAGCAGAAATTAAATGTATGGTGGCTTTATTACCGCTTATATATTCACTTTCTTTCTTTTTTTCTTCACTCAAACCAGTCAGCATCTCCGATATGTCTTTTCTGTCTTGCCCCGTGAACTAAACTGAATAGTTCATTATTTATCAGGTATACGGCGTAATGTACGCATTGACTGACTGACTGATTAAAAAGCTAACGGAAAAGAAGAAAGATATAAATCTTAAATTTAAGTGATTTAATGAATATACAGAAATGTTTTTCTAAATCACCGAGAACTTAAAAAAGATTTTTATTTTTTTACGGACAAAGATCTAAAATAAACATTGGATTTGTACATGCTAATTCAATGCAGGTTAAATTTTGAATTTAGGGATGCACTGCTTTCTTTCACATTCTTATTTCAGCCATTTTATTTTTCCCCTGAATGTGTTTGGAGGCCAATTTCCAATATGGCTGACTGGCTTCTGATTTCTATCATTAACAGATTTATGAGGTGCGGAAGGTAAAAGGAAAAAACAAAAAACAAAAAACAAATTGAAAATATAATAGGACACAAAGGTAGAAAAAAAATCACTCGGGGAGGAGAATGTGCGATAAAAATGATGGATTATGTTGAAGAGCTTCAGAACTATAAATTTCGTCTTCTTTCATTGGCAATTTCAACGCTTTTTTCCCTCTGTAGGTTTTTTTTTTATTATTGTTGCCCAGAATAAGTAAGATTCTGGGATGTTTTACATAAAAAGGAACCTTTTATGGAAGATGAGAGTGATGAGAAAAACAAAAAAAGAAATGAAAATAAAAATGTAATAAATAAAAGGAGAGAGGTAATATAATTAAGTTAAATGAGAAAGAAAGTGAGAAGGAGCGGTGAAGTTAAAAGAAAGAAAAATAAAAAGGAGGAGGGAGTTGTAAAAAGAAGGGAAAATGTGAAAGCAAAGGAATTATAACTAGTGTGAAAAAAAAAATGAATGCCATGATAGAAAAAATAACTTGAGTGAGAGAAAGAGGGGGAAGAAAGAACTGATGTGAGAGAGGAAGAAAGAACTTGAGAGAGAGAGAGAGAGAGAGAGAGAGAGATAGGAAGAAAGAACTAAAAGAGAGAGAGAGAGAGGAAGAAAGAACTTGAGAGAGAGATAGAAAGAAAGAACTAGAGAAAGAGAGAGAGAGGAAGAAAGAACTAAAGAAAGAGACAGACAGAGGAATAACGAACTAGAAAGACAGACAGAGGAAGAAAGAGAAAAAGAGAGAGATGAAGAAAGAGAGAAAGAGAGGAAAACGAACTAGAGAGAGAGAGGAAGAAAGAACTAGATAGAGAGAGAGAGAGAGAGGAAGAACGAACTAGAGAGAGACAGAAAGGAAGGACAAATATATAGAGAGGAAAAAGAACTAGAGAGAGAACGAAGGAACTAGAGAGAGCGAGAGAAAAAAGAACTAGAGAGTGAGGAAAAAAGAACTAGAGGGAGAGAGAGAGAGAGGAAGAACGAACTAGAGAGAGAGAGAGGGGAAGGACAAATATAGAGAGAGGAAAAAGAACTAGAGAGAGAATGAAGGAACTAGAGAGAGAGAGAGAGGAAAAAAGAACTAGAGAAAGAACGAACTAGAGAGAGAGAGGGAGAGATAGGAAGAAAGAACTCGAGATAGAGAGACAGAACGAGAAAGAATGAACTAGAAAGAGAGAGAAGGGAAGAAAAAACTAGAGAGTAGAAGAATGAAATAGAGAGATAGAAGATTAAAGATTTAGAGAGAGGGGTATAGTAAACTAGAGTGATATAGTATTAAAGGACTAGAGCGAGGTGGGGAGAAAGAACGAGAGAGAGAGAGAGACAGATGAAGAACTAACTAGAGAGAGTGAGGAAGAGTCAACTAGAGAGAGAGAGGAAGAATGAACTAGAGAGAGAGCAAGAACGAACCAGAGAGATAGAGTATTAAAGATCTAGAGAGAGATGGGAAGAAAGAAGTATAGAGACAGAGAGAGGTAGAACTAATTAATGAGAGAGAGAGAAAGAGAGAACTAGAGAGAGAGAGGTAGAAGGAAATAGAGAAATAGAGTATTAAACTAGAGAGAGAGAGAAAGAAAGGAAGAAAGAACTAAAATGAAAGGAAGAACGAACTACAGAGGGAGCGAGAGAGAGAGAGAGAGAGATAGAACGAACTAGAGAGGTACAGTATAAAAGTAGACAGAAAGAACTAGAGAGGGAGATAGTGGAAGAAAGAAATGGATAGAGAGAGGAAGGAAGAACTAGAAAGAGAGCGCGATAGGAAGAACGAACTAGAGAGAAACATGATTATAGAACTACAGAGAGAAAGAGGAAGAAAGAACTAGAGAGAGAGAGAGAGGCAGAACAAACTAGAGGGAGAGAAAGTGAGGAAGAAAGAAATAGTGAGATAGAGTATTAAAGAACTATAGAGAGATACGAAGAAAGAACTAGAGAGAGAAGAAAAATGAACTACAGGGTGAGAAGAAGAACGAACTAGAGAGAGAGCGGAAGAACGGAGAGAGAGTTATAATTAACTAGAGAGAGAGAGTATTAAAGAACTTGAGAGTGATAGGAAGAAAGAATTAGAGAGAAAGATATAATGAACTAGAGAATTAAAGAACTAGAGAGAGATAAGAAGAAAGAGCCAGAGAGAGAGAGAGAGAGAGAGAGAGAGTGGTAGAACGTACTAGAGAGATAGAAGATTACAGAGAGATAGGGAGAAAGAACTAAAGAGAAAAGTATAATGAACTAGAGAGATAGAGAATTAAAGAACAAGAGAAGGATATGAAGAAAAAGCCAGAGAGAGAGAGAGAGAGAGAGAGGGGGGGTAGAACGAACTAGAGAGATAGAAGATTAGAGAGAGATAGGGAGAAAGAACTAGAGAGAGAGAGAGAGAGGGGTATAATGAACTAGAGAGAGTGTTAAAGAACTAGAGAGAAATGGGAAGAAAGAACCAGTCGGAGAGAGAGAGAGAGAGAGGTATAGTGAACTAGAGAGATAGCGTATTAAAGAGCTAGAGAGAGATAGGTAGAAAGAACTAGAGAAAGAGAGAGAGAGGAAGAATGAAATAGACTATTAAAGAACTAGAGAGAGAGAGAGAGAGAGAGAGAGGAAGAAATAACTAAAGAGTGAGAGGTATAGTGAACTAGAGAGATAAAGTATTAAAGATCTAGAGAGGGATAGGATGAAAGAACTTGAAAGACAGAGAGAGAAAGCAAGAACGAACTAGAGAGATAGAAGATTAAAGAACTAAAGAGAGATAGCAAGAAAGAACTGAAGAGAGAGGTATAGTGAACTAGAGAGATACAGTATTAAAGAACTACAGAGAGTGAGCGGAAGAAAGATAAGGAGACAAATAAAATGGCTAAGGTTTTGATTATATAATATAACAACACTTATCACGTTATGTCATCGAATTTAGTCTTTTTCATTATTATATTTCGTCACTGGATAGGTTGGTCGTTTATATTTGAGTCTATAAGCAATTCTTGGTTACGGATAGGTAAATATTTGCCGTATATATTTGAATTTGAGAACATTTGATTTATCCTGGAATAAGGAAATATTGCTTGCGTCTATTTGATTCTATAAATATTATATGGATCAGGGATATATAAATATTGAGCATTTCTATATGAGTGTAAGCAGTTTCTTGTTTCGAGGATAGGCAAGTCTTCTAACACTTGAATCAGCAAGCATTTAATTTTGGGTTAGGCAAGTATTGGTCGCTTCTTTTTCAGTCTATAAACATTACTTTTTCGAGAATAGGTAAATATAAGCCGTTCATATTTGCGTCTGTAAGTATTCGCTTCGGGAATTGGTCGTTTATATTCAAGTCTTAAATATTTATTTGGTTTGGGTATATGTAGATGGGAAAATAAATACAAAAAAAACTCCTACTGAAGATGGTGAAGGAAAGCGAGAAGAAAAGAGTAACCATAAACTGCAAGAAGACAATTTATTGTTGTTTGTAGATGGATGAATTGCAAATCAGAGATACTAAACTTTAAAAAAAAGTACAAACATTTAAATATCTAGGAAATGTTTAAACAGAGGACGGAAAGTGCGGCACTGAAATCCGAAGACGTATTGGGATAGCCAAAGATGCCTTCCAAATGATAAGCAGAGTATTAAGAAGTCGAAAAACTTCGTTGGAATCAAGGAGAAGATTGCTAAAATGTTGCGTGTTATCTGTCCTTCTGTATGACAGTAAATGCTAATGAATCTGCTCAAAGATAATGAGGATACTTAAGTCAACAGAAATGTGGTTTTACAGAATGATGCTGAGAACACCAAGGACCGGTTAGAGAATTTTCTTTAGAGAAAAAGGAAACAAAAAGGAAACTTATGCTTAACGTCAGGACGAGACAGTTGAAATTTCTAGGGTACATAATGGGCAGATTGAAGACAGTAGGGGGCGGGAAGATATGCATAGCATAATTAGGGATATTCAGTAAATGGAAAGTGGACCAGGGTTTAGGAGAAATAACAGACAAAATATTTTAAGAGCTACAAAGGACAGGAAATTGTGGAGAGCCATGGTCGCCAACATCCCAAAGGGGCACATCACATAAAAGCAGAACAACAAGCTTGAGAAAATGGATGGCGGAACAGGGTTTAGGAGAAATAACAAAAAGACAAAATTTATTAAGCGATACAAAGGACAAGAGATTGTGGAAAGCCATGATCGCCAGCATCTCAAAGGGGCACATCACATAAAAGCAGAACAGCAACCTTGAGTAAATGGATTGTTAGAAGAAATAACAGAAAGATAAAATTTATTACGAACTACAAAGGTCAGGAAGCAGTGGAGAGCCATGATTGCTTACGTTTTGGAGATGCATGGCTCATAGAAATAAAAGAAAATGAAAAGGGTGTTTATAACCAGACACGCAGGTGTTTACTGGATTTAGATCTACGATTTTCATTGTATAATGTTTGATCTATATTATTAATATTTTTTACTAAATTAGGTTCACCAGCAGTGAAAAATCGCGATAATAAAGATAAGGATATTAGTCTCACTGTAAATAAAGACATCATCACAGAATACTCTCGCTGCCTACAGCATTATGCACTCACACATGGCCAGAGTTGGTTTGTTGAGCCTTCTGTGCTGGCTCAAGGCATCTTGGAAGAGTTCGATAGAACTTGTAACTGCAATTATGAATTTTTCAAATACATGACTTACTCATTAACCCATAGCTTGGAGGAGATGCTGGGTATATACCCTTTCCCAAGAATATTTCTGCATAATTGAATCTAAGGAACTCGACTGGAATTCCTACAAGACTCTTCGATTTTCTCATTTCAAAGCGTTATTCATTATACCACTCGCACGTCTCCAAGCTTACAACAGCTCATATTGCTTAGTGGTCACCAATCTAATATTGACCAGGCTCGACATTGCTTACTGTTATGGAGTGGTTTCACAGTGGAGGCTTGTATTTGTACTAAGTCGGTCCTAAAATAGGTTCGACGTATAAAACGTTAGGAACTTGATATAATAGGTAATGACGCAGAGAAATCTAGTTGTGGTCGCTGATACTTTAGTATCCGACTAACGGTCGTCCGGCATCGACTGACTCCCTGAGCGACTCCTACTTATTATAGGTGGGAGAGTCTATTAACTATAGAATAGGTGTGTTCCACTATAACACTTGCGTTCAGTGATCGGGCGAGAACTGGTGCTTCAAAGGGATAAGGCAGTATGTGTAAATAATATAAATAATAACTCCTAACTCCAGAAATCGGATGTGATGGAGAGGTGGAGGCAATTGTAAAATCTCGGTTAAACATTGACACGGATTTCGAAACATTTCGAGGACATTCACCCGACTTTAAATGATGCAAATATTAAACAGTAATAAGAAGTAAGCAGAAGGGGTGGCTGTTTGGTCATAAATATGTTCGGAATAGAAGGGATGGCTGTTAGGTCTTAATGTTAGATGGTTGAAACTCGTATTTTCAACTGCCTTTGATATTTATATTTTAGCCGTTTTTCATAAAGTTATAATTGTTTGGTCCTCGATTGACTCCTGAAGAGCGAGGAACGATAATGGTTACCTTCTTTTTTTTGTTCTAATTTTTCGATTTATTATTTTTCCTTATTCTTCTTCCCATTAATTTAATATATTTTTTATTTTAATATGTCCTTTTTGATGCTGAATGATTGATTGTTTTTGACGGCTTATCAACTTATTGCAGGGTATTTAAAGCCAGAAAATATTTTTAGAATGTAAGATATTTTTTGATATAATAATGGTTTAGTGATACAAGTCTTACTAATTAACCCTTAGGTGGGGAAGAAGACGTGCATTCATGTCTAATCAGAGTTTGTTAAAAATTATAATGTGGATTTAAAGTGGGGGACCAATTGTACATTACAATAAATATATAAGAAACTGTTTCTCACTTTGTGGTATTTATAATTTATAGTTTATATTCTAGAGAAGTTAAATAAATCGAAAAGACATGCCATTGAAGCAAATCAGTATTTGATTAATTACCTGATTCGATTTTTACGCCTTATCAACATTTTCGAGGTTATTCAAACCCAGAAATTATTTTTAGATAGTTTTATTTTTTTAGATAATAATGTTTTAGTGATACAATTCTTACTAATTAACCCATAGCTGGAGGAAGAAGAGATGGATTCATAGCATTCGCAAGTGTCTTTGTGCGCAGGTGAATATAACAAGCTTCAGTTGAATTGGAAATCGGCCCTCCGATTAAGACCTCCTAGTCAATATCGATTATACCACCCGCTCATCCACGATTACAACAACTGATATTCCCAAACGATCCTTCATCTAGGTACTGACAAGTCTCGACGTTGCTTAACTTCGGTGCTCTTTCGCAAACAGGTGTTTCATCCGTATGCCGACATTTTTAGTGTGTCCATTTAATGCCGCTGTAAAAATTCTCTACCAGCTATTTTTGCATTCTTTATATGTGCCGTGTCCTTTCAGGACGTAAGCGATCATGGCTCTCCACTTTCTCCTATTCCTTATAGCTCTCAATAAGTGTCTTCCCTCTGTCACTTTCCCCCAGATCACGTTCTGTAATCCATTTGCTCAAATCAGGTATGTTAGGCGTTGCTTTCCCTTGTCTCTCTCCCCACCACTCTATTCGACTTTATGTGAATGTTTATGATGACATCTTATCCCAGAAATCGAAACAGTAGACGATGTTAAGATAAATATTTGTCGTATAAAATAAATTATCTTTGTTACTGTTAGGATGCTGTCTTACAGTAGCCACCGCTGTAGCGCTGGTGTTGGGGGTCAAAGATGGCCGACCCGCGCTGAAAGTGAATCGCGGTATCAGTGGGAGTGATAATAGGCGGTTGAACACGTACCTGATTTTTCGGCCCTATTTGTCCTATTTCGATATATATATATACCGTAGATAATGGCTCGAAAAAAACTCTAAAAAAATTATGCTGATTTATGCCACTGATTCCATAAGAAATTTTGGGTAATTTGCCTTTTAAGCCCCGTGCTAAGTATCTAATAAAAATTCCCCGAACAGTTATTTTTTATTCTAAATTTACATGCCTAATTCGAAAATAAGAAAGAAATTTTTATAAAATCTACCGTTTTGGAGTTATCGACAATAAAATTTCGGACTCATTCGTGCCATTGTCGGCTACGGCACAGCAGCCATTAATGGTAATGTGTGCATCAGTGCATGCGCAATAATTGAGGTAAGTAATTGGCTATTCTGCATCATATATATGCAAACAACACGCGTAATGGCTGCTGCGACACGATAAAGTCCGAATTTTTATTGACAATGACTCCGAAAAGGTTATTTTCGAATTAAGCATGTAAATGCATACGTAAATATAACTATTCAGGAAATTTTTATTATATACTTATCGCGGGGCTTAAAAAGCAAATTACCTGAAATTTCAAGTTATTGTCTATCGTGAAGAAGATGGCCAAGAAATTGATAAAATAGGGTGGAATTTCTACGGTAAACTGATTCGCCTAATATCGGTGGACTACTGTCTTTGCTTATTCACGACTGAGATAAATGATTTAATATTAAAACAAGACACTGTAAATTATGGTTGAGTAAAATAAATGCTTTTTTCGGCTTTAGGCGAGGGACTTAGTTATGCAATCACATTTTCAACACTGGTTTCAAAATATTAAATAAAAGGATTGTATATTGAAAACTAAATAATTTTGTATGAAAACAATTCTTTTTCCATCATTAGGTTACAAGTTTATTGATGTACTTACAGCTATAAGCTTGGAAGTGAAAGAAAACGGGAAAAAGAGAAAACAAATAAAGAGAAACAAGAATACAATAATGTAAGAAGGAAAGAGAGCATGAGAAATGCGTGTGGGGGTTTGTATGTGAAACAGTGAGAGAAACAGGAAGAGAGAGAGAGGGAGATAGAGAGGTAGTGGAAGCGAGAGAAATATGATCGTTTGGGAGAGAGAGGGCGAGCGTAGATACTAATAAAAATGTTGAGTTGAAGATTCAATGGGAAAAAGAAAAAGAGTGAATGAGAAAGAAAGAAAGAAAGAAAGAAGAGGGAGAGGAGGGCAGGGAGAGAAATAAGATCATTACGTGGGGAGAGAGAGAGAGAGAGAGAGAGAGAGAGTGTGTGTGTGTGTGGAGACTAATAAAAATCGATTTAAAAAAGATGAGCAAAAGATACGAAGGGGGAAAGGAAAACGAGAGAATGAAAAAAACTAGACAGAAGTAGTAAAGAAAGAAAGAAAGAAAGAAAGAAAGAAACGAAGAATGAATGAATGGAGAGGGGGAGAGAAAGAGTGAGAAAAATTAAGATCGTAAGGTAGAGAGTGTGTATAGAGATGAATGAAAAATCGATTAAGAAAAGTTGAGCAAAAGATACAATGGTAAGAGGAAAAAGAATGAAAGAGAGAAAAAGAAACAAATAAAGCATAAATGAGTGTGAGAGAGAGAGAGAGAGAGAGAGAGAGAGAGATAGAGAATCAGAGTGTGATAAATAAAATCCTTAGGGTGAGAGACAGTGTTGTGTGTGTGTAGTGGGGGGGGGGAGAATGATAAAGAATGGATTTAGAGAAGCTGAGCAAAAGATAAATGGGTAAAAAGAAGAGAGAAGGAGAGTGAAATAGAAATAGTTAGAGAGAGCGAGAGAACGCGTAGAGTGTAAAAATAATTGATTTAGAGCATTAGCGGAAAAGGAACACTCAGAGAGGGAAAGAAAGAAAGAAAGAAAGAAAGAAAGAAAGAAAGAAATAGAAAGGAAACTAAGAGATACTAAAGACAATGACATACACCAATGGGAGAACATTTGTAAGAAGTACAAACAGTGTGAGGTGTGTATGCTTGTGTGTGTGAGAGAGAGAGAAAGAGGGAGACAGAGAAATAGTATGAAAAAGAGATAAATTACGTCGTTATAGGGAAAGGTAGAAAGTCTTAAACAATCGATTTAGAGGAGTTAAGAAAAAGGTACAATACGAAAGAGAGAGAGAGAGAGAGAGAGAGAGAGAGGGATAGATAGGTAGAGAGAGAGAAAGAGAGAGAGAGAGAAAGAGGGAGACAGAGAAATAGTATGAAAAAGAGATAAATTACGTCGTTATAGGGAAAGGTAGAAAGTCTTAAACAATCGATTTAGAGGAGTTAAGAAAAAGGTACAATACGAAAGAGAGAGAGAGAGAGAGAGAGAGAGGGATAGATAGGTAGAGAGAGAGAAAGAGAGAGAGAGAGAAAGAGGGAGACAGAGAAATAGTATGAAAAAGAGATAAATTACGTCGTTATAGGGAAAGGTAGAAAGTCTTAAACAATCGATTTAGAGGAGTTAAGAAAAAGGTACAATACGAAAGAGAGAGAGAGAGAGAGAGAGAGAGAGAGAGAGGGATAGATAGGTAGAGAGAGAGAAAGAGAGAGAGAGAGAAAGAGGGAGACAGAGAAATAGTATGAAAAAGAGATAAATTACGTTGTTATAGGGAAAGGTAGAAAGTCTTAAACAATCGATTTAGAGGAGTTAAGAAAAAGGTACAATACGAAAGAGAGAGAGAGAGAGAGAGAGAGAGAGAGGGATAGATAGGTAGAGAGAGAGAAAGAGAGAGAGAGAGAAAGAGGGAGACAGAGAAATAGTATGAAAAAGAGATAAATTACGTCGTTATAGGGAAAGGTAGAAAGTCTTAAACAATCGATTTAGAGGAGTTAAGAAAAAGGTACAATACGAAGGAGAGAGAGAGAGAGGGGGATAGATAGGTAGAGAGAGAGAAAGAGAGAGAGAGAAAGAGAGAGAGAGAGAGAATAAAAACAAGAGTGTAAAAGTTAGAGAGATAGAGATAGATACATTAGACAAATCTGTGTAAAGCATTTTATCACCCACGTATCACAAATTCCGTATTAGTGCAATTGTGGTGTTAGTTTCGATAGCAAATTGGGAAGCCTGAAGGCTGAATGCTTGGAGATTTTATCGCTAAGTTGGTGGACATAAACCTTGTTATCTGAAAACTGAAACGAGCGTAAAGTGAATACAAACGAGAAAAAAGATTTCACCTCTTACTCAAATGGTTCAACTATTTTTCTATATTTGACAATTTGCGCACTATTTAATATTACCATATTAAGTCTATCTTGAAACTAGTTTTTTTTCTTACTCACCAGACTCATTACACCTTAACGTTCCCAGCTGACATGAGGTGAAAAGATTATATTGAATCTATTTCTAGGTCAGCTACTAAGAAAGTTGGCTCACTGTATCGTGCTAGACAATTTTCCTCTCCAGAATCTATCTTACATATCTATAAGTCTACCATTCGTCCATGTTTAAAATATTACTGCCATATTAATCTCCAGCTATTCAAGGGCAATGTCAATCGATATCTCCAGTTGTCTTGATCTATCCACTACCCTTCTCCTCACCCTTTCTTCTATCACTCCTAAGAAATATTTTCTCACTGTATGAATCCATCTCCGCTCCTTTTAGCTATCAACATACTGGACTTTCTAGACATGGTTGTCAGCCAGTATAGGACAAGGACATCTTTGAACTCAAAACCTTATCTAGGGCTCGGTGGGTATACAATTGAACCGAATTTAAGAACAGCTCGCCATATTTTAAGTAAAAATTGGCTTTGTGGGTTGATGAAGCAACAGAAAAGAGCCTGAGCAAACGGGGGAGTTCGGAAATAAAAAAAAATCTGAAATTTTGAAATCACACTGATTTGTAGTGTCTCTTCAAGGCAAAACAGTGTGATGCATGCACCAGGATACACTTAGACGTCCCGACACACAGAATATTTGGATATATAATAACTTTTAAAAATGTTTTGGATGTATATTTTTTTTAATTCTATTTTTTAAGCAATAAAAGCCCCAAAAGCCACTCAAGGTAGAGGATTAGTAAATACGTTTGTTGTAAGAGCACACAAAGAGGAAATATTATGAATTTAAGTCTAAATATACAGGACGAGGCATATATCCTGCCATAGAGTGACATTGCATTTAAAGCATAATTACGCATAAAATTTTTATTTATTAGTTATTTAATTGAATTATATATGCTGTTCAAAATGTCCTTCTTTTTCAAATCACGTTTCAATTCTGTACCTGCACGATTTTTAAGACGTCGTAGTATCCTCTGTCATTATACTGCATTCATATTTAATTCTTTCTTTAAGTTCCCCAATATTTCTTGGGTGCGTTTTATAAATAACATAATAAATTTCAAATGACCCCACAGAAAAAAAAATCTAAGGGTGACCTTGGTGTCAAGTCAACAAGACCTCTTAGACATTAACCTATATGATTCGCAAATTTTACCTCATTCTGTACTTCACTCAATTACAATCGTATATCATGAAATCTTACTAGCTTGTTTTTGAAGGTATCAAAATTTACAAGCTAGTTCCTCCCTCATTAAGCGGTAGGAGGGAAGGTCAGAGGAAAGATCAGCTGGTCTTTACCATTTTTGGAAGTGCATCGATCAACCTTGGTATCGTCTACATAGATATTTACCAGTGTTCTGAGAATGTTCTTTGGCAGATCGTTAATATAAAAGAAAAAGTCGATAAGACCCAGAAGAGAGCCTTGGGGTACGCTTGCATTGATCTCATGTGTTTCAGAGGATTGACCATTAACAATGATCTTCATGCACTTGCCAGATACGAAGGACTTGATAATCGGGAAAACACATGGTTATATAAATGCATATGCATGTTAGAAGTGTTTCCAACATCAATTGGTTTTATACGAGTTTCATTGTAAATTCTGGTACGTTCTGAAGTACTACCAATAACCAATCGTTTTTCCGGATCTTTAGATATGGATCGTATATAGGAATTCCACTTGAGATCTGGAGTGAGTTAGAGTCCAGATAGACGTTCCAGACAAAGCTTTATTGAGAATGCAACCGTTCATCCTGACTGCTGAAGGTTCTGATCCGTGTTTATGAAACGTTTGCATCTTGTTATGGAATGTTACAAACAAGTTCTTCCCTCACTGAGCGGTACAGGCAAGCTCAGAGCAGAGATCAGATGGTCTTCTAGATTTGGAAAGTGCAGTCATGAACTATGATATTGCCTGCATAGATATTTACGAATGACATGAAAATAGCTGAGACAGATCGTTAATATTAATTATTGAAAAAAAAATCTATAAGAGTTCTAATTAAGTTCAATTTTTATATTATCAGCTTTATTCTATAAAAATAAAATGACTGCATTTTATTTAACTATATATTTAACAATTATTTTCAATGAGTTGCGACTTATCAAATATCCCATCGATAACATTTGATTATTGTGTTGGGTATGACGATAAACTACATCTGGTAGCCTCTGATCGGAAGATTAGAAATTTTAAAGTTCATGGAACCACTTCTTAATTGCTCTTTTTTCTGGTTCCAAGCTAACCATGAGTGGTAGCACTTGTTAGGGTCTCAGCTATGTGTAGATCGTGAACCTCTAATCAAAAAAGAAAATGCTACGAAAGTATGAAAATAAATTTTTATAGTAAAAATACAAGCAATACATTTTTATAATTAATTAATATAATAATATTGATACGCAATGTTTCACGGTAGATATAAAAATAGTTACACAAAATATAAGCATTATACTTAGCAGGGATAGAGTATGATTGCATGCCTTCAATTAATTGCCAGAATTCTTTCTTTGTGTGCCAGTCTACCCAGCAGGTGCTGCCTGTCTTGATGCACAAGAATAGCAAAACACGACGCAAGTGTTTACTCAAGGTTCAACTGGTGGCTGGGCATGAAGTCATTTTTCTCGACCACCGTTCAACCGGTGGCTGGACATTAAGTCATTTTTCTCGACCACCGTTCAACCGGTGGCCGGGCATGAAGTCATTTTTCTCTACAACCGGTAAAGCAGTGGTCAGAGCTCAAAAGGTTAATAGTTATGTACTTTGGTCATTCAAACTTACCAACAATACATTTTATAGCAAAATAATCAACAATACAATTTATGGTAGCTGAAAGCCTACAATTGCGTTCAAAAGATATTTAGTATAAGCTATAAAATTGTGTTCAAAATATTTAGATTTTGGAGTTAAATAACTCATAGCGGATAAACAAAATAAACCAACTAAAAACATTTGAGTAAAATTCCGCAGATTTTAATGGGAAAACGTTTTCGACGAATTCTTGAATCTGGGTTTCATTAGAAAAAAGTTTTCCTTATCAAAACCTTTTTTTGGAGCGATTGAGAAAGATGATTGGTTGGCACAGATCACATGAATATGGTGGCAGAATTTGAACAAGCCAACTAATTTCCAAAATTGGTTCCTGTGTTATTTTTGCTGCATCTGGCCTTGCGTTGGCATCGTAGAAAATAACAGATTTCCTTTAATCTACTGTCACTCAAATATGATAATCCACTCTAAATTAAGTCTTAAATGCCACGTATGATTAAACATTTGAGTCCTGAGTTCCCGAACAGTTTTAACCTCTCTGTCTGAGCTCCTGAGTAAAAATTCGCAAATATTGATACGCAATGTTTCACGGTAGATATAAAAATAGTTACACAAAATATAAGCATTATACTTAGCAGGGAGAGAGTATGATTGCATGCCTTCAATTAATCGCCAGAATTCTTTCTTTGTGTGCCAGTCTACCCAGCAGGTGTTGCCTGTCTTGATGCACAAGAATAGCAAAACACAGCGTTCTAAAAGATTTTATCCGTTAACAATAACACATTTCTAAAAAAGATATTTCGATTCGCATTTAATCTTTCGTCACCAATGCTACTTGGATTTGCTAAAAACAAAATAATTTCCATGCCTGAGGATGATTGTATGTACAGTTGAAAGTACTTGCAGATTAAAAAAAAGACCTTATACAGCTTGTGTTAAAAACAAGGATCATAACATTCATCGAGTGGTTCGTAGGTTAATGCAATTTAAAAAAATTTTTTGCGAAGAGTTTTCACCATTTTATATCATTAACTTTACTAATCTACCTTTTGTATGAATGATTCATTGTAATATAAATTGAACTGCACCACATATTTGATATATATATATATATATATATATATATATATATATATATATATATATATATATATGTTTGTGTGTGTGACTGCGTTACCACTTTTCCTTTTCATTTAAATTGGCATTATAGATAATATTTGGATACCTGGCTGCATGCCAAATTTTTTTTATTTCCGGCTTGTTTCATCGGATCGGAGTATGCATGTCAACACCGAGTGGTGGTAGTCTGTTCCATGCTTGACCGAAATCTTCTTGAACTTTTTTATTTACATACCTTCTATCGCTTATATTCAGCGCTTTTACTCATATATATAGCATAGCTTAAAACAATATTTTTAACATATATATATATATACATACATATATATATATATATATATATATATATATATATATATATATATATATATATATATATATATATATTGTGTATTTAGGCAGCAATCCATTTCATTGAGTATGACAGACAAGGTGCTTTAGTTTGTTTTTTTGTATATAATTTCTCATGTGATCTTATAATTCCTTTCTTTTCAGTTGGTAAACTATATAAAAACTGTCCAATTGTTGTTGTTTTTTACCGAGCGCTTTCGGTTATACCATTAGCCATTTTCAAGATTGAAATATATTAACTGTTAACAAGAAATAGATGTTTTCTTGTAATATGTTTCATCCTTTAATACGTCTTCAGACTAAACTTGTTATGTTAGCGCGACTACAAGGGGGCGCGAACGGGAGATACTGGTAATTTAAAATTTTTATTTAAATTTGTTATTTTTTAGATTTTAAATTCTCACCATCTTTCGTTCGCGCCTATGCGTGGTCGCAGCCAACATAACAAATTTAGTCCGAAAATTTCTAATTGTCGAAACGCGTCGCAAGAAAACTTTTTTCCACTTTGTCATCCATTTTTGCCCAATATTTTTCTTGATATATAAAAGTTTATATATCGTTATCATATATATATATATATATATATATATATATATATATATATAGGGAAAAAAAACAAACAAAAATCCTAATATGCAATTATACTGTTTTTATGTTAATATAATGTCAAGTTCGGACGTTTCGGTCTAGTAGTTTTATGAATATGTCCTGAAGATGGTCTACTAGACCGAAACGTCCGACGGTGACATTATATTAACATTAAAACAGCATAATTGCATATTAGGATTTTTGTTCGTTTTTCCGTATATTTTTTCGTATATTTTTCTTCATATATATATATATATATATATATATATATATATATATATATATATATATATATACGTATAGAGAGATAGATAGATGGATACATAGATAGATATGACGCGTTCAGCGGAGAAGAGGCGTATTCAACAAAAAATCAAAAATTACTTTTTTCCCTGCAAATAATTCATTATTTCATTTACAAGTATTTTTATATTGCCGATTACACAATTGGTTTTTACTCCGTAAACATACAATGAGATGAGAGAATATTAACCGTAGATTTGTCTGTGGAATATCGTTTCCTTATTTTTACATAATTATAGTGAAATCATTAAGGTTTTTTTTCTTTGTCAAAAGCATTTTATTTTCGGTCGTAGATTAATTTAATTATTCCTTTTTTACAGGCTTTATGTTTTGAAATGGAATAAGATCATTCTAAATTTTAGAATTTCGCTATCGCCCATCAAAATGACTGGAAGAAAGCAATCTAAAAACAACAATAGAGATGTTAGGTAACAAAGCGTAAACGAAATGGCCCCAGTTTGTTGAACTTAGCAAAGTTAGCATTGCAGTCAGAATATTTTAAAATGCTGCCAATAAGAAAGGAGAAAATGAAAAAATGCCTAACAACAAATCGAATGTAACATCAAAATTTTTATTACTTTAATTTTTTCGTTATGTAACTAAAAAAGTAAAACTTGATATTTCCTATAATATATTCTTAATAAATATCATTATTGTTATTATTTTTCTTAAGTGTAAGGTAGTCCTACATTTACAATTTCTTACGACTAACCGTGAAAAGAAATGTTGATGAAATCTGATTAAACTCATATTGCCACAAAATTAAATGTTGAATAGGCCTCTTCTCCGCCGAACGCGTGATATATTTGGGTGTGGAGGCTGATATGATGTAGGGAATATTTAAAAAAAAATAACATTTGTCACTTACTGTACATTTTGGTTTAGCAATATCTACTTGGTTTCACTTCATACAGTTCAAAGCAACCCAATGAAGTTGTAACTTGCAAATTTATATAAGGGTTCATCTTTATCATTCTTGGTTTGTTTTGTTTTGTTTTATTTTGTTACGCCATATCAACTTCTTCAATGGGTTATTTAATGCCGGCAAAAATATATCGCTGATAATATTTAAAAAATATGTATTGATGGCATTAAAACCTATTTTTACACTTTCATAGTATTTTGAATCCAGTTTGGGAGTTAACTATTTGGCCATAGCTGGAACCCTAACATGTGCTACCACCCCCGGTCAGGGTGAACCTGGAACAAAAGCAATTAAGAAGTGATTCCACGCTCCTCAAAGCCTCCTGATCAGAGACCTTGCTGCTGGATGTAGCTTATCGTCATACCCAGGACGGTTGTAGCTCTTGTTACATGATGAAATATTTGTCAGATATTATATATTAGGATCTATTAACGCTCACTGAAAAAAAGCAATTTTCTTTTCTAGAAAGACAGAATTTAAAGCATTTAAAAAGAAAAACTTGGTAACACTTATTTTTTCTGAAATTTTGTTTCTTTATATTATAGATTTGAATTTACGCTAGGTCTGAAGCGGAAATAGCACTCAACAAACTTCTAAAGACGAATTTTGCTAAAATTATTTCTTTGACTGACGTTTATTCAGATTGTCCAACTGCATATTCGGCGCGAAACTGTTGAATGAGAAGATCAGATTATTCTACGAGTGAAGGGATCTGAAAGTGATTATCTCCTTTTATTAGAAAGAATTTCCTGGTGTCTTAAGAGGACCCTGAGTATCCCGTATCAGCACGTTGACGAGAATAGTCAGTTGCTGCTGAGTTCACGATAGAGACGGATATAGCAGCCTGTTGCTGTTCGGTTGTATTTCTCTGAAAATGATGTCGTTAAACATTGTATTAAGACAGGCGTCCAGTAATTTAATTCTAGTGACTTAAGAGGTTCCTGAGGTCCTCGTGACAGTGCATTGGTCATAATAGTGAGCAGCTGATTAATTCACGATAGAGACGTTTTGTAGTAGCCTGTTACGGTTCGTTTAACCACAGCATACGGTGGAATATACATGGATCTTAAATAAGAATATAAGCCAGCGTTTCTACCGTGTTCCTCAAGCAGAAGTTACAAGTAAGTCCTTATTGTTATTCGTCCCTTTTAAATAGGCCTGTTTATATGAGGTTTAACTTCTCTGTGTGGGATAATTTGTGGCGTATGTATAAATGTATGTATCGCATTTTATTTTATTTCTGGAGTTCATTTCTTTGGGTTTTTCTATTGCTTAATTCAGTCTCTCTCTCTCTCTCTCTCCCTATATATATATATATATATATATATATATACATATTCGCCGTGTTTGTGTGCGCGGATGCGTTTATGTGAGGGGGAAAGTCTGTCCGCAGAAATTCGATTCTGAATCATTTGAAATGGATCAGTTATCCAGGTTTCATATCCTAAGGCAATATATAGACCTTGTACAATCAAATTATCTTCACTGATAAACAAATTCTAATATTTAGTGTCAGCTCGTATAGCAGTATTGAAGGTAATTTCTTATCTTTTTTTGGGCTGTTTCAAAATCGACAAACCATTTTTATTTTATTTTATGATTTTAATGCATATCACGTGATGCGATCGATCTCTGTTTGTTTGTTCGTTTAATCGGAGTGTAGAGAGACATGTCTTATGTCGAATTTAATTAAAACCATCACTGTATACTCAAACACACAGACACACAAACGTATATATATATATATATATATATATATATATATATATATATATATATATATATACCTTACATTGATTGCCCAATTCGGAGTTTCATGCGGTCTGCATTCGTTAGCTGCAGTTAGGTGGGGTTAACATCACTTTTTATATATTTCTGGTTATCCTGTGGTATTTTAATTTTGTGGTGGATATTATGGTTGATATTTTTTTAATGAATTGTAGTTTAATTTGGGATTTGAATTGAGCCCTAGATTTAGCATTTAAGTTTGAAAATAACTTTGGAAATAAGAATTATAAATTTTAATTTGAAGAGACGCTGTTGTTATCAAAAGGAAAAAAATAAGAAATAAAAAAGGTTTGGAAATCAAGGGTGGCAACTCTATTTTTCCATGACAATCAATAATATAATTAATATTATTATTAATATTAACATTAATATTAATAAACTAAATAAAAATATTGATATCAATTATGATAAAATATACTGTGATAAAAGAAAATTAAGGTACTAATAAAAATGATGCATAACATTGAAAATAAAATAATATAAAATAAAAGCCATATAAATAGGAACACCTGAAAACGTAAATAAATAAAGCAAATAAAAATAATAAATGCAAATAAAAATAAAGAATTAAATGCATAAGCACGTTACTAATAATAAGACTAAAGGTAAGAGAAACATAAAAAATGACAAAACAATAATAATAATAATGTTAAATATAAAAATGATAATGATGAGATAATGAAAATAATGGATTAACCCCCAAATTAAATGCGTTGCAGTGTAATATTTACAATACTCGTATAGTAAACTTAGCAGAAAGTAAAAATATTAATAAAAATAAATAATATCATTACTAGTATATATGGTCCCCACGTTCGGCTAGAATATATTAATCAGGTTCAAGGTGTTTGAATAGAAATTTGGATCCGTGTAGGCAGGTACTCATTAACTCACTTCTTTTGTTTAAGAGATTAGGATTGTTTATATTTTTCAGGATAATTAATTTCTCAGAAAAATATGAGTTCCATCTGTTGCCTTTTCCGCTGAAGGGCTTATCTTTTGTTACTGATTTCCAGGTGATAATTGTTTTTTTTTTTCTCTCTCTTTTCAGTTTTCAGAAAATTTAGAGAGGACAGCGCTTTTACTATATCTGATATTTCCTAATGTCATTTGGTGATAGTAGAAGCAGGATTTTCAATGGTTTTCTGTAGAGCACACATAAAACTTTACCTCGTCATCATATTCAGCTTTAGACATATATATGCCGTTTAATGGACAGGATTTCTTTTTTCTGCAGTTGTAATTATTAGTTCTGTGGATTTTTATGTTTTGAAGGCTGTTGCGGTATCTGTTTTCTAATGGAACAGTTGTGCTGTGCTATATACTGGTCGATGTTTTTAGCTCAAATGTAACTAGCTTCGGCATTGTTTTTGTTGAAAATCTTATTAAGCGTTGGGGAATGATTTAAGTGCTTATGTATTGAATTCCAGAAAAATTCCAATATTTTGACGCTTTTGTTGAATGGTAGATTAAGCCATATAAAATTGCATTTACGACGTTTTGTTTTGTTGGCGTCCTTATTGCTATTGGCGAAGAATTTGAGGTTAATTTTATGGTTACTATGTACCAGTGCTTCTACATATTTGCCTTTATGCTTGTCAGAAACATGTTTATTGCTAGAGTTGATGTACAAACTAAATTAGACAGACTTATGTAAACTATTAAATATTCTAGGATGGTGGCTGGATTGTTTTCTGGTGGTTGAAAGGTTGAATAAAATTATATGGGATTTTTTTTCAGAGTATCTTCGTAGAAATTATTTTTCATTTGTTACCGCCTTCAACATCATTTAAATTTCATGGAATTTGGAGAATTTCTTTTTTGTAGACAATGTTTATATTTTTTAAGGACAATTCTTCGATGAATTTAGATCATCAAATGTTTTGGTTAAAAAGGAACGCCAGTTGCAAAAAATCTACCATGGATATCAAAATAAAAAAAAAACGCAATAAAACTAAGATATTATTTTATTGGAAAATTATTTTTATAAATAATCTATATTATGTTTGCTATTTTTTGTGCGGAATGAATTTTACAAGAATTATTTTCATTTCTTTCAAATTCTAAGTGGAATATTTTTTTACGTGTATAAACATTGACATTTCTAAATACGGCCGTCGATACACACCGATATCAGAAAAAAAGAAAGATATTAATAATAAATTTAAAATTTATTGTTAATTTTCTAATATTTTTTCATGAAGTGTCTTAGCAAATATGGCTATAAACCTAAAATTGAATAAAATATTAGACTGCATGAAGTATTTGCTTAAGTTTTTAAGAATATTGTGTAAAGATTATATAAAAATGCGATTACGTATTATGTATTCGCCAAGTAATTTTTCAGTACTGACTCTCTTAATTTATATTTTGTAGCAATATATTGCACATAGCTGACGATCTGTTTACTCCGACATCCAGTATATGTTCTATGCGTGTAGGTGGCAGTGTGTAGATGTAGTACCTTTGTTACTCGGCTAGTGCTCTTATTATTAAAATAGACTGGCAACACTGGTCTTCACCCATCTCCTAAATCTCCACGCGCCAAACCCTGTAAACCGCTTCAGCAGGTGGGATAAATCACGTGAAATTACCATCGAGAGGCGCTACACACTTCTGTGCCCTGGTAGTACCGGAGAGGTATAACTCAATAATAATAAAACCTGAGGAGTGTTGTTCATTGTGTTCGGGCAAATATTTAAACCGACTCCTTGTTATCAGCACTTTCAATAAGTGTGGCTGGTTCTACACAAACCTTCACCACTCTAAACAAATCTTTTGTGTGGATAGTCTGCAGTTCAGTTCTGTATTCCTTCTATTCTATTCCATCTAAGAAACAAGTTCACTGGCGAGAGAGTTAAGTCGATGGAGACAGATACAGGATTAAAAACTGATTTGAAAGACGTAAAAAACGACGGGTGAGTTCATCATATATTATGAATAAATATAGTTTAAAGGTGTGCTCTAATTATGGGATAAAGTGCTCAATATCAGAGATAGAGCGTATGTAAATATAAAAGTGAACATTGAAATCAACACTCAGAGGCGACAGACTGTTTCATGCTAAACGCAAACATCATGTGACCTGATGATTGCGTTTAGCATGAAACATTCTGTCGCCTCTGTGTGTTGATTTCAATGTTCATTTTATATATATATATATATATATATATATATATATATATATATATATATATATATATATATATATATATATATATTACAGTAGATAGAATAATATAAAATAGATGATGGTGTCACTATTGATTACTTATTCTAGACATCGATTACTGTATTTAATATATTGTTTATATAGAAATCTATTTTTATGCTAATTTAATATTATCGAGACATTGATTTTTGAATTATAAATAAATCTTTGCAGTGTTTCTTATCTATATTTAATTTACTGATATATGGCAATACTGCCCCTCTGCCTTGACAGTGATATGTTGGAAGCTATAGTCATTGTCTTTGAAAGGAAAATAAAAAAGCAGAAATATTTCCGTCAATAAATTGATAAATGTATTCATAGTCTATTATCCACACTTAGTGCGATATTTTAAACGATTGAAAAAAAACATGGCTCCATTATTTCTGTTCGTTCCCTTCCAGTTTTATTGTTAAGCGTGAGAAATACTTTTTAATAAATTAATCATCGAATACAAGACTGTTATGGCGGGTGAATTTTTTTTTCCGTATGAGTACGAATTCTCGTCGTCAGACTTGTTATGACGAACGAATATTTTTTCCTCTTCCACCGTATGAATCCGAATCCCTCGTCGCCAAATAATTGTTATGGAGTGGTTTCACAGTGGAGGCTTGTATTTGTACTAAGTCGGTCCTAAAATAGGTTCGACGTACAAAACGTTAGGCACTTGATATAATACGTATAACGCAGAGTAATCTAGTTGTGGTCGCTGATACTTTAGTATTCGACTAACTATCGTCCGGCGTCGACTGACTCACCAACGATATTCAGTCACTCCCCCACGAGGGCGTCATGTGGCACAAGGCCTTTTTAATGTGGGATCTCCGAGCTCGTGGGTTCGGCCAAAAATATGCCCATTGAACCCGTATAAATTGGTTCAGGGTCGGTCTACCTCCCCGAAAGAAAATCCGCCCTTCGGCGTAGCCTCCTTCGGGTTCCTCCCCGCCCGAAGGCAGAGATTTCAACCGTTCAGCCGGTCGTCCGGAATCGCCTAACTGCCCGACCCACTGAGCGAATTCTACTTATTATAGGTGGGAGAGTCTATTAACTATAGAATAGGTGTGTTCCACTATAACAAAGACCAAAGCGTCATTGTTTTTCATTTGGTTTATTTTACGGTCACATTTGATTATTTAATACCGAAATTTAATGGTTTACAGAAAGTGAGCAAGAGTAAAGAGGGGGGTGTTTGGGGAAAGAATCAAGAGAAGGACGGGGGATCAAGGTCAAAGCATAAGAAGATGTCGATTGATATTACATTTAAATATTTAAAGATTATAGCAATCAAGGAAGCAAGTAAGAGGAAGATGGTTCCACAGACTGGAAGTGCGAGATATGAAGGAGTAGAAGAGGCGGTTACATTTAATTGTTTTGACAGTGAATTGTGGAACCGAGATATCAACCTAGTAGCACGTTAAATTCATGCAGTTGGGGTACCAGTGAAAGAAGCTCGTCAGAGCAGTTACCATGAAAATACGTTTAGAAAAGACAGACGGAAGCCACAGCACGTCTGTGAGAGAGATGTAGATGAGATCAGGACCTATCACATTGCATATCCGTCTATGGATTTTGTCGAGGACCTAGAGATGAACAGCGGGGGCACCAGACCATGTGTGGCAACGGTATTCAATGCAAGGACGAATGGTGGATTTATATATTTGAAGGATAGACTCACGCGAGAAAAAAACTTTCTGGCACGACACACAAAACCAACTTTCCTTGCGGTAGATGAAGCTATTGATTCAATGTAGTTGCTCCACCTCAGGTCAGTGGAAAGCTTGAAACCAAGCAGGCGCAGAGAGATGCTCTCGAGGAGTTGGGCATCAACCATTCTGATGGAAGGCAGGGAGGGTTCTCTATTGTGGGTAAATGAGAGCAGTTTCGTTTTGGAGGCATTAAAGTTTACAAGCCATTCCCTGCGCAAATCAACCACAGATTGGAGGTCCTTTTCGAGAACTACGGTCAAGTTAGTTTAGTCAGCGATGCTGGATTTACTATTAAGGCAGGAGTAAATAATAGTGTCGTCTGTGTAGATGCCTACTTGGGAACTGATGACATTAGGAAGATCGTTTATGAAGATTAGAAACAGTGTAGGACCCAGGATAGAGTCTTGGGGAACACCAGCTTTCGTGTGAAAGCAACTGGAGTAGAACCCGTTTAGGACCACCTTCATTTCACGGTTTGACAGAAATGGTTGTATTAATCAAATAATCGTCCTGTAATGCCGTATCCCTGACGCGTACAAAATAGGTCAGCATGCCGAATCCTATCAAACACTTTAGAGATACTCCGGATGAGTCGAGCGTTGAATTGGATGATAATTCCCGAGCAAAGCATTCAGCCTTATCAGCTGAGGTTTATTTTAAATACAGCTGTAGTTTTTGGCTACACTAAATGGATATAGAGTTTGGTCATTGGCAAACTAGGACCATCAGTACATACGCTGATTTTATATCTAGTGTATGATGCGACCCCACTTAAAAATAATTTCAAAACTATGTCTTCTAAAGTCGCATGATACATGAGTATAGTCGATATATTTTTTATTTTATTATAACAAATGTACTGTTGATTTCTATTTCATGCTTCACTATTTGTCGATAGCTTGCATCCAGGCAGATGCAACCACGCAAGGTCAGAGTGGACCTGGGAACAACAACAGTTACGAGGTGGTTCCATGCTCCTCCAAATCTCCAATCTTCCAATCAGAACCCTTGCTGCCGGATGTAGTTTATCGTCATACCCAGGACTACCCAACAGTCACTCAAGGTTGAGTGTCATTGCATAAGGTTCTATGAACGTAAGAAGAGGACGTAAGAAGTGCAAATTATGAGTATAACTAGGAAAGATAACCGTTAAACCCAAGACTTGAAGAAATTAAGATAGTAGCAATTGGGGAAGCATCCACTCAGGAGTCTTTTCCACAAAGTCAATTCTCGGAAAAAAGATGCCAGTATAGAACTTTCTTATTAATGGAATACGAAGTGAATGGACATGCAATGACTTCAAGTTAGATAACTGTTGTAAGTCTGTTAACTTGCTTTGACAAACAAGACAATCCCTCTACGTTAGATGATAAGGACCATCTCTTCTCCGACCCCAAACTCTTGAAATCTTCCATAGACTTGGGATCAATTTCTCCTTCAATCAACGGTTAAACAATTTATCGGATATAATTCAGACTGAACATTCTTAAGAACATTCAGTAGGATTCTATCTGGACTGATGTCTTCTTGATTTTGATAAGTCTTGATACATCCCAGGCTGTGAAAAAAATATATTATTATGTTGTGCTCCAAGAGATATGTGGGAATCTTGAAAACATTGGGCCTTGTTATCTAACGTGGACTCATTGCAAAAAGTTTCCCTTCTTTGGCGAGGATGAGATAACCTCAGGGCCATTTATGATAGCAGATATTGCCGCTTTGCCTCCATTGAGAAATTGGGTAGAGATTTTCCAAAACTCACAGGATCGAAGTGGCTTGCTGCAGATCTTGGCCTGGATTACATGTACATAGCTTCATTTCTACTTTTCCTTAGGTTGTGGGCTGTTACAAATGCAGCAAGGGTCATACAAAGCCGTTCCCTGTGATAGTGTTGTAGTGGTTACGTTGAGGTATGACAATAGTATGTTCTTGGCTGAACTAGAGTTGATTATTCATTTTTTTTTTTTTATTTTGTCTGTGGTATAAAACATTCCACACTAGAAATGATCCTTTCACACACGAAGGGGACAGTTCTATGTCAGTCTTTGTGTTGGTCAAACAGTCTCTTTTAAGTTGTTATTTTCGATAAGAGCTGGATGGATTTATGCTGCTCTGAACTCCCTTGGTCATTTTGATAGTTTTATTGGTTCCTGGAAAGGGATGTGTCTTTGTTAAGTGTGTGTTATTTGGTTCTTAGGGAGTGATTGAGTATGATGTGTATAAGCCTGTATATTACTATGGGTGTGTGTTATCATATATATATATATATATATATATATATATATATATATATATATATATATATATTGAATATTTATATTTATATATATTACATGTATTATATATATATATTGAATATTTATATATATATATATATATATATATATATATATATATATATATATATATATAAATATTCAATATATATATATAATACATGTAATATATATAAATATAAATATTCAATATATATATATATATATATATATGTGTGTGTGTGTGTGTGTGTGTGTGTGTATATATTCAATTATTTTTTTCACGGACTTTTATTCATTCTACTTGTGTATTATATTTTCAAGCTCTTTTTCTTATTTCGTTTGGCACATAAGAGAGGTGTTTCAGCTCTGAAGTCAAAAGTGCAGTGAAAAAAAGGATCTGAAAATAAAATCGTGTGTGAAGCCTGTGTGGCACCGTGTTATTACCAGACAGAATGTTAGAAGGTTAGAGAGGGCGAAGATCATCTTGAATACCTTGTGAACCTGGAATAATACACACACACACACACACTCACACACATATATATATATATTTGAACCCGTCATGAGCTAGCAATGATTAATTAATGATGAACATTTCCGTTCATGAGCGATTTCATCACGATTCTTCTGTTAAGCATGGAGAATAATTATACATTCTTGAGAATAGAGTTCAGTAGTGTTATAAAGACCTTGGAGAATTCCAGTAAGATATTTTTAATCATTTCTAAGATACATGGTTCAAACCTACTTTAACAATTGAACAATTTTGCTGTTACGTCCGGTATGCATGTTTCAACCCGATGGTGTTCTGGCATAAATATAAGGGATATAACATAATATGGTGTCAAATTAAATTCAGAATGTCTGACCATGTGCTAACTGAACAGAAACCATTGTAACATTTATGCAATAAGGTCTTTTATGTGCCAAGCTCTCCTCTGAGTCTGCCAATGCTTGTAGACCTGTCTGTCTTAGGGCGTAGAGGAAATCAGACGAGGCTATGCTTATATGCAGAGTCTGGTCGGGAGAAGTAGACAGCTATCCGACCCCGTGTATGCTGGGTCTAAGGGGAATAACCTCCCTTACCGTTGATATGTCCTGTGAATGTTAAATTCTCCAAACCTTCTTTCTTCGTTATATGTCTCAGAAATTTCAGCTGTCTCATTCTCAATGCCAACACCAATTTCTTTGTAGTTCCTTTTCTACTTAAAACTTCCTCGTTCATCACATGTTCTCACGATGGTATTCTGAGAATTCATTGGTAGAAACACATTCCTTTTTTTTTTTCAAATCATTTGGCGCAATATTTACTGCCATATACGAGATTAGGGATTACACAGAAGTCTTTCTTTGTTTCAGCCTTTCTTTCATTTATTGTCTAAGGATATTTCATTTTATTTTGACGATAATAACAGGCGGAACAAGATTTGAAACATCCCCTCTTTTTGACTTTGGTAACGACGTTATTTCTCGCGCTGTCGACTGAGACACATACTGAACATTGTCTTAAAGTGTTCACATTTATTAGGTTGGTGCAAAAATAATGTCGTTTTCTCACATATGTTACTTTTATATATGATTTCTGAATTAATTCATTGATATATATAGCCATGTTATATATCATTTTGAACCGCGTTTTTCGCTCTTATCGAATCGTGTTATTCGTTACCGTTCTCAATCTCTTCATTCATTTTTTTTGCAGGCTTTTCGACAGCATGGACAAAATTCAAATCCGCGCGATTTTCTTGTTCCAGTTGAAACTAGGCCGAAAAGCTGCCGAGACAGCTCGTGATATCAATGATGCGTTTGGCCCAGGAACCACTAACGAACGTGTGGCACAACGGTGGTTCAAGAAATTTCGCAATGGTGACGAGAGCCTCGAAGATGAAGACGGTCGCGGCCGGACGACTGCGGTTGATAACGAACATTTGAAAGCCTTAATTGAAGCCGATCCTCGCAAAACCACACGAGAAGTTGCTGTTGAACTCGAGGTCGACCACTCAACTGTCGTTCGCCATTTAAAGCAAATAGGGAAGTCAAAAAAGTTGGATAAATGGGTGAACGATAATCAAAAAATCGTCAAAAAACGACATTATTTTTGCACCAACCTATACTATAATTTCTCATTTTTCCTTTTCGTAGCAAGTCCGTTTAATCTCTTTCTTAATAATTTCTTGCTTAAATTCCATCTCTTGTGTGTATCATAATTGCCTGGACTCATATGAGTTTGTCAATAATTTTTGTTGGACAAATGTACCAGGACCATTGACAATTTACTAAGAAAAACTTCCAGACCTTGTAAAAAAATAGGTGATTCCCGCAACAATCTCCTAATACTTTGCTTAGTTTCTGAAAGCAATTTCCTAAAAATGTGATAAAACTGGTCTGACGATTTACGACATGAGTATATTTAATGAAGGTTTAAAGAAGGAAATGATTGGGAATGAAAAATGAAAAAGTAATTAAGAATAAAAAATGTGATTAAAAATAATTGAGAATGAAAATGGAAAATAATTGAGATTTAAAAATGGAAAATAATTGAGATGGAAACATGAAAAATAATTGCGAATGAAAAATTAAAAGTAATTGAGAATGAAAAATGGAAAAATAATTAAAATTAAAAAATTAAAAATAATGATTAAAAAAATTAAAAAATGTGATTAAAAATAATTGAGAATGAAAATGGATAATAATTGAGATTTAAAAATGGAAAATAATTGCGAATGAAAAATTAAAAGTAATTGAGAATGAAAAATGGAAAAATAATTAAAATTAAAAAGTGAAAAATAATAAGGATTAAAAAAATGAAAAAATGTCATTAAAAATAATTGAGAATGAAAATAGATAATAATTGAGATTTAAAAATGGCTAATAATTGCGAATGAAAAATTAAAAGTAATTGAGAATGAAAAATGGAAAAATAATTAAAATTAAAAAGTGAAAAATAATAAAGATTAAAAAAATGAAAAAATGTGATTAAAAATAATTTGAGAATGAAAAATAAAAAAAAAATGATTGAGACAGGAGGCAAAAAATAATTGAGATTACAAAATGGAAATGATATGTAAAAGCAGTGCGTAAATGAATTGATATGGTAAGCAAATGAACAGCGTTTATCTTTGATGAAAATGAATAATTGTTTATTAATTGATTAAATCCATCGATGAGTTTGATTTTCATCCTCTCTCCTGTCGTCGTAGTGCCGGCTGCTTTCCACGGCATGCTGCCATTAACGACATCATCAAAAGAGGTTTGGATGCAGCTGGCTTTCCCTTCTCAAATCGAACCCGTAAGCCTCGACCGCGGTGATGGAAAGCGGCCGGATGGCATTACCATTTTCCCCTTTAAAATGGGGAAGTCGTTGATTCGGGATGCGACCTGTGCGGATACATTTTCGGTCGGTAATTTGATCAGTTCCGCGGTTGAGGGAGGATCCGTCGCCCGGGACGCAGAGATGGAAAAAAATAGTTAAATATTCTTCTCTTGCTGATAGATTTTTTTTACTCCTGTGGCAGTGGAGACTTAGGGGTTATTGGCCCTCGTTCGGTGGCGTTCCTTCGGAGGATTGGCGCGATTGCGTCTCGATTAAGGGACGAGCCTCGCGAAATGGAGTGGCTCTTGCAGCGTGTCTCACTTGCCATGGTTCGAAGTAATGCTTTCTCCATCATTGCGGCTGGCAGAGGTTAGAAAAAATTGTTTATTGTTATGTAGTTCTGGAATTGTCATCTGTGGTCAACTCTAATTGTTTTGTTTCAATAAATAATTAGTAACGTGGATAAGCTGCACTAAGAAAATACCAATAATTAACATCTTAGATGAAAATGATTTTTTTTATTAATCTAATTTAATTAAAAAAGAATATAGATTCGAATTTTTTCGAGATACATTATTTTGCTTGAGTAGGATTTCTTGATCTAGGCCAGTTGTTAATAATTTTATTGTTTCAGAAAGAAAACTGAGACAATAATTCAAATATGTGTGCCCACTAAAATATAATGTTTATACAATCTATATAAATAAAGTGCAGTGTACGTATGTCCGTCCATCCAATTTTCGATCTCGGCGAATAATTCGTAAATACGGTTTTAAGTAGGCGCGCAAGGGGGTCGTCAGTGATGTTTTGACTTGGTTCATCAGGGAGTTTCGGGTCTTTCAACATCATACTCCCCATCACCAAATCGACCCAATCAGGGGAGATCAACCCCTGATTCCCCCTTTTGATTAAACACTAACAGCTACTCTGGCCTTTTTTAAAGAATAAGAGGAAGAAAGACCACATGTTCCGCACATCCGATTGGATGTTAGTAACAACCAATCTGCTGCACGGACTAATTTTTAAATGGCCCGCGGTGGGGACTGGTTTCTTTTCTTATTTCGGTGGATTGCAGTTTCGATGGATAACTGAGGAGGTAATCTTAATATTCCTAAATCTTACCCTATTTCCTTAAGTATTTTAAGGTTTAATTATTTGGCGTTTTTATTTTGTACTTTTTTCCTTTTTTTTGACGGGGATACTTGAACTCAACGCTATTATCACATTTTATCGTTAGCCTGTTTCTTAATACAAATAATATATACAAAAGAGGGAAATGTTCGTATAAATAAAAGATAAAATAAATTAGACAAATGTCTTACGTTCGAATAAAAAATCATAAATAACCTGAAGTAACAAATAGTAATTACGATTGAAAATTGAATAAATAACTCATTTAGAGTTAAATTTACATATCGAACAGAGTGAAAAGTTTAAAAAAACAATTCTTTATTAAATTTTTAAATTTTTTAGCGTTTAGTCGCAATAGCAACTGATATCGTCTAATTAAACTGTAATTAAAACTTAAGCGGGACACGGTACGTTGCTCATATATATTTGTTCTTTTTCTAGTACGCGCACTGTAAGGTATTCGAAATTTTACATTGTTCGAGGTTCCTTTTAAGAGTAACTTTATGTGAAGGGATCATAAAGAATGGTGATTTTAAAAGAAAACTGTGCACAAAATAAATGTAAACAAACGACTGAGATCAGTTGATATACGAAGAAAGATTATGCCGAATTAAGGTATCGAATAAAGATAAAATAATTTTATTATTTCTAAATTCTAATAACTTTTACGTACATAGGACGGTGAAGGTAAAACGCCGAAAACCCAAAAGCCCGCTGCAGGAACTCGCCCATAGTCCTCCCGAAGCGTGGCTTCTAGGCTAATTAGAAATAATATCGTTTTTTTGTGACTCAACGAACAGTCGTTGCTATATTTGTGATGCCAGCGAATACTCGTTGTCACTTTCGTAATGCCCGTTGTAGTAGAGACTTTGTAATCGCAGATACAACTATAGTAAGCCGTTGAACAATACTGGTGTCAGATTTTTTTAATGTAAGCAAACCGTTCCTTGCTCATTATCTACAAGGCTCAGCTGAAACATTCAAAGGCTGACCAAGATACTCTCATGGAATCTGATCAAATGAGGTTTATTTTTCAACATACGCACCTTTGCGGTCCCAACACTTCTTCCATCGGCTTTGCAGTTTTTGGATCCCACTGATGAAGCTTTCATCCTGTTGGTAAAAAGAGTCATCAAAATCTGATTTGACGTCATCATAACTGCGATACTGGTCCTCAGTTAGGTGTTTTCATGTTGGGGAACAGATGATAGTTAGAATGGTCTAAATCAGGAGTATAAGTTCAAAGCCAGAGTTACGTAAAGCAGCCACTGAAACTGAAGCATTGTCCTGATAAGTTCGATTTCGTTTGTTTTTCTCTGCGATTGGTCATTATATCGTTTCGTAACCACCTCAACTAATTGGAATGATACTGTCTATTGGTGAAAGAAAGTGAACAAGGCTCAGTGGCACGTCAGGCTTTCAGGAGTGAACGCGATCGATCAGTGATAATTGCAATTAGGTCGGAATCTCATCCGCTAAATAAATAAATAAATGTCAAAGAAATTCCGATTCGAAATGGTACGAGAGAAATCTGGCCTTTTCTTGAAGACCCTACGTTCTCAGACCGGAACCGGAAATGTTCCAACACACAAAACTCGAAATCTAAAAAGTGGAGATTTGGGATGAATTGGAGGACAGCAGAGTTTGATGTCGATTTTTGCAGCAGTTAGTGAAAGATTGTAACAAAGTGACCCGTGGTCGGTCGATTGCGGACGCGATTAAAATGTCACCCCAGTAGAGAGCAGTTTATTAACCTGCCGCTAGGACTGCTATTAGCCAGCTTTCTCTCTCTTACTTAACAATTCATACAAGCGGAAAAATAAACCAGGAAGAAATCAATTGAGGTCTTCAACAAATTTGCATCCGCGTTTTTTTGCAGCATCGGAATTTAGTCCCGTCGCAAGTGATTCCATTACACATCATGTTTTAGACCAATGAGTAGCATTAATTCTTGCAAGATTTCACAGTTCTAACATCACCTCTTCAGAGTGAGCCTATGAACTTTTTAGCCTGATTTCGTATGCACAACACTCTACCATGCGTCTTATAGACCGTCAAATATGTTTCTCAAAAATTTATCAGTGTAACCCGGATATAAGAGACCCGGATATAAGAGAAACTCGGATATAAGAGAGATTTTCTCTAGTCCCAAATGAGAGCCTGTGTTAATGTATATAAATTACACCCTACCCGGATATAAGATAAACCCGGATATAAGAGACTTCATCTCCGGTCCCGACAACTCTCTTATATCCGGGTTACACTGTATTAATATCAATTCTTCATATAAGAACAAGAAATAAATTATTAATTTTTTTTATATAAATAACCGTTTTATAATTCTATTTTATAAAAATGTTATTCATTAAAACTTTTGGATTTTTTTTACTTTACTGAAAACGGCGTTCTTTCCTTCAAGACAAGAAATGAAAATAGAAGAATTGAAAGCAAAGTTATTTTAATGAAAAGTATTAGAAGTGTTATCGTGTCGCAAGTTGCTTATCTTGTCAAAATAGCTTTAAGGATGTAAAATCAATTTCTCCCCATTGAAATGTCTCTCGACAGAACAATGATCTGGTGTTAATAGTTTAAGGGAAAAGGCAATTTCACTATTTTAATTTGAGCTTCCAAAAGAAGTAAAACAAATATGATCGTTTTAGTGGTTACTCTTTAAATTGCATGATCTTATTTCTCAGGGGGATTATTTAATTTCACGAAACACGAAGACGTGTTTATTTTCTGTTTAGAAAAAGAATTAAAGAATAAGTTCCATTGAGTTAGTGTTATTCTGTTGTTTTATCAAGTAGTGGTGGTAACATAACTGAGCCGACGCGGACATTTTCGTTTTTCAAATTAACTTGAATCCATCGGGTTTTTAAAAGATATTTAAAGATATTTAAAATGAAATAAAGAGGGCAAAACAAGACAGTTATTATTATTATTATTATTATTATTAGAAGAAGAAGAAGAAGAAGAAGAAGAAGAAGAAGAAGAAGAAGAAGAAGAAGAAGAAGAAGAAAAGAAGGAGTGGTAGAGGCGCTTGGCGAGAGGACTGCAAAGAAAAAAGCAACATGATATTAAAAAAGTTAAAAAAGTGGTAATTCGCGACATTAATGAAGACAAAGTATGTCTAGCTCAGTATCGAAGTAGTTACGAGTAATGGCTTCGTTCCAATTCCAGTCGGGTTCGATACATTCAAATAATCAAATAACTTTCCGAAAGGCATGAATCCACATCCTCCCTCCCTAGCAGTAGGACTAGGTAGTAGGACTTTTATCTGGAAAAAAAATCATTGTTATTTAAAACAAAATAAAAAAAATAATTTAATATCTAAATGCAAAAGATAAATGAATCATTCTTACATTCGAAAATATATATTGATATAACCCACAATATATTTAATTATTTTTGTCTACTGGCCTGAATATTCAAATCTTATTAAAGAAAAAAATGCGCTTTCTGGCAGGATTCGAACCTACATTACTCATAATGTTCGACGAGACAGTCTAAAAAAACATCGGATCTAACGACGGTTACTCCTACCTAGAGGAAAGCACTTGTTTTTCTTAAATAAGATTTTTCGAATCTTAGGGCGATAGACGAAAACAATTAAATCTACTCTTTAATAAATAAACCGAAATATGTGTATCCACTAAAAATACTCATTAAAACGATAATATATGTTGGATTAATAAATAAAAATTGCTCTAGCTCAAGAAAAAAATGTTTATCCTTAATTATGTCCTTATTTTTTCATCGCGTTACATGTGATATCCATTTCAGCTGTCAAGTGATGTGGTCTTTGGTCTTTGTTTGTACATTGTTTAAGATTATGTAGCGACTGTCCACACAGTTCGGATAAGTGTAGTCACCAAGACTTATGGGCTTCATGCGCTCAAAGCCATTTTAAACCATTGATTTTCGAAAGCGGTCGTATATATCTGACATCTTATATATAAAGTACAGTGTATGTATGTTTGTTTGTGCCTGTGTATGTCCAAGTAACTCCTCCGCTCCCACTGGTCCGATTTCAAGGATTTATAGCTCATTCAATAGCCCTACAAAAATTTGGTGCAGGGAACGATTTAGTTGAGCTAAGATTCAGGGTTGCGAGGTTAAAAATATAAATTAATATATTAAAAAAGTCATTATCGTGGCTTTCATGGTTCAAGGGGAATAAATCTTATTTTCCTTTTGTATCTAAATTGCGGCTAGCTTAAAATTTTAAGCTAGCCACAAAATTTTATTTTACCATTTTAAGCCAGAATAAGGCCGTCCTATCAGGCGACATTTAAACTATCTCCTGTGGAGAATTCATGGTTTGGCCATCATCAAAATAGCTAGGGAGGAGTAGATGCGATAGGTATCAATAAACTACAGAAGAACTCAAAATTGATCGCTGCTTTTAAATATTGAATTAATGTTCAAGCTTACCTTTTAAAAGTTCAAAGATAACTTTTCTGTTGCTACTTAATTTAAAGACGATTTGATGTACGTAAATCTTTATTTTCTTTACCAACAATTATTTTTTATTTCATGGGTGACAGAACATGGGACAATTTACAAGATAAAATAGTGTAAAGATGGGAAAATAAAAAACAGAATTACTTATACATTCAACATTTGAAGAGTTAGAGAAACATAATAGCTACATTCGAAAATCTTTTGAATAAAATTCCAGACGAATCTCTTATTAACCCCAGCTTTACAGGAAACGTGCGAAAAAGGAGGGGGCGTTCATGCGTTTGCACTTTTGGTTGAATCAAGCCCATCCTTGGTTTTGTTTGATTATTAGATTTGTAAACAATGCCATATCATTTGAAAGTTATTACGGCCATAGGAAATTTACTAAATATCTAAAACATTGAAACAATTTAACCCCTACCACACAAGAAGGCTTTATCGATGAAATTCCTTTATTAAATGAATCAAACATTTGCGAAGGACATACTGTAAAAAATGAGGGGGTAGCTTAGTATACCACTGGATGATGCATGCAAGCGGGGTTGCAAGCAAACATTTCTAGATAGGGGGTGCGAGTATACAGGAAGTGTGCTTATACAATTGGAGCCATGTATACTCGGGCAACGCCGAGTATCTTGGCTAATACATATATATATATATATATATATATATATATATATATATATATATATATATAAATATATATATGTCACTGCTAGTAGCAAGCAGAAAATTTTTTTTCTCCTGATGATAGCCATGTGGGCCAAAACTAGTCGAGGAACCTAACTGAAATAATAAAAATGAAAGAATATTAATATACAAACCAGTGTGTCTGAAGATTTTAATTTTTAATATTTTTTATTGTTCAAAACATATATATATATATATATATATATAGATAGATAGATAGATAGATAGATAGATAGATGAATGTTTTGTTTAGCGGCATATCAACCGCTATGGGTTATTTATTGCCTAAATCTAAATATTTTGTACGCAATTTTATTATATTTTTGATGAAAATAATGGTTTAGTCATTCTAATTAATCCATAGCTAGGGGATGAAGAGGTGGATTCATACATTTCCCAAGGATATTCGAGTGTAAATGAATATAACAAACCCAACTGGAATTGGAATCCGACATGCCAATTAAAAACTCGGTCCATTATAGCATCCAGTATTCTCACACGGTCACCCATCTAGGTACCGACCAAAGCTGCGTAACTTCGGTGATTGTACGGAAGCCTATTTTAAAACGTGATGTGGCCGTAAGCCATACGTAGATAGGTGTGTGCGCCCGTGCCTGTGTCCGCATAACCTGAGGAAACGAGACGAAATGGACAGAGAATTATGCATTGATGGAAAGGTATAAACGTATTTTGGTGAGGACAGGGTGAAGAAGAACAGTAGACAGTGGCTGGGACGAGGCGTGTCTAAACGGCAGTGACATTTAAATGTTATTTTCATCTGGAACCTAACAAAAATGCCAGCGAAATTTCCGTTTCCAAGCAGAGTTTCCAAGCAGAGTTTCCAAGTTTGCTTTGTTTTTTGTTTTTTTTTCCTTTGTGGGGTGGGGGTCATTTCTCAGTGTTCCGATCACGACTTATAAATTGGCCCAGACTGAAAGAGCTTTAGAGTCTGCATCATTAGTACGAATCTTCTCAGGCGTGTCGCCTTGATGCCGAATTATAAATAACTACCTAGCCAACACCATGATCGTGCCACTCTCTGATTTTATCAGCGCCGGAATAGTTTTAGGAAGCAGAAGCAGACGAAGAAATCTTGCCGTTTTTCTCAAAACCTATTTCATTCTCTCTTTCCTATCTTTCAACCGAATCATTTCACCTCAAGCAAGGCGATAACGCCACTAAGACGCAAGGGATTACTGAAAATGAAAAAAAAATCGAGAAAAGGTTTTGAGGAAAGAAAATAGTAAAAGAACAGGATTCAAACCAAGCTGTGTTTTATTTAAAATATTTTGACTGTCTTTTGGGCTTCGTATTGGGCGATAAATAATAAAAAAGTGGAAAAGAAATGTTAAAATAAAGCAGACTTAAGAACGATCGGAAAAATTATGTATTCGACGGCAAAATACACACGCTTTTTCTCGGAATTAAAAGATATTACATCGTGTTTTATATGCTACCTTGAGAATTCTCCTAGCTTAATTTGAACCCAATTACTACCGTAGGCTATCATTTCCCTTTTGACAAATGCTTTTAACTTGACCGTAAACTATCCTATTATAACTGATTTTTTTAATCGTAGCTTAGACGTGGCACAAGGCCGAAAGTAAGGGGCACAAAGTGAGGATCTAATTTAGAAGCTTGCTAACCATAAAATCATGTCGAAATGTCTAGATAATTTTCTAAGCATAGTCAGTCAATTAAGAGTCATATATGATATACACTTGGGAGATCATGTCTCTTTCGATTCTTGACTTACGAGGCAGAAATCCTTCCACAGCAGAATTCCTTTTTTCTGCATTAGACTGGTTGCAAATAAAACTGTAGCGTCCATTTAATCCCTCTATTCAACCCATAGCTGGGGGAAGAAGAGATGGATTTCTATCTTCCCCAATGGTAATGGCCCATAAATAAACACTATTAAGAAGCGAAAACAATAAAAGAAAAGGCATTAAGAAGATTAAAATTGACTGCATAGCAAGAAGCCGAAAAAGATTCCCACAAGCGAGAAGTGCGAGAGAAGAAACTGTCAGCATAGAACTTACGGTTACATTTGTATATTGATGACTCTTAGTTGTCACTTACGGGGAAAGCACCGGTTCTCGTTTCTACCATCGAAGAAGGGTCGAGCCTGATCAGATGGAGGACTGCTCAGAAACACTGGGCAGTATAAGCGACCTTCTGCAATTCGAAATATATTTCAGCTTTAAATAGCCGACAATGCCGAAAAAAACAACAACAAAAAACAAATCAATCAACCTAACAGCCAATCTAGTCAGTCAATGAATTGTCAGACGTGATATACGCTTGGGTGATCATGACTTTTTCGATTCATGACTGACTAGGCAGAAAAATAAAAAATAAAAGCAAGCTACCTTTTCTTTCTGCTCTAGACTGGTTGCCAAATCAAAGCTGCAGGTCTAATTTACCCCTACTATTCAACCCATATCTGGGGGTGAAATAGATGGATTCTTATCTTTTCCAAGGGTAAAAGCGCATAGATGAAGGTAACGTAGCCAAGTGGAATTCGAAATCGGCTCTCATTTCGATCCTCATCCATTAGAACACAACGCTGCGCTAAAATGTGTGAAATCGATGGTACCAAAAAGGGAAGCTCCTCAGAACAATTAAAATGAAAATATTTACAGAAAGGACAAAATGACACTACGCAACGAAGGTGGGAAATTGATTGAGGCAGAGATGCCAGTTTAAGACAAATAACATTGCAGATTCTTTGGATTTTGTCAAGAATCTACAAATATATAGTAGAAGCACTAGACCAAATGCGGCAGTAATATTCCATGCATGGAGAACGGTAGACTTATAGAATTTCACGATGGATTTTGGTAACAAAAATTGCCTAGCGCGAGACGGGGAGCCAATTTATGTATCAGCAGACCAAACAATTTCCATTTCACGTCAAACAAATTCTTTTTTTACAACCTTAACTATAAGTAAATGAAGCACTTCAACGTGGTGTAATGGTTAACAATCTTGTCTTGCTAGATCACTTACGACTGAGTAGTGTGTCCGATCCTCACTGGGGGATCGAGACTTTCGTTTTTGTATCACATCTACGATACACTTAGAGAAAAATTAGGGGGATTTGATGTGGTGTAATGGTTAGCAAGCATGTCTCACTAGATCAATTACGACTAAGTTGGATCCACAATGGGTGCTCCGACTTTCGGCTTTGGGCCATATATATTCTACATTTAGAAAATCATCTGGTCACTTCGATGTAGTACATGGTTAACAAACTTGTCAATTAGAACTGTAGTGAGTTTGATCCTCACATTGTGCCCCATACGTCCGGCCTTGTGCCACATCTAGAAGATCAATTATAAGAGTCGATTTGTAGCCGGCAAGTGAAATTATAGCTTACGTTAGTGATCGTTGGGGTTAAGGTTACTCTAGGAGAGGACCTTAAACTAGCATATAAAACACGAAGCGATATCTTCGAATTTCGAGAAAAAGCGCGTGTATTTTACCGTCGAATATACAATTTTTACGACCGTTTTTAATTCTGCTTGATTTTAACATTTCCATTTTTTACTATACTTCAGCCAATGCGAAGACCAAGAAACAATCAGGATAGAAAATTATAAATGTGGTTGCTGTAATGGCGTAGAGGAAGGGAGCAACTGATGCATATCATAAGGATATGTAGGATAGACAACGGTTGAAGAATTTTAATATAATAGAGATCAGGCAAGCACCATATCGAGAGTCTACAACTCTTCTACGGAAGCAGCTGCCTGATAAGAATCTTTTCCTCATCAATGGAATATGAAGGGAATTATGATGAGTAGACTCACTGAGCATGGCACAGTTGTTTTGAAAGCCTGAAATGATGGAAACAAAGAATGTTGTTCCCCTTAACATCAACCATGAAAATAACGATAGAATAGCAAGAGGGATAATAATGTTTCGTATGTGGGAAAGAGGTTGTAGCATGGAAAACATTTCATTACCCACAAGGCCACGCAAACACCTTTGAATTCAGTCGAAGCTTGAAAATGAGGATTAACCAAGATGTGGCTGTGATACTGCATTTTTGGTCTAATCTGGAGATAGAATGGCAAAGAAAGTCTGATCTGGAAAAGAATGACAAAGAAAGTCTCTGATGTAGAGATGGAATGACAAAGAAAGTCTGATCTGGAAAATGAATGACAAAGAAAGTCTCTGATGTAGAGATGGAATGACAAAGAAAGTCTGATCTGGAAAATGAATGACAAAGAAAGTCTCTGATGTGGAGATAGAATTGCAAAGAAAGTCTCTGATGTGGAGTGAGAATGGCAAAGAAAGTCTGATCTGGAAAAAGAATGGCAAAGAAAGTCTCTGATGTGGTTTGAGAATGGCAAAGAAAATAACACAAACCAATTCTACATTTCATGTAATCAGATGGAAAATGTTTTATTTACTGATGCGTTTCGGTTTCTGATGAATAACATCAATTTGGGATTATCCATACGGATAATTTGGGATTATCCATACGGATTACCAAGATTTTCGTTACTTATATATATATATATATATATATATATATATATATATATATATATATATATATATATCTGTGTGCACGCGTGCGTGTGTAAAGCGAAAGAGACAGATAATGGGTGTAAGGATGAAAGCATCTCGATTTCAGCCAATTTCTCAACAAACCTGACGTGGCTTCCCCCTGTTTTTTTCTACAAATATTTTCATGGCAATTATTCTGACTAGCTTTTTTCCCCTGGGGCCCCGACAAAATGAATTTCAGTGTGCCACTAGACTGGCAGCTAGGTACCACCGTTTTACTGTGGAAATAGCTAGATGCAACCGCCACATCCACTCTAACAGTTGCTTTTCTCGCACCTCCTACATGTGCATCTCCCTTTCGATTTCTTGTTTCTATGCTAACAACAATCTTCAAAAATTAAAACAAAAATGCTACGTCAGTAGGCATCTTCTGTTTTCTTGAAACCTTTTCCGCTTTTTATCCTTTCCATTTCTCAGTCTTCTCATTCTTTTTCACTCCCTGCGTTGTATTGGTTTTATTTGCTTCTTTGGGATAAAACTATTAAAAAATAAGACAGCATGGAGTTAATCCGAGGCATAAAACTAACTGGAATCATGATTTCTATATCCACATTGTCATATAAAGTACAGTATATGTGTTTTTATGGGTGTGTGTGTCCAAGCAACACCTCCGCTCCCAATGGACCGGTTTCAATGATTCATAGCTCATTCAAAAGCCCTTAAAAGTTAGGCGCAAGGAACGGTTTTCGCTGAGCTCGGATTCAGGGTTAAAAGATTATGCGAGGTTAAAAATATATATTAATATATTATACTAGCCATTATCGTTGTTTTCATAGTTCAAGCGGAGTGACTCTTATCTCCCTTTTGTATCCAAAATTTGTTGGTAGCTTAAAATTTTAAGCTATTTATCGGGCGGCATTTAAGCTAGCTCATGTGGAGGACTCTTGCTTTTGTCATCATCACAATATCTAGGGAGGAGTAGATGCAATATACATGAACAAACTATAGAAGAACTCACAATTGATCGCTGCATTTAAGTATTGAATTAATTGTTAAACTTACCTTTTAAAATTTCAACGATAATTCTTCTGCTGCCACTTAATTTAAAGACAATTTGATGTACATAGATCCTTATTTTCCGCGCAATTATTTTTATTTCATGGGCGACAGAACAGCGGACAGTATATAAGATAAAATTAATATAGTGTAAAGATGAGAAAATGGAAATTTAAATTAGTTGTGCATTCTAAATTTGAAGAGTTAGTGAAATATAACAACTAATCAACAGAAAGTAGAGCTCAATTCTTCCAAGAAAAGCTCATCTTTTATTTTATAGTGATTTACACGCAAAAAGCTTAATACCTGTATTATATATTATCTACTTCTAGGCAATATCACTCTTCATATTTATCTAATTTTCATATTGATTTTAAAAAAATTATTTCATTAATTAACTGTCCTTCATTCATGTTCTTTATTGAAGGATTGTTTTGATTTTCATATAAAAAATAATTCTATTTAGGAAAACTGTCTTATATAGCACAGACAAATATTTGAAATTTGCATTTTACTTCATTAAGTTGGCGTCTATTTGGAAAACCTTCCTTAACTATAACAAGCCAATTTATGAATGAAATGGTCATTTATTATTTTTGTTTCAAAGATTTCAAGTAGTGAAAATATCTTACTTTTCGAAGTGATAGCAAGCGGGCGAAGCGTACTAGTTACCTATATATATATATATATATATATATATATATATATATATATATATATATATATATATATATATATATACTGCTAATTCAGATTCGTTCTGTATCAAAAGTGAAGCAAATATTCTTAAAAGCCTTTTCCGGTGTGAAGCAAATTAAAGTAAAAAGGACGCAGAATATAGTGACAGGACAAAAAACTGTTTACTCGAATAAAATTGTTCCGTCCCAAATTAGCGACCATTTAAAGAAATATCAATAAAATTCATAGCTGGGATTAAAAAAAGAATATAATTTGCTTGACTGCAATCGCGATAAAAATGAAGAGAAAGGGCCAAAGAAACAGGACTAGAAAAAGGAGTGGATAAAATCGATAAAATGTAGTTTAGTAGAAGGTTGGTTATGTGCATTGATTTCACGGCTTTCAGTTCAAACAGATGAACTGAAAATGCACTATTACAACGGATCCACACAATCTAGACAAGACGTAATATCTTTCTATCTATCCCAGTCTATCTATCTATCTATCTATCTATCTATCTATCTATCTATCTATCTATCTATCTATCTATCGCAGTCTGTTTCTTTGCTCCTTTCTTTCTTTGTAACTATCTATTTCAGTCTGTTTCTTTCTTTCTTTCTTTCTTTCTATCTATCTATCTATCTATCTATCTCAGTCTGTTTCTTTCTTTTTTATTTCTCTCTCTATCTGTCTCTCTCTGTCTATCTCAGTCTGTTTCTTTCCTCCTTTCTTTCTTTGTAACTATGTCAGTCTGTTTCTATCTATCTATCTATCTATCTATCTATCTATCTATCTATCTCAGTGTGTTTCTTTGCTCCTTTTATTGTAACTATCTATTTCAGTCTGTTTCTATCTATCTATCTATCTATCTATCTATCTATCTATCTATCTCAGTCTGTTTCTTTTTTTCTTTCACTCTATTTCTCGCTCTCTCTTTCTCTCTACCTATCTCAGTCTGTTTAGTTCTTTTTTTCTTTCTCTCTCTATCTCTCTCTCTATCTGTCTATCTCAGTCTGTTTCTTTTCTCCTTCTTTCTTTTGTAACTATCTATTTCAGTCTGTTTCTATCTATCTATCTATCTATCTATCTATCTATCTATCTCAGTCTGTTTCTTTCTTTTTTCTTTCTCTCTCTCTCTCTCTCTATCTATCTCAGTCTGTTTCTTTCCTCCTTTCTTTCTTTGTAACTATGTCAGTCTGTTTCTATCTATCTATCTATCTATCTATCTATCTATGTCAATCTGGATCTATCTATCTATCTATCTATCTATCTATCTATCTATCTCAGTCCGTTCATCTTTATCTATCTCTCTATTTTTTAAATTATTTCACCCCAAGCCAAGCGGGAATACCAATGCAGTTTTGGGGAGAGTGGCAGAGAGTAAAGGTGGGAAAATAATGTAAGGGGAGCCGAGGAAATGAGAAATGCTGAACGGTATTGCCACAAGGAATACATTGGAGAAACCTCACGGAATTTAAATAACAGATTATATGAACAGCAAAGGAAGCTTTTACAAAATAATGCATTAGTTGCTCATCGTAACGAGACTGACCAGAATCTTGATTTATAAAAATTAAAAGAGAAAACAATTTATTAAGATGAAAATGTTTAGAAAGTGCTTTAAACGAAAGACAACCCAAAGTAAATTTGCGTTCAGATTCTTACAATGTTTCACCATTTTGGGGAGTTCTATTATTACAATGTGGGAAATTTAATAACAAAAGCGATAGAAGCATGGACAGAAATAATCTAAATAAAATCAGCTAGATTATATACCGAAAACATATATTGAAAAAAAAAAAAAATTCAATTAAAAATTCTCAGTGTTCCTAGTTTCTTCGTTCGCATATCTCGTTGCATCAACGTAAATAGAAATTAAGTCTGATGAAGTCTTAAACGCCGAAACGCATAATACAAAATCTTTTGCCACTTTGTAATACTTCATTCCCCTAATATACATATATCTCCCATTCCTGGTTTAATTTTACTTTACTAAGCATAAAACATAGTAGTACTGTTTAGGGCATTTCATGAAGCGATAGAATGCGCTGACCATTTCCCCAGTATCTTTAGCAATGAATTCTATATACGGGTTCCAATTGAAATCTGGAGTGAAATCAACCGAGGGCATTTTTGTGTCAAAGTAGGAACGAACCTTACTCCTCATGCTTTGATAGCTAATTTGAATAGATTTTAAGTCCAGATAGGATTGAATAACACTGATTCGAACAAGCCCACATTAACGGCCATTCAGAAAGACAATACCGGGGGGCAATCTGATTTGCGGACAGAGAGATATGGGATGAGAAAACCTAGATGGCCGGTCAAATCCTATGATGTATGTGAAACTTCGCAGACTGGTTAAAAGAAGGCAGCACGTGTGTTGAAACAAATCCAAAGATTAGAAGAATCTAGAAGTGTACTCAAAATGGTATTCACATATTTGCAATTGCCTTTTCTTAGATTTACATTGTCGAGACTTAATAGTATTTGTCACGGCCTCCAGCAAATTCATGTTAGATTGATCATCATCATCGTCGTCGTCATCATCATCATCATCAGCAACATTATCAGTCCCATGGCTAGGAGGGGTCGTAGGGTGCATACAACTGGACTGAAACCGTAAGCGCATTCATTCAGGCGTAGCAGGTCTTTGCTAAACAGGTCTGGCGGAGCTATCCCTCTCCAGGTTTAAATATCCTCCAACTCGAAGACTTGACTTGGCTATGGAAATCAGGCTGATGATTCCAACAGTGGAACTCTCTGCCCTTACCATTGAAACCATTTTTAATAAGACTCCGCCAGCGATGACGTGTCGTCACCTCATTGGCTGCCTTCACAGCTACAGAGCTCCCATTGTTCTAGATGATCCCGCAAAAGCGTTCAACCCCTCTTTGAGAGGTTTTAATTTTTTAATCCTCTTTTAATGTCTAACCACCAATTCTGAAATCCTTGTAATGCAACCAATTTAGTTGGCAATGAACCGATTCTGCTGCACATACTAATGGGTAATATGTTATTAGTAGCGATCGTAGAGTTACATCACATAAATATTTGAATAAAAACAACAGATATTAAACTTATTAACTTAGATATATTTTCCCATATCATTAATTCCAGTATTATTTACTTTTTTTTCGTATTTTTCCAGTGAAACATGACCCATTGCACATGTTATTACTTCGTATGTCCATTCCGCGAATTTGTTACCTTGTGGATTAACAGATTCACAATTGGAGAGTTTCCGGGCCAGTCTATAGTACTTTGATTTGCTTAATGATAAGGCTTGACACTGTGTTGGTGCAGCGTTACAATTTTCGTACGCTTCCTTGGAGTGACGTTCATCGCAGAAAATGGCCGTAGAACAACTAATCGACAGTCGAGACAATATGGTCCGGGCGTGATAAAAATCTGATGCAATCACGGATGATGCAATATTTTGAAGGCCAAACAAATGAGGTAGAATGCATGAGAGAAGTAAAGTAGGGTTAAAGTGACGAGAAGGGTGTGAGGAGTGGTAGTGGTTGTTGAAACTGAGAGACCTTTGGTATCTCCGCTCACAGTTGCAAGTGTTCTTTTCTTTATGACTTCTCTGTGTGTCGCCTATTGGGATCTCTTCTTTTTCTCCGATTAAGTTGTTGATTATTTCAGGCGCGCTCATTTCTTATTGGTAAACATATATTTACTTAGGATTGTATTTATTTAACTTCAACCGGACTTTATGCGTGGAGCCTATAGCGCAAAGCCCGAAATATGTCATTATGTTTTAAGCTATGGAAGAGGTAATTTCCTGTTTCGGCTCTTAATGTCACTACAGAATGTGATCAGATGAGGTTTATTTTTCAATATAATACCCCTTTCGGTCTAAATACATCTTCCATCGGTGTTGCAATGATTGGTGAAGAAGCTCTCAAACTGTTACCCAAAAAGTCATCAACAGCAGGTATGATGTTATCATTATTGCGGTACTGGCTCCCAATCCAGTGTTTTTATTTTCATGTTGGTGAGTAGATGAATATCAGGTGCCTAATCAGAAGAATTGAGATGGTAATCAACCAATTCAAAGTCAAACTCACGTATAGTAGTCATTGAAACCAAGGAGTTGTGTACTTGAGCAATGTTCTGATGAAACAATATCTCTTTCGTCGGTTTTCCTGGGAGTTTGATCGTGATAGACTTTCGTATCTGCTTCAGCAAGTTGACATATTACGCTCCCATGATTGTGCGGTCCTTTTGAAGGTAGTAAATAAACATAATGCCTCTCCGCCCCCTACAAAAAATATAGTGAGGTCATCACCTTCCCAGGAGATAAAACGACCGTAGCCTTCTTTGGAGTAGATGCGGAGGGTACATGGATTGTCTCTGGATTAAATTGATAAATCCAACAGCCACCTTGCGTTAGAAAACGTTCAAGGAATCCTGGTGGATCTGACAGATTTTCCTGAGATGTGATCAGACTAATGCTCTCTTGATCACTTGTCAGAAGATGTGACACCCATCAAGTAGAAAACTTCGTCATACGAAGTTAATTTTGCCGTATATTCTTAACTCTTTCACGGGATATGATAATAGCATTGATTATTTAATTCATAATGACTCGCCCGTATTTTCTCACCATGTGATGAACACGAATAATGTTTTTTTTTCTTCTGTGCTGACATTTGCAGGACGCCCAGCCATTGTGTCATCTTCTAGATTTTCCTTTCTTCCCCTAAATTCAGCGACCCACATTCGCACTTTTGACAAAACTGAATCATTGTGTCGTAAGATAGTAGCCGTGTCAGCACGAATGTCCTTGGGGGCTATAGCCTTTTTTCTGCAATACTTGATAGCATAATGATGTCTTTTTTTATGAGAAGTCTCTATTAGTCTCGAAGTTTTCTTTGAACGTTCAGATATCAGTTTGCCTGGAGAGACACATTGTTGTAGGAAAGGCTGAAATTTCATAGCCTCTAACATCACTCTTTTATAATCAGCCTATGAACCTTTCAGCCTATCCCCGTTAAAGATTTGTTTGTCAATTCACAACACAATACACAAAAGACTACCCTAAAACTAAACGTTTCGAAAAGTTAAGCAACGTATTAATAAACCGAAAGACGTAATTAGGAATAAAGTAAAAAAGTACTGAACTGTTGTGTATTACAAATCTTCATATATGGCAGTGAATATTGAACAGTTTCCTCACAAATGAAACAGTGACTTGAAACAACATAGATGTGGTTATACAGAAGGATGCTGAGAATCTCATTGACTGAACATGTGAGCAGGGAGAATGTTTTAAGAAATTGGAAACAATAAGGACACTTAGGGTAAAAAATAGTTAAAATCTCTAGGACAGATAATGAGAAAAAGGCTTGTAGAATTTGACACCCACAGGGATATAGAGTCAAGATAAATAAAAGGAAACAGTTTGTGGAACCCAATGGCAGAACAGATTGGGTAGGATAGTAAGGAGACAACCATTGTTTAGAGCTAAAAAATAGGAAGTTGTGGAGAGCCGTGTTCAGTATAATGAACTTGTGGAATTAGATGATAGAGCAGAGATAAAAGGAAACACAGATTGCTTAGCCCCACAAAGGATAGGAAATTGTGGAGAGCCATGTTCAACATAGTTAATGAACTTGTGTAATTGGATGATAGAGCATGGATGAAAGAAGACAAATATTGCTTACCGCTACAAAGGATAAGAAGTTGTGGAGAGCGGCATTCATCCTACTTAATGAACTTGTGCAATTGGATAGCAGAGTAGGGATGGTAGGGATAAAAGAGGACAAACCTTGCTTAGCGCTACGAAGGATAGGAAATTGTGGAGAGCCGTGTTCAACCTACTTAATGAACTTGTGTAATTGTATAGCAGTGCAGGGATGGTAGGGATAAAATGTGACAAACATTGCTTAGAGCTATAACGGATAGGAAGTTGCGGAGAGCCATGTTCAATCTTGAACTTGTGCAATTGGATGAGAGAGCCGGGATAAAAGGAGACAAATATTGCTTAGAGTGACAAAGGATACGAATTTGTGGAGAGCCGTGTTCAACGTGCTTAATGAACTTGTGTAATTGGATGGCAGAACAGAGACTGGATAGATCGTAAAGAGACACACTTTGTTTAAGGCTAGAAAGGGTGTAGAGTCATGATCGCCCACGCCCTGAAGAGAGAGCGCCATATAAAACAAGATGCTGCCAGTTCATGTTCCTCTTGGTTAACATATTGAATATCTATTATAATGCAGAGACGCATTTCGGTCTCCCACTTCTGATGATTTCAAATCTCGTTGTATGTCACGTGAGATGATTCTCGTTAGCATCGTCTACTTGTTACACACGAGCAACCCATTGAAAACTAGATCAGCATTGTTTGATTAGATGTACTCACACGTGCAAGAATATATGTTTCTTCTCGGTGGAAAAGTAAATTATTTCCTTCCGCTGTTATATCGATGTCAGTGTTTGCGCATAAACTGTCATACAGACTGCGGCTAGATTTACTCATAACCTGACACAGCTTTTATTCCTCTGTACAAAAGGAGAAATCAAACATCAAAACTGAATATTCATGAGAAACGGAAGAAATTGTAGTCGTCGTTGTAATCTTATCACCATTTCGATGTCACTGCTGATTAAACAAATGATACTATGAAATCAAGTTGTGTCACATAGCATGGTTTAATAGTTAGTCAAACAAATGACGAGGCATTAATGATTGTATTCTTTTGGGTGTCTTTTAAAATGGTAAACTTAAAGAAAACCTATTTTACTACGGCGAATTATCAGTTTACCAACTAAGGCAAAATTAAGGTGGAATGGTACGAAAATATGTCTAGAAATACCTTATCTTCTCTTCTATGCTAGAATATTATTCTACTTCGTGACACACAGTTAGCAAAAGCTAACATCTAACTTTTTGACACTAGTTCAAACCGCGTCTATTTCTACCTTTTTGGCTCTAGTTCAAACCGTGTCTATTTCTACCTTTTTGGCTCTAGTTCAAACCGTGTCTATTTTTACCTTTTTGGCTCTAGTTCAAACCGTATCTATTTCTACCTTTTTGGCTCTAGTTCAAACAGTGTCTATTTCTACCTTTTTGGCTCTAGTTCAAACCGTGTCTATTTCTACCTTTTTGGCTCTAGTTCAAACCGTGTCTATTTCTAACTTTTTGGCTCTAGTTCACACCGTGTCTATTTCTACCTTTTTGGTTCTAGTTCAAACCGTGTCTATTTCTACCTTTTTGGCTCTAGTTCAAACTGTTTCTATTTTTACCTTTTTGGCTCTAGTTCAAACCGTGTCTATTTCTACCTTTTTGGCTCTATGTGGCACCCTGCATTTTTAGAAAGACTAAAAAGAGATATTCATAGAAATATGATTTAATTTTTATTCGGTTTATTAACCAGTTGTTAGTTATTTAGAAACGAAGAATAATTGAGTTTTGAGAATAATTCTCTAACTGTATTTAGGCGATCCAAAGAGAAGAAGAAAAAAAAATAATAAAAAGAAAGAGAGAGAGGAATAGATAAAACAAAACCCGGTCATAAGTAAAACTAAGACAAGACAGGTGTCAAAATATATCAGGTCAAATTACCTGACCGAAATCCAGGGAAATAGAAATTGTTATATTTGGTTGAAGAAATAGATAATAAAAATAAAAAAATAAAACAAAAAGAAGAGGAAAGACAGAAACATAATACGAAACCAGGTCGTAAGCGAAAACACACACGTACGACCAGCACCTAACAAGTGTCAAAATTATCAGGTCAAGCACTTGAACTAATTCCATGTCCGCGTAGGATGGAAGTTTGTTAAAGGTTGGCTGAAACAATAAAGATTTTTTAGGACAATGGAAACGAAATTTTAATCGGAGGAAAGGTGTCTTTTGTGTTGAGGGGGTGGCCGGTGGAACTGTATACAGATTCTGACCTGTTAAAAAATTGGAACCCCACGATGATGAAGTGGAGACATTTTCAATTCAGATAATTAAGATTTTTGACTATCAGGTCTGACCAAAAACAAAGAAGGAAAGAAAACGATTGTCTCGGCTCACAGATAGCGCCAATATTCTTTCCTGAAGTCACATCTAATTAGCGGCAGGCTGTTTTGACAGAACCCAGGTGAGAAAAAGCCAAGATTATCATTTTTCGTACGTGTGAAAAAGGCCAAATTAGATTTTGTTTTTTTTAGAACAAGAACGATGTAAGCCACGCCCGATTGGAGACGGGAGGCGTCCCACCACAGTCTCATTGGCCGAAAGCGGTCACGTGATATACGGAAAGAGGAGGGAGAATGCTCGATCAAGAACCATTGGTCGAAAACGGTCACCTGACATACGAGAGACCGGGAGAGATGGGTATGCGTCTTCCCCCCAGAGGCACTGTGAGGAAGTAGGGGTGAAAATAATAGCGATAATGGGAAATCAGAACTAATGCGACTTTTGGGATTATCGAGAGAGCCCTGACGCCGACAGACCCACCCCGGTTTGCTGCGGCGTCAATAAAAGCAGGACCCCAATCGACAAAAAAATGAGTTCAGCCCCGGACGGCAGCGAGAAGAGATCACCTCGGACGGCGGGGGGGGGGGTTGCGGCTGGGTTGCGGCGGGGGGTCCTTCCAGCCCAAGTCGAAAACAAGAAATCCTTCCAGCCCAAGTCGAAAACAAGAAATCCTTCCAGCCCAAGTCGAAAACAAGAAATCATTCCGGCCCAAGTCAAAGACAAGAGAAGTTCTATCTAAGTCGACGAAGAAGAAGATTACTCGAAAGCCGCGGAGAAGTTGCAGCCAAGTCGAAGGCCAAAGAGTTACTGGACGGAAGAAGAAGAAGAAGTTAAAATCAAGCCCAGCCGAGAACAGAATTCGACCCAACCAGATCGAAGTGAAGAAATACAACTCAAGTCGAAGAGAAGAATCAACTGCGAATGATTGATAGAAATTAGCCCCAGTGTCGAACTAAACCACACTCCGACATACACAATTCTGGAGAGTAGACAATTCGAAATCGTTAAGTTGTATGATAGAAGCTTGGTGCCATAGTCCACAGAGCGGGTCGGGAATGAGAACAATTTTTCTTTATGTAACGGACATTAGATATAAAAGGTTGTCACCCTTTTTTTTTTCTTTTACTTGTGTTTTGCCACCCCCGTCGGACTCAACTTGCATACGGCCCAATCCCTGCTGGTCCCGTCTGTCTAAGATCTAAACACAGCGTGGGTAGACAGACCGGAGATCAGTACAGTTGCTTTAGCAACCAGGTATTGGAAGGGGGTTGGGAAAGGCGAGGCTGGTGATCATCTAACCAAGAGGTTGGAGCGGCACGCTTGGAACCAGGAGGAGCGACCAGGAGGAGCGACGTCACAGTTGGCGCCGTAACCAAAGGATTCGACCCTGGGCCAGGTGTGTACCCGTCACACTAGTTCAAACCGTGTCTATTTCTACCTTTTTGGCTCTAGTTCAAACCATGTCTTTTTCAGTATTCTTTTAATCTCGTGTAAACAGTACATATTCTTTAGCTCTGGTGGAAAAGGTGCCTATTTTACTTCAAACTGTGTCTATTTCTACTTTTTTGACTCTACAAAAAAGTACCTTTTTCAACCTTTTATTCTAGTGAAAACTGGGCTTATTTCTACCTTTTCGTCTCTAGTTTATTGTCAATGTATGTATACGTTTTGAACTCTAGTGTATTACTGACTTATCTACCATTTTTATTCTATTTTAAACGTGACTTATATCTGTTTTTTTTTTACTCTAGTGTTAACCGGACTTCTCTGTAACGTTTTGACTCTAGTGTATTGCCAATCAATGTACAGGATGCGACAGGTAAATTTGTCGACATTTTACATTTTCAATTTCATTCATGCACGTTGTTTGTTTTTGATTTTGTCGACTGCACCGTAGAGTAGGCTCCACAGGGCCTCAGACTCAACACGGAGGCCTACATCAAGTGTATTGAGGAGGTACTACTGCCCTGGTTCAAGAGAGTGTGTGCTGGAATACCTTATATATGGCAACGGGACTCTGCACCATGCCACACAAGCAGGAGAACCCATACAATTTCTGCGGCTACATCATCCCTTACATGTTATTACCTAACTTACCAGACTGAGACCCAGTCGCGTCATTCCCGAAAGGAAAGGATTTAAAAAAAAGACAAAGTTAAAATATACCTGAGCTGCTTCCTATGGTGGATTTGTTTTTAATTCTCAGAATGGTCTGCCTATTAACATTATCAAATCTTTAGTATCTATTAGGTTGGTGCAAAAATGATGACGTAATAATATCGTTTTTTGACGTTAAAAATACGTCAAAAAACGACATTATTACGTCATTATTTTTGCACCAACCTAATATATATGCAGATGATACCATGTTGTATGGGTGCACCTCAAAAAACTTGAACGATCAGAGACAAAAATCCGATCTCTTCTCTAATCTAACTTCCTCAGCTCAATAATTATCTAATTCAATAGATATGAAAACAATGCTAATAGCGTTTCAAAGTCACCAGACACGTACAACATTTTCTCCAATTCTAATGACTGATTCTCAGTTTGATTTGGTTTTTACCAACCCTTTGCATTTTATTTAAAGCCAGAAAAAAATATTTTTACATACGAATTTTTGTTTGGAGATAATAATGGTTTAGTGATACAAGTCTTACTAATTAACCCATTGATGGGGGAAAAGAGGTAGATTCATAACTTTCCTAACGATATTTGCGCGTAAATGAATATAAAGATGCTAAAGGGAAGTCGGATCTACAGTTAACAGTTCCAAGCCATTATCCATTAGACCAGCCACACATCCAAGCTTACAGCAACTAATATTTCCAAGCAGTCAACCATCGAGGTGCTGATCAGGAGCGACGTTTCTTATCTTTGACTTATCAACTCTTTGCAGGTTATTTAAAGTCATAAAATAGTTTTAGATTGTATGAATTTTTGTTTTTGAAGATAATGATGATTTCGTGATACAAGTCCTAATAATTAACCCATAGCTGGGGAGACAAGAGGTGGATTCATATATTTCGCAAGGGTATTTTGCACATAAGTGAATATAACGAACTTAACTGAAATTGGAACTCGGCTCTCCGATTAAAAATTCCAAGCCATTATCCATTACACCAGCCGCACATCCAAGCTTACAGCATCTAATATTTCCAAGCAGCCAGCCATCGAGGTACTGATCAGGAGCGACGTTGCTTATCTTTGACTGATCAACTCTTTGTAGGTTATTTGAAGCCAGAAAATAGACATCTTTTATGTTTAACGTTCTTTTTATAGATACAAGTATTTAAGTAAATGCTCTGTTTATAATAAACAGTATTAAATAATATTTACCGACCTGAATTTAATACTGTTTATTATAAACAGAGTATTTACTTAAATACTTGTATCTATAATAAGAACGTTAAACATAAAAATAAATAAAAAAAAATAAAAATAAATTGTCGGACTTTGTCCATTTCTTAATGTATGACGTCATTTGTTTACATTTGATACGCCATTAGCAGTTATGAATGTATGAGATTCATGGAAGATTGAAGTTTATAAGCAGTAAATTCAAGCTTGCCAACCGAATGCTCCTTTGTGGCCGAGCGGTCAAAGCACGTCAGCGTAAATGACGGTTCCGTATAGGATGCAGGTTTGAATCCTGTCAAAGGATGAATATTTTCTATGAAAATTTCTCGGACATTCAGGCCGGTAAATGTTATTTAACACTGTTTATTATAAACAGAGCATTTACTTAAATACTTGTACCTATAATAAGAACGTTAAACATAAAAATGTCTTTAATATATATGAAGGTGAATATTTAGCGTACTTACTTTTAGATAATCACACAATAACTGAGAGGACTCGATTCGCTTTATCGAAGAGTCTTGCTATAATAGCCGTAATAGTCACTGTTTACAAACCCACACTTCTTTCCCCAGATAACTCAATCAAAATAAATTTTTCAGGAGCCTATATATTGCCATCTACAGACAGACTGTTTCGCTGTATCATATATATATATATATATATATATATATATATATATATATATATATATATATATATAAAAGAAAAAGGTTGTAGTGGTTCCAACGAGAGAAAAGTATGTATATTAAAAAGAAGAGAAGAGAAGAGAGGTGCCGTAAACGTTTTTGGTTGTAATGTGGATTTATTTAGAAAAAAATATTATCCATTGTTTTATATAATGTTACACTACACGAGTTTCTGGTCTCATGACCGTCTTCAGGTAAAAGCGGAGATTTCCACATATTTTTAAAAATAATTCATTTTTTCTTTTGTTTTTCAATGTTAAATATTCTCGATATGAGACATTTTCTGTGTTTGTAATCCGAATTTCTTTCTTGAATTGGCAATGAAGAGTTCTGCGCGAAGTGTCATAAAACAATTAAGGCTGGTCCAAGCGAAATGATGAATTACTTATCAGCATTTTATCTTTTAATGTTTTACTGACCCCTATGTGTTCTTGGATCTGTTTCAATTTTTGTGTGTTTCTGTCAGCATGCGTGTATATATGCGTACGTATATTCTCCCTCCATACATATACTGTTTTATTATGAGGAATTAGTAAACTCATTTGTACATATACACGCATACACATACATACGCACATACACACCATCCCACCACAAGAAATCAGTACATACACACACACACACACATACACACACATATACTTCCCAACATACTTATATATATATATATATATATATATATATATATATATATGTATGTATATGACATACAATTGATTAATTGAATCTTTTTTACGACTTACCAACCCTTTGCAGGTTATTTGAAGCTAGAAAATGGTTTTAGATTATAATAATATTTTTAATGGTTTAGTGGTACAAGTCTTACTAGTTAATCCATAGCTTGGGGCAGAGGAGGTGGAAACATACTTTTCTGTACTCTATTCATGCACATGTGAATACAACGAACCCAACTGAAATTGGGACTTGGTTCTCCCATTAACAATTCCGAGCCATCCAAACTTATATTCCCTGATCAGGCTGCTTTACTTCAGTGATATTACAGGAACCGTTGTTTCAATGTAAGGGTCGTATTTAGAATGAGACATGAGATTAAAGCCTGCTTGAGACTTCAAATGGAACTCGCAAATTCTACTATCGCTAAAAATGCTGGAAGAATTTTTCTTTTTGTATCGTATCAGGAAATACTTAAATCCTACGGATACAATATACATTGTCCTCATCTTTTTCGCCATATTCATCACAACGTTTCGGCTTTCTTCAGGTGGTTGGAATGTCGAACTGAACCCTTTATAGACTGTTCTAGTTCCACATGCCATCTTTGATGGATGTCAGTTATCTCCTGTTAATTTCCCTCTGAAAGTTCTCCACTGCCTTAACCGGGTATTGAACTCACACTCTTTGGGTCCTGTCACTGAATCTAACCAACCCCTTTATCCACTGTGCCATGAGGACATCTAGGTATGAATTTCTGGGTATTATAAACCTAATGTCTTCAGCAACCATTTTTACCAGTGCTCATATTACAATTTTGCTGTTATCATTCATGTTTTTACCAGAACTCATATTGCAACTATGTTGTTATCATTTCTTTTCTTTGGTACTCCTTATTACTGGTTCCCATATTGTGATTATTTCTATGCTTGGTCGGCTCACGGATATGTTCTGTATTTGGATGTGTTCGGTATTCACAAGAATCAGACCAAGAATGTAGTACTTCTGCCATATATTGGGCTGGTGCTGCCAGGCCAATAGTGTCCAGCCTCGACACAGTTCAAAAGCGGTTACGCTGAAATCCGTTTCTCACAGACAAAATGTTGTTAGCCTCTGCTTACTCAGTCTCTGCTTCGATGGCAAATGTTCAAACAAGCTACATTCAACCATTGTAGACCTTTAGGTCTACCATACCACGTACAAGGTCGCAAATCATCCACATTCCCTTTGTATTTTTTTGGTGAGGAGGGAAGTTTCTCTCCCACATCTTCCGTGGAAATTTCTGGAACAGACTCCCGAAAGGATGTTTTCCCTTTCACTTAACCATTTCAAGTTTATTGATATCTATCCTACATATCCTTGCAGTATGCACACCTGGCTACATTCTCTTTTACTCACTTATTATTCAGTGACTATCTTGAGTGTCTCTTGGGCCTTTTATTGGGTAAAGAATAGTAAAAGAAAATAAGTGTTTCTAACATCTTAAATGCTGTAGATCGTGTGAAACCTTCGCAATAATAATAGAATAGAAATGATAGCCGGTCTCTCCTCTAAAAGCTGACAGGCGATGAAGATGAGGATAAGACTTCGAAAGATTTCTAGCAATCAGACAAGGTCAGAACATATACATGCCTTATCGTGAACTGAAATCTTTCGCCTTTTCTATCAGCTATTTTTCTTGCTGACAGTACTGCCTAACGCCGAATTGAAAAATGAATCGACTAGCAAAAAGAGTCATCCTTCCTGGCTCATTCATCAAGTTGCAAATTCTTTCAAAATAGATTCGTCTTTTTTCTTCTTCTAAGAAAAGGCTACATCCTTAAATCAGTATAAAAATAAACCCTGGGAACTTTAGCCGATCGTTTAATACCACAAATTTTGTGGTTCATTATTTGGAGTGGAAGTTTTGAATCGTTCAGTAACTTTTGAAATACAGTGAACCCCCGCCTATTCACGGCTTCAGCATTCGCGGCTTCACATATTCGCGGATTTTTCTTTAGAACATATGTACTTGTTATTCGTGAAAACCCGGAATATTCGTGTGTTTTTCTGAAGAACATATGTACAAATTATTCACTGAGAACTTCCTCGATTCGCGTATTTTTTTGATAGAACATATTTAAAATATTCTTGTGTTATTTTCCTGTAATTTAAGTGACTTAAAACATATAACAGTCCATTTTTATGGTAAAAATTGGCAGAATTATACATCTTCATTGTAAAAAAACAAACGCAAAACATACGTAGTGCTTGGGTTTTGTTCTTTGTTAGGGGCTGAGGGTGGGGTCTTAAAAGTGCTTTATGCTAAGTCTGAGGGGCGTCATCACAGTTCTGTTTTTAGAAAATGTTTTAAACTTTATATTTTATGTCTCGTTACACATATTTTATACAGTATTTTCAATGGTTGTATCGACCTATACGTAATTAAAAACGGTTATTGTACGTATGAATGAAAATTTACGCTAAGTGTATGCTCACCAATACTATTTTTCAAAAATGTTTTTAAAAGGGTCTGAAATGATCCTAAAGTATTTCGGATGAAAGTTTAAGGCATATGGGGTTTTAACAATCAAAATAGGTACTTATAAGCACTTTCGAGGGTGGGGGTTAGAAGTATTCGCAGATTCTAACTGTTCGCGGCCGGTTCTGGTCCCTAACCCCCGCGAATACAGGTGACTCACTGTAGATCTAAAAGTATTTTGTATAAATTGGAGATGAGCTATGAATATCTTTCCTATGAAGGAAGGTGATTGCTTTTGTCCTAATCGATTATATCTTATAAGGGCTGAAGAATCAATAGGCCGACATGTTTTGTTAAAAATTGTAACTATACTCAGAAATAACATACGTTCGACCTTGTGCCACACCAAATATATATATATATATATATATATATATATATATATATATATATATTAAAAAGATCACCTATACTTATGGCATGTTACAGAAGAGATATTAGGTTGGTGCAAAAATAATGTCGTTTTTGACGTTCAACTTTATGTGAGAAAACGACATTATCTTTGCACCAACCTAATATTTGGAACAGATCCGTTAAGTACTCACCCCACGCCCTTTCATCCAACAAGATATCTTCCCCTCCCATTTGTCTTCATTTTTACTCCCTTCCTCTCATTTACTGCTTCCCACTAGCACAATAATTTTCTTTTCGTTCCTTCCTCTCTGTCTTTTCTTTTTTAAATCAATTTATTTCCTGTGTTTCGTGCATTTGAACAAGTCTGAAGATGCAATTTAAAACAACTGCGGAATACATTTATGTTTATTGGTGTGAAATTCAAATGTAAGACTTTTCTTTGAAATTTTTCTTTGACATTTTCTTTATTATCTTTATTATATGTTATAATTATTTTCTTTTTTAAAAATATGATTCCATCGCGACACAGGAATTTTTATGGTTCAAAACTGAAACTATGTTTGTAAATTTAATTATAAAAAAATTAAACTTAAAATCCCGAGTTTCGTTCCATTGACAAACGATGCTAGGAATAACTTTCTAAGAAATTTACTTAATTTATAAGCTTTTAAATTAAGTAAATTTCTTAAAACTCTTACTAAGTGGATTATTTCTTGGGAAGTGTTTCTCAATTAAATTGAGAAAGTTCTACCCTAACATAGAAATAACCATTTGGTTAAATGGGGGTGCGTACCAAATGATTTTTCTGTTTTTATTTTTATTCTTACTATCGCTGTTATGTTTTATATACTTAATATCATGGCACTTTTAGCCACAATTTTTTAAGGCAGCATTAGAAGATTTGCTATGTTTATAAAATAAGTCATCACTGGAAGAGTTATTGCTAATTCTATATACTATGGAGGAGGGTATGTGTTTCATTACGGATGGAGGGTGATTAGAATTTGGGTGGATATATAATGGATTTGCATTAGTTTTCATGTAGGGTTGGAATGTATTATTGACTATGTCTAGTAACATTATTGACTAAGTCTAGTAACATCAAGGTAATCTACTTTTTTAAAATTTGTGTTGATATCTTGGTGGGCACTAAGATTATATAATCGTAGCGCCTACCAAGATATCAACATAGAAGATATAGGGATATACAGAGATGACGGCCTTATGGTGGTGTAAAATTCTACAAAAATTAAAACTGAGAGAATCATGGAATTTAAAGGTCTAAACCTTAAAGTTAAAATCAACACAAATTTAATAATACATAACAGCCCTACATGAAAACAAACGCAAATCCATTATATATTCAGCGAAATTCTAATTACCCTCAATCAAATACATACTCTCCTCCATAGAATATAGAATTAACAATAACTCTTCCAGTGAAGATGTATTTTATAAATATGTCTACATTAATATACTGTTTCTGATCTTTATTAACGATCTTCCTGATGTCATCATTTCCCAAGCAGTCATCTACGTAGATGGCACTATTATTTACTCCAGCCTCAATAGTAAATCTGGTATCGTTGATAAAACTAACCTGGCCGTTAGTCTGGAAAAGGACCTCCAATCTGTAGTTGACTGGGGAAGGAAATTGCTTGTAAACTTTAATGCCTCCAAAACGAAACTGCACATTTACCCACCGCAGAGAACTCTGCTTGCCTCTCATCAAAATATCTGATGCCCAGCTTTGTGCCTTCTTGGTCTCACGCTGTCCGCAGACCTGAGGTAGGAGGATACATTGAATCAATAGCTTCATCTACTGCAAGGAAAGTTGGTTTTGTGTGTCGCGCCAGAAATTTTTTTCTCTTCTGAGTTCACCATTCAAATCTATAAATCAAACATTCGTCCTTGCAAGGAATACTGTTGCCATATATGGTCTGGTACCCCCCCCCCACTGTTCATCTCAAGGTCCTCGACAAAATCCAGAGACAGATATGTAATGTGATAGGTCCTGATCCTGCATCTCGTCTACAGTCACTTTCTCACTAACGTGCTGTAGTTTCCCTCTGTCTTTTCTACAAGTATTTTTACGGCAACTGCTCCGACGAGCTACTTTCACTGGTTCCTCTCGTTCCCACGCTTTCACTGCCGAAACGATTAAATGTAACTGTCTCTTCTATTCCAAGAGCTTCTTATCTCGCTTCCCCGCCCCAACATCTGTGGGACTTTCTTCCTCTTACTTGCTTCCTTGATAACTATAATCTTCAAGTATTCAAATGTAATGTCAATCGACATCTTCTGATGCCTTGATCTTGTTCCACGTCTTTTTCTTTATCCTTTCCTCAAACACCCCTCTTTACTCTTGCTCTCAATCCTCTGTAGCCTTGCGTGCTAGTGACACTTCCGTCTTGCTTGGGCTGAAATGCTTAAAAAATACATATTGATATATTCAGTTGTATGGATATGAGTTTGTGACCCTGGGTTTCATGCTCTTGCATTCATCAGGCAAATTGGTATATTTGTTAAAAATTGAATCCCATTTATGCTGGTTTGTGTTTGATTATGCTTGGTGAGGGAGACAGAAAAACCTCCTCTGTATCCATTTTGGGATGACGCTCACGCATACACAGACATACATACATACAGGTTTACGCATTATAGTTCACACAAACACACCCATATAAACAATCCGAGATTAGGCGCAGATACACTCCCATGCGTTTGAGCATACATACATACGCAATTGTATTTCTATTTCGATGTCGGGACTGTATGTAGCGAAGTTCTTTGAACAAGGGACAGGATGGGGCTGTGTTTGGCTCTTTTCAGATCGGCCGTCTAGATTGTCAAACAAATTTACACTTCTTCACACAGACATACACACATTTAGACATGCATATACACTCATATTCTTCTAGGCTTTACATCACCATATTGCTTAAGTGGGTTCTGTTTATAGACATGGCGATGATGATGTTTTCGATTTATGACTGACTCGGCAGATGATTTCCCGCAGTGGGTTGGCGTTTCTTTCTGTGGACATAAATAAAACTGTTTTAAGGGGAAACAAAATTATAAATTTCAATCGATTTTCGTGCTAACAATTCGGTCAATGAATATCGAATGTTTCCTGTATGGAAACGGATATTCTTATCATTACCGTTATTATTATTATTAGATAATAAAATCTTTTCTCTTTTAAATTTACATTTCGATTTGAGTTACACGACGAAGATGAGATCTTCGTTATGGTAGCTAAACTTTTTTTTTTTAAATTTAAGCGCAGTACTAGTCTGTCCTCGAGACCTCATCAACTTACAATTAAGCTGTCTAGATGTAGCCGTAATTTCTACGCTAAGTTTATTTTCTGGCGCTTCTACCTTGTAGAAATCGTTTCTGGTTCCATGTATTCCAGCCATATTCAAACTAAAAGAAAGGAATTCAATGCAATGTCAAACAATATCTACTGTCCTCCTGTTTCCTCATTTCTCTTCTCGCTCATTAGTACTGTTTCTGTAGCTAATTCGTCCACACCCAGTAACTGCTTGTGTCTTAGCTTTAGTTCTTGCTTAGGGTGAAATATGTTTAAAAAAATGCTGGTTTGTAAAACATCCTTTATTACTGACTTTCTCATTTTTTTCAAACAATTAATTTTTCATTTGAAGTGTTAATCATTGTTATAAACTGATTTATTCTGACATTTAATGTACATTAAACTGGAACGTAAAGAAAAAACTGCATCATCTGACCACATAATTGTACAACAATTAGTGACAAGACAAGTCAAGAAAAGATAGAACATGTCATGAGGTATAAGAGTCAATATTTGAACTACCGAATTATCTATCAAGATGAAATTGAATGATATTATATAACTGGGCCACATAGCTTTGTGGATAATTTTCGTTGTCGCTTGTAAGTTCAATCTTTTGGTTGTGTAGTGACAAAGTCTCATATATATTTGTTCAACATAATCGAATACCAAATAAATAAAATTGAATGAGATGATATAACAGGGTTACATTGCCTAATGGATATCTATCGATGTCTCTTGTGAGTTCAATCTTTTGTGTGTTTAGTGAAAAGTTGTCATATATTTCTTCAATATAAGAGGCTCTCAACCAGATAGAATTGAATGTTATAATATCTCACCTTAGTCTGGACAGAGGTATGAGGACCCGTGGATGTAATGGAAGCCTGCGCTGAAAATTCTGAAAATTTTAACCACAATCACAGAAACATTAAGAATAATTACTGGATGACAACAAGATATAACAGTCGAAATATTACGTTTCAACCAAAGTCTGTTGTCTTTTTTTTAAATATTCGTACATATATTTATTCAATTATAATGAAGTTCTTCGCATAAAAACTATTATATAAGGATCAAAATAAGCAGTAAGTTGCCAAGTTAGGTGAGTACAACGTATTTAGTAAGACACTTCAGCTATAGTGTACCAATTGCAAAGAGATAGGAGGGCTGGTGCTATGCTGATGGAAAATGACGCCTTTCAGATTGATAAATTCTGGAGGTTTTCCATCAATTAACTGTCTTTAATCTCTCATATTAGGAACGTCTTCAAATTGTCCCCGGATAAATAATAATAATAATAATAATAATAATAATAATAATAATAATAATAATAATAATAATAATAATATTAGGTTGGTGCAAAAATAATGACGTAATAATGTCGTTTTTTGACATTAAAAATACGTCAAAAAACGACATTATTACGTCATTATTTTTGCACCAACCTAATAATAATAATAATAATAATAATAATAATAATAATAATAATATCTGGCCACTCATATTGAAGATAGCTTTCTACTAGGATGGCTAGCCAATCAAACCTATTACAGATGCCCGCCCAGTCGCATTTTTGTTTGTTCAACACCCACAGGGCCCACCTGTGGGTCATACTGCAAATACGGTGAGTAGACCTGAGGTACAGCTTCTTGAAGAGTGCGTGTTATCTAGCGTGAACAACAGTCTGAACAAGGCTAGCACTCTCAAACCCTCGGTCACAATGACTTATGACTTGTTAGCACAGACATCGACGAGGGTTCCGTCTACTGACAAGGCTTCCTCAACCTGTCGTTTGGTTTTCAGGTACTTTCCAAAGATGCCTGACGCTGGGATCACCCTGACTGATAACAACAGGAAGTTTCCTGACAAATCATCTACGGGTCTCATCGTCAGAAATCGAACCCGTGTCTCATGGACAGAAGGTGAACTTTCTAACCACTCAGCCCATACATATCATCTTAGGATGCAGACCTATATTCATTCCAGTTTAAGTTTTGTTTCATTCCGTTTTCACTTCATATTGTTGTAAGCGATCCCTTTTTCATCACCTGCAATGGATCTTTTAAAAGTGTATCATTATTTTTATTCTGTTTTGAACTGATAATCTCAAATTGAAATACGGCCCATTAGATTTGTCTTTAGTTGCTTTTCAATGCTCATGTGAGATATGTAAATTATCTCTGCCACATCACGTCCCGTACGACCATGACTGATTTTCTTCATCAACGATTATCATCTTCCCGTTTTTGTTTTTTTTTTTACTTTTGAAACTAGCGAACCACTGAAAATAGTAGTTTTTGCTACGGTACCATTTCCATAAACGGTGCATGTCTTTTTTGCTGTATGTACAGCTTTTCTCTACCTTTTCGGAAATGGAAAAACATCGAATGATAAAAAAAGCATTCCATTTTCGTCCGTTTTCACTTTTAATACACAAAGACAGTAAGGAATGGATTCAATCAATTGTATAAAAAAAGAAATGCATATAAAAACTGTACTAATCGAACGTGGTTGCTGTCAGCGCCCGATTGGATCCGAGTCATCAGATAAGAAGAACATTTCCTGGAAAGCCTTTCCATAAATCTACCGGCAATCATCTTGATGAAGCATATCTTATCTTTGCAGAACGACATTTTAGTAAAACAAAATTTTCAAGTGCATTCAATTATCGGCGAAATAATTAAAGAATGAGGGTTTTTTTTTTTTTTTTTTTTCCGGTCGGTTCTCATCTCTTAATTTCTTTGTCGCTCTCTTTCTTTCATTTTTTCACGTTTTCTTTCTCTTTTTCACATCCTTTCCTTTTTTCCTTTTATACATTGGGTTCTGTCTTTTTTTCGGTTTATTTCTTTTCATTCCTTTTCTTATCTTTCTTTCTTTCTTTCTTTCTTTCTTTCTTTCTTTCTTTACATCCGTTCATCCTTTCGTTTAATCACTTTTTCTTTCTTTCTTTCTTTCTTTCTTTCTTTCTTTCTTTCTTTCTTTACATCCGTTCATCCTTTCGTTTAATCACTTTTTCTTTCTTTCTTTCTTTCTTTCTTTCTTTCTTTCTTTCTTTCTTTCTTTACATCCGTTCATCCTTTCGTTTAATCACTTTTTCTTTCTTTCTTTCTTTCTTTCTTTCTTTCTTTCTTTCTTTACATCCGTTCATCCTTTCGTTTAATCACTTTTTCTTTCTTTCTTTCTTTCTTTCTTTCTTTACATCCGTTCATCCTTTCGTTTAATCACTTTTTCTTTCTTTCTTTCTTTCTTTCTTTCTTTCTTTACATCCGTTCATCCTTTCGTTTAATCACTTTTTCTTTCTTTCTTTCTTTCTTTCTTTCTTTCTTTCTTTACATCCGTTCATCCTTTCGTTTAATCACTTTTTCTTTCTTTCTTTCTTTCTTTCTTTCTTTCTTTCTTTCTTTCTTTCTTTCTTTACATCCGTTCATCCTTTCGTTTAATCACTTTTTCTTTCTTTCTTTCTTTCTTTCTTTCTTTCTTTCTTTCTTTCTTTACATCCGTTCATCCTTTCGTTTAATCACTTTTTCTTTCTTTCTTTCTTTCTTTCTTTCTTTCTTTACATCCGTTCATCCTTTCGTTTAATCACTTTTTCTTTCTTTCTTTCTTTTTTTCTTTCTTTCTTTCTTTCTTTACATCCGTTCATCCTTTCGTTTAATCACTTTTTCTTTCTTTCTTTCTTTCTTTCTTTCTTTCTTTCTTTCTTTCTTTACATCCGTTCATCCTTTCGTTTAATCACTTTTTCTTTCTTTCTTTCTTTTTTTCTTTCTTTCTTTCTTTCTTTCTTTACATCCGTTCATCCTTTCGTTTAATCACTTTTTCTTTCTTTCTTTCTTTCTTTCTTTCTTTCTTTCTTTACATCCGTTCATCCTTTCGTTTAATCACTTTTTCTTTCTTTCTTTCTTTCTTTCTTTCTTTCTTTCTTTCTTTACATCCGTTCATCCTTTCGTTTAATCACTTTTTCTTTCTTTCTTTCTTTCTTTCTTTCTTTCTTTACATCCGTTCATCCTTTCGTTTAATCACTTTTTCTTTCTTTCTTTCTTTCTTTCTTTCTTTCTTTCTTTCTTTCTTTCTTTCTTTACATCCGTTCATCCTTTCGTTTAATCACTTTTTCTTTCTTTCTTTCTTTCTTTTTTCTCTAGGTTTATTTGTTTCGTCCCTTTATCTTTTCAGTTCTTTCTTTCTTTCTTTTATTTTTTCTAGCTTTACATCTTTCTTTCTTTCTTTCTTTCTTTTATTTTTTCTAGCTTTACATCTTTCTTTCTTTCTTTCTTTTATTTTTTCTAGCTTTACATCTTTCTTTCTTTCTTTCTTTTATTTTTTCTAGCTTTACATCTTTCTTTCTTTCTTTTATTTTTTTCTAGCTTTACATCTTTCTTTCTTTCTTTCTTTCTTTTATTTTTTTCTAGCTTTACATCTTTCTTTCTTTCTTTCTTTCTTTTATTTTTTTCTAGCTTTACATCTTTCTTTCTTTCTTTCTTTTATTTTTTCTAGCTTTACATCTTTCTTTCTTTCTTTCTTTTATTTTTTTCTAGCTTTACATCTTTCTTTCTTTCTTTCTTTCTTTTATTTTTTTCTAGCTTTACATCTTTCTTTCTTTCTTTCTTTTATTTTTTCTAGCTTTACATCTTTCTTTCTTTCTTTCTTTTATTTTTTTCTAGCTTTACATCTTTCTTTCTTTCTTTCTTTCTTTTATTTTTTCTAGCTTTACATCTTTCTTTCTTTCTTTCTTTCTTTTATTTTTTTCTAGCTTTACATCTTTCTTTCTTTCTTTTATTTTTTTCTAGCTTTACATCTTTCTTTATATCCATTTATCCTTTTGTTTCATCCATTTCATTCTTTCTTTTTTCTCCTTCCATTTCTTTTTTTCTTTCTTTCATTGGAGAATAATTTGTGTCCGTTTGGTCATCTTATTCTCTTTGACGTGTGACTTTTGCATAATTACTTATTTCAACGTTACATTCTTTAGGCAAATCCTCACGCGTGATGAAGAGTGGATAATTTACAATAATGTGAATACCACCACTAACTAATATGATTTCTTTGCTTGAACGTGATTCTGTAGAAATAAAGCTACTGAAACAGAATCTTTGAACATAAGATATTTGCGGAGAAGGAAAAGATTTGATTTGAACACGCTTCTTTATATATCACCTGAGGGTCGTAAACTGGCCGGAAGTAATTAACAGAAAATGCGTGACATTTCACCAGGAAAATGATAGCTTGCTTGTTTCATCACTGACCAAAATAAATTGACACAGTTGAGCCGGGAGATTTTCATTTCTTCTAATGAATCCTGCAGACATAGCCTATTTGGTTTCCTGGCTTTATAGAATTATAGAATAAAAAAAAGAATAATTTCCGGGAAGACTTCAAATTGTGTTGAGAAAAGAGAATGATAAATCTTTTAGCATTTTTCGAAAGATAACAAAATACTGGACATAAAAGAGCTTATTATTATTATTATTATTATTATTATTATTATTATTATTATTATTATTATTATTTCCTTTGATTTCTGGCGTGTACACATTTCTTTCCGGGTCCCGCCCACTGAGCAATTAAAAAAAAAAGGAAAACACACGCACACATATTTTACATAGATAAAGCCCTTAGTAAATTGTGGGCTGTACTTGTGAGAAGAATTTTTTTGCATTTCTTAAAGGCATGGGCTTCCAGGAATCTCTTCAATGTATCTATTGGAATCATTTCCAACCAGTCTGAGAGATCCAACTACAACAGGGATTATTGATGTTCTCATCTGCCACATTTTTGAGATTTCCATTTCAAGGTCTTTGTATTTTCCTAGCTTTTTGAAGATCTTCAAAGACACATATACACTTCTAAGAGACTGCCATCATCAATAAGGAGGCAATTTTTTGTTTACGATCTCTAATAACAATGTCTGAGCGGTTAGCTTTGATTGTTCTGTCTGTGTGTATTGTATTACATAATACACACATAAAATTTTTTACAGGTTCTATCTCCGTAACCATGTCTGGGTGCGGTTCATACCAATTTATTTCAGTTTCTTCTCCGTATATGTTGCAGATTTTCCAATGCAGATATTGGCTCAGTATGTCATGACGTGTTTTATATTCAGTGGGTGCCAATACCGTGCAACATGATAGAAGATGATCATTTGTTTTTGGCATTATTATTATTATTATTTAATAAACGTGAAAAAATTCCGATCTGAACCTTGCGAAAATTAAAAATGGTACAAGACAGTGGAATAAAATTGTGAATATGATGTTCAATGAAGTTGAAATTCTAAAAAAAGGAAAATGATTTTCTTTTTCCATTTTAACCGAATTAACATTTAGATGAACTTAATCTGTTGCTAAATAAAGTTAATGTCGAAAATAAAAAAATGTCTTTTATTTCCATTTAATAAATTCATTTTGTTGCTTCTTCTATGAGCCGTTTTCCTTAAAGACGTCGGTGATCATGGATTACGCAATTTCTTGTGCTTTGTAGCTCTTTGTATTTTTTTTCTTTTCGCTATTTCTCTCAATACTTATTCTGCAAAGCATTGACACAAGCTCCCCAGATAGATCATCCGTTCTTTTTCTCTGTACCTCTTGCCTTCAATCCGCCTTGTGAGTATCATTGTCCACGCACTCTTTCCCTATTACATACCCTAAGAATTTAAACTGTCACTTTCTGATTTTAAGTATGAGGCTTATATTTGTTTCGATTTTTTATAAAACTTCTTCATTGCTCACATGGTCAGTCTATGATATTCTCAGAATCCTTTTGTAAAAGCACATTTCTATTGTATTATTTCTCTTCTTCATACCAGCATACATTGCCATATAGAAGTATTATATACACTATTTACATTATTCGGACCATTGTCCTCACCTTTGTTGACATATTTATTACAACGTTTTGGCCGTTGTACGCTCTGGCCTTCTTCAGGTGATTGGAGTGTCGAACTGAACCCTTTATTTCGCTCGCTGGGGAAGACTGTTCTATTTCCACGGGCCATGTCTAATGGATGTCAGTTATCAGTTATCTTCTGTTAATTTACCTCTCGAAGTTCTCCACTGCCTTAACCAGATATTGAACACACAACTATTTGGCAACAAAGATGAAGACAATAGTCCGAATAATATAAATAGGGAACCAAAATAAAAATTAACATTGTTACCAGAATATATGCTCGCTCGGGATACAATATTATCAGATCATATTTTTTCGTCAGTTGCATTTGATTTTAGAAAAAATGACCTTGTCTTTTTTGGAAATCTATTTGTTTAATATAATGTTGTTATATTGGGATATGCCTTTGTCTATATTATTAATGCAGATATAGTAGATCTTAACATTATGTTTTTTATGAAATCTCAGTTATCCATTGTTAATTCCCCTCTCCAAGATCTCCACCGCCTTAACCAGGCATTGAACATGTGTACATGGCACAGTGGATAAAGGCGTTAGTTAGATCCAGCGACAGGACCCAAAAGAGTGTGAGTTCAAGCTACGTTACGGTGGTGAGAAGAGATTGGAACCGAGATGAGGACGTATAACATTGTGATTTAGTGTGTGTGCCATGGTGGGTACTAGCTGTGAAGGTCTGAACTGGGGAAACCAACGATTTTTGTCCGCCTGAACATCCGCCATGATAATAGCAATAGAGAAGCTAGAGTCTAGCAATATTTCATCTGTGGGAAAATGGTGGAAAACGAAAGCTATGATCTTGTTATTGTTTTACATCTGTCCGCGTCTTTCAAACCCGAGAAAGAAGACATTACGTTAAAATCTGATTAATTTCAAAGCAACAGAATATATACATTACCTAATTCAGTTAATTTCTATTGAGTGCTTATTCCTTATGATTGATAACGGGACATGTTACTGAGAAATGTAATTTCTTGGTTTACTTTGAACCTGATTTGAAATGAAATTCTCTTCTCAACAGATGTTGAATATGTATTTCAGTACAGTGGTTTGTCTCCTATGCGCTGCTCTAAAAGTTTCTTAGACCCAAACTTTGAAACCTGGCGGTTCTTCGTTATTCTAAACTGATATTCATCATGATCTGAATTGGTTACCAATGATTGCATAAACTAAATCTCCGAAGACGATCACCAAGAAGCAACTGAACTATACGCGCATGAAGCGTACATTCACGGACACTCTAGAAAAAACATTGCAGCGTATGCGTAGACGCGGATATTCATACGGCAACACGAATCGTTGTGTGAGTTTTAAAATGACTGCAATTATCTTTTGGCAAACATTTGATTTTCCTGTTTAAACAAACTTGCATATCCGTATTTATTCATCGTTCCCGAAGGTACTTTCTTATCTGGATGTGCAGCAGATAAACAGGAATGCAAAGCAACTTCTTCGGTCGGTACGATTCATTCAGCGTGTGCAGAAACAATCAACCGATGATCAAAGCTTCCCGTAGGAATCAATAATATGAGATCGCGCCGTGTAATCTCGTCCGGGATTTGGGATTTTTATTATTATTTATTTGTTTGTAATCTCCTAAAATATCGTTAGAATATAGTCAAAAACGAAATAAAATTAAGAAATATACAAACAAGTAAGCAAACGTAGCTTTCATGGGCTGATTTCGTCTCCGGCACTTCCTTTGATGTCTGTAAATTATTTATTAAGTTGGCGACAATTACTACAAGCTCGGATAAGATCCAATTTGAAATTGAGGTAATAGACAAAATTATTGAATTTTTAAAATAGTATTTCAAAATTTTAATTGCGTTGATGAGTAATTTTATTAAATCAGAGAATTTCTGAGATCCGATAGGAAAAATAAGACAGAATAAGTAATTATTAGAGAAAAATACAAGGAATACCCTATTATATATATATATATATATATATATATATATATATATATATATATATATATATATATATATATATATATATATTGTGAGTGTATTTAGGCAGCATCTTTTCATTCATACATGTTTCATTAAATAATATAGACAAGTGCAGCTATTTATTTTATGTAAATTCTTTTCATAATGTCATGACTTTGATAATGGCTTATGTAAGCCGAAAGCTTAGATTGGATTAAAAAATATGTATCAATGTTGTGATTTTCTTTATTCGTTTAATGATAATGTTATTAAGCTTATCAAACAATATGAAAAGAATTTTCATAAAATAAATGGACAACACTTGTCTATATTATTTAATGAAACATGTATGAATGAATATATATATATATATATATATATATATATATATATATATATATATATATATATATATATAAAGTGGACATTGACGCCAAGACCTGGCGGCAGTGAGTGTTGGGTTAAATATCGACTTTTATATTTCCATACGCTCTATCCATGCTATTGACCCAATAATATATAATAACTTAAAATTATATTTTGTCATATATATATATATATATATATAAGCCTTTTTCGCTGTATTACGGCACATCAGTGTGACCAGATATCCGATTTCTTCAAGCCTGCATTGTAACTCGACTTATTTCTCATCAGTCGGAGACTAAGCTATCGGCGGACGACAATATATTAACGTATTATATACGTGATGTATATAAACGCCAAATCAACAGCCAGAGCTCTCAATTCATAACTGAAAAGCAATTCTTTATAAGGAAGAGCAGCCGCTGTTTTTAAAAATTCCTTTCCCCCATAGTGTTCAATCGGCGAACAAGAGCAATGTCAACCACATACAAGTCTGATTTGCTATATCATAGCTCATCAGCGTGACTAATATATATATATATATATATACATACATATATATATATATATATATATATATATATATATATATATATATATATATATTATCATTATTATTAGTTCAAACGATATTTTTAGTGGAAACCCGAATTGAATAGAACACAGCGTTCTTTCCGGCCTCCACATTCGAGGAAATACAATGAAAAAAGTGACCTCCGACAAGATACGTATGTTTATCAAGTGTTCTCGAATGCGTAGCTGAAATAAATGACGTTTCAAAAATCGTTGTGTTCTAATTAAATACAAATATCCAATAAAAATAAGATTTAAACGAATAAACAATTTCGGATTAAAAATTAAAACCCCATTAATTCTATAGAAATTGACTTGTTTATATTTGGAATAGGAAACTGAACAGATATGGCTTCCGAGAAAAATCTGAACGAAGAAATCGGCTTAAAGACAAGTAGAATTTTGCTTGGTTGTGATACTCCCCGTAACGGAGCGCTCTAAAGCACTCCTAAGTAGACGGTAACTTCTTCTACAAAGGAGTAAGGAAGATCTAATTGTACCAGAGGGTACATTCGCTTTATTCATTATTCCCGAATGAACAGGCCGATAGACGAAATATACATGGTTAAAAAAAAAAAAAAAAAAAAAAAAAAGGGAAGATTTATTTTAATATAACGTCTGAAGTCATAAAATATGTCAGATTAAAAATAAAAAATACATTAATTCTTTATATATATATTAGTTTACCCGTTATTCTTTATATATATTTATTAAAGACATTTTTTATGTTTAACGTTCTTTTTATAAATACAAGTATTTAAGTAAATACTCTGTTTATAATAAACAGTATTAAATAACATTTACAGGCCTGAATGTCCGAGAAATTTTCATAGAAAATATTCGTCCTTTGACAGGATTCGAACCTGCATCCTATACGGAACCGCCGTTTACGCTGACGTGCCTTGACCGCTCGGCTACAAATTCGGTTGGTAAGGTCGAATCTACTGCTTATAAACTTCAATCTTCCATGAATCTCGTACATTCATAACTGCTCATGGCGTATCAAATGTAAACAAATGACGAAAATTTCTCGGACATTCAGGCCTGTAAATGTTATTTAATACTGTTTATTATAAACAGAGCATTTACTTAAATACTTGTATCTATAAAAAGAACGTTAAACATAAAAAATGTCTTTAATAAATGATACGTCGGACTTTGTCCATATATATATATATATATATATATATATATATATATAAAGAATTACTGTATTACGTTTAGTGGATGCACATATTTAAATAAAATGCCCGTTTTTTTGACCGTGTTTATTTCGTCTATATATATATATATATATATATATATATATATATATATACAGTGTAACCTGGATATAAGAGAGTTGTCGGGACCGGAGAAGAAGTCTCTTATATCCGGGTTTCTCTGATATCCGGGTTTGGTCTATTTTGTTTAGGTAAGTATGGCTCTAATTTGGGGCCCGATAAAATCTCCCTTATATCCGGGTTTCTCTTATATCCGGGTATCTTATATCCGGGTGACACTGTATATATATATATATATATATATATATCAAGACAATCAGTCATGTAAGCATATCCTCAGAGAGGAAAACTCACTATTCGCTACTAGAATGAGACACTTCTCACAAGTTTTGTTCTAAAGATTACTGGTAACCCTTTAAGAGTGAAGTGAACAAATACAAAATCATCAGTCCATACTATCTTCAATCAATTTGAAGTATTGTCATCTGCTGCAGATAAAGTAGAATATTTGGCTCGGGAATCTTCTTTCAACTCCATTTTGGACTCATCAAGACTATCTGATTTTTTCTTACAACAGAATCTCTAATGGGTAATATGCGCATAACTCCGTGCATAGTTTCTGATATAATTTCTAAACAACTACATTCGCAGAGGACTTGCGGATTTGACAGTGTCCCTGTCTTAAAGAAATGTGCTTCTTAAAAATTTCTCGATGATTCTAGCTTTCCAGCTTGTTGAAAACTCTCCTTTGTAGTTCCTGTCTAAGAACTCTAGGGCACATTCTGACCCTTGGAATTATCACCCTATCAGTTTCTTACCTGTTTTTAGGAAAGTACTAGACGCTCTAATTAACGCTGAATTGGTTATGCCTCTCTCTTCACACGGCCTCCTTCCAGATAAACTATCCGGCTTATCTTTCTCCAGGTCGACTGCCGATGTGTTAAAGGTTATCATTAATTTTGTGTATCAAACTTTAGATAAGAACGGCGAAACTCAGGCTGGGGATATCGCGAATGTTTTTTCGATAGGCTTTGGATTGATGGCCTTCTCCAAAAGCTCAAATTTGAAGAGACCGACGAGTTTACTGTTTTTTATATTAACTCCAAACATTTTCCACCTCTCAGCTGATGTCTTTTTGAGTCGGCTTCGTTGATATTAACATGGAGGTCCCATCTTGCAGTCCAGCCATTACCTTCATGTAGTAAATTTTCAGAATCAAACTTAGAACAAATGTTTTTTCATACTAAAAGCTAACCAATACAATGCTCGCGAAGAATTGAACATAGACAGTTATTGTAATGAAGTTGTAGTTACAATGAAATGATAACAGACAACTTAATTACTTGAAATTTTATTCACACTTATGCTTCTTCAGATACTCTCAGCCAGTCTGTGGCATATGAAACTCCAGAACCCACAACCGAATGTCGTCCTTATTGTCTACGTATATGGCTTATGAGAGAATTCCTGACACTCTTGGAGAAGCTGTTTACATAACTATCTATCCAAAAATCTTATTCTCACGATGCATTTGTGAGGTCACATACTTCAGCATTCGGTGCCCGGGTGATTATAGAAAATCACTATAGAAGCAAGAGGTGTGAAACAGGCATCACAAAAATGGTCTGCTTTGAGCAAAAGAACCTAACGAAGACCATTCCTCTTTTCTTTAGTGTGAACGAAATAGAATCAAACCGAATTTGAACGCTGTATGCCGGTTCTTCTGTCAAAACACTTTCCAGATATTTAAATTTCCACACATGCTTCATTTTAGTGTCCCTAACGTTTAAATCGCATTTCGCGCTCATCATTTTACTGATGATCATACATTGTGTCTTCTTGTAGTTTATGCTCAGTCCCTTCTTCTCTGGGAAGTTTTTGAATGAGATAAGTGCGACGCCGTGAGCCGAAGGCGGATTGGGATGTCTAAAGACGCATTCCAATAGCTAAGCAGAGTATTACGAGAGAAGGGATTTCTTTGGTAACAAAGAAAAGAGTGCTGCACTCCTACGTCACATCTGTCCTCTTTTTACGGCAGCAGATGAAGAAGACGCAACGGAATTATGGTTCTACAGAAGGATGCTAATGATATCATGGACCGAGCGTGTGAGCAACGATGACATCAGGAAGAAGCGGGTGAAATTTCTGGGACACGTAATGAGAAACGAGGGCTTGGAGAATATGATACACACAGGTCAAAGGGAAAGAGAGATAAGGGAAAGCAATGCATGACATACCTAGCATGCTTTGGAAGTAGGAAATGGATAGAACTTATTAAGAGCTACAAGGGATAGGGGGAAGTGGAGAGCCATGATCGCCTACGTCCTGAAGGGGCACGGCACATAAAAAGAAAGAATACCGGTTCCGTATTACGTGCCGATAAGCATCAAGCTATCCATGCATTTACAGTGATGAATATATTTATATATATATATATATATATATATATATATATATATATATATATATATATATATATATATAGATAGATAGATAGATAGATAGATAGTAATTATTAGGAGGATTTGATAATTATGTTTAATTAATTCATCGAGTCTGATAGAAATCTCAACAGAATGCAGAAAGCACTGGACGGCCGTTTCGTCCAATATTTGGGCTCATCAGCAGTGCGCATCCACTATGTTGAGTCTGATTTGCAATCTCGTCGTCACCGAGGCCCATTAAAACAGTTGGTATGATGTTTGCTTGCCAACCTAATTGTCAGGGTTTCAATTCTCAGTAGTGGATGCGAACTGCTGATGAAGTCCCAAAATATCGGACGAAACGGCCGTCCAGTGCTTTCTGCAGTCTGTTGAGGTTTCTCTCAGATTCGATGACTAAATTAAATATGTGTGTAAATATTTTAGGTATGTGTATCAGGTTTATACGCTTAAAGCAACCAATTTTATCAGAGCAAATCTGAATTAATTCCGATGTGTTATGTGATATAAATTCATTTTCAGACTTCAAACTTTCTAATGATTCCACGATATGTTGTTATTTATTATTAATATAAAAAACTTTAATCGATGTTCATAATAAAAAAAAAAAAAGACAGATCGCACATGAAGATATTTTTGCCACGATCAAACGATAAACGAAATCGTCAGATAAGAACGCGATAATTGAACCATAAATCATACATTGGGACAGCTTTTCTCAATACCTATGCTCTCGGGCTAGTGGGAAAGAGGCTGCAGACTGGAGAATAAATCTTCCCTCACAAAACTGTCTGAAAGTCCTAATTGTAAAAGTGTGAACTAGTAGAACAAAATGGATCTTATTTATATTATTTGGACTATAGTCTTCATCTTTGTCGCCATATTTATTACAAGGTTTCAGCCGTTGTACGTTCCGGCCTTCTTCAGTTGGTTGGAATGTCGAACTGAACCCTTTATTTCGCTCGCTGGGGTAGACTGTTCTTGTTCCACGTGCCATGTTATAATGGATGTCAGTTATCAGTTATCTCTTGTTAATTCCTCTCTCCAAGTTCTCCCCTGCCTTAACCAGGTATTGAACTCACACATTTTGGGTCCTGTCACTATCTCGAGGAAACATGGCTCAGTGGATAGTTAGTGTTAGTTAGATCCAGGGATTCTATCTCTCTCTCTTCCCCTCCCTCTATATCCATCTCCCTCTCAATCTCTCTCCCCTCCTCTCTCTGTTTCTTGCCCTCCCTCTCTCCCCCAGATCCGCTCCGTATATTTGCAGTATAAACACAGGTCGGTTCTGTGAACAAACACCAATCTGCCTGAGAAGATTTCTGCAATAGGGATTGGTCAGCCGCTCTATCAGACAGGAATATGAGCGGCCCTCGACTACTATTTATACATTTTTATAGCTGTTTGTTTTATGTATCTCTTATAATTTATATTTGTTCCAAAATATACGATTTCAAAATCGTATGTTCAGAATATACGATTAACATTACCAGCAGTGCATATTTTATTTTATATATCATTTACATTTAACGCCCCCGATTCTAAATGCTGTTACAAATTTCAAGCTAAATTTCAATATATAGAGCAGGGTCCTAAAACACGCGGATTGTCTTTCTACGGCCCGCTGTTTTTATGACACATATTTCCTTCAATTTTTAATAAATGTGTCCTTTGTTAATTTGCAGTACCAATACTAAGCTTGACCTACAGAAAAGTGGTCAGTTTTAAGGCCAGCAAGGTCTATTATCGTCCTCTCCAACAGAAACTGTACCTAGCAAAAGAGTACAAATGTACTTTGCAACTATGTCTAAGTTTTTGCAACTATGTCTGGGTCTCATCTTAATTTTACAAGAAATAAATTTGATAACTCATATTAGGGAAAGCAGAAATAAACACCGTATTTTGCATAGATTTAAAGGTTTTGATAAGAGCATTAGAGAAATGATAACGATTTTTTCTGGGACATATTGGAGATAGAGGGGCGACTGGGAATCGAAAAAACAAACAAATCAAATACGAGGAAATAGGAAGATTTTTTTTTAATTTTATTTTTATAAGATAAGAAGGAATAAATTTAACTGCTCACATTGGCTCGTTGATGTAACAGAAATGGCAGCTAGACTACACAGGTAACTGGAGAATGAATAGATTTGATAACATATTCAGTTAGAGGGGTCACACGAGGTGGCAGACTGCCACCATACACACCAGAAAATTGAAATACCAGTTCCCGTACGATCACTAGAGTTAAGCAACGTCGAACCTGGTCCATACCTAAATGACTGACCGCTTGAAAATGCCAGGTGCTGTAAGCTTGGATGTACGGGTGGTGTAATGTATAGTGGCTCGTTTCAATTCTCGTTTGGTACGTTATATTTACTTACGCGAAAATACCCTTAAAAAGTATATGAATTCACCTCTTTTCCCTCCAGCTATGGGTTAATCAGTAAAACTTATATCACTAAAACTATTATAATGCAAAAAAAAAAAAAAAAGATTGTTGTAATCTAAAAATATTTTCTGGCTTTAAATAACCTGCAAAGCGTTGATAAGGCGTAAAAAACGAATCAATCAATCAGAAAATTAGATTTTTTTTCTATCAATAGGAACAGATTTGATCTGATATTGGGCTGGAGCGTGTACATGAGGTAAAAGACAAATAAGACAAATCATGCTAGTAAGAAGTTTAAGAGAAGATTGTTAAGGCAACCGAAAATTCAAGAAAGAAAAACTTGCTTTTGATTAACTGAATAACTGAAACAAAAAAGTGTCTATAATGTGAAAGAAAAGGAAAATTGCCGATGAAAACGGAACTTTTCAAAATAAGTGGAAATATTTGTATTTTGTAACAGAGGTAAAGGATAAAATACAGTGATTAGGATAATCTGCTTCAGATTGCTGTATGAAAGAATATAACACGAGAAATATTATGAAACACCACACCGTGATCATTACGGCCAATTTAGGGCCAAGAAAAGAAACCTGTAGTGAGGGTTGAAGAAATGAAAACTACCCTGGCTGATCATGTATGAAAGAAAAGCAGTAGTCATCAGCCTATGGGAATGAAGTGAATATACTGGACAAGGAAGAACACTGGAGAGTTAAATATCTGAAAAAATAAGTGCATATGCTAGACTATAAGAACCTCCTTAATAGGTATGGGGTAGAAATAAATACAATATTGGGACCGCTTTTGTGTCAGGCTTTAGATATCTGGAAAGACAAATGATAGCAATTCAACTGCAGCATCAGCATCAGCATCAGCATCAGCAATCAAAAACAGCAGTTAAAAAAATAAATAAATCTAATCAGCAGGCAGGTTAGTTTTAAGGCTCCAAGTTCACTGCAGCAAATTGGCCTAGTGGATTAAAGTGATTGTTTGGGAATTTGGTGAGATAGAAAGAATTCAGTCCGTGGGTCAGAAAGTGTGGACTTGTACTCAGTCGAAACCGACGAGAAATAACTGAAAAATCCTCAGTAAAAATAAGAACTAGACAAGATATCCCGAGGCATTAGCAGTTGAGTGAGAAGAGCCTAACCGCGTAGATTACATAAAGAGTTTAGTTCAGAATTCCCTGTAGGTTACCCAGATCGATATACACCAGGTGAAGACAACAACAGCCAAAATGTTATGTGGATAACCATGATCGTCTACGTCCTGAAGGGACACGTCACATAAAGCAGAAGATATAGAGAAGAAAAGAATAAGCGTCTTCAGACTACGTTTTTGAAGCAATTGTCCTTTAAAAAAACTTGAACAAAATATGTGAAAATGATGTAAGGGCAAGTACTAGTATAAGCATTGACGTCCCTTGAAATAATGATTTTAATCACCCTTCAGTAACTATCTATATTTTTGAGATGAGGTGTTATGTACACTATATTATTCAGATTATTGTCCTCATCTTTGTTGCCATATTTATTACGTTTCGGCCGTTGTACGCTCCGGCCTTCTACAGGTAGTTGGAATGTCGAACTGAACCCTTTATTTCGCTCGCTGGGGTAGACTGATCTAGTTCCACGTGCCATGTTTAATTGATGTCTGTTATCAGTTATCTTCTGTTAATTCCACTACCCAAGTTCACCTCTGCCTTAACTCTTTAGGTCCTGTCACTGGATCTAACTAACGCCTTTATCTACTGTGCCATGTGTCCTTGACATTCCAACCACCTGAAGGAGGCCGGAGCATACAAGGGCCGAAATATTGATAAATATGGCAAGAAAGATGAAGACAATAGTCCGAATAATGTAAACAGTGTTTTAATCATCGTGTTTAAAAATGCGAGTCTGCGGTTTGCTCCTGCGTGAAAACCGGCAGGGATGTTTTCATTCCAGCAAAAAAATACCAATTTAAACAGTTTATCTCCTTGGTTCTAATCTGAATGTTCGGCCGCTATAATCCACAGAACTCATTCTTCTTCCGGCTGTACCAGAAAGACATCTCTGATGCAACAGACTTCTTTTTGTCTCTGTTTGTAATGGGTGCAAGCGTGTCCTCAACGAAGCGAAGTTACTGCTTGCTGATAAAATGAAACAACGTATATCATCTCGCAAGTTCAGTTCTAGAAATTATTGGTGGCTTTGCAAGAGTGTACTGAACAACAGCAAATCCTACATCTCTCCTCTATTCAATCAATTCGAAGTCCTGACATCTTCAGCAGATAAAATTGAATGCTTTGTTCATACATTCTCTTCCAACTCCATGCTCGACACATTTTAAGTACCCACACTTAATTTTCCCAATATGTAAATTAGTCTCCCATAAGGTGACGGAATTGCAACTATCGTCCTCCACAAATGTGCTTCCGTGCTGGATCCAGTCCCCTCCAAATTCTACAACTTTGCCTCGTTGCTTCCTGCTTTGCAGCTTGTTGGAAGTCCTCCTATGTATTAGGTTGGTTCAAAAATAATGACTAATAATGTCGTTTTTTAACGTATTTTTAACGTCAAAAACGACATTATTACGTCATTATTTTTGTACCAACCTAATAGCTCCTCTTTTTAAGAAATCTGGAGAACCATGTGAGCCCACTAACTATTGCCCTGTGAGGCTCTTACCACTTTTCAACAAAATATTCATGGCCTTAATCAATGCTGGAGTCGTTAAGACCCTTACATCTAAGATCCTACTCTTTGACAAAAAATATGGCTTCCGCTTTGCCAGGACTACCGCAGATTTGATAACGTCTATCACTGAATATGTATATCAAGCTTGATTATTATTACTGACATTATTGATAATAACGGCAAAGATTGAGATCAGGCTTTAGATATCTGGAAGATGTTTGACAGGATTTGGCACGCTGGTCTTCTACGTAAGTTCCAGGGCTACGGTATGACTGGACGATTGTTTGATTTAATCTAATCTTTTTTTTTTATCTAATCGTGAAATGAAGGTCGTTTTGAACGGGCTCACTCCAGATCCTTTCACACAAACGCAGGTGTCCCCCAAGACTCTATCGTGGGTCCTACGATGTTTCTGATTTTCATCAGTGATCTTCCTGATATCAACAGTTTCCAGGTAGGCATTTATGCTGATGGTACTACCATTTATTCCTGTTTAAATAACAGAGCTGACTTGGTTGCTGCTCTTTAAAGGGGCCTCCAATCTGTGGTTAACTTGGACAGGAAATGTCTTGTAAATTTGAATGCCTTCAACACGAACCTGCTCACATTTAAGCAACATGGTTGATGCTAGACTCATAGAGAGCAACACATTGCAGCTGCTTGGCCTTAAGTTTTCAAGTGACTTGAAGTGGAACGACTATATTGAATCAATAGTTGCATCAAAAACTGCAAGGAAAGTTGTGTCGTGTCAGAAATTCTTTCCTCGTCAGAGTCCATCTTGTACATTTATAAATATACCATTGAAATCCATTGAATACTGTTGTCACATCTGGTCTGGTGCTGGTGCTGCTGCTACTCATATCGATTTTCTTGACAAAATCCAAAGAAAGATCTGCAATCTAATCCATCCTAACTTAGAATCTCATCGTCACTCTATTTCTTACTGTCTTTTCTACAAATATTTTCATGGCAACTACTCTGGTGAGATTTTTTCCCTGGTGCCCGGGCTACGTGTTTTTAAGACTGCTACTAGATTGACATCTAGGTCCTACCCTTGTACTCCAAGAGTTTCTTTACTCGCATTTCCCGCCTGTGGAATTTCCTTCCGTTTCCATGCTTCCCTGATAACTACAATCTTCAAAAACGTAAAGCGCCATCTTCTATCTTCTTGAACAATGTTCATCTTTTATCCTTTTCTCGGTCCCCTGTACGCCCAGTTTTATTATCCCTCCCAGATTCCCTCTCTGTAACCCTCTGCGTACCCGTGGCTTTCCAGCCGTGCTTGTAGTGAAATGATTAAAAACAATGAGTGTTTGCGTTTGTTCAGACGTACTTTATACTTTCTCTATTTATTCGCGTTTGTTTCCTGGTATTGTCTGGGCAAAGATAAATTGAGAAAACATAAATTTGAGGAACTTATTTGTTGCACACAATCCTGAATGCCTACTGGGTGGTGTCTGTTTCGAGTTGGGGTCTCGTCTTTGTGGGCGATGAATTGCCTTTCTCTTTCTGGAGGTGAGTTTGGTTTACTCGATGTAATCTTCGGCACATCCTTTACATTTAATAGCATAGAATAGATTTTGGATTAACAGGTGAAATATTTTTTTACGAAAAAAAAATTATCCTGATTTAAATTTATAAATTGTGTCTTCAAAAAGTCGCACAGTTAGAGTGACGGCAAACGTTTTGAAAGTTGATATTTGTCGTTGTGTTGTGGAGCGATTTCACGGTGGAAGCTTGTATTTGTACTAAGTCGGTCCTAAAATAGGTTCGACGTACAAAACGTTAGGAACTTGATATAATAGGTATTACGCAGAGTAATCTTGTGGTCGCTGATACTTTCGTATTCGACTAACTGTCGTCCGACATCGACTGATTGACCGGCTGACTCACCGCCTCCCTGAGCGACTCCCACGTTACTCTTACTACTCCTACTTATTATAGGTGGGAGAGTCTATTAACTATAGAATAGGGGTGTTTCACTATAACAGTTTGGTAAGTAGTTTGTTGATGAATTTTGGCTGTCTTATTTTAAATGTTTCGAGTGTTTTTTTTCATCCTGGCCTCTTGCCTCAATAGTGAGATGTTATTGAGGATAATGTTGTATGCTTCTGAATTTAATAGTTTGTGAGCTGAGATCATAGGATATACAATTCTATATTTTACGGCCAACTGAAGCCCAAACCAGTAAGAGACGCATATAAATAAATCTTACTTAATTCTGTAAAAACACGTTTCCAAATTTCTGGAACCTGACTGGATATGACAAGTCACGTGATATGCTTTCTACTGTTTGCGTGTTTTTGATTCAAATACTTTGGAAATAGGTTTCCCCTAAGTACATTCACGTGCAAAACTCAGACAGGATTTGTGAGCCGAGCACCGGCTTTCAAATAGCAATAAAAGCGGCTCGTCAGCAATTGCTAGCGACCAGATCTGTAATGACTGTCAGTGAAGGATATCGGCGAAAGACAGCGAACCAAACCAGATCTCGATCAACGACATAGACACATGTTACCATGACAACGAGATGATTTAACACAAACAACGCCACAACGAAAGTAAGTCTTATCTCCCCTCTCTTTGTTCACTGTGTTTTAAAATTACTGCTATCGCACGCAATCAGTCAGCAGTCACACACAAATTACTTTAGCGTGGGATTCTCACAGACACATATATTGGTGTATGGAACAAGTTGATTTTCTCGCAACAAAAACACTTTGAAAGTTTACAGACTCGCTTAAAACAAATCATTTCGTACAATCGAACTATTGATCTCTTCATGGACACAAAGAACATTGATTTGTTATATGTAAATACACGAATCTCTCTTATTAAATGTTACTGTCATATTTAGCTTTGTCTTCTTCCTTTTCTGTGGAGATCATTTCTTCGTGTTGCATAAAAAATTGTATTCTATTTGTTGATATGACCCTCGGATTTTATTTTTCCTTCTAAAATCCGGGTAGACTGACAACACAATATAGAATATTGGACGTAACTGGAATTTTTTTTATTGTTTTTCGTAATTTTTGAATATATATTATTTTGGCACTTTCTATTTCGTTATTTACTAATAACGATGGGTATTTCTTTCTCTTCCAAATGTTACCCCATCCGTAAAAAAAAAAGTTTAAAGAGACAAACAACGAATCGGCAGTTTGTGCAATACAACATCGGCAAAAGTTCTCACTTGGTGAGTGATCAGAGGACGAAAAACCCTGCAGAGGTTTCAAATAACACGGATACAGGAGCTGTTCTTGCGGTACTATGAGATGTATGATATACACGGGCCACTTGACATGTGCTGATATCTGGATCGTCTCCGACAGCTTGTAGAATGTGTTCTTCATGATGAGGCGTACGAGCGGATCTCTACCTTCCTCGACCCATAGTTTGTTGAGCCACGGATGCTGTCTTAGCAACGCGAAAGGTTGGATGACTCGGCTGCCTTCTGTCTGGAAACGCAATCTCATACAGCCGTGCAGCCTGGCGTCCATTATCATTTGTGCTGTCGTATGTAAACATCATATCTGCCTGCTCACGATATGAATATCCTGCCTTTGTTAAATGGAATACTTCTAAGTTAACATACTACTACACATGTTAAACTTTGATAACAGACTAGCCACAAATGTACACGAATTACAAATGTAACCTAGTCCCTTGGCAATTCAGCGCCATCTACCGTAAACTTTCTTTAAAATTAATAACTCAAAACGATATGTATATAAGGACATTTGTTCTTGTTGTGGTGCGAGGAATCCACTTCCAATGTAAAAGTATGGGAAAGTAATTAAAGTTATTTTCTCCAGAAAAAAAAGACAGATTTTGGATATATTGTTGTAAGCTAATGCTGTTTTCCTTATATTCCATAATATTTTGATATGATCTGCTATTTGTTTTTAAATTCTCATATATATTTCGAAAGAAATGTGCCGTTCACGTATTTACTATTTGTAAATGATTTTTTGTGTGAATCTGGAATATTACTGTATGATGTTCAATATATCTACAAACTGTTCCGCACAGAAGTAGATACATTGACAAAAAGAAAATTATGCTGAAAATGAATAATTGTTTCATAAAATAATTGCATTTTCCATCATTATAACATGCATATATCGATGTATCTATATATTCACTACTTACATTGAAAAGGATATATATATATATATATATATATATATATATATCAGAAATAGCTGAGCTTCAATATTAATCAAAGGTGGCCAGTCCTGACGATTGCGTGTAAACACATGAAGCTGGAAGTCGTGGCCAGTCTCTGGCTACCTGGATTTTGATTATATATATATATATATATATATATATATATATATATATATATATATATATGTATATATATATATATATATATATATTTATATATATATATATATATATGTATGTATATGTAGAGAGATAGGGAGAGAGCAAGAGTGAGAGAGAGTGAGAATGAAAAAGAGAGAGAGAATTAATTAAAAGGTTGTCACCCAGCTGATTGATTTTATCTTCAGCATCCCGACTCCGGAGTTTCGCAGGCTTACCTGTCAATTCCACTCTTCAAGAGTTACCAGTAATTGACTGTTGTATTTTTCGATTTTTTACTTTTATGTATTTATAATTGGTGTAAGTTTTTTTTTGTTTTGGCGTATTGTTTGTGTTCATGTGTGCGTTTGCGCCGGTGTACGTTCGTGCGCGTGCGCCCGTCTGCGCGGTTGTGCGTACATGTCGGGTTTCGTGATCATTCGTCCTTTTCTTCGTTTTTTTTTTACACATTTCACTCGCTCCTTTGTCTTTTCTCTTTTTATTCTTTCCCGCTTTTCTTTCGATTACACCCATTTCTGGTCACTTATTTCCGATATATTCTTTAGACATGTCACCGTTTTTTAGTTTTGAGCGTTCTAGTCTTTTGGGTTAGGTAAGTTCTTTTTTGTCATTTACATAAATAATCTATATTAATGCTTAAATTATAAATATTTTTATTTTTTAGATTTTTTTCACACACACATATATATATTCAAATATTATGTATATGCAAATATTATGAAGAAAAGCTTGAAATAAAATAATACCTTAAAATATAAAAGACAATTGAGGGTTGAGTAACAAAGTCGACAGAGCCTTAATATAATATAATACAATAATACTAATTCAATAATAGCAAAGCAGGAAGTCGAATTTTCATGATATTTTGCTTCCATAGTTTATACGCCTGATGATTATTATTACATGGAACTTTGTCTGAGTAGCTAATTTCGATATTATTGAATTAATGTTATATATTCAGAACTTGTGGAAATATTTGATAACAAAAATTAATGTTTTGTTTTTCTTTAAAGTCTCTGCAAGTTATAGAGAAATATCAGCAACCGCGTGGCGTTAAAAGCATTATCGGCAAGTTGAGAATTTGATACAGTTCATTTACGTTTGAAAGGAATGGGCTGTGCTGACACACAGTTTTATGAAACAGGCTGCTGATGAGACACAGTTGTATTCATCTTGCCGAACAAATAAACTGTTCTGAAGTGGTTTGAAAATATTCTCAATTTGTAAAATGTTCTGATGGGATTACACACACGTGTGTTTGCGCCACAAATTTCTTACAAAGCAACTCCGTATTTTTTGTATTGGCCAAAATATGTGGTTGAGTGTTTTGTTTTTTAGAAAACATGCATAGACATTTTTTATATTAAGAATTACGCTAGAGTTGATTCTATTTTTCTAGAACATTCCTTGACGGCAAATTGCATCATTTCCTATATATATATATATATATATATATATATATATATATATATATATATATATATAAAAGGTTGTGTGCGTGCGTATGTGTATGTGTTTGTGTGTGTGTATCCATGCCTACCATTCGTTTTTAGAAAGTCAAAAATTGTAAAAGCTCTTCCATTTACATCTGGCAAAACAGCAGGAATTACCACATTTTTCCTCAGTGCGAATCTACCAAAGGCGATAAATCATCGCTACACACGCCACACATACATACATACAGAGAGAGAGAGAGAGAGAGAGAGAGAGAGAGAGAGAGAGAGAGAGAGAGAGAGAGAGAGAAGAGAAAGAGAGAGAGTGCGGGAATAAAAGAAAAAATGTTAAAATTATTATTAAAATTTTTGAGAATTTTCAAACTTACTTCAAACGATAGAACGAAATACATTTATAGTAATTCCTTTTTCATTACGTGCAGAACGAAATGTGTTTCGATTAAAATATGCATTTACAACTGTCTTATTTTATTTTTTAAATAAAATCTAAGCCATCATTTGATCTCGTCCAAAAGAAAGTATCGTTCCATATTTTTGAACTTGCAGATGTTTGCCGGGGTTGGGGAGGCGGGCGGGGTATGTATTGAACTGATGTTTGATATTACACTCTCATTTCTTATCATACTATACGATATTAACTTTTCAAGATTTTCCTATAAAGCAGAATTTCCGATTTCGAATATTTAGTTTATAACAAAATAGAAAAAAAAAAAAAAAGAATTATACTGCTAAATAATTTTAAAGTAAAATGTATACATTTTTTTTTGTAAAATATAACGGCTTCATTAAATTGTTTTAAGATAAAAGTTTTAAAACAGCTAAATAATTTAGAAGATAACATAAAGTTTCGGATTGTTGCAGAATTATAAAAAAGATAAAAGAAATTTTATTTGATTAAAAAATCATGAAATCGTTTTTAAGGTGAGAGAGAAAATTAGGCAGAAATAAAAAAAAGGCGAAGAAGGGGAGAGAGAAAGATGACAGAAAAAGAGAGGAAGAAAATAAAGAAAGCGAGAATGAAAGAACTAAAAAGAGAAGAAATAAAAGAGAAAGAGAGAAAGAAAGAGATAAGGAAAAAGAAAGAGTCGAAGAAAAAGAAAGAGAAAAGACAGAGAGAGAGAGAGAGCGAATGGAATAAATAAATAATGAATATGGAATTAAAAATAAAATAAAAAGTGAAAGAGGTAAAAAGAATTTAAATAAAATTGAAAATGGAAGACAGGGATATATATATATATATATATATATATATATATATATATATATATAGTTAACAGATCCGTTGGTATATAATCTAGGTGAAGACAGACACTTAAGGGCTGAAGACAGATGGTGTGGGACCAGCTTGAAATAAACTATACCCATGTGAGGTAACTTTTGTTTTTTGCTGTGATACATATATATATATATATATATATATATATATATATATATATATATATATATGGAGAGAGAGAGAGAGAGTGAGAGAGAGAGAGCTAGGTAAATCATATAACTAGATATAAGCAACCGCATACTCAGGCAAGAAAATAAATAATCATAAAATTTACTCATGAGGTGTAAACATAATAGTGCTCGACGTGGTTAGATAGAGCTAAGATATGTTTTAATAAATATACATATACCTATGTTTTGGTGTTCTACTTAAGTTGCGCTGGTTTTCCAGCTCATCGGACACAAAGTATATATATATATATATATATATATATTCCAACATCACTACATATAAAAATCTACGGTCCCGACAACGAAATAGAATTGCAACTGCGTATCTATATATGAGGAAAACAGATTAAAGAGAGAGAGAGAGAGCGAGAGAGAGAGAGAGTGCGAGTGGGAGAGACTGAGTCAGAGACAGAGAGAGAGCAATTAATTAACATCCGTTGTCAGTCGTAAATATTATAGTGTAAGGCCCGTATTTTGTTCCCCTGAGCACAGATGTCCATACGGCGTTAAATTCTGCTTTTCGAAGAGTTACTACATTTCTAAAGGTGTTAAGCGATATCTTTTTGTTTTTGTTTTTTTTGTTTTTACTGACGTTAATGAAATGCAAGGCCCAAAAGCCACTCAACGTAGCGGTTTACCGCGTGGTGTTGTATTAGCGTAAGAAAGAGCAAGAAGTTTAAGCAGGAACGTTAGACTTATAGAGTTGAAGTCGACCTTAGAAGGAACCGGAAGCCCACTCCTAATCAGAGAACGAAGGTTAAATCACTACTCCCGTTCAAATGTGAGGGGAGGGATGTGAACCGGGTTTATTAGTAAATCCTATTTTAGAAAGGGCGTTGTGTTCTAATTTCTATCCATGAATATTATATGCTTGTATTGATAACTTCCGTTCCAATTATACAAACTGTACCCGAAGAAGGCTAAAAAATGTATCATATGCGCATATGTGATAAAAGCTAAAAAGGCGAATATTTTACTCAATGACCGAAATATCTGCTCGTCCTTTTACCACATGTTACGAACAGATACGTCCTCTACCTTGTCGCCAGGGTTAAACATTAAAAATGTTACTCTTTTACTTTCTTTTTTTTTTTTTTTTTAATAATAATACATGTTTAGTGACTGTGTTGAAAAGAGTCCAGACAGTATGGATATTTTAGTAATTGCAAAACGTCGAATTACAGACGTGGGATAAATAACTTTGAATCTTTCCTAAGATGTCCAGAACAAATTACAGCATTGGTGCCTTCCGTGCCAAATATAATCGATTGGAAATTATTGATCAGTGTTATCGATCTTGTTGCGGATGAACCAGACGTGCAGCGAATAAACACTGAGCCGGTTGGGGCTATTACCGATAAGGAAATCACAATGAAATGAAACTTTAATGCAGTTTCATCCCAATTGACAATCAAAAAATAAAATAAAAAAACGAAATAAAATGACAATTATAATAAAATAAACAAAAAACACGCATGAGAGAAAAGGGGAGATAATAAATGGATGACCGGATATGTGAAGCTAAGCAAGCAGACGGGACAACAGGTAGTGTATTGATTTATTCATAAAGGTCATTTTCATTCACTGATCGTTAGGAATTGGTGATATTTAAAAACAAAATTTCACTTGTTTCATTGGCCGCTGATAATAAATCAAATTTGATCTGACTATTGATCAATCCTTTCTTTAATTATATATCACATCTTTAACTATATATGTTCGGATACTTTAATAAATATTCAATATCAAGGATTATTTTTCTTTTAACTTTTAACTGAATGTATGGATAGTTTTATGTAAGTATCATGAGTTATAGGAATGCTTTGAGCGCTTTCGGCTATATTTTTAGACATAATCAAGGATGATTTTCTTTTTACTTTTAACTGAAATGTAAAACTTTTAACTGAAAGTGCTCAAAACATTCCTATAACTTTAGATACATAGAGAAAACACACCATGCATTTAGTTAAAAGTAAAAATAAAATCATGCTTGATAATGGCAAAAATTATAAGCGAAAGAGCTCAAGACATTCCTGTATCTATCTATCTATCTATCTATCTATCTATCTATCAATCTATCTATGCTTGTATATATATATTTATTTATAATTAAAAAACAGACATCCTTAAGGGTCACTTGATTATATTTTATTTCCCCAGGAAGGTGTTTTTTACTGGTTTATAAGAACATATTAAAGCAATGTTTTATGCTTGAAATGTGATCTGAAGAACCAGGAAAAACCACCTTCCTGGGGAAATGATATATACTCAATGGACCGTTACGGTTGTCTGTTTTCTAATTAAATTAATATTTGCTCTGGTTTAGCATTGAGCTCTCTGGATTACATCATCCTTAGGATTATTAATACGGATTACCAAACTTTTCATTACCTAACTAACTAAGTATATATATATATATATATATATATATATATATATATATATATATATATATATATATATATATATACACATACATACATACATATATATATATATATATATATATATATATATATATATATATATATATATATATATATATCGCACGTATAGTGATAGTGTTTATACAAAAGTGTTCGATGTAATACAACAGAGTAATTACGTATGTATTAATATATATATATATATATATATATATCACTCACAATTGTACGACTCGGAGTTTCATGCACAACTCAATCTTCAAGTGGTGAGTACAGAGTGGCCGTTACGTAATGTAAATTTAAAAAAATATATCTGCTTATCGCCATGATGGCGTAGTTATATATTATAATGGGATTACAATATTTTAATTTAAAAAAAAATATTTGTTATTTCAAATAAACGGAATTTGTATATATGTAAAGAATATTAAAGAATATTAAAAGTTTATATATATATATATATATATATATATGTCTGTGTGTGTGTGTGTATGTAGTGTGTGTGTGTGTGTATGTATATATGTATGTATGTGTGTATGTATAATTTAAAAAAAAACGTAATTTAACCTAGGAATAAACATTAATTTATATTAAAAATTAATCTGGTTCAACGAATTTAAGCAGATTATTATTATTTTTTTATGCCTACATGTAACGATCAAATGATTTGTCTTGTTTAATAGTTTTGTATTTTTTAAGTTTTAAGATAACGATTTTTTCAAGAAGAAATAAGTTACATTTATTTCGTTTCCCGTTACAAGATTTTGCTCTTGCTATAATATCCAAGTCGATGTAACGAGAGTTTCTATCAGTCTTTAATTGCTAGACATATTTCGAGAGAGAGCAGTGTTGTTTTTGAATTTTATATTACCTAGTGTCGTTCTATGCAGTAGAAATTTTAAAAGATTTTCAGTGGAACCAAATATCTGTTTATATTTCTGAGATGAGATATTATGTACACTATTTACATTATTCGGACTATTGTCCTCATCTTTCTTGCCATATTTATTACAACGTTTTGGCCGTTATACGCTCTGGCCTTCTTCAGGTAATTGGAATGTCGAACTGGACCCTTTATTTCGCTCGCTGGGGTAGACTGTTCTAGTTCCACGTGCCATGTCTAATGGATGTCAGTTATCAGTTATCTTCTGTTAATTTACCTCTCCAAGTTCTCCACTGCCTTAAACAGATATTGAACACACAACTATTTGGCAACAAAGATGAGGACAATAGTCCGAATAATATAAATAGGGAACCAAAATAAAATTTAACATTGTTACTGGAATATATGCTCGCTCGGAATACAATATTATCAGATCATATTTTTTCGGCAGTTGCATTTGATTTTAGAAAAAATGACGTCTTTTTTGGAAATCTATTTGTTTAATATAATGTTGTTATATTGGGATATGCCTTTGTCTATATTATTAATGCAGATATAGTAGATCTTAACATTATGTTTTTTATGAAATCTCAGTTATCCATTGTTAATTCCCCTCTCCAAGATCTCCACCGCCTTAACCAGGCATTGAACATGTGTACATGGCACAGTGGATAAAGGCGTTAGTTAGATCCAGCGACACGACCCAAAAGAGTGTGAGTTCAAGCTACGTTACGGTGGTGAGAAGAGATTGGAACCGAGATGAGGACGTATAACATTGTGATTTAGTGTGTGTGCCATGGTGGGTACTAGCTGTGAAGGTCTGAACTGGGGAAACCAACGATTTTTGTTCGCCTGAACATCCGCCATGATAATAGCAATAGAGAAGCTAGAGTCTAGCAATATTTTATCTGTAGGAAAATGGTGGAAAACGAAAGCTATGATCTTGTTATTGTTTTACATCTGTCCGCGTCTTTCAAACCCCAGAAAGAAGACATTTCCTTAAAATGTAGATATAGCAGATCTTTTTATGAAAAATCTTTTTTAGTGTTGGTGAATGATTAAAGTGCTTATTAATTAAATTTATTGAAAATTCATCCGATATTAGTTTGAACATTACGATTAAAACATGAATAAGACTATATGATGTTATGCTTACGGTGTTTCTGTTTATTTTTTATCTTCTTTGTTTTTTCTAAATACTCTATAATTACTTTATGATTGGTTACTTTTAAAGCCTTTATATATATCATTTTATTATCATCATCATCAAATATTTCCTTATTTTTGGAGTTCGTAGATAATCAAACTTGGACTGATTTATGTTCTACCAGTAGCTGAACGGAAATAAAAGCATTGTCAGCGTTCTGATAACATTAAAATACTTCCATTCATGTGACAGGTTTAGAATATTCTCTCAAAACAGATCGATGATTTTTTTTTCTGATGAGACCGTTTTATTTCATTTCAACTAAACTCACATCATTGCGACAATTCAACGATTTAATTAGGGAAGCCATTGTTAATTACCGTTTAGCTTATGTTACTTAATTTTTAAATTGTTTTCATGAGGAGATTAATTTAGCTAAACTTTTAATGACCACAAATTTATATCTTCCACGACATTCAACTTTTTCTTAGGCCACAATAATTGGAATTGGTTGAATTTTATAGATGGTAGTACTAAAATTATGTTATGGATTTAAAAAAAAAATTAATATATATTTTTAAACATTTACGCCAAGCAAGGCCTTAAAACCACTAAGAGGCAACGGGTTATTGAATGTTAGAGAATATGAGAAAAAGATTATAATTAAGGGGAGACAATAATGAAAGAACAGGAATTAAAGACAATATAACTATTGGAATTGCATTTAAAATTTTGAAGATCATTGTTGATTTGAAAGCGAGAGGACGGTAAACATGAGCAAGACGTGTGACGGAAGAAATTATTAACATAGAACTCACGGATATATCTAGTCATTTCAACTGTAAAATGATAAAAGCTTGCCGTTAATCTAGTACTACGCTTAAATTCATAAAGTCTAGGTATCAAAATGAAAAGTTCATCAGAACAATTACAATGGAAATATTTATAGAAAAGAAAGATAGAAACTATATTACAGCGATGAGAAGATGACTGAAACCGAGATGCCAAGTTAGGACCAATAACATTGCAGATTTTTCTTTGTATATATTCAAATGTAAACTATGATACAGAAACTTTCTCAGAATTTTCTTTTAGTTTAACAATCAAAAACAGTTGTAAGTTGATTGAAAATATCGTCTCCCTATCTTACATAAATACTGGGTTTATTTAAATCAATAAACATTGCTGTATACGCGTTCTGTTCATCAGAATTCGGATGGTAAGTTTTTTCATTAGGCTGATTATCAGATGGAATTTGTATCTATTTGAACATGACTTCGTAAGCAGTACTATAAAAATGAATGTAATAAGATCTTCCGATATATCACCATTGTTGTATATTTCATTTATCTTTGCAATTTTGCCAATACTAAAATTTAATCTCTCCTCCACGCCTTTTGTCCTTCTCTATATTTGGATTATGATCTCGTTTGCTTCTGTTAACGTCCCCCATTTCATACATAAGAAGAAAGTTATGATGCTTACTAATTATTTAAAGAGAGTATCCCCAAACTTTAAGTCTGAAGTATATATATATATATATATATATATATATATATATATATATATATATATATATATATATAGTTAAACCCAGAGAGCCAGACAAACCTACTAAGGTTTCACCTAAGCGGATCGTTCGTCAGGGAAGCCAGCCTTCCCTGACGATCCGCTTAGGTAAAACCTTGGTAGGTTTGTTTGACTCTCTAGGTTTAACTAGGTCTGCTCTATTTACTGTATCGAGCACTTTAGTTATTTTTCTTACTCGTATCGGTTTTTTTTCTTTGGGCTTTGGACTTGCATGCTAGACGATTATTTTAGGCTAACGTATATGTTCTTGGTTCTTTCTATTTTTATAACTTTTTTTCCCTTTGGTATTGGTTTGATTATTTGCAAATCAAGACACCGAAGGTTTTCCGAACGAGTATAATATCTTATAATTATAAGATTACCACTAATATACACTGCGTGCCAAATTACTATCGAGATAGCTTTTTTTCTAATATTTCAAAAACCGTCCAATCAATTCACGCAAAATTTTCATTCAATGTTGGCAACACTGATCTGTGCAATCACTGAAATTTTTGTACTGATCTGCGCAATGTAAACAAACTGGCGCCATATTTGTTATCAGCACGGTGATTTGAGCGTGCCAAATTATTAGAAAAGAATTTAGTGAAATGATGGGCCGTAAAAGCAGTTTAAGTGATGCTGAAAATAAAATTATCACCTCAGAACTCTCAAAAGGTAAATATACCCTAGAAATTTCTAAAATGATAGGGAGGTGTCATCAAACAGTGAAAAAGTTCACCGCCGACCCTACACAAGTATGCAATAGGGCAGATACAGGCAAGCCAAGGGTTATTTCACGTCGTCTCATGTCACGACTTAAACGAGAGGCCACGAAGAACCCTGGACTTAAAAATCAAGAGCTTTTCAGTCGCATTGGGGATCCTACTGTGTCTAAAAGTACTCGGTGTCGGCATCTGAGGGAAATAGCAACAACAGTCAAACCTGTATCGAAGCCTCTGTTGACGAGAAATCACATTCAAAATCGATGGAAATGGGCCGAGGACAATATGAAGTTTGACTTCTCTAAAGTTCACAGACGAAACTCGGGCAACACTTGATGGGCCAGATAGATGGTGCAAAGGCTGGGCAATGAACGGACAGAATCGCCATCAGCGTTTGAGACGCCAACAAGGCGGTCGAGGCATAATGATCTGGGGTGGTATTATTGGAAAAACATTAGTGGGCCCACGGAGAGTACCAGATGGCGTCAAAAAATGACTGCTGATGCATACATAGCGTTTATGAAGGAGCATCTTGAGCCGTGGATGAAAAGGCAAAGAGTTGCCTTCAGAAGGGCCATTGATTTTATGCAAGATAATGCTCCCTCACATGCTGCTCACAAGACTACTGAATATTTGAAACAGTTAGGCTTTGATGAAGTGGCCAGCAAATTGTTTGGATTTGAACCCAATCGAAAACCTTTGGAGCATCATGAAGCGAAGACTGTACGCCAGCGGACGACAGTTCAGGAGCAATGCTGAGTTGTGGGAAGCAATTCTTGACATATCTCGCGTCATTACAGCAGATGACATCCTACAATTAACAAATTCTATGGATCGTCGACTTCAAGTAATTTCAAAACAGGGAAAGTACATTCCCTATTAATTTGTTTAAAACTGTGCTTTTGTTTGTACCTGTTATTATTTGCTTGATTATTTTATTTATTAGCTTCTTTTGATCATAAACATTCACGTGCAACATTAGTAAACGTTTTGTTTGTTCAATTCTGGGAATTTTACTAAACCTTTCTAATAATTTGGCACGGTCAAATCACCGTGCTGATAACAAATATGGCGCTAGTTTGTTTACATTGCGCAGATCAGTACAAAGATTTGTGTGAATTGATTGGACGGTTTTTGAAATATTAGAAAAAGTTATCTCGATAATAATTTTGCACGCATATATATATATATATATATATATATATATATATATATATATATATATATATAACTTATATTATTTACATTATTCGGACTTGTTATCCTTCATTGCCATATTAACAACGTTTCGGCTGTTATATGCTCCGACATTCTTCAGATGATTGGAATTTTGAGTCGAACCCTTTATTTCGTCCGCCGGAATATATTGCTCTAGATGCCCGTGCCATGCCTCTTTCGGATGTCTCAGTTATTTCCCTTTAACGCAACACTCCAGGTTTGGTTTCTCACTGCTGTAGCCTGGTATTGATCTCGCAACTCTTTGGGTCTAGTCACTGGATCTAACCAACATCTTTTCCCTCTGGGCCATATGTCCTTGAGGACATCTGTTTATCCGGTGGACAAAATAAAGTGTTAGGTTAGAAATTCCTGTCACCTGAAGAAGGCAGGAGCGTAAAACGATTGAAACGTTGTGAATATGGCAATGAAGATGAGGATAACAATTCGAATTAGAGGGGACAGGGTGTTTTATGCTGAACGTAATCGTCAGACGGCCTAATGATTGCGTTCAGCATAAAACATCTGTGCGTTGACTTCAACGTTCACTTTTATATATATATATATATATATATATATATATATATATATATATATATATATGAAAACAAGAAATTTATATGAACTAAGACCCCCACATACTAGAAATTACTCAAGGACAACATAACCAAAACATACAAAAAAAAACAAAAAAAACACCAAAAACAATAAAACACGATAGCAATTAGGAAGCTAAAGCAATCTCCCAAAAATTAGACATAGACGACCGAAAGTTGCACCAGTAAGGCGCAAGTCATTATCAGAAAACCATACAGAAAGCATACCTTAAAACTACATTTCTTCATATATATATATATATATATATATATATATATATATATATATATATATATATATATATACATGTGTGTGTGTGTGTTGTACAGGGGGCGGTATGATTTCCGTCAACAAATTTCAAATGAATTCTACTTTTAAATTTTTGGTCATTACATTGTTGTTATTTACGGCATGATTCTCCACCGACATTGAACGATGTTTGTTTCTTTTCAAAGTGCTTTAGTATTTACTGGTAACAATGTCTATAGAAATTAAAAGAAAGTATTTAATTGAGCAGCATGAAAACAGACTAACTCCACCTGAAATTTAAAGCTGAAAACAACTTGGAATCGATAGAATGTCTATGAAAAAGAAAATCGATCGATACAACGAGACTTCCTTTATCAAAGATAGACCGACACCAGTACCGTGTTTGTATGTTAAGAACGCCAAACCTCATGAAACAAGCACGTGAAAAACATCAGGTGCAATCCAAGAATGTCAATGAGAAAATTGGATAAGTAGGTCGGGAGGGAACCATACGGAGGCTGTATCGAGATTTTCTAATGGTGACCCCACCCTACAAGATAAGCAAAAGACAACTTCTTTCAGCAGCCACAATGGAAAAGAGGTTTCGACGATGTAAGCAGTTGTTGAAACAGATTCGTGAGGGCATACAGCGAGACATCAGCTGTTCACAGTTGGACAGAGATTTAATCATCAAAATGTCATATAGGAAGAAAACTAGTAACTACGGACACCAAGGTTCGACCGTGACACTCTGGACTTTTTATATATTTTTTTTCCGCCACGTGTATAAATAGCGATATCAGGCTACTGACTGGAGTGACTATTGAGTGTTCATTGAGTGGAACTATCCAGTCGAATTAGTGTGAATTATTGTGCGTCGATGATTTGGGTTTTGGTTTAGGATTTACCGTTAAGCCGTTAGGATTTACTTTAAGCCGAGGAGCGCTACTAACAAGGTATTCAGTGAAATGGTTAATTATCTTTGGTTGACTTTTATTTCTTTCTTCTTGTTAAGTATTTATTGGTGCTTGTAATTAAATACTGTTTAATGTCTTGTGTTATATTTAGCCATTGACGGCCGCTGTACATCACAAAACAAAATGTGTTCTTTCAACAATTTGTCAGTCAGTTCATGTCGTTTCAGAAAACATAATACAATCCAGTAAACAATCCATCTTGCAAAGAATCGGCAGTTTTTATTTTCTTTTTATGACCTCCAGGTACATCTTCGAGTAGTGGCTTGAAGCTTTCATTCCTTTAAGTCTAAGGTCTTACCATATTTCATGTTTTGTTTTAGTTTTCTGTGTCCGAAAGTCAAATTAATGATAAAGTCTTTTAGGGGTCGATATAAATTCAGTGTCGACTTCATAAAATCGGTGTTAAATCCTTTGTGCCCTCTAATTGACAGATAGCTTTGGATTAAATATCGAAGTTTCTCTTGCATATCAGAGTTAAGATTCGTTTATTTCTCGTTCTATAGTCATTTCCTTCGCTGGTTGCTCCATATTTTCGTCATTGGGTCACAGTTTGCTTTAATATTTTCTTTCTTTTTTCTTTCTTTCTTCTAAAACACACTCACACTGTTTCGTATCTAAAAACAAACTCTAAACTAATTGTGTTTTTCCAAGTTTTCAGAGAAGTCGTTTAGCCATCTTGGCACCATTTGTGGTTAGAATCATTGAAAATCCCTTTGAGTTACTCATCTACAAAAAGAACTGGATAAAATTGTTTCGTGTCAGACCACGGTCTCCCCCTCTGAGGAATGGTGAGAGGAAAAAGATCATTCAGGACTTCAGTAATGGTACTAACATTCATACTCTGGCTTCCATGTTCAAAGTTTCTTCAAGAACCATGAAGAGAACGGCGAATAAGTTTAAAAAGAAGGAAAATTAGGGAAGAAAACTGGATCACGTGATCGAAACTTAGAGCTAAAAAGATCAATTAGAAAAGATCCAACTCAATACATAAGACGTTTAGCATACGAGAGAGGAGTTTCAGCTATGACAGCCCAAAGAGCAGTGAAAAAAAAAGAGACTTGAAATTGAAATTGTACCTGAAACTTGTTACTCCAAGACAAAAAGTTAGGAGGTTGGAGAGGGCGAAGATCATCTTGATTAAGTTGGAAAATGATTCTGGAATTATATATATATATATATATATATATATATATATATATTGAACTTTATTTCAATCCTTCATGAGCTTCCGATTCTTAGCTATGATTAATTAATGATGAACATGTGATTTTCGTTAATGATCGATTTCATTGCGTTACTTTTGTTAATTTTGGAGAGTAATTATACATTCTTATTGCTTAAAGCAGAGTCCAATAGTATTAGAAAATCTCGGAGAATTCCAGTAAGATATCTTTAATCATTTCTAAGATACAACGCTTCTAAGCTTATTCTAAACATTAGACAATTTTGCTTTTACACCATTTGGACAATTTTGCTGCTTATACCTACCAGAAATATCTCCCAACCACATAAGGACAAGCGGGCGGTTATAATCTTCCGCTGATGCAATTTCTACTTTAAAAACATTTGCCCGCATCGTCAGGATGAACCCAATGAGCCTATGGTTTATGATTGTCTTAAAGAATACATTTTATCACAAGTCATTATTCAGTCAAGAAATATATCATTGTAATTCCATAGCATTGAACACAAAAATTAGCACGTTTCTAAACATAAAAAATTAAATATTCTTTTAAAATATTGGTGTTTGATAATTTGCATTGAGGTTTTCCATTAATGGTTAGTAAATCTAGTTTTCACTTAATAATAATATTACCTAAAAGGATTAAATTAATAAAGAATTTTTTCTAATTAAAATTTACAAAAACTGAAAACAATTCTTTTAAAAATTCATGATCCATCGAAGAAAAATATTTGGAAGACAATAATGTCTTTAATATGTAATACTTATAAAAGCAATTAAAGGCTTTTCTAATTAAATAATGTCAGTTTTATTGCATTTTTTTATTTTACCAATCAGTGCAGATTTTCCATAAATGGCATTTCTGCGTTTTTGCTTCCTTTCCTTTTCAGTCTGTTATTCCACAGTTCTTGGGTGAGAAGACATTTAGGAGTTTTTTTTCCAACCTCAACACACCCTTTCCGTATTTTACCAAAACTGGAGGAAGATAGGTAATATCTTCTTTATTTTTGTTGTACATTTTTATTAGTCCACGACTAGATCGTTCATTTCTATTATCATTAATCTTGATTTATCGGAAAGTTTTCGTAGAACCAAAAGCGTACACGATTCTAAGACTTAACGAATTTAATGATGTTTTAAGCCAGAGAATGTCTTAACGAAATTGGTATTTGCGCACTAAAAGTGAAAAGAAGTAGAAGAAAGCTCTTCTACTAGAGGTACCTACGTATTGCTTATAACCCCGGGAAAGCAGCTGAATCTCTATTGTATATCTAATCTGAGAGAAATGAAGAAAACATTCAGAAATATCATTGCTTAATTATTGCACTAATTTTAGAGAAAGTGAAGTGCGTGCAGTGGGTGGCTTTTTTCTTCGACGCCATTTGTTTTTCATCATGGGATGACTTCCAGCATCGTTGTTTTTTTCTTCAAAGAATTTCTCATTCCTCATTTGTCGACCATTTTTTTTTAATTATCATTCTATGGCTATTTCCTTTCTAATAATGTCTTTTTTCATTTCTTTGCTTGCTTCTTTCTTTCTTTAATCTTAATTATTTTCTTTCTGTCTTTCTTATTTTCTTTTTTCTTTTCTTATTTTCTTTCTTTCATTCTTCAAAATGTTATAAAATATCCTTTGTACAAAGTTATTGCTCTTACTAAAACATGGTAATTCTTAATCCTTTCTACTTTTCTATCATCATATGAACTTTCAATCACACACACACACTTATATATATATATATATATATATATATATATATATATATATATATATATATATATATATATATAAATATATATATATATGAGAAGTACTACTTCTTAAAATTTCATGAGGGTATATTTATTTCGTTAGGATCTTAAAAAGGCTCCAATTCATCAGATCTTAAAATCCAAAAGCTCCTTTTGTATTTAAATATTAAGACAAATATTAAAAATAACACGCACTGTGTGTCGATTAATTTTATTGTTCTTATATATATATATATATATATATATATATATACATATATATATATATTATTATATAAATCGCATGTCGGTGTTTATATTTGTTATTAGTGAATGCTGGCTTTTTTCATTAATAATTCTACCTTTCTTTTAGCTTTTTGTTACATGTCGATGGAACGATTTGTATTATCAATGACAGTGTTGCGGTTGGAGTTTGGTAGGTCTCCACGTTTATTTAAATGAAACCTAATTCAACTATGGTCGAAGAGACGCAACATGGCTTTTTTGTTATATGGATTTGTTAACATATTTTGATTTTGCATGTTGGCTTCGGAAAGAATAACTTTTCCTCATATATTTTTATTCATATATATATATATATATATATATATATATATATATATATATATATATTTATATATATATATATTTATATATATATATATATATATATATATATATATATATATAAATTATTTAAAGTTATCTATAGAAATAATATATATATATATATAAATTATTTAAAGTTATCTATAGAAATAATATATATATAAATAAATTATCTAAAAATAAATACGTTTAAATTCACTTTCATCGCTGCCGTGCCCCAACGGCTTAGTGGTAGAATCCATCGACTAACGCCAATTCAGTCGGGTTTCGATCCTAGCTAGAGGCAGCCACACTGAAGAGTTGTGATGCAGTGAAACAGTCTGTCCGGCGGTGACAATGTACATATTAAACTAAAATTATTTTGAGAAACGATAATATCTATCTGACCGATCAATGGATTATCTGGTATTGTTCTCCTTTTGAAAATATTTTCTGACTGTTCAAAGAATTTGACTGCTTCATCCATTCTTAACTCTCCACGGTGATCCCATAGAATTTCCAACCTCTTTATGGCTTCCTGATAGATGTTACAAGTTCTTCAATGTATAGTCTTCAGAAGTTTTGTATAGTATTTCTCTCCCAGACCTAATTCTCCTGTCCCTACATAATTGATGTACCTACATTTTTAACAGCAAGTTTTGTGTTAAGCCCGGCTACTATAAAATTTCTTTAACAATTCATCTTCGCTTTCAGGATTACATCCACTGGAAGTTTCGCGCAGCCCACATAAAATTTTCCTTACTTTGTACTTAGATCCTTGTCTGGATCCTTCTTAGACTGTTCTTCAATCAAATTACTCGTACCTTTATATACGAGGTCGGATTAAAATTATCCGGCCTCTTAACGGTAACGGAGCTAAAGTACGCAGAGTTAAATTACTTGGCACCTAAATTGTTTATAGAGGTGTTTGGAAGTAAATTGTGTAGAGTGTGGTCGTCCCATCACAACACATAGTTTTCATGATTTTGCAGCAGTTTTTATCCAAGTACAACATTCCCAAGGTTTGACAACCACCTTATTCAGCAGATCTCACCTCTTAGTTACCTGCTCACTATCCCTCCCAAAATGAGTTCCAGGAATACTCCTATCAATAGAAACAACGTTGGATAATGTCTGTGACTTTGAAAGAGATTAAATGGCGAATTGATATGTGTTGGAGTTTTCCTTTTATAGCACTAGTCCAGACATATTTTGATTGGATCTCGTATATACAGATATATACAACCCCCCCAAAAAAAAATTAACCGGCAACAATTAATCATGCAATGAATTACAGAAGTTTTGGGAAATAAGAAATTTTATTTACAGCAATGTGGAACACAACTACACTACGATCGTACCTGACTGAAATCTTGCCAAACAGTAAGATCGTAAGATGATATTATGCAGAATATCCATCTTGTTTCTTGCACATCACAAGTTTTCTTGTGGAGATAAGTAAATGATAAGTTCTACGTTAAAAACAAAGCAGAAATGTCTGAAATTAAAGTTTTCAACGAGCAAGAATGCAGCCAAATACTTATCGAAATATAGATTGTTACATGTGATTCGGCTGCTTAATTTTGTCGGCAGTACCTGGGTGATAAGAGGCACCAATTTGAAAATATGCGATGAAAAAATCTTGAGCGCATGACTTTATAATAAATACTGTCTTCATATGTAATATTTAAATTATATATGTGTTATGAACACTAATGCATGTGTCCCAATCCTCACAAATACGTTGGACACTATTGTAAGTGGGGGTAATATGTTGTCAAATATGTCCATCGCAAGCAGTGGTTTACCTACTTCACGCCGCTGGCGAGTATTGTATTTTGTTGATGTTATGAACATTGCCATTTCATTTCGACCGTTCATTTTGGTTATTCCTGATTAAGTAACCATCTCACTTTCCTTCTTTCTTTCTTTGTTGTTTTCATTCACTCTTTCCTTCCTTCTTTCTTTCTCTTATATGGCGTAACTATGAACACAAATAGGCATGTCCCAATCCCCATAAATACGTTGGACACTATTGTAAATGGGAGTTAATATGCTGTCTAATTAGTGTAGCGTTGGTTTACCTACTTCATGCCGCTAGCGAGTATTGTATTTTGTTGATGTTATAAAGATTACCATTTCATACTGCAACCTCCGATTTGGTTATTTCTCATTCAGTAACCTTTTCTAGGTTACAATAGTATGGGTCCATTTGCTTGAATTACTTCCTGTATATTCTCCTCATTAATTTTATAGTTGTAAACTTGATAGCGAATAAATTTTAAATTTTGATTTTGTAATTAGCAGTTTTAAATTTTAATATTAAATTTTATCATATAATTTAGTAATTATTCGTTGGAATAAATTATTTTTTAATACTAAACATCTGAATAGATATTATAACATGACTTCGTTATCGAGCTTTTTGAATTTTCCTGTACTTGTGTTTTGATTGGTCCATCTAGCCTTTGTAACAACGTTTTCCCCTTGCGTAGGATTATTAATTAATTTGAAACTTTTAAAACCATTTATTTTACATTCAACGTCATCACTTGATAAGACACCGAGGGTGTTGAAACAAAATGGCTATTTTTGTGGTGATTTTATAACATATTTATGTTATAAATTTTTTTTTCTTTAAAAATAAATAATTATATATATATATATATATATATATATATATATATATATATATATATGAGCGTGTGTGAATGTGGTTGTGTGCGTTTCTGTGTGTGCGTGCGTATCTGTGTGATGGATGATTTTTAGAATGTTATCTATCCGGTGTCCAAATCAAAAGCAGCGGAACTACTGCTTATCCTTTTCTTGATTTAGCCATTTATCTGCTTACGCTCCGTATCTGTTATGTATATGGATTATCCCCCTTTCAATAAAACTCTTTCCATTTGATTTACCTCTTTTCTGACTGACTTCTCGAATCGGCTTCATTGCACCGAAAATTTGAACAGGCAAAATACTTCAGAGAAGAAGATAAATTCCTACCTTTGAATATTCAACAAGTAAAGAGCCAATGGCGGTCCCTCATTATACGAACTCGCCAACTACTAATTCGTGTCTGTTGCTCGGATTGACTGAAATGCTTCATTAACCCGGCTGGAAGATGAAAGACATCAGAATCGATAAGCCATTTGGGTAAAGGATTTCCTTAAAGCTATTTGTACACAGGAGCCTCGATTTCGTTTGATCGCCCCAAAATTACGTAACTTCCTGCTATTGTTGTTTGCTTGGGTATTGCCGTTATTTTTTATGTTTTTTGTTTACGCAGCAATTATAGGTTAAATTTGCAGCCGCTGAAATTCAGCGGGAGTAAAAAGAAAGATTTTTCGGCAATATTTCTATTTTGTTATTAGTATTTGATTGGTGGGATAGACTTGTGAGTAGTTTATATGTATATATATGTATATATGTATCTCTCTCCCTCCCTCTCTCTCTCTCACTCTCTCGATCTCTCTCTATATATATGTATATAAACTAATAAACTATAAAAATTATAAAAATAAGCAAACATATTCGGGGTAACCATACATCACAAACAACTATTTAATATTCTGTAACGCGGCATCAAGCCTGCACACAGACCACAACATCACAGCCTGATGAATAAGGATGTCTTGCCTGTCCATCAACAAAGTTTAGTTACATATCAATATAAATGTCGATGTAAGATCGACTATGTGGACAAGATTATGCAGAGGTTAGAGGTTAGGATCGCCCAGCATGTCCCGGGCCAAGTGCGTAGACATGAGTCTGCAACATCCGGGTATCCACAGGCTAATGAGTCAGCTATCGGTGAGGATTTAATGAATTCTGTTGCTCGCAGGACGGACTATTCTCTTGTGTTCTTCTTGGTCTTGCACAAAGCACGAACCAGACTCCATTTAGACATCTTGGTGTGTGTTATTATTAATATACAACGTCCTGCTCTGTGCAGACAAAGAGAGGTAAAGCATAAGTCGACCTTATTCGAGGAATCAAGTTGTTAATTCTATGCCAAACTAGGAAGATACATTTTTTTGTTTTTTTTTCACCTCTCCTAATCTTGGTAATTTATATTATCTTAATATGAGTCGTTGATAATAATTTTTATTGTCAACTCTTGTTTTATTTTGCCGATGATTATAGATCATCTGAAGAAGCGTTGGCCAAAACGTACGATGTGATACTTTTGCATCCTATTTTAATAATAAATTATGAACACTTTTTTTAAGATCAATTTATCCTGGTGTGGCAAAAATAATTAAGTAATACAAAGAAGAAAGAGACCGCCGTTGGTAACTTTTATAAAAGAAGAAAATATATTTTTTGTTTATGTTTTATATCTATGAATTAATTATTTTCTTTTAAAAAAAATGTTTGATCTCGGTCTTTTGTGATTTAATTTCACTCTGACTGACTTAAAATTTAAAATCTAGATTAATGTTGTATTAACCGTTTCCCTTTAAGCCAGACAATATCCACCTCCTCTAGCATTCACTATAATGGTGGGTCAGTTAAGTTCTGTGGTTTCATAGCTCCGGCTATATATCTCCAGCATCGCGAAAAAATCCAAAGAAATATCTGTAATATTATAGGTACTGACCCGGCACCTCGAAAACCGCCCGACGTAAATTTCCTTTGTTTTTTTTTCCTATAAACATTTTCACGGCACTTATTCTAATGAGCTCTCCTCCTTGGCACCTCAATCACATAGATTTAGATGTATCAATATGTAGTTCTAATAATTTCTTTTACGTTCCTCTGGAATTCACTTCCCGGCTGCCTACAAATGAAACAACAATCACTCTCTTCATTATTCCTTAACGCTTTTTTGATGTCCTTTCTCCTCATTAAAGTCTTCTCAATCTATTCCACTCCCACTAAGTTCTTCGGTCTTAGTGGTATAAACGCTTAGCATGATGTGAAATCTATATATATATATATATATATATATATATATATATATATATATATATATATATACACTATGTGTAATAGCAAAATGGTTCAAATTATGTAAAAGCAAAATTGTCTATTTGTTAGGTTAACTTTTGAATACTCTCCAAATTTAACAGAAGAAACGTGATGAAATCGTTTATAAACGAAAATGGCAGGTTCATTAATTAACCAGAGTTAAGAATCGGAAACTCATGAAGGATTGAAAAAAATTCAATATATATATATATATATATATATATATATATATATATATATATGTATATATATATATATATCATTGCAGGATCGTTTTCATGCTTATTCAAGATGATCTTCGCCCTCTCTAACCTTTGAACTTTCTATCCTGGAGTTACAATTTGCCTCACATGTTTCACGTACGATTTCATTTTCAAGTCTTTTTTTTACTACTTTTTGAACTTTCGTAGGTGAAACTCCTCTTTCAGGTGCCAAACGTCTTACGGATTGATTTTTCTTTTTCTAATTGATCTTTTTAGCTCTAAATTGAAATGATGATCCCTCTTCCCGCTGTGATCTCCTGATCCCGTTTTCCTCAACTACTGTTCCGTCTATTTTAAACTTGTTCTCTTGATAGTTCTTGAATGGACTTTAAAGACAGAAGCCAGAGTATATAGGTTACTACTATTACTGAATTCATAAATTATCTTTTTCGTATCACTATTGCTTAGTTGGGAAGACAGTGAAAAAGATATGATATTTAAAAATGATTTTAAACTGTTCTCGTTTTAGCTGTATAAACCTAAGAGTTTTTCAGTGATTCTAACGACAAATGGTGTCAAGATGTCTAAACGTATTATCTGAAAACCTGGAAAAATAACTCAATTTGTTTAGCGTTTATTTTTTTTTTTTAGATATTAAACATTGTTTGTGATGGACAATTATTCTATTACACGATTTGGAGAATATTGCTTCTGCACCCCGTATATATATATATGGAGAATATATAGTCTTAAGATGTGCTATATTTATGGCATAAATTGCTCAATATCAGAGATAGAGTGTGTATAAATATAAAAGTGAACATAGAAGTCAACACTTAGAGGAGACTGACGATTGCATCTGGCATGAAAGACTGTCGCTTCTAAATGTTGACTTCTATGTTCACTTTTATATATATGTTGAAACTTGACTAATGCAAGGAATAATAATGCAACACAAAATGTACTTAGAACAAAATGTATTGAAACAAGAAAGTGTACACAATATTTACATATAGTATTTTGTATATTCCTGGGAAGACCGTTCCTGGAGAATGTGTTGACTGAGTCGCAGTCGGGCAGAGTCTCTGGTTGAATCTCTTGATTCCTTCCCTCTCTTCCCGGTACCAACCAGATTTATATGGTCAGTACTCCACTATGCAAATTAGGTGGATCCTACCACAACACCCCCCTCCCAAGCCTTGGAATCCCTTTTGGATTTCAAACTGGCTTCCTATATGGATTGATGATTATGGCTATTTCTTTGTAGATCCATTTGCATACTTCATATGCATATGTCCATCCGCTTAATTTTAATATTTTTTCCGTTTTGGATTCACGTCCAATGGGTCCGTGAACTTTCGTTTCCTACCGGATCTTCTCGGTTCAGGAGTATTCTGCGGAGGTTCTACTTGAAACATATCATACATGACATCAATGGGATCTTCCTCCTCATCCGGTATACTCTCTTCATGCTCTAGAATGTAACATTTTTTAAGTTGGTTCTGGTATCTTTTATGAGTATTCTTCGGCCGTTTAATTATGTAAATCAGGTCACCGATTCTCTTGTCCACTATACCTCGCTCCCAGAACTCAACGTTGTTTTTGAAACACTTGAAAAACACCTTCTCTCCGGAGGTGTATCTTTTTCTCGCTGTATACATAGTATTCTTTACTCTATTTTTGTCCTGGCAAAAGCTTGTCAAACACTGACTTAACTTTCCTAGCGAACATTAGTTCAGCTGGTGTCATGTTTGAGTGTGTTCTCTGGTTTGGCGTGATTCTGTATACTTGTAGGAATTGCTGAAGCGCCTTTTCCGTTGGAACTCCTGAGGCCTTCTTCAGCGCGCGCTTTAAAGTGTCGACAAATCTTTCTGCGAGTCCATTGGACCTCGGATGATACGGCGTCGTTATGTGGTTAATTTGATATAACTCACAAAATTCCTTAATTTCTTCAGAAGTGAATTGTGTACCATTGTCACTCACAATACACTCTGGCACACCGAACCGTGCAAATAGATCATGCAAGAAAATTGTTGTGGCATTGGACGTAGGCTTTTTGCAGCGTAGTACTTCCGGCCATTTTGTAAAACTATCTACCACTATTAAGTAGTAATAATCTTCTACTGGACCAGCGAAATCAATGTGTAATCTTGTCCACGGATGATCCGTCTTGGGCCATGGTTTGTGTACTATAGGTGGTGCCTTAGCTGCTAACGCACACTCTTTACATCGATGAACCATGTTTGCGATATCCACATCCATTCCTTTCCAATATACAAAGCTTCGCATTAAGCTTTTTGTTCTATTAACCCCCGGGTGACCCATATGAAAGTTCCGTAGTATTCTTTTCTGCAACTTTTTTGGTACTACTACTCTCTCACCATATAATAAAAATCCGTCACAAATTGAATAAATCTCCTGCACTTTTTGGTCATTTGCTACCATTTTGCTTTTTATTTCTAAAATGAAATCATCGCTTTCAGCTTCTTTTTTGACTTCCTTTGATGTAACCGGTAGCTCTCTTAAAATGTTGTTTACCATGCTTTTCACCTCATAATCTGCTCTGATATTTGCAATAATTGATTCTTCGAATCTTTCTTCTTGACTCGGTACGAGTCTTGATAAACTATCCGCATGAATTATATTTTTGGATGATAGGTGCTTTATGTGAAAATCATAATTGAGAAGAATGGTTCCCCATCTCAACAGACGATTTGCCGTATAAACGGGTAACCCTTTCTTTGAACCAAAAATAGTGATCAGAGGTTTATGATCCGTTTCAAGCATAAAATGTCTGCCGTGGATGTATCTGTGAAATTTTGTTATGGCAAAAATGATACTCAGCGCCTCTTTTTCGATCTGTGAGTAACTTCTTTCTCCTGGGAGTAAAGTTCTCGAAGCATGTGCAATTGGTTTTCTAGAACCCTCTGGCATTATGTGTTGAATACACGCTTCTATTCCGTATGAACTGGCGTCACTTGCCACTACAATATCAAGTTATGGATTGTAATGAGTTAAAAAGAGGTCGGATGTAAGCATTTTCTTTATTTCATCAAAGGCTTTCTGACATTCTACCGTCCATTCCTATGCCTTGTCTTTTTTAGTAGTTCATTCAACGGAGCTCTTAGAGTGTACATTCCTTTAATGAACGCTTGATAATAATTTGCGAGCCCTAGAAAACTCTGTAGCATCGTCACATTAGTGGGCGTCGGCATGTCTCTAATCGCAATGGACCTTTCCGGATCTGGAAATCTGCCATTTATGTTGATTATGTGACCTAAATACTTAATTTCCTCCAAACCAAATTCGCACTTTGACTCTTTGACTTTAAATCCAAAGTCCTGAATCTTTTTAAATACTTGATTGAGATGCTCTCGATGTTCGTCGACGGTTGCGCTCCTTACTATGATGTCGTCTAAGTAGGCGCACGCAAAGTCTAAATCATTCAACATGACGTCCATAGCTTGTTGAAAAATGGCTGGTGCCACTTTAATACCAAAAGGAAGCCTGTTGTACTGGAATAACCCTCTATCCGTGTTTATCCCTAGTAACTTCGAACATTCCTCTTCGACGGGAATTTGGAGATAGGCATCTGATAAGTCGATTTTTGAAAATATAACTCCACCATTTAGCTTGTTAAAAATCTCCCCCGGACTCGGTAACGGGTAATGGTAGTCCTTGATTACCGAGTTCAACCCTGTCGAAAAATCAACACAGACTCTGATTTGGTTTGATTTCTTTTTTATGCACACAATCGGCGCAGCCCATGAATTAGATTCTACTTTCGAAATAATTCCCATTTTTTCCAACCTATCAAGTTCTTCGTTAATTTTCTCTACACTTGCGAAAGGCACGTTACGTTTCTTTTTAAAAAATGGCATAGTATTTCCCTTTAATTCAAATTTAGCTTCAAACTTGTTACATCTTCCAAGACCAGGTGTGAAGGTTTCCGGAAACTTTTTCTTTAATTCATCTTTAATGTCCTGTCTTGTTTGCGTATTACTTTCTACTTTTCTGCAGAATGAGTTTAACGGTTTATCCCACAATTCGAATGTTTCAATAAAATCTGTACCCATCAAGTTTTCTCCATTTTTCAGAATGAAAACCTTTATTTTTTTAACGATCCCGTTCAATTTCATGGGAAGTACAACCTCGCCTTCGAAGTTAATTTCCTTTCCAGTTACCGTTCGAGCGCGTTTCGTTGACTTCATTATTGTAGGCCTTTTTAAAATTTTTCATGTTTTATAGTTCATTATTGTTAAATCTGAACCCGAATCGAGTTGAAATTTGATATTCTTTTTAAATATTTCAGTCGTCACATATTTCCTCAAATCTCTATCTGATTTGATATTCGAATTTGTTTGTCTAATTCGGCTATTGAATCTTTTCGTTTTACAACACGATCCTTTGTGTCCATTCTTGTGGCACACGAAACATTTCTTATTTCTATATGGGCAATTTACCTCCCAGTGTCTTTCGTTGCAACGTCTGCAATTATATGGTGGAACCTTTTCTTCCTCCTCGTTCTTATTTAATTTTTCTTGTCTATTTTTAAAATACGCCGAATTTTTACTCCAATTTTTCTCTGATGGGTAATTTGACTGTTTTTTTTTATTTTTTTAATATAAGCAATGCCAGTTTCTTCGATTTTTTGAGACTCTTTCTTTAAACATACGGCCCGCTGACACTCCTCTGCTAACTTTTTCAGGGAAAGGTTTTGTTCAGATTCGAGTTTAGACAAAACTCTACGTCTTATTTCGGCACTCTTACTGGATACCAGTCCTTGAGCAAAAATTAAACACTTAAATTCTTCCACCGTAATCTCTGCCAATCTGAAATTGTCACAATGTCTATTCACTATAGATGCATATGTTAAATAATCCTGATCGTCGGATTTAGCGACATTCATGCATAACCATCGCTTATGCCAAAGCGACATATTTGCTCCAAACAGCTCCTTTAGCAATTTCACTGTTTCCGAAAATTCCAATTCATTGGTTCTTCTCGGTAGAATAAAATCTACAAATTTGCTATGTTCTGCTGTACTTAGCTTTCTTAGTAATAGACTGACTTTTCTTGAATTCGACCAGTTTTCACAGTCTGTGTAGAAAATATCTTCATATCGTTTAAAGTACGCTTCAAACGTTTTTTTCTTCGTCTGGCACATAGTTGAAAGTTTCCAGCGAATTAAATATGGTGTTATTAGAATATGAAGAATTTCCCTCATTTGCCTGATTGTTGTTTAATTTCTCCAGCGTTAACTTTTGAATTTCTAAAACCTTGATCTGCATTTCTTCCTGTTTTCCCAGTCTTTCCTCTTGCTTTTCTTGATATTTTTGCTGTCTTTCATCTTGCTTTTCTTGATATTTTTGCTGTGCAATCTGTTGTTCCCTTATTAATAAGGCAAACTGTTCATTTTGACGTTGCTGACTCAACTGCTGGGATTTGAATAATTCAGATATGTCTTTGGATAATTCATCCATCTTTAGCTGACAGTGTTCATGCAACAAAGAATATACCTTTAATTTGTGTATCTATGGATATAATATAAGCTGACCAGAAAAATCGAAACAACTTACGACTTTTTTATTTTATGTCTTGCTTTTACTTGAAAGACATAAAATAAAAAAGTCGTAAGTTGTTTCGATTTTTCTGGTCAGCTTATATTATATCCATAGATACACAAATTAAAGGTATATTCTTTATCCGTGATAATCAACTTTGGTATTCTTTTTTTTACTTCTGTTCGCGTATTTCAATGACAAACCTCTGATTTTTATTATCAGAGATAAATTCGTCACTATAAAATATTGTTGAGCAAAAAAAAAAAATAATAATTTTTTAAAAGTTCGTTACCTTTCAAAATCGACACGGTGTATTTGTGCGCCTTTTAATTCCATGCATGTTTTTGTAGTCGGCCAGTTTTTTTAACGGGTGTCTCGTTGTAGATAACTTTTTCAATTTAAAATCACCGTTATTCATTTACGACACCTTTCAATTTTTTCTGAGTGAACGCTCCTTATGCTTAGTCGTCCTTTAACGATTTCTAAATATCCAGAAATTCAGAATCCTTCGCCGTTCCGTTAGATGTTGGACTTTTAATTAATAATTTTTTCCTTCAGCCTGGGTTCTTCAATGACTTGTCCCAATTGTTGAAGTCTATCAATTATTAATTCTTTTTTTTTTTCGTATGGTTCTTTCTACCTCGTCGCCATTGTTGAAACTTGACTAATGCATGGAATAATAAGGCAACACAAAATGTACTTAGAACAAAATGTATTGAAACAAGAAAGTGTACACAATATTTACATATAGTCTTTTGTATATTCCTGGGAAGACCGTTCCTGGAGAATGTGTTGACTGAGTCGCAGTCGGGCAGAGTCTCTGGTTGAATCTCTTGATTCCTGTATTTATCAATCCACCCACGAGGATCGAATGGGGCAAAAGGCCGTTTTAATGTGGGTATCCCCGAGCCCGTAGGCTCGGCCAAAAATATGGCCTTTCTGAACTCGCCTAGACGGTTCAGGCCCTGTCAACCGCCCCGGACGAAACCTTGCCCTTCGGCAAAGCCTCGTCCGGGTTCCCCTCTGCTAATGAAGAGAGTTCGACAGTCGCCGAGAGTCGGTCTCTGGGTCTCGGAATCTCTTGATTCCTGTATTTATCAATCCACCCACGAGGATCGAATGTGGCACAAGGCCGTTTTAATGTGGGTATCCCCGAGCCCGTAGGCTCGGCCAAAAATATGGCCTTTCTGAACCCGCCTAGACGGGTTCAGGCCCTGTCAACCTCCCCGGACGAAACCTTGCCCTTCGGCAAAGCCTCGTCCGGGTTCCCCTCTGCTAATGCAGAGAGTTCGACAGTCGCCGAGAGTCTGTCTCTCGGTCACATAATCTCTTGATTCCTCCCCTCTCTTCCCGGTACCAACCATATTTATATGGTCGGTACTCCACTATGCAAATTAGGCGGATCCTACCACAACAATATAAATATATATATATATATATATATATATATATATATATATATATATATAAAGTAAGAGAGCAAAGGAACATTCTTGTTGCGCCAATAGCCATGAAGCACGTAGGTCTCTGGAAGGGTTGAATTTCTTAGTAATAGGGTGTGTTTATATTTATGAGATGAGGTATTATGTACATTATTTACATTATTTGGAAAATTGGCCTCATCTTTTACGCCATATTTATCACAACGTTTCGGCCGCTGTACACTCCGGCCTTCTTCAGGTGGTTGGAATGTCGAACTGAACCCTTTATTTCACTCACTGGGGAAAGTTCTCCACTCTTTGGGTCCTGTCACTGGATCTAACCAACACCATTATCCACTGAGCCATGTGTCCTTGAGAGTGTGAGTTCAATACCTGGTTAAGGCAGTGGAGAACTTGGAGAGGGAAATTAAAAGGAGATAACTGATAACTGATATCCATCAAACATGGCAGGTGGAACTAGAACAGTCTATCCGAGTGAACGAAATAAAAGGTTCAGTTCGACATTCCAACCACCTAAAGAAGGCCAGAGCGTACAACGGACGAAACGTTGTGGAAAAAATGGCGACAAAGATGAGGACAATAGTCCGAATAATGTAAATAATGTCCTCATATTTAGTTGAGAAGAAATATTTTGCTCTAACATGTGAGGCTCATTAGCAACCGATGATGCAAAGTCGCTCTTCACGTCCGATTATTTCTTTTGGTGCACAGACAAACATGAAGGATTACAACTATGAAAGATTACAACCATGAAAGATTACAACCATGAAAGATTACAACTATGTAAAGTTAAAACCATGAAAGATTACAACTATGAAAGATTACAACCATGAAAGATTACAACCATGAAAGATTACAACCATGAAAGATTACAAGTATGAAAGATTACAACAATGAAATATTAAAACCATGAAAGATTAACACTATGAAAGATTACAACTATGAACGATTACTACCATGAAAGATTACAACTATGTAAGGTTACAACCATGAAAGATTACAACCATGAAAGATTACAACTATGAAAGATTACTACCATGAAAGATTAACACTATGAAAGATTACAACTATGAAAGATTACAACTATGTAAGGTTACAACCATGAAAGATTACAACTATGAAAGATTACAACCATGAAAGATTACAACCATGAAAGATTACAACCATGAAAGATTACAACCATGAAAGATTACAACTATGTAAAGTTAAAACCATGAAAGATTACAACCATGAAAGATTACAACTATGTAAAGTTAAAACCATGAAAGATTACAACCATGAAAGATTACAACCATGAAAGATTACAACTATGAAAGATTACAACCATGAAAGATTACAACCATGAAAGATTACAACCATGAAAGATTACAACCATGAAAGATTACAACGATGAAAGGTTACAACTATGTAAAGTTAAAACCATGAAAGATTACAACCATGAAAGATTACAACCATGAAAGATTACAACTATGTAAAGTTAAAACCATGAAAGATTACAACCATGAAAGATTACAACCATGAAAGATTACAACCATGAAAGATTACAACTATGAAAGATTACAACCATGAAAGATTACAACTATGAAAGATTACAACCATGAAAGATTACAACTATGTAAGGTTACAACCATGAAAGATTACAACTATGAAAGATTACAACCATGAAAGATTACAACCATGAAAGATTACAACTAAGAAAGATTACAACCATGAAAGATTACAAGTATGAAAGATTACAACTATGTAAGGTTACAACCATGAAAGATTACAAGTATGAAAGATTACAACAATGAAATATTAAAACCATGAAAGATTAACACTATGAAAAATTACAACTATGAAAGATTACTACCATGAAAGATTACAACAATGAAATATTACAACCATGAAAGATTACAACTATGAATGATTACAACTATGAAAGATTAAAAGTATGAAAGATTACAACTATGTAAGGTTACAACCATGAAAGATTACAACTATGAATGATTACAACTATGAAAGATTAAAAGTATGAAAGATTACAACAATGAAATATTACAACCATGAAATATTACAACCATGAAAGATTACAACCATGAAAGATTACAAGTATGAAAGATTACAACTATGAAAGATTACAACTATCTATGGTTACAATCATAAAAGATTACAACTATGAAAGATTACAACTAGGAAAGATTACAACTATGTAAGGTTACTACCATGAAAGATTACAACCATGAAAGATTACAACTATGTAAAGTTAAAACCATGAAAGATTATAACCATGAAAGGTTAACACTATGTAAGGTTACAACCATGAAAAATTACAACTATGAAAGATTACAACCATGAAAGATTACAACCATGAAACATTACAACTATGTAAGTTTACAACCATGAAAGATTACAACCATGAAAGATTACAACCATGAAAGATTAAAACCATGAAAGATTACAACTATGAAAGTTTACAACCATGAAAGATTACAAATATGAAAGATTACAACTATGAACGATTACAACCATGAAAGATTACAACTATGTAAGGTTAAAACCAGGAAAGATTACAACTACGAAAAATTACAACCATGAAAGATTACAACCATGAAAGATTACAACCATGAAAGATTACAACTCTGTAAGGTTAAAACCATGAAAGATTACAACTATGAACGATTACAACCATGAAAGATTACAACTATGTAAGGTTACAACCATGTAAGATTACAACTATGAAAGATTACAACTATGAAAGATTACAACCATGAATGATTACAACCATGAAAGATTACACCTATGTAAGGTTGAAACCACGAAAGATTACAACTATGAAAGATTACAACTATGAAAGATTACAACCTTGAAGGATTACAACCATGAAAGATTACAACCATGAAGCATTACAACCATGAAAGATTACAACCATGAAAGATTACAACTATGTATGGTTAAAAGCATGAAAGATTACAACTATAAAAGATTGCAACTATGAAAGATTACAACTATGTAAGGTTACAACCATGTAAGATTACAACTATGAAAGATTACAACTATGAAAGATTGTAATGTATGAAATATTACAACTATGTAAGGTTACAAGCATGAAAGATTACAATCATGAAAGATTACAACTATGAAAGATTACAACCATGAAAGATTACAACTATGTAAGGTTAAAACCATGAAAGATTACAACTATGAAAGATTACAACCATGAAAGATTGTAATGTATGAAATATTACAACTATGTAAGGTTACAAGCATGAAAGATTACAACCATGAAAGTTTACAACCATGAAAGATTACAACTATGAAAGATTACAACCATGAAAGATTACAACCATGAAAGATTACAACTATGTAAGGTTACAACTATGAAAGATTAAAAAATTAAAGATTACAACTATGAAAGATTACAACCATGAAAGATTACAACTATGAAAGATTACAACCATGAAAGTTTACAATCATGAAAGATTACAACTATGTAAGGTTACAACTATGAAAGATTACAACCATGAAAGATTACAACTATGAAAGATTACAACCATGAAAGATTACAACTATGTAAGGTTACAACCATGAAAGATTACAACTATGAAATATTACAACTATGAAAGATTACAACCATGAAAGATTACAACCATGAAAGATTACACCTATGTAAGGTTGAAACCATGAAAGATTACAACTATGAAATATTACAACTTTGAAAGATTACAACCATGAAAGATTACAACCATGAAAGATTACAACTATGTATGGTTAAAAGCATGAACGATTACAACTATGAAAGATTACAACCATGAAAGATTACAACTATGAAAGACTGCAACTATGAAAGATTACAACTTTGTAAGGTTACAAGCATGAAAGATTACAATCATGAAAGATTACAACTATGAAAGATTACAACCATCAAAGATTACAACTATGAAAGATTACAACTATGTCAGGTTACAACCATGAAAGATTACAAACATGAAATATTACAACCATGAAAGATTACAACTATGAAAGTTTACAAACATGAAAGATTACAACCATGAAAGATTACAACCATGAAAGATTACAACCACGAAAGATTATAACTATGAAAAATTACAACCATGAAAGATTACAACCATGAAAGATTGCAACCATGAAAGATTACAACTATGTAAGGTTAAAACCATGACAGATTACAACTATGAACGATTAAAACCATGAAAGATTACAACTATGTAAGGTTACAACCATGAAAGATTACAACTATGAAAGATTACACCTACGTAAGGTTGAAACCATGAAAGATTACAACTATGAAATATTACAACTTTGAAAGATTACAACCTTGAAATATTACAACCATGAAAGATTACAACCATGAAAGATTACAACTATGTAAGGTTAAAAGCATGAAAGATTACAACCATGAAAGATTACAACCATGAAAGATTACAACCATGAAAGATTACAACTATGTAAGGTTAAAACCACGAAAGATTATAACTATGAAAAATTACAACCATGAAAGATTACAACCATGAAAGATTACAACCATGAAAGATTACAACTATGAAAGATTACAACCATGAAAGATTACAACTATGAAAGATTACAACTATGAAAGATTACAACCATGAATGATTACAACCATGAAAGATTACACCTATGTAAGGTTGAAACCACGAAAGATTACAACTATGAAAGATTACAACTATGAAAGATTACAACCTTGAAGGATTACAACCATGAAAGATTACAACCATGAAGCATTACAACCATGAAAGATTACAACCATGAAAGATTACAACTATGTATGGTTAAAAGCATGAAAGATTACAACTATAAAAGATTGCAACTATGAAAGATTACAACTATGTAAGGTTACAACCATGTAAGATTACAACTATGAAAGATTACAACTATGAAAGATTGTAATGTATGAAATATTACAACTATGTAAGGTTACAAGCATGAAAGATTACAATCATGAAAGATTACAACTATGAAAGATTACAACCATGAAAGATTACAACTATGTAAGGTTAAAACCATGAAAGATTACAACTATGAAAGATTACAACCATGAAAGATTGTAATGTATGAAATATTACAACTATGTAAGGTTACAAGCATGAAAGATTACAACCATGAAAGTTTACAACCATGAAAGATTACAACTATGAAAGATTACAACCATGAAAGATTATAACCATGAAAGATTACAACTATGTAAGGTTACAACTATGAAAGATTAAAAAATTAAAGATTACAACTATGAAAGATTACAACCATGAAAGATTACAACTATGAAAGATTACAACCATGAAAGTTTACAATCATGAAAGATTACAATTATGTAAGGTTACAACTATGAAAGATTACAACCATGAAAGATTACAACTATGAAAGATTACAACCATGAAAGATTACAACTATGTAAGGTTACAACCATGAACGATTACAACTATGAAAGATTACAACCATGAAAGATTACAACTATGAAAGACTGCAACTATGAAAGATTACAACTTTGTAAGGTTACAAGCATGAAAGATTACAATCATGAAAGATTACAACTATGAAAGATTACAACCATCAAAGATTACAACTATGAAAGATTACAACTATGTCAGGTTACAACCATGAAAGATTACAAACATGAAATATTACAACCATGAAAGATTACAACTATGAAAGTTTACAAACATGAAAGATTACAACTATGTAAGGTTACAACCATGAAATATTACAACCATGAAATATTACAAGCATGAAAGATTACAACTATGAAATATTACAACCATGAAAGATTACAACTATGTAAGGTTACAAGCATGAAAGATTACAACCATGAAAGATTACAACTATGAAAGATTACAACCATGAAAGATTACAACTATGTAAGGTTACAACCATGAAAGATTACAACCATGAAAGATTACAAACATGAAAGATTACAACTATGAAAGTTTACAACCATGAAAGATTACAACTATGAAAGAATACAACCATGAAAGATTACAACCATGAAAGATTACAACTATGTAAGGTTACAACCATGAAAGATTACAACTATAAAAGATTACAGCTATGTAAGGTTAAAAGCATGAAAGATTACAACTATGAAATATTAGAAGCATGAAAGATTTCAACTATGTAAGGTTACAAACATGAAATATTACAACTATGAAAGATTACAACCATGAAAGATTACAAATATGTAAGGTTACAAGCATGAAATATTACAACCATGAAATATTACAACTATGAAAGATTACAACCATGAAAGATTACAACTATGTAAGATTACAACCATGAAAGATTACAACTATGAAATATTACAACTATGAAAGATTACAACCATGAAAGATTACAACCATGAAAGATTACAACCATGAAAGATTACAACTATGTAAGGTTACAAGCATGAAAGATTACAACCATGAAAGATTACAACCATGAAAGATTACAACCATGAAAGATTACAACCACGAAAGATTATAACTATGAAAAATTACAACCATGAAAGATTACAACCATGAAAGATTGCAACCATGAAAGATTACAACTATGTAAGGTTAAAACCATGACAGATTACAACTATGAACGATTAAAACCATGAAAGATTACAACTATGTAAGGTTACAACCATGAAAGATTACAACTATGAAAGATTACACCTATGTAAGGTTGAAACCATGAAAGATTACAACTATGAAATATTACAACTTTGAAAGATTACAACCTTGAAATATTACAACCATGAAAGATTACAACCATGAAAGATTACAACTATGTAAGGTTAAAAGCATGAAAGATTACAACCATGAAAGATTACAACCATGAAAGATTACAACCATGAAAGATTACAACCATGAAAGATTACAACTATGTAAGGTTAAAACCACGAAAGATTATAACTATGAAAAATTACAACCATGAAAGATTACAACCATGAAAGATTACAACCATGAAAGATTACAACCATGAAAGATTACAACTATGTAAGGTTAAAACCATGACAGATTACAACTATGAACGATTACAACCATGAAAGATTACAACTATGTAAGGTTACAACCATGAAAGATTACAACTATGAAAGATTACACCTATGTAAGGTTGAAACCATGAAAGATTACAACTATGAAAGATTACAACTATGAAAGATTACAACCTTGAAGCATTACAACCATGAAAGATTACAACCATGAAAGATTAAAACTATGTATGGTTAAAAGCATGAAAGATTACAACTATGAAAGATTACAACTATGAAAGATTACAACCATGAAAGATTAAAACTATGTATGGTTAAAAGCATGAAAGATTACAACTGTGAAAGATTACAACCATGAAAGATTACAACCATGAAAGATTACAACTATGTAAGGTTAAAACCATGAAAGATTACAACTATGTAAGGTTACAACCATGAAAGATTACAACCATGAAAGATGACAACCATGAAAGTTTACAACCATGAAAGATTACAAGTATGTAAGGTTACAACTATGTCAGGTTACAACCATGAAAGATTACAACCATGAAAGATTACAACTATGAAAGATTACAACCATGAAAGATTACAACTATGTAAGTTTACAACCATGAAATATTACAACTATGAAAGATTACAACTATGTCAGGTTACAAGCATGAAACATTACAACCATGAAACATTACAACTATGAAAGATTACAACCATGAAAGATTACAACCATGAAAGATTACAACTATGTAAGGTTAAAACCATGAAAGATTACAACTATGTAAGGTTAAAAGCATGAAAGATTACAACTATGAAATATTAGAAGCCTGAAAGATTACAACTATGTAAGGTTACAAGCATGAAATATTACAACCATGAAAGATTACAACTATGAAAGATTACAACCATGAAAGATTACAACTATGTAAAGTTACAACCATGAAAGATTACAACTATGAAATATTACAACTATGAAAGATTACAACCATGAAAGATTACAACCATGAAAGATTACACCTATGTAAGGTTGAAACCATGAAAGATTACTGCTATGAAATATTAAAACTTTGAAAGATTACAACCTTGAAATATTACAACCATGAAAGATTACAACCATGAAAGATTACAACTATGTATGGTTAAAAGCATGAAAGATTACAACTATGAAAGATTACAACCATGAAAGATTACAACCATGAAAGATTACAACTATGTAAGGTTACAAGCATGAAAGATTACAACCATGAAAGATTACAACCATGAAAGATTACAACCATGAAAGATTACAACCACGAAAGATTATAACTATGAAAAATTACAACCATGAAAGATTACAACCATGAAAGATTGCAACCATGAAAGATTACAACTATGTAAGGTTAAAACCATGACAGATTACAACTATGAACGATTAAAACCATGAAAGATTACAACTATGTAAGGTTACAACCATGAAAGATTACAACTATGAAAGATTACACCTATGTAAGGTTGAAACCATGAAAGATTACAACTATGAAATATTACAACTTTGAAAGATTACAACCTTGAAATATTACAACCATGAAAGATTACAACCATGAAAGATTACAACTATGTAAGGTTAAAAGCATGAAAGATTACAACCATGAAAGATTACAACCATGAAAGATTACAACCATGAAAGATTACAACCATGAAAGATTACAACTATGTAAGGTTAAAACCACGAAAGATTATAACTATGAAAAATTACAACCATGAAAGATTACAACCATGAAAGATTACAACCATGAAAGATTACAACCATGAAAGATTACAACTATGTAAGGTTAAAACCATGACAGATTACAACTATGAACGATTACAACCATGAAAGATTACAACTATGTAAGGTTACAACCATGAAAGATTACAACTATGAAAGATTACACCTATGTAAGGTTGAAACCATGAAAGATTACAACTATGAAAGATTACAACTATGAAAGATTACAACCTTGAAGGATTACAACCATGAAAGATTACAACCATGAAAGATTAAAACTATGTATGGTTAAAAGCATGAAAGATTACAACTATGAAAGATTACAACTATGAAAGATTACAACCATGAAAGATTAAAACTATGTATGGTTAAAAGCATGAAAGATTACAACTGTGAAAGATTACAACCATGAAAGATTACAACCATGAAAGATTACAACTATGTAAGGTTAAAACCATGAAAGATTACAACTATGTAAGGTTACAACCATGAAAGATTACAACCATGAAAGATGACAACCATGAAAGTTTACAACCATGAAAGATTACAAGTATGTAAGGTTACAACTATGTCAGGTTACAACCATGAAAGATTACAACCATGAAAGATTACAACTATGAAAGATTACAACCATGAAAGATTACAACTATGTAAGTTTACAACCATGAAATATTACAACTATGAAAGATTACAACTATGTCAGGTTACAAGCATGAAACATTACAACCATGAAACATTACAACTATGAAAGATTACAACCATGAAAGATTACAACCATGAAAGATTACAACTATGTAAGGTTAAAACCATGAAAGATTACAACTATGTAAGGTTAAAAGCATGAAAGATTACAACTATGAAATATTAGAAGCCTGAAAGGTTACAACTATGTAAGGTTACAAGCATGAAATATTACAACCATGAAAGATTACAACTATGAAAGATTACAACCATGAAAGATTACAACTATGTAAAGTTACAACCATGAAAGATTACAACTATGAAATATTACAACTATGAAAGATTACAACCATGAAAGATTACAACCATGAAAGATTACAACTATGTATGGTTAAAAGCATGAAAGATTACAACTATGAAAGATTACAACCATGAAAGATTACAACTATGAAAGACTGCTACTATGAAAGATTACAACTATGTAAGGTTACAAGCATGAAAAATTACATCCATGAAAGATTACAACTATGAAAGATTACAACTATGAAAGATTACAACTATGTAAGGTTAAAACCATGAAAGATTACAACTATGTAATGTTACAACCATGAAAGATTACAACTATGAAAGATTACAGCTATGTAAGGTTAAAAGCATGAAAGATTACAACTATGAAATATTAGAAGCCTGAAAGATTACAACTATGTAAGGTTACAAGCATGAAATATTACAACCATGAAAGATTACAACTATGAAAGATTACAACTATGTATGGTTAAAAGCATGAAAGATTACAACCATGAAAGATTACAACTATGAAAGATTACAACTATGTCAGGTTACAACCATGAAAGATTACAACCATGAAAGATTACACCTATGTAAGGTTGAAACCATGAAAGATTACTGCTATGAAATATTAAAACTTTGAAAGATTACAACCTTGAAATATTACAACCATGAAAGATTACAACCATGAAAGATTACAACTATGTATGGTTAAAAGCATGAAAGATTACAACCATGAAAGATTACAACTATGAAAGATTACAACTATGTCAGGTTACAACCATGAAAGATTACAACCATGAAATATTACAAGAATGAAAGATTACAACTATGAAATAATACAACCATGAAAGATTACAACTATGAAAGGTTACAACCATGAAAGATTACAACCATGAAAGATTACAATCATGAAAGATTACAATCATGAAAGATTACAACTATGAAATTTTACAACCATGAAAGATTACAACTATGAAAGAATACAACCATGAAAGATTACAACCATGAAAGATTACAACTATGTAAGGTTAAAACCACGAAAGATTATAACTATGAAAAATTACAACCATGAAAGATTACAACCATGAAAGATTACAACCATGAAAGATTACAACCATGTAAGGTTAAAACCATGACAGATTACAACTATGAACGATTACAACCATGAAAGATTACTGTAGAATAACAAGACAATAAACAGCACTTACCGGTGTAAGAGTCCCAGCTAGCGTCCAGCTGGCAGACAAAAATAAAGCAGGTTGTAACTTAATACAAACCCTGAGGATTTATTATGTTTTTATACATAATTGTGGCACGTGGCCGATGAAGGGGAGGGGTAAAGGCTGGTCCAAACTAACTATCCTATACCTAGCTAATCAGATTCACGACCCATTCATACATTACAATTTACCCATTCACCACAAGAACTCGTCCGTCACCAAACAATCCTCCAACCACCATAATACCGCATCCTCTCAAGGGGAACCTACCAAAAACGCGCCCCACACCATAAAAATTTGATGATAATACATAAAATACATAAAATTTTAATAATGATAGAATGAGAGGGGAGGGAGATGAACCCAATAATCAAATAAATATAAACACAAAATACAAACTAAACATAACAGATGTTAGTAGGGGACCGTCCAACCCTCAAAATAGAGAGGCCGCTGTATTCTGCCCAGGGGACAAAATCAAGAGGCAACTCTCGCTAAGGGAGTGGGAAGAAGGCTAAAATATTATGCGGGAAAGGGAAAATATAAAGCTGACCCAGTCGAGATAAAAGGGGGGCCGAAACAAACTGGGGAGGTTGGGAATCTCGACTTGGATCATAACCAAAGAGTAGCCGGGTTACAGGCCAGGAACAACACTTACTCACATTAACTAGGTACACTGAAGCTTGTCTAATCCTAACCAAGGGGAGGGTTCCACAGGAAGCCACCCCGATGTGCAATAGGTTGACCTAGAAGAGAAAATCAAGGCTAGCCCCGGTCACACGAACCAAGCTCGCCTCTTTTACCCACCTTTCGCTAAAGACTGTCGAATGCAATCGTTTTCTATCAGATCTAATCTTCATCTTGAGCTGATGCTCAAAGAATAGGATTAGATGCTGATGAGAAAGACGGTTGCCCCGCAAGACTTCCTCCTTTCGCGTCGTCCAAATCACCATTCGAGCCGTGGCCAGCAGCGTCAGAAACACCATTCGTTTCACCCCGGAATACGGGGGCGACACATTGTCACACGCGTATGCGCGATCAATGGACACAAGCTGTTCGGGAGCGAGACGAGCCGTCAGCTCGCCGACATGGTCCCATAAGGGGCGGACCCGGGGGCAATGGTAGAAGGCGTGCGGAGCCGTTTCTTCTAAGCCAAGACCACACCGTTCACAGTCTGGCAAATCCGCCAAACCCCATATGAAAGCCTTGTCGTTGAGAGGCAGCCGATTCCGAGCCAATCGCCAGGTAAGCGAAAACTCAGGGTTACTGAGGTAATCCGCCGCTGGCGCCCAAGACCAGTAGGAGCGAAACTCCTCCTCCGACAAGCCGAGCGTATCACGTAGGGAATCCTTCGCGGGCCCCTCCACTAATCCACGATAGAAGACCTTCCTAGGCCGTGACAGGTCACTGGACCGGGGAATGGCCCTCAAGGCCGACCGACACTCGCGGATGAAATCCGACTCGTCCCGGGGTTTACGACGGCGCTCAACCCTCGAGATGGGGGGACTGATGGTAAGGCTAGGGAAGGCGTCCCTAACAATCCCCTCCAGAATCGGATCTCTCCCAGTCAATGCGCGGCGTAGGAAAGCCAACCTAGAGGCACGGACGTGACTCAAGAGGTGCGGCATTCCCAGCCCCCCATGACACGGACGTTTAGTGCAGACTCGTCTGTCGACCCTGTTCACGCGTCCCCTCCATAAAATGGAGGATAGCGATCGCTCGAGCGCCTTCCAATGGGTCCCACAGAGAGGAAGTACAGACAATCGATAAAGAATCAGGGGGAAAATGTATGTAACACACACCTCCGCCCTGCCCTTCACGGACAACCGCCGTCGATTCCAAGTCTTGCCGGCAGAACCGACCTTTGCAAGTACTTCAGACCAATTCTTCTCCAGCTGGAGGTCCGGTCCAAACCACACTCCAAGAATGCGGACAGGTCCATCCGTCCAACCGAAGCGGCCCGGAAGAGCGACCCCCTTCCAGGCACCTAACCGCAAGCCGGAAGACTTGTCGCGGTTTATCTTGGCCCCTGTCACCTTCTCGTACCGGTCAAGCGCCTTCTGTACCGCCTCGATATCGTCCCGGGACGACACGAAAGCAGATACGTCATCGGCGTACGCGGAAACCCTGGCTCGAGCCCCTCCAGGAACGGCGATTCCGCGTAGGGCCGGACTGCCGGTCTCGTCCTTCAGCCGGCGAAGGAGAGGCTCCAACGCCAAAGCATAAAGGAGAGGCGACAGCGGACAACCCTGACGAACCGACCTAGACAGCACGAACGCGTCCGACAACCTTCCGTTCACCTGTACCACAGCACTGGGGGAGCGATACAGGAGGCTAATCCAGCGGCAGAAGTTGGGTGCGAATCCAGCGGCCTGCAGGACAGTAGCAAGGTAGCGATGGTCGACCCTATCAAATGCCTTGGACTGATCCAAATTGATCAGCGCGGCTTGCTCGTCGTCTTTTACACCCTCTATGATCGTGCGGATCAGATGCAGGTTGCTCTGAATTGTTCGGCCCCTCACAGAACAAGTCTGCTCAGGTCCCAACAGAGACTCGGCAACTGACTGCAAACGCTCCTGCAGGATCTTGGCCATAATCTTTAACTCTGTGTTTAGCAGAGTTATGGGCCTGTAGTCATCTAGTTTCCCCCCACCACCTTTGCCCTTTTTCAACAGAGTGATCACGCCCCTGGTGATCCGATTGGGGATGGACCCCGACCGAAACCAGTTGTTGAACACTGCAGTCAAAATCGGAACAAAGATGTGCGACAGCCTCAAGTACAATTCATAGGGCAAACCATCCAGACCGGGCGACTTGCCTCTGCCGACCTTCTTCAAAACCGCGTAGACTTCGCCCTCCGTGATCTCTCCCTCGCAGCTAGCCGCTTCAGTCGGCAAAAGCCGAGGAAAGTCAGCCAAATAGCTACGAAACTCCTCCTCACGGAGACCAGGCTCCTTGGTAAACCGGCTCTCGAAATGGCGCCGAAACGCCTCGCACATGTCGTCAGTGGCCCGAAGAGTACGCCCCTCCGGGGATTCGACTTCACGAATGTAACGATCGCCACCTCGACGGACCTCTTCCCTGCGCAGATCTGCGCCCAAGTTCACAGCTTCGGAAGACATCTTGCTTAACTTATGTCTAATTACCTGGCCCATGTACCGCTCGCTATTCGAACGATCCAGGGCCTCCTTAGCTAAGGCTATCTCTAGGGGATCCCCCCCAGCCACCGCCCGGGTGTAACTAGTTTTAAGCGTCTTCACCTTGTCAGCTCTATCTAGAGCGAGCCGTTTGCTGAAATCAGTGGTGAAGGACCTAATCCTACATTTAAGGCGTTCCCACCACTTATTCCCGATAACCGCCCCCACTAGCTCCCGCTGCACTAGTCTAATTAGCTGTTCCCGAAAGTCCTCCCTGTCCAGTAAGGACAGATTGAACTTCCAGTAACCAGCCATTCTAGGCCTACAGTCTAACGCCACCCGGGCACAAACGAGTTTGTGGTCCGTGTAGCCTACCCAGTGGAACGTAGGGCAATCTAGTAGATCTATGTCGGCTCTTCTAACTAACATTCTGTCAAGGTAGCTGACTACCTTGTCAAAAGGCCAATTAAGAGCCCACGTCCACATTTTCCCCCCGGGATGATCGACCCGGTATCTATCGACGAGACCATAATCGTCGATCAGATCAACCAGGCTACGATCGCCCCTTCTCCCGCTAGCTCCCCGCCCCCTGTCTAACTTGGGGTCCAGGATGGCATTCCAGTCCCCCATTAAAACTAGGCGCGTTGAATCCACTAGGAACGGCCCCAACCGCCGAAAAAACGAGACCCGCTCCTCCCGGTCGTTGGGCGCATAAACCGCAACGACTCGGAACGAACCACTTTTCACGGCAATATCGGCCACGATCAACCGGCCCTCGGCATCGGTATGCACAAGGTCCACCTTCGCATCGAGAGTACGCCTGACAAGCAAAGAAACTCCTCTGGCAGAACGGTCCCCATATGCTGAATAGACGACAAAGTCATCGTCCAGCACACACGCATCGGAACTGCAAACAAAGTGGGTCTCCTCGATCGCGGCAACATCCACATCCAGGGACAGAAGGTCCCGGAGCAGGCGGGCAGCCTTACCCCGATCCCTTAAGCCCCTCACATTCAAAGTCGCTATCTTAATAGACATCTTCTAAGCCTGCAAAGAAAGAAAAGAAGAAGTGCAATAACCTATTCACATACAGGACGGAAATCTGCGGGTGAAAGGACCCCGACGGATTGTCCCAGGCTCCCCACGCCTAACTCTGACGTTATCCGTCCTTCTGTGACAATCCCGCCGACGTCCGTGGGGTAATTTAGTTTTAGGGCCCTATATAGTGATGGATGGAGACGTACGGGGGCCCTCCCTGCACAAAACATCTGCATTTTTTTCAAATCTTGTGCGCCCATCTCAATCATCCTTATCTCTGGGAAGGCCTCTCTGGCCTCAAAGAGATGGGCCCACACTTTCATATGTTTGCCTGTGTCCCGGATAAGTCCAACCACTCCCGGGGCACGAGGAAAATTTCTAGGATCCTCAACTGATTTGCCGTCAACGGATGACAGCTTGATTAGAGGACCCAACAGTGCTCTCTTGCGGGAGGAGAGATTCTTATCTATCTCCCCCTTATCCGCTCTGCAAATTTCCTCGACTTTGCCGAAGATTCTTTTTTTCTTTTTTCCCCTATCTGGGGGTGGTGGAGTGGGAGTGGATGAACGGGCTGGAGTAGGGAGGGATGGTTGGGGAGTTGGAGGGTCTGATGCAGTAGGAGTAGGTGTGTGCGGGGGTGTGGGGTTGCTAGCAGGGGGTGGAAATCGAGACAGGGAAGGAGGGAGACTCCTATCAGCTGGAGTGTTTTTTTCCTTTTTAGCTGGTGAAGAGGGGACGGATGTACATCTGTTTGTTTCCCTACCCGTCTCTTCACTAATCTGTCCAATTAGCCTATGAATCTGCTTCACTTGTTCCTCTTGTTCCTCCTCATCTTCCTCCCGGTTTCTTTTCAAGGAGGTGGCCCGTTTGGGAGGCACTTCCTCCACCTCCATGTCACTGTTTTGCTTTTCCGGACTTTTTTCCGGACTTTTTGGACTCTTCTGCTGTTTTTGTTTCTGTTGTTGTTGTTGCTGTTTTTGTTTCTCTTTTTCGTACACCTTTGAAGGCTGTACTTCTTTTTGCCTCTTTTCGGGCTGTTTCTTTTGGGGCGTCTCCTTCGGAGCTGGATCGCTCATATTTTTTCGCCCCCTATCCACCTCTTTCCAGGCTTCTACGGGAGGTTTTCCGGTTGTCTCTTTCACAACCACTGCTGCTGTTGTTGCTGCTGGAGGGGGCATTGGTTTAACATTTTTGCCAGGGCATTCCTTGGACATGTGCCCTGACGCACCACACGCCCAGCAGCACGGCTTTCTTCCCTCGACAACAACCAGCATTCTTCTCTTTCGGCACACCAGGGTGTTTGGAATTTCCCGAAAGTTTTCCCTGTTGACAGTTATTTGGACTTCTATGTCCCCTGTTTGGATGCCGCTTTTACTGACAAGGGCCTTAACTTCGTTCACTTCACCATATTTAACGAAAAAGGCCCCCATCCTGTCCTCGCTGATATCTGCTGGGACACCGTGAATTGTTACCTTGGTTCTGCGAGTTCCCATGTACTCTGTCTGCATGCGCAGGTTCTTAGTTGAGAGCAGACTTCCAGCCAGTGCCTTTGCCTGCTCCTCTGTAGCTAGGAGTATATCCCACAGAGCGTTTGTCCTTCGAGCTAGGAGTTTTGGGTAAATTTGTAGAGACTTTAAGGCCTCCTCCATCACTTCTCTGCCGACACCGATCAACTTCCGGGTCTTTACCTCCGAAGTTAGAAGAGAGATTGTCCTGGTGTCGACTGCATCCAAGGCTTCTTGAATAGTAATGAATTCATTCCCTTGGAATGAATCCTCAAACTTTTTCCTTTGCTCGCAGTAAAAGGCTGGATCTTTTTCTGGCGGCCTGTTTTTACCCCAGGCCGTTTTTGGGGGTGACACCGGTTGTGAAGGCGGTGTATTGTCTTTGTCAATATTGTTGTCGGCCATGATGGGATTTTTCGGCCCACCACGCCGAACAATTAAGCTTTTGTTGCTTTCTTTAACTTATATTGGTGTTTCACATACGTAAAAAATAATAATCAAAAGAAAAAACGTACAAACTCAAACGGTAATAAACAACTCAAACGGTAATAAACAACTCAAACAAAAGAAGAAAGAATGGACTACGAAAACAAGGAAAATTTAAAAAAGAAAACAAAAACTGAAAGAAAAAGGCAAAATAATACAAAAAGCAAAAATAAAACGGAAAATAAGGAGAAAAAATTAGACAAATGCAAAATAGAACGAGGAAAACTGAAAGTCAAAAAAAGGTTGCAAAAATGTAAACTTAAAGCTTATCTTTTCGACGCAAAGGAAACAAGTCAGTAGCAAAAACAACACACCAGGGGATGAACTTAATACAAACCCTGAGGATTTATTGTAACAAAGGTTACAATTGTGGCAGAAGGCCAAAAAGGGGAGGGGGAAAAGGCTGGTCAACACTTACTATCTTATACCTAGCTAATCTGACTCACGACCCATTCATACATTACAATTTACTCATTCACCACAAGAACTCATCCATCACCGTTCAATCCTCCAACCACCATAATACCACATCCACTCCAAGGGAACCTACCAAAACGCGCCCCAATCCATAAAAATTTGATGATACATAAATGATATACATAAAATTCTAATCATGATAGAATGCAAGGGGCGGGAGGTGAACCCAATAATAAATAAAAATAAACACAAAATACAAACTAAACATAACACATGTTAGTAGGGACCGTCCAACCCTCAAAAATAGAGAGGCCGCTGTATTCTGCCCAGGGGACAAAATCAAGAGGCAACTCTCGCTAAGGGAGTGGGAAGAAGGCTAAAATATTATGCGGGAATGGGAAAATATAAAGCTGACCCAGTCGAGATAAAAGGAGGCCGAAACAAACTGGGGAGGTTGGGAATCTCGACTTGGATCATAACCAAAGAGTAGCCGGGTTACAGGCCAGGAACAACACTTACTCACATTAACTAGGTACACTGAAGCTTGTCTAATCCTAACCAAGGGGAGGGTTCCACAGGAAGCCACCCCGATGTGCAATAGGTTGACCTAGAAGAGAAAATCAAGGCTAGCCCCGGTCACACGAACCAAGCTCGCCTCTTTTACCCACCTTTCGCTAAAGACTGTCGAATGCAATCGTTTTCTATCAGATCTAATCTTCATCTTGAGCTGATGCTCAAAGAATAGGATTAGATGCTGATGAGAAAGACGGTTGCCCCGCAAGACTTCCTCCTTTCGCGTCGTCCAAATCACCATTCGAGCCGTGGCCAGCAGCGTCAGAAACACCATTCGTTTCACCCCGGAATACGGGGGCGACACATTGTCACACGCGTATGCGCGATCAATGGACACAAGCTGTTCGGGAGCGAGACGAGCCGTCAGCTCGCCGACATGGTCCCATAAGGGGCGGACCCGGGGGCAATGGTAGAAGGCGTGCGCAGCCGTTTCTTCTAAGCCAAGACCACACCGTTCACAGTCTGGCAAATCCGCCAAACCCCATATGAAAGCCTTGTCGTTGAGAGGCAGCCGATTCCGAGCCAATCGCCAGGTAAGCGAAAACTCAGGGTTACTGAGGTAATCCGCCGCTGGCGCCCAAGACCAGTAGGAGCGAAACTCCTCCTCCGACAAGCCGAGCGTATCACGTAGGGAATCCTTCGCGGGCCCCTCCACTAATCCACGATAGAAGACCTTCCTAGGCCGTGACAGGTCACTGGACCGGGGAATGGCCCTCAAGGCCGACCGACACTCGCGGATGAAATCCGACTCGTCCCGGGGTTTACGACGGCGCTCAACCCTCGAGATGGGGGGACTGATGGTAAGGCTAGGGAAGGCGTCCCTAACAATCCCCTCCAGAATCGGATCTCTCCCAGTCAATGCGCGGCGTAGGAAAGCCAACCTAGAGGCACGGACGTGACTCAAGAGGTGCGGCATTCCCAGCCCCCCATGACACGGACGTTTAGTGCAGACTCGTCTGTCGACCCTGTTCACGCGTCCCCTCCATAAAATGGAGGATAGCGATCGCTCGAGCGCCTTCCAATGGGTCCCACAGAGAGGAAGTACAGACAATCGATAAAGAATCAGGGGGAAAATGTATGTAACACACACCTCCGCCCTGCCCTTCACGGACAACCGCCGTCGATTCCAAGTCTTGCCGGCAGAACCGACCTTTGCAAGTACTTCAGACCAATTCTTCTCCAGCTGGAGGTCCGGTCCAAACCACACTCCAAGAATGCGGACAGGTCCATCCGTCCAACCGAAGCGGCCCGGAAGAGCGACCCCCTTCCAGGCACCTAACCGCAAGCCGGAAGACTTGTCGCGGTTTATCTTGGCCCCTGTCACCTTCTCGTACCGGTCAAGCGCCTTCTGTACCGCCTCGATATCGTCCCGGGACGACACGAAAGCAGATACGTCATCGGCGTACGCGGAAACCCTGGCTCGAGCCCCTCCAGGAACGGCGATTCCGCGTAGGGCCGGACTGCCGGTCTCGTCCTTCAGCCGGCGAAGGAGAGGCTCCAACGCCAAAGCATAAAGGAGAGGCGACAGCGGACAACCCTGACGAACCGACCTAGACAGCACGAACGCGTCCGACAACCTTCCGTTCACCTGTACCACAGCACTGGGGGAGCGATACAGGAGGCTAATCCAGCGGCAGAAGTTGGGTGCGAATCCAGCGGCCTGCAGGACAGTAGCAAGGTAGCGATGGTCGACCCTATCAAATGCCTTGGACTGATCCAAATTGATCAGCGCGGCTTGCTCGTCGTCTTTTACACCCTCTATGATCGTGCGGATCAGATGCAGGTTGCTCTGAATTGTTCGGCCCCTCACAGAACAAGTCTGCTCAGGTCCCAACAGAGACTCGGCAACTGACTGCAAACGCTCCTGCAGGATCTTGGCCATAATCTTTAACTCTGTGTTTAGCAGAGTTATGGGCCTGTAGTCATCTAGTTTCCCCCCACCACCTTTGCCCTTTTTCAACAGAGTGATCACGCCCCTGGTGATCCGATTGGGGATGGACCCCGACCGAAACCAGTTGTTGAACACTGCAGTCAAAATCGGAACAAAGATGTGCGACAGCCTCAAGTACAATTCATAGGGCAAACCATCCAGACCGGGCGACTTGCCTCTGCCGACCTTCTTCAAAACCGCGTAGACTTCGCCGTCCGTGATCTCTCCCTCGCAGCTAGCCGCTTCAGTCGGCGAAAGCCGAGGAAAGTCAGCCAAATAGCTACGAAACTCCTCCTCACGGAGACCAGGCTCCTTGGTAAACCGGCTCTCGAAATGGCGCCGAAACGCCTCGCACATGTCGTCAGTGGCCCGAAGAGTACGCCCCTCCGGGGATTCGACTTCACGAATGTAACGATCGCCACCTCGACGGACCTCTTCCCTGCGCAGATCTGCGCCCAAGTTCACAGCTTCGGAAGACATCTTGCTTAACTTATGTCTAATTACCTGGCCCATGTACCGCTCGCTATTCGAACGATCCAGGGCCTCCTTAGCGAAGGCTATCTCTAGGGGATCCCCCCCAGCCACCGCCCGGGTGTAACTAGTTTTAAGCGTCTTCACCTTGTCAGCTCTATCTAGAGCGAGCCGTTTGCTGAAATCAGTGGTGAAGGACCTAATCCTACATTTAAGGCGTTCCCACCACTTATTCCCGATAACCGCCCCCACTAGCTCCCGCTGCACTAGTCTAATTAGCTGTTCCCGAAAGTCCTCCCTGTCCAGTAAGGACAGATTGAACTTCCAGTAACCAGCCATTCTAGGCCTACAGTCTAACGCCACCCGGGCACAAACGAGTTTGTGGTCCGTGTAGCCTACCCAGTGGAACGTAGGGCAATCTAGTAGATCTATGTCGGCTCTTCTAACTAACATTCTGTCAAGGTAGCTGACTACCTTGTCAAAAGGCCAATTAAGAGCCCACGTCCACATTTTCCCCCCGGGATGATCGACCCGGTATCTATCGACGAGACCATAATCGTCGATCAGATCAACCAGGCTACGATCGCCCCTTCTCCCGCTAGCTCCCCGCCCCCTGTCTAACTTGGGGTCCAGGATGGCATTCCAGTCCCCCATTAAAACTAGGCGCGTTGAATCCACTAGGAACGGCCCCAACCGCCGAAAAAACGAGACCCGCTCCTCCCGGTCGTTGGGCGCATAAACCGCAACGACTCGGAACGAACCACTTTTCACGGCAATATCGGCCACGATCAACCGGCCCTCGGCATCGGTATGCACAAGGTCCACCTTCGCATCGAGAGTACGCCTGACAAGCAAAGAAACTCCTCTGGCAGAACGGTCCCCATATGCTGAATAGACGACAAAGTCAGCGTCCAGCACACACGCATCGGAACTGCAAACAAAGTGGGTCTCCTCGATCGCGGCAACATCCACATCCAGGGACAGAAGGTCCCGGAGCAGGCGGGCAGCCTTACCCCGATCCCTTAAGCCCCTCACATTCAAAGTCGCTAACTTGGTTGACATCTTCTAAGCCTGCAAGTAAAGAAAAAGTGCAAAAACCCTTATTCACATACGGGGCGGAAATCTGCGTCAGTCAGGACCCCGACGGATTGTCCCAGGCTCCCTACACCAAGATCTGACGTCATTCGTCCTTCCAGGACAATCCCGCCGACATCCGAAGGATAAGTGAGTTTTAGACACCTATATAAGGAGGGATGGAGAATAACAGGGACCCTCCCGGAGCAAAATTGCCTTAGTCTCTTTAGGTAAGGTGAGTCCGTCTCGATCATCCTTATTTTTGGGAAATTGTCTTTCGCTTCTGCCACATGCCCCCAGACTTTCAAGTACGCCCCCGTGTCTCTGACACAGGTAAGTACTCCTGGGGCCTCAGGGAAGTTACGCGGGTCCTCCACCGACTTCCCATCCACTGTTTCCAGTTTATACAGGAGCCCTAATAGGGCCCTCTTTTGGTTGGACAGGGCTTTTCTGTATTCCTCCCTGTCCACCTTACAAATGTCTTCAGGTCCAGCAAAAAGTTTCTTCTTTTTCTTTCCCCTGGAACGGAGGGGAGGGGAAGAGGAAGATGTATGCGGGGGAGTTGAATCTGCGCTAAGGGGAGAGATGGGGGGAAAGGGAGGTGTATCACGGGTAGGGGAAGAAGAAGAGCTCCTTGTTTTTGGTACTGCCCGCTTTTCTTTCGGGTCAGCCGGGACGGAAGTGAACCTGACCTTGTCTCTGCTTGCCTCTGCCCGACTGCGCCCCGGGTTCTTCAATTGTTGCCTTTCCATCTCCTCATCCTCCTCTCTACCTCTCTTTAGGGTAGACATCCGAGGTGATGGCATAGAGTCTACCTCCATTTCTTGTTGTTGTTGTTGTTGTTGTTGTTTCTGCTGCTTTTTCTTTACTTGAGGTTCTTGTTTTTCCTCCTTTTTGGGGCTTTCCATCTTCTTCGGGTTCCCTGCTTTCTTGTGGCTTTCAGCCGGGTTTTCAGCAGGCTTTCCGGTCTTTGGGGTCTCTTCTTTCCTTCTCGGACTTTCTACCTTTTTGGAGTTTTCCTCCTTTTTTGCCCGTTGTTGTGAAGTTGCAGTCCCCTCTTTCTTGGGGGGAGAAGGCATATTTTTTGCCCTTTTGTTAGCAACCTCCTTCCAAGTCCCTTCCTGGTCCTTGTTCCCTTTCCCTTCTTCTGCTACTGCTGCCTCTTTTACTGCCTCTTTTGCTGCTGGTGTGGCTGCTGAGGGCTGACGCAGTTTACTGGGGCACTCTTTCGCCATGTGGCCCGCTGTGCCGCATGACCAGCAGTACGGCTTCCGCCCCTCCACCACAACCAACATCCTTCTGTTTCGGCATGTGAGTATATTGGGGACGTCCTTGAAAGCTCCCTGCGTCAGGGTGACTTGCAACTCTATGTCGCCCGTTGCAATTCCTGACTTCCCAAGAACCGCCCTGACCTCATTCACCTTCCCAAATTTAGTGAAGAAGGCACCCATCCTGTCTTCACTGATGTCAACAGGCACTCCGTGAACCGTAATTTTCGTCTTGCGAGTTCCCAAGTATTCTGTTTGCAACCGCAAGTTTCTCGTCGTTAAGATGTTCCCCGCTAGTGCTTTTTCCTCCTGCTCCGTGGGGAGGAGAATGTCCCACATAGCGTTCGACCTTCTTGCTAGGACTCTTGGATGGATTTTGAGAGTCTTGAGGACCTCTTCCATGGTCTCCCTGCCTACCCCAACCAGTCTATGGCTTTTTACATCCGAGGTAAGCAAGGAAACGATTCGCGTCTTCACAGCTTCCCATACTTCTGTGATTGTCACAAACTCATTATTTTTAAAAGACTCCTCAAACTTGCTGTATTGAGTCTCATAATATTCCTCGTCCTTCTTCGCTTGTTTATTCCTACACCAGGCCGTTTCTACAGGTGACACCGGCGGTGATGAATTGTTTGTATTTTCCTCCGCCATGGTGGCAAGCCACCACGACGGGACAAATAAACCTTGTCGCTTTTTCTTTTTTTAAATTGTTTCTCTGATTACAGAAATGAACCAAATAAAAGGAACTAAAACATGGACAACAAAAGGTAAAAGTACTTCAAACAAAAAATACGCAACGAAAAACGTGGGGGAGGGAAAAATAACTTACAGACCAATAAACAAAAAAAGAAAAATAAACAAAAAAAAAAAGCACAACTGAAATAAACAGAAAAGTAAGACTGAAAAAAAAAAGTTCAAAAGAAAAAGTTTTTAGCAAAACAAATCAAACTCAAAATAAAGGAAAACACTTATCAGTTCACACTTGAAACGTTTCGTCACACTACAACACCTCGTCCAAAATCAACAAGACCTGGGAGCAACTTAATACAAACCCTGAGGATTTATTATGTTTTTATACATAATTGTGGCACGTGGCCGATGAAGGGGAGGGGTAAAGGCTGGTCCAAACTAACTATCCTATACCTAGCTAATCAGACTCACGACCCATTCACACATTACAATTTACCCATTCACCACAAGAACCCGTCCGTCACCAAACAATCCTCCAACCACCATAATACCGCATCCTCTCAAGGGGAACCTACCAAAAACGCGCCCCACACCATAAAAATTTGATGATAATACATAAAATACATAAAATTTTAATAATGATAGAATGAGAGGGGAGGGAGATGAACCCAATAATCAAATAAATATAAACACAAAATACAAACTAAACATAACAGATGTTAGTAGGGGACCGTCCAACCCTCAAAATAGAGAGGCCGCTGTATTCTGCCCAGGGGACAAAATCAAGAGGCAACTCTCGCTAAGGGAGTGGGAAGAAGGCTAAAATATTATGCGGGAAAGGGAAAATATAAAGCTGACCCAGTCGAGATAAAAGGGGGCCGAAACAAACTGGGGAGGTTGGGAATCTCGACTTGGATCATAACCAAAGAGTAGCCGGGTTACAGGCCAGGAACAACACTTACTCACATTAACTAGGTACACTGAAGCTTGTCTAATCCTAACCAAGGGGAGCGTTCCACAGGAAGCCACCCCGATGTGCAATAGGTTGACCTAGAAGAGAAAATCAAGGCTAGCCCCGGTCACACGAACCAAGCTCGCCTCTTTTACCCACCTTTCGCTAAAGACTGTCGAATGCAATCGTTTTCTATCAGATCTAATCTTCATCTTGAGCTGATGCTCAAAGAATAGGATTAGATGCTGATGAGAAAGACGGTTGCCCCGCAAGACTTCCTCCATTCGCGTCGTCCAAATCACCATTCGAGCCGTGGCCATCAGCATCAGAAACACCATTCGTTTCTCCCCGGAATACGGGGGCGACACATTGTCACACGCGTATGCGCGATCAATGGACACAAGCTGTTCGGGAGCGAGACGAGCCGTCAGCTCGCCGACATGGTCCCATAAGGGGCGGACCCGGGGGCAATGGTAGAAGGCGTGCGCAGCCGTTTCTTCTAAGCCAAGACCACACCGTTCACAGTCTGGCAAATCCGCCAAACCCCATATGAAAGCCTTGTCGTTGAGAGGCAGCCGATTCCGAGCCAATCGCCAGGTAAGCGAAAACTCAGGGTTACTGAGGTAATCCGCCGCTGGCGCCCAAGACCAGTAGGAGCGAAACTCCTCCTCCGACAAGCCGAGCGTATCACGTAGGGAATCCTTCGCGGGCCCCTCCACTAATCCACGATAGAAGACCTTCCTAGGCCGTGACAGGTCACTGGACCGGGGAATGGCCCTCAAGGCCGACCGACACTCGCGGATGAAATCCGACTCGTCCCGGGGTTTACGACGGCGCTCAACCCTCGAGATGGGGGGACTGATGGTAAGGCTAGGGAAGGCGTCCCTAACAATCCCCTCCAGAATCGGATCTCTCCCAGTCAATGCGCGGCGTAGGAAGGCCAACCTAGAGGCACGGACGTGACTCAAGAGGTGCGGCATTCCCAGCCCCCCATGACACGGACGTTTAGTGCAGACTCGTCTGTCGACCCTGTTCACGCGTCCCCTCCATAAAATGGAGGATAGCGATCGCTCGAGCGCCTTCCAATGGGTCCCACAGAGAGGAAGTACAGACAATCGATAAAGAATCAGGGGGAAAATGTATGTAACACACACCTCCGCCCTGCCCTTCACGGACAACCGCCGTCGATTCCAAGTCTTGCCGGCAGAACCGACTTTTGCAAGTACTTCAGACCAATTCTTCTCCAGCTGGAGGTCCGGTCCAAACCACACTCCAAGAATGCGGACAGGTCCATCCGTCCAACCGAAGCGGCCCGGAAGAGCGACCCCCTTCCAGGCACCTAACCGCAAGCCGGAAGACTTGTCGCGGTTTATCTTGGCCCCTGTCACCTTCTCGTACCGGTCAAGCGCCTTCTGTACCGCCTCGATATCGTCCCGGGACGACACGAAAGCAGATACGTCATCGGCGTACGCGGAAACCCTGGCTCGAGCCCCTCCAGGAACGGCGATTCCGCGTAGGGCCGGACTGCCGGTCTCGTCCTTCAGCCGGCGAAGGAGAGGCTCCAACGCCAAAGCATAAAGGAGAGGCGACAGCGGACAACCCTGACGAACCGACCTAGACAGCACGAACGCGTCCGACAACCTTCCGTTCACCTGTACCACAGCACTGGGGGAGCGATACAGGAGGCTAATCCAGCGGCAGAAGTTGGGTGCGAATCCAGCGGCCTGCAGGACAGTAGCAAGGTAGCGATGGTCGACCCTATCAAATGCCTTGGACTGATCCAAATTGATCAGCGCGGCTTGCTCGTCGTCTTTTACACCCTCTATGATCGTGCGGATCAGATGCAGGTTGCTCTGAATTGTTCGGCCCCTCACAGAACAAGTCTGCTCAGGTCCCAACAGAGACTCGGCAACTGACTGCAAACGCTCCTGCAGGATCTTGGCCATAATCTTTAACTCTGTGTTTAGCAGAGTTATGGGCCTGTAGTCATCTAGTTTCCCCCCACCACCTTTGCCCTTTTTCAACAGAGTGATCACGCCCCTGGTGATCCGATTGGGGATGGACCCCGACCGAAACCAGTTGTTGAACACTGCAGTCAAAATCGGAACAAAGATGTGCGACAGCCTCAAGTACAATTCATAGGGCAAACCATCCAGACCGGGCGACTTGCCTCTGCCGACCTTCTTCAAAACCGCGTAGACTTCGCCGTCCGTGATCTCTCCCTCGCAGCTAGCCGCTTCAGTCGGCGAAAGCCGAGGAAAGTCAGCCAAATAGCTACGAAACTCCTCCTCACGGAGACCAGGCTCCTTGGTAAACCGGCTCTCGAAATGGCGCCGAAACGCCTCGCACATGTCGTCAGTGGCCCGAAGAGTACGCCCCTCCGGGGATTCGACTTCACGAATGTAACGATCGCCACCTCGACGGACCTCTTCCCTGCGCAGATCTGCGCCCAAGTTCACAGCTTCGGAAGACATCTTGCTTAACTTATGTCTAATTACCTGGCCCATGTACCGCTCGCTATTCGAACGATCCAGGGCCTCCTTAGCTAAGGCTATCTCTAGGGGATCCCCCCCAGCCACCGCCCGGGAATAACTAGACTTGAGTGTCTTCACCTTATCAGCTCTATCTAGAGCGAGCCGTTTGCTGAAATCAGTGGTGAAGGACCTAATCCTACATTTAAGGCGTTCCCACCACTTATTCCCGATAACCGCCCCCACTAGCTCCCGCTGCACTAGTCTAATTAGCTGTTCCCGAAAGTCCTCCCTGTCCAGTAAGGACAGATTGAACTTCCAGTAACCAGCCATTCTAGGCCTACAGTCTAACGCCACCCGGGCACAAACGAGTTTGTGGTCCGTGTAGCCTACCCAGTGGAACGTAGGGCAATCTAGTAGATCTATGTCGGCTCTTCTAACTAACATTCTGTCAAGGTAGCTGACTACCTTGTCAAAAGGCCAATTAAGAGCCCACGTCCACATTTTCCCCCCGGGATGATCGACCCGGTATCTATCGACGAGACCATAATCGTCGATCAGATCAACCAGGCTACGATCGCCCCTTCTCCCGCTAGCTCCCCGCCCCCTGTCTAACTTGGGGTCCAGGATGGCATTCCAGTCCCCCATTAAAACTAGGCGCGTTGAATCCACTAGGAACGGCCCCAACCGCCGAAAAAACGAGACCCGCTCCTCCCGGTCGTTGGGCGCATAAACCGCAACGACTCGGAACGAACCACTTTTCACGGCAATATCGGCCACGATCAACCGGCCCTCGGCATCGGTATGCACAAGGTCCACCTTCGCATCGAGAGTACGCCTGACAAGCAAAGAAACTCCTCTGGCAGAACGGTCCCCATATGCTGAATAGACGACAAAGTCAGCGTCCAGCACACACGCATCGGAACTGCAAACAAAGTGGGTCTCCTCGATCGCGGCAACATCCACATCCAGGGACAGAAGGTCCCGGAGCAGGCGGGCAGCCTTACCCCGATCCCTTAAGCCCCTCACATTCAAAGTCGCTAACTTGGTTGACATCTTCTAAGCCTGCAAGTAAAGAAAAAGTGCAAAAACCCTTATTCACATACGGGGCGGAAATCTGCGTCAGTCAGGACCCCGACGGATTGTCCCAGGCTCCCTACACCAAGATCTGACGTCATTCGTCCTTCCAGGACAATCCCGCCGACATCCGAAGGATAAGTGAGTTTTAGACACCTATATAAGGAGGGATGGAGAATAACAGGGACCCTCCCGGAGCAAAATTGCCTTAGTCTCTTTAGGTAAGGTGAGTCCGTCTCGATCATCCTTATTTTTGGGAAATTGTCTTTCGCTTCTGCCACATGCCCCCAGACTTTCAAGTACGCCCCCGTGTCTCTGACACAGGTAAGTACTCCTGGGGCCTCAGGGAAGTTACGCGGGTCCTCCACCGACTTCCCATCCACTGTTTCCAGTTTATACAGGAGCCCTAATAGGGCCCTCTTTTGGTTGGACAGGGCTTTTCTGTATTCCTCCCTGTCCACCTTACAAATGTCTTCAGGTCCAGCAAAATGTTTCTTCTTTTTCTTTCCCCTGGAACGGAGGGGAGGGGAAGAGGAAGATGTATGCGGGGGAGTTGAATCTGCGCTAAGGGGAGAGATGGGGGGAAAGGGAGGTGTATCACGGGTAGGGGAAGAAGAAGAGCTCCTTGTTTTTGGTACTGCCCGCTTTTCTTTCGGGTCAGCCGGGACGGAAGTGAACCTGACCTTGTCTCTGCTTGCTTCTGCCCGACTGCGCCCCGGGTTCTTCAATTGTTGCCTTTCCATCTCCTCATCCTCCTCTCTACCTCTCTTTAGGGTAGACATCCGAGGTGATGGCATAGAGTCTACCTCCATTTCTTGTTGTTGTTGTTGTTGTTGTTTCTGCTGCTTTTTCTTTACTTGAGGTTCTTGTTTTTCCTCCTTTTTGGGGCTTTCCATCTTCTTCGGGTTCCCTGCTTTCTTGTGGCTTTCAGCCGGGTTTTCAGCAGGCTTTCCGGTCTTTGGGGTCTCTTCTTTCCTTCTCGGACTTTCTACCTTTTTGGAGTTTTCCTCCTTTTTTGCCCGTTGTTGTGAAGTTGCAGTCCCCTCTTTCTTGGGGGGAGAAGGCATATTTTTTGCCCTTTTGTTAGCAACCTCCTTCCAAGTCCCTTCCTGGTCCTTGTTCCCTTTCCCTTCTTCTGCTACTGCTGCCTCTTTTACTGCCTCTTTTGCTGCTGGTGTGGCTGCTGAGGGCTGACGCAGTTTACTGGGGCACTCTTTCGCCATGTGGCCCGCTGTGCCGCATGACCAGCAGTACGGCTTCCGCCCCTCCACTACAACCAACATCCTTCTGTTTCGGCATGTGAGTATATTGGGGACGTCCTTGAAAGCTCCCTGCGTCAGGGTGACTTGCAACTCTATGTCGCCCGTTGCAATTCCTGACTTCCCAAGAACCGCCCTGACCTCATTCACCTTCCCAAATTTAGTGAAGAAGGCACCCATCCTGTCTTCACTGATGTCAACAGGCACTCCGTGAACCGTAATTTTCGTCTTGCGAGTTCCCAAGTATTCTGTTTGCAACCGCAAGTTTCTCGTCGTTAAGATGTTCCCCGCTAGTGCTTTTTCCTCCTGCTCCGTGGGGAGGAGAATGTCCCACATAGCGTTCGACCTTCTTGCTAGGACTCTTGGATGGATTTTGAGAGTCTTGAGGACCTCTTCCATGGTCTCCCTGCCTACCCCAACCAGTCTATGGCTTTTTACATCCGAGGTAAGCAAGGAAACGATTCGCGTCTTCACAGCTTCCCATACTTCTGTGATTGTCACAAACTCATTATTTTTAAAAGACTCCTCAAACTTGCTGTATTGAGTCTCATAATATTCCTCGTCCTTCTTCGCTTGTTTATTCCTACACCAGGCCGTTTCTACAGGTGACACCGGCGGTGATGAATTGTTTGTATTTTCCTCCGCCATGGTGGCAAGCCACCACGACGGGACAAATAAACCTTGTCGCTTTTTCTTTTTTTAAATTGTTTCTCTGATTACAGAAATGAACCAAATAAAAGGAACTAAAACATGGACAACAAAAGGTAAAAGTACTTCAAACAAAAAATACGCAACGAAAAACGTGGGGGAGGGAAAAATAACTTACAGACCAATAAACAAAAAAAGAAAAATAAACAAAAAAAAAAAGCACAACTGAAATAAACAGAAAAGTAAGACTGAAAAAAAAAAGTTCAAAAGAAAAAGTTTTTAGCAAAACAAATCAAACTCAAAATAAAGGAAAACACTTATCAGTTCACACTTGAAACGTTTCGTCACACTACAACACCTCGTCCAAAATCAACAAGACCTGGGAGCAACTTAATACAAACCCTGAGGATTTATTATGTTTTTATACATAATTGTGGCACGTGGCCGATGAAGGGGAGGGGTAAAGGCTGGTCCAAACTAACTATCCTATACCTAGCTAATCAGACTCACGACCCATTCACACATTACAATTTACCCATTCACCACAAGAACCCGTCCGTCACCAAACAATCCTCCAACCACCATAATACCGCATCCTCTCAAGGGGAACCTACCAAAAACGCGCCCCACACCATAAAAATTTGATGATAATACATAAAATACATAAAATTTTAATAATGATAGAATGAGAGGGGAGGGAGATGAACCCAATAATCAAATAAATATAAACACAAAATACAAACTAAACATAACAGATGTTAGTAGGGGACCGTCCAACCCTCAAAATAGAGAGGCCGCTGTATTCTGCCCAGGGGACAAAATCAAGAGGCAACTCTCGCTAAGGGAGTGGGAAGAAGGCTAAAATATTATGCGGGAAAGGGAAAATATAAAGCTGACCCAGTCGAGATAAAAGGGGGCCGAAACAAACTGGGGAGGTTGGGAATCTCGACTTGGATCATAACCAAAGAGTAGCCGGGTTACAGGCCAGGAACAACACTTACTCACATTAACTAGGTACACTGAAGCTTGTCTAATCCTAACCAAGGGGAGCGTTCCACAGGAAGCCACCCCGATGTGCAATAGGTTGACCTAGAAGAGAAAATCAAGGCTAGCCCCGGTCACACGAACCAAGCTCGCCTCTTTTACCCACCTTTCGCTAAAGACTGTCGAATGCAATCGTTTTCTATCAGATCTAATCTTCATCTTGAGCTGATGCTCAAAGAATAGGATTAGATGCTGATGAGAAAGACGGTTGCCCCGCAAGACTTCCTCCATTCGCGTCGTCCAAATCACCATTCGAGCCGTGGCCATCAGCATCAGAAACACCATTCGTTTCTCCCCGGAATACGGGGGCGACACATTGTCACACGCGTATGCGCGATCAATGGACACAAGCTGTTCGGGAGCGAGACGAGCCGTCAGCTCGCCGACATGGTCCCATAAGGGGCGGACCCGGGGGCAATGGTAGAAGGCGTGCGCAGCCGTTTCTTCTAAGCCAAGACCACACCGTTCACAGTCTGGCAAATCCGCCAAACCCCATATGAAAGCCTTGTCGTTGAGAGGCAGCCGATTCCGAGCCAATCGCCAGGTAAGCGAAAACTCAGGGTTACTGAGGTAATCCGCCGCTGGCGCCCAAGACCAGTAGGAGCGAAACTCCTCCTCCGACAAGCCGAGCGTATCACGTAGGGAATCCTTCGCGGGCCCCTCCACTAATCCACGATAGAAGACCTTCCTAGGCCGTGACAGGTCACTGGACCGGGGAATGGCCCTCAAGGCCGACCGACACTCGCGGATGAAATCCGACTCGTCCCGGGGTTTACGACGGCGCTCAACCCTCGAGATGGGGGGACTGATGGTAAGGCTAGGGAAGGCGTCCCTAACAATCCCCTCCAGAATCGGATCTCTCCCAGTCAATGCGCGGCGTAGGAAGGCCAACCTAGAGGCACGGACGTGACTCAAGAGGTGCGGCATTCCCAGCCCCCCATGACACGGACGTTTAGTGCAGACTCGTCTGTCGACCCTGTTCACGCGTCCCCTCCATAAAATGGAGGATAGCGATCGCTCGAGCGCCTTCCAATGGGTCCCACAGAGAGGAAGTACAGACAATCGATAAAGAATCAGGGGGAAAATGTATGTAACACACACCTCCGCCCTGCCCTTCACGGACAACCGCCGTCGATTCCAAGTCTTGCCGGCAGAACCGACTTTTGCAAGTACTTCAGACCAATTCTTCTCCAGCTGGAGGTCCGGTCCAAACCACACTCCAAGAATGCGGACAGGTCCATCCGTCCAACCGAAGCGGCCCGGAAGAGCGACCCCCTTCCAGGCACCTAACCGCAAGCCGGAAGACTTGTCGCGGTTTATCTTGGCCCCTGTCACCTTCTCGTACCGGTCAAGCGCCTTCTGTACCGCCTCGATATCGTCCCGGGACGACACGAAAGCAGATACGTCATCGGCGTACGCGGAAACCCTGGCTCGAGCCCCTCCAGGAACGGCGATTCCGCGTAGGGCCGGACTGCCGGTCTCGTCCTTCAGCCGGCGAAGGAGAGGCTCCAACGCCAAAGCATAAAGGAGAGGCGACAGCGGACAACCCTGACGAACCGACCTAGACAGCACGAACGCGTCCGACAACCTTCCGTTCACCTGTACCACAGCACTGGGGGAGCGATACAGGAGGCTAATCCAGCGGCAGAAGTTGGGTGCGAATCCAGCGGCCTGCAGGACAGTAGCAAGGTAGCGATGGTCGACCCTATCAAATGCCTTGGACTGATCCAAATTGATCAGCGCGGCTTGCTCGTCGTCTTTTACACCCTCTATGATCGTGCGGATCAGATGCAGGTTGCTCTGAATTGTTCGGCCCCTCACAGAACAAGTCTGCTCAGGTCCCAACAGAGACTCGGCAACTGACTGCAAACGCTCCTGCAGGATCTTGGCCATAATCTTTAACTCTGTGTTTAGCAGAGTTATGGGCCTGTAGTCATCTAGTTTCCCCCCACCACCTTTGCCCTTTTTCAACAGAGTGATCACGCCCCTGGTGATCCGATTGGGGATGGACCCCGACCGAAACCAGTTGTTGAACACTGCAGTCAAAATCGGAACAAAGATGTGCGACAGCCTCAAGTACAATTCATAGGGCAAACCATCCAGACCGGGCGACTTGCCTCTGCCGACCTTCTTCAAAACCGCGTAGACTTCGCCGTCCGTGATCTCTCCCTCGCAGCTAGCCGCTTCAGTCGGCGAAAGCCGAGGAAAGTCAGCCAAATAGCTACGAAACTCCTCCTCACGGAGACCAGGCTCCTTGGTAAACCGGCTCTCGAAATGGCGCCGAAACGCCTCGCACATGTCGTCAGTGGCCCGAAGAGTACGCCCCTCCGGGGATTCGACTTCACGAATGTAACGATCGCCACCTCGACGGACCTCTTCCCTGCGCAGATCTGCGCCCAAGTTCACAGCTTCGGAAGACATCTTGCTTAACTTATGTCTAATTACCTGGCCCATGTACCGCTCGCTATTCGAACGATCCAGGGCCTCCTTAGCTAAGGCTATCTCTAGGGGATCCCCCCCAGCCACCGCCCGGGAATAACTAGACTTGAGTGTCTTCACCTTATCAGCTCTATCTAGAGCGAGCCGTTTGCTGAAATCAGTGGTGAAGGACCTAATCCTACATTTAAGGCGTTCCCACCACTTATTCCCGATAACCGCCCCCACTAGCTCCCGCTGCACTAGTCTAATTAGCTGTTCCCGAAAGTCCTCCCTGTCCAGTAAGGACAGATTGAACTTCCAGTAACCAGCCATTCTAGGCCTACAGTCTAACGCCACCCGGGCACAAACGAGTTTGTGGTCCGTGTAGCCTACCCAGTGGAACGTAGGGCAATCTAGTAGATCTATGTCGGCTCTTCTAACTAACATTCTGTCAAGGTAGCTGACTACCTTGTCAAAAGGCCAATTAAGAGCCCACGTCCACATTTTCCCCCCGGGATGATCGACCCGGTATCTATCGACGAGACCATAATCGTCGATCAGATCAACCAGGCTACGATCGCCCCTTCTCCCGCTAGCTCCCCGCCCCCTGTCTAACTTGGGGTCCAGGATGGCATTCCAGTCCCCCATTAAAACTAGGCGCGTTGAATCCACTAGGAACGGCCCCAACCGCCGAAAAAACGAGACCCGCTCCTCCCGGTCGTTGGGCGCATAAACCGCAACGACTCGGAACGAACCACTTTTCACGGCAATATCGGCCACGATCAACCGGCCCTCGGCATCGGTATGCACAAGGTCCACCTTCGCATCGAGAGTACGCCTGACAAGCAAAGAAACTCCTCTGGCAGAACGGTCCCCATATGCTGAATAGACGACAAAGTCAGCGTCCAGCACACACGCATCGGAACTGCAAACAAAGTGGGTCTCCTCGATCGCGGCAACATCCACATCCAGGGACAGAAGGTCCCGGAGCAGGCGGGCAGCCTTACCCCGATCCCTTAAGCCCCTCACATTCAAAGTCGCTAACTTGGTTGACATCTTCTAAGCCTGCAAGTAAAGAAAAAGTGCAAAAACCCTTATTCACATACGGGGCGGAAATCTGCGTCAGTCAGGACCCCGACGGATTGTCCCAGGCTCCCTACACCAAGATCTGACGTCATTCGTCCTTCCAGGACAATCCCGCCGACATCCGAAGGATAAGTGAGTTTTAGACACCTATATAAGGAGGGATGGAGAATAACAGGGACCCTCCCGGAGCAAAATTGCCTTAGTCTCTTTAGGTAAGGTGAGTCCGTCTCGATCATCCTTATTTTTGGGAAATTGTCTTTCGCTTCTGCCACATGCCCCCAGACTTTCAAGTACGCCCCCGTGTCTCTGACACAGGTAAGTACTCCTGGGGCCTCAGGGAAGTTACGCGGGTCCTCCACCGACTTCCCATCCACTGTTTCCAGTTTATACAGGAGCCCTAATAGGGCCCTCTTTTGGTTGGACAGGGCTTTTCTGTATTCCTCCCTGTCCACCTTACAAATGTCTTCAGGTCCAGCAAAATGTTTCTTCTTTTTCTTTCCCCTGGAACGGAGGGGAGGGGAAGAGGAAGATGTATGCGGGGGAGTTGAATCTGCGCTAAGGGGAGAGATGGGGGGAAAGGGAGGTGTATCACGGGTAGGGGAAGAAGAAGAGCTCCTTGTTTTTGGTACTGCCCGCTTTTCTTTCGGGTCAGCCGGGACGGAAGTGAACCTGACCTTGTCTCTGCTTGCTTCTGCCCGACTGCGCCCCGGGTTCTTCAATTGTTGCCTTTCCATCTCCTCATCCTCCTCTCTACCTCTCTTTAGGGTAGACATCCGAGGTGATGGCATAGAGTCTACCTCCATTTCTTGTTGTTGTTGTTGTTGTTGTTTCTGCTGCTTTTTCTTTACTTGAGGTTCTTGTTTTTCCTCCTTTTTGGGGCTTTCCATCTTCTTCGGGTTCCCTGCTTTCTTGTGGCTTTCAGCCGGGTTTTCAGCAGGCTTTCCGGTCTTTGGGGTCTCTTCTTTCCTTCTCGGACTTTCTACCTTTTTGGAGTTTTCCTCCTTTTTTGCCCGTTGTTGTGAAGTTGCAGTCCCCTCTTTCTTGGGGGGAGAAGGCATATTTTTTGCCCTTTTGTTAGCAACCTCCTTCCAAGTCCCTTCCTGGTCCTTGTTCCCTTTCCCTTCTTCTGCTACTGCTGCCTCTTTTACTGCCTCTTTTGCTGCTGGTGTGGCTGCTGAGGGCTGACGCAGTTTACTGGGGCACTCTTTCGCCATGTGGCCCGCTGTGCCGCATGACCAGCAGTACGGCTTCCGCCCCTCCACTACAACCAACATCCTTCTGTTTCGGCATGTGAGTATATTGGGGACGTCCTTGAAAGCTCCCTGCGTCAGGGTGACTTGCAACTCTATGTCGCCCGTTGCAATTCCTGACTTCCCAAGAACCGCCCTGACCTCATTCACCTTCCCAAATTTAGTGAAGAAGGCACCCATCCTGTCTTCACTGATGTCAACAGGCACTCCGTGAACCGTAATTTTCGTCTTGCGAGTTCCCAAGTATTCTGTTTGCAACCGCAAGTTTCTCGTCGTTAAGATGTTCCCCGCTAGTGCTTTTGCCTCCTGCTCCGTGGGGAGGAGAATGTCCCACATAGCGTTCGACCTTCTTGCTAGGACTCTTGGATGGATTTTGAGAGTCTTGAGGACCTCTTCCATGGTCTCCCTGCCTACCCCAACCAGTCTATGGCTTTTTACATCCGAGGTAAGCAAGGAAACGATTCGCGTCTTCACAGCTTCCCATACTTCTGTGATTGTCACAAACTCATTATTTTTAAAAGACTCCTCAAACTTGCTGTATTGAGTCTCATAATATTCCTCGTCCTTCTTCGCTTGTTTATTCCTACACCAGGCCGTTTCTACAGGTGACACCGGCGGTGATGAATTGTTTGTATTTTCATCCGCCATGGTGGCAAGCCACCACGACGGGACAAATAAACCTTGTCGCTTTTTCTTTTTTTAAATTGTTTCTCTGATTACAGAAATGAACCAAATAAAAGGAACTAAAACATGGACAACAAAAGGTAAAAGTACTTCAAACAAAAAATACGCAACGAAAAACGTGGGGGAGGGAAAATAAATTACAGACCAATAAACAAAAAAAGAAAAATAAACAAAAAAAAAAGCACAACTGAAATAAACAGAAAAGTAAGACTGAAAAAAAAAGTTCAAAAGAAAAAGTTTTTAGCAAAACAAATCAAACTCAAAATAAAGGAAAACACTTATCAGTTCACACTTGAAACGTTTCGTCACACTACAACACCTCGTCCAAAATCAACAAGACCTGGGAGCAACTTAATACAAACCCTGCAAACTAACTGATGAATCAAGCTGGTATTTATATAGAAATACCTCCACTCAGGTACCAACAGCCAATCACAGCCCAAGCAATGGACTATCCCACTTTAGCACAATGAGATGCTCCATTGCACCATAAATAGCTCTCTTCCTCAAGGTTGGATTACTTTTTACCTCAGCTTGCTCCACAACTGAGTGTTTATCTTGATCACGTGATTGTTCGACATGGTGCTGCGAACAGGATTATTGACACCCGAAAATTGGGAACTCTTCTTCATTGAAGCAGGCATATCCACTGACTCGGCCAAAACTCATGCAACAAGGTTTGCGGATGAGAAGCTGACAATCGAGAGCCTTCAAATGCTGGATCGATCTATGCTTAAGGAGCTGGGAGTCACTTTAATTGGAGAAGCCCTGTGTATCATCAAGCAGGCTAAGGAATCCACCACCCAGACAACCCGTATTCAGGCACTAGCAGCCAAGCCTCCTCATCTCAATCTCGAGATGACACCACAGCAATTCAGGAAGTTCCGAATTGACTGGGATGTCTTTACCAAGATGACGAATATGCCAAGCTCCCAAGCTAATATTCACTTATACAATTGTGCTGATGAAGCTGTGCAAAATGCCATAATCAACACACACCCTGACTTCTTTACCACTGATCCAGATAAGCTACTTGACATGGTAGAAGCATTGGTCACCCAGAGGTCAAGTCCTATTGTCCATCGCCTTGCTTTTGCCTCCATGTTTCAGGATGCGGATGAGCCAATACAAAGTTACCTTGTCCGCCTCAGAGCCATAGCCGTTGATTGTAACTTTACCTGCCCCTCGTGTGAGCATGACCTGTCTGATATATACATCAAGGACCAGATCATCCGTGGAATAGCAAATGACACACTCCAGGCTGACCTACTGGCCAAAGCTGGGGCACTTAAATCTCTTGAGCAAAATATCCGTCATGCTGAGGCATTCGAATCAGCATTGCGAGACCAAACCTCAATGGCCGGCGCTTCAGATACAGCTGCTGCTCGGCTATCAACATACCGCAGACAGAAGGGTACACCACAAGCCAACGAGGGGATCCGTACCAGCACCTATGGCAACTGCAATGTTAAACCAAACCAGCAGGCTTGCTTAGGTTGTGGCAGCCACCAGCATAGCACCTCAGGAACTGGATCCCGCCGGCTAAAATGCCCAGCATGGGGACAAACATGTAGTAACTGTGAGAAGCCCAATCACCTATCGAGGGTATGCCGGGCTAAGAAACTAGCTCAAGCGGTCAGGAAAAGCCCAGAGGCTAATGAAGCTGGCATGGACACACTTATTGCCCACATCACATTCAATCAAACGACAGGCACGTATACATCTAAAGACACATGCCAGGTAAGGGAAATTGATGCGTATGTTGTTCCGTTCTCACCAAAACCGGATCCCAGACAAATTAAGAATATCCCCAGAAATCACAGCACTAGGATGACGATCTTTCCTGACAGTGGGGCCACCATTTGTCTCGGGGGACTTAAGCACCTTCTGAATATGGGGCTCACTATCAACAACCTCATTCCATCAAAAAAATCGTTCGAGCTGTGGGAGGCTTTACACTTGTCTGTCAGGGTTGGCTCCCTGTGGAATTCATCGTCCAAGGAAGAACAACTAAACAAGCCCTATACATATGCAAAAAGATTCAGCGGCTATACTTCAGCAAAGCAGCCTGCATTGATGTAGGGATACTGTCCAAAGACTTTCCTAAGCCGACGACTACAATATTACCCCAAACAGCAATGCAACACCTGCCCTTGACAAGCACACATAAAAAATCGGACGCAAGCACTAAACAATGCAAAGTCGAGGGACAACTTCCAACGCGTCCCAAAAAACTCCCTTTTTCCCCAACAGAACAAAACATTGATAGACTCAAGAATTGGCTATTGAATCAATTCGCCGAAACGGCGTTCAAGAACAATGGTGAATTCCCACAAATGTCTGGCCCCAATGCACATATACACCTCAAAGAAGGAGCAGTCCCCAAAGCCAGACATAACCCAATTCCTGTGCCTTTTCACTTCAAAGAGCCCGTAAGACAGGCCCTTTGGGAAGATGTGAAAAGGGGCATCATAACCCCAGTACCCGTTTGCATGCCCACTGATTGGTGTAGCACTATGGTAAATACTGCCAAGAAAAATGGCAAACCACGAAGAACCATAGACTACCAACACCTGAATTCACAGTGCAAACGGGAAACACACCATACAGGGTCACCATTCCAGCCACTCACCACCTTCATTACAGAATGGGGAAGGTTCATGTACCTGAGGATGCCACAAGGTTACCTAGCATCTGGAGATGCCTACACCCGAAGGTATGATGAAGTAATAAAAGACATCCCCCGCAAAGTAAAAATCGTAGACTCTGACATTGAAGGAGCCTTTTTTCACACCTTCGATTTCCTCCTTCATTGTGCAAAAAACGGCATCATACTAAATACGGAAAAATTCCAATTTTGCCAAGACACAGTGCAGTTTGGTGGCCTCCAGATAACATCCTCTGGTGTAACCCCTTCTAAATCCATGCTGGACGCAATATTAAGCTTCCCAATACCAAAAAACGCTCACCGATGCCAGATCATGGTTTGGTCTGGTCAACCAAGTCGCTTGGGCATACTCACTGAGCCCAGTTATGCTTCCATTTCGTGATCTCGTAAAACGAGACTCTCACTTTACATGGAATAAAAGCCTCGAGGATGCATTTCAGCAGTCAAAGAAGGTAATAGTTGAATTAGTCCGAAAAGGCATCGCAACATTTCAAAAAGAACGAATAACCTGCCTTGCCCCAGATTGGAGCAAAGAAGGAATGGGCTTCCTACTTCTACAGAAGTATTGCTCATGCACCACTGACAAAGCTCCAGTTTGCTGCCCTGAAGGTTGGCGCCTGATATTTGCTGGTAGCAGATTCTGCATTGATGCTGAACGCAAATATGCACCTATTGAAGGCGAGGCAGCAGCAATTGCATGGGCATTGGAAAAGTGTCGCATTTTTGTAATGGGTTGCCCGAATCTCATAGTGGTTACAGATCATGAACCACTAAAAGGATTATTCGGAGATAGAGACCTTAGTAAAATCCAAAACCCCCGATTATTCAGGTTAAAGGAGAAAACACTCAGGTACAGATTCACCATTCAGTACTGCCCTGGGAAATGGCACAGAGCCTCTGATGCTGTCTCACGTAACCCAGCAGACATATCACAAGCACTCCTAAATGTATTCACTGCTGAACCCTCTCAATCAGACATCATAGAGTCTGACAACATGGATGACTGGGTCAAATCAACAACCCTATTAGCAACATTCGGTGCAAACGACAACCTGGAGCTCATCTCACCAAACGTTATCCGTGCGGCGGGACACAGCGACCCGCAGTACAAAAAATTAATTGAAGTAATACAAAATGGATTCCAAAGGACGCGCATCCTCACTGCACCTGAAATCCGTGAATACTGGGAAGTGAGGCACCGCCTAAGTGTTGACGACGGATTAGTGCTCTTAGATCAAAGAATTGTTATCCCCACCTCACAACGCGAAAAAGTATTACATAGCCTACATTCTGCACACCAAGGTGAAGTTGGCATGAAGGCACGTGCCAATGAATCTGTTTATTGGCCCGGGATGAATGCTTCAATTCGTAACATTAGAGCAGGTTGTACGTTTTGCTCAAAAATTACCCCGAGTCAACCAAAAGAGCCAATCAATCTGACACCATCTCCTGATTGGCCATTTCAGCAAATCGTCATGGACATCTTCCATGTTGGGAACCATGGTTATTTAGCATGCGCTGACAGGTTAACAGGCTGGCTGAATCTATACCACTTGAGCCACGGAGAAGCAACTGCCTCAAGAATTATTTCGATTTGCCGGGACATATTTCAAACCTACGGCGCTCCTGAGGAACTCAGCAGTGATGGTGGGCCACCCTTCACATCTCTTCCATTCAAGCAATTTTTAAAAGACTGGGCTGTTAAACACAGGTTATCATCTGCTGGTTACCCACAATCCAATGGTCGTGCAGAGCTCGCTGTCAAAACGGCCAAGAGAATCATAAATGGCAACACAGGAGCACAAGGATCATTGGACAATAACCGTGCAGCAAGAGCCATCCTCCAATACAGGAATACGCCCATTCAAAACATTGGGCTATCCCCTGCTCAACTACTACTCCACCGCCGACTACGTGACTACATACCATCCCACCCCACACTCTATAAGCCACACGCGAATTGGATAACCGCAGCCCAAAATCGCGAGTTAAGTCTGTCCCGGCGGAACGCTCGTCTCATAGAGCAATACAACAGAACAGCACACACCTTAAATCCCCTTCAAAAAGGACAAATAGTGGCACTACAACGACCAACAACCCGCCGATGGGACACAACAGGTCAGGTCATTGAAACCCTCCCCAACCACCAATACCGTATCAGAATTGACGGATCAGGTAGAATTACCTTACGAAATCGCCGATTTCTCAGGAAACTGGATACACCAACAATCCCAGTTCCAAGACCTAGTGCCTTACCCGATACCCCTACACCAGTGCCACAAACATTCGACGCTGGAATAACATCAAACACTGCTCAGCCGTCTACAATAACACGGACAAAACCCCCTCGGGCATTGTCCAGACTACTTCCACACAACCAGCCAGGTTTAAAGGAACTCATTGCTCCCCAAAGGCCACTACCGACACGCGATGGGGGGGAAGGAGATGTAGAATAAGAAGACAATAAACAGCACTTACCGGTGTAAGCGTCCCAGCTAGCGTCCAGCTGGCAGACAAAAATAAAGCAGGTTGTAACTTAATACAAACCCTGCAAACTAACTGATGAATCAAGCTGGTATTTATATAGAAATACCTCTACTCAGGTACCAGCAGCCAATCACAGCCCAAGCAATGGACTATCCCACTTTAGCACAATGAGATGCTCCATTGCACCATAAATAGCTCTCTTCCTCAAGGTTGGATTACTTTTTACCTCAGCTTGCTCCACAACTGAGTGTTTATCTTGATCACGTGATTGTTCGACAATTACAACTATGTAAGGTTACAACCATGAAAGATTACACCTATGTAAGGTTGAAACCATGAAAGATTACAACTATGAAAGATTACAACTATGAAAGATTACAACCTTGAAGGATTACAACCATGAAAGATTACAACCATGAAAGATTAAAACTATGTATGGTTAAAAGCATGAAAGATTACAACTATGAAAGATTACAACTATGAAAGATTACAACCATGAAAGATTACAACCATGAAAGATTAAAACTATGTATGGTTAAAAGCATGAAAGATTACAACTATGAAAGATTACAACCCTGAAAGATTACAACTATGAAATATTAACACTATGAAGGATTACAACTATGAAAGATTACAACCATGAAAGATTACAACTATATAAGGTTACAACCATGAAAGATTACAAATATGAAAGATTACAACCATGAATAATTAAAACCATGAAAGATTACAACTAAGAAAGATTACAACCATGAAAGATTACAAGTATGAAAGATTACAACTATGTCAGGTTACAACCATGAAAGATTACAAGTATGAAAGATTACAACCATGAAAGATTAACACTATGAAAGATTACAACTATGAAAGATTACAACTATGTAAGGTTACAAGCATGACAGATTACAATCATGAAAGATTACAACTATGAAAGATTACAACCATCAAAGATTACAACTATGAAAGATTACAACTATGTCAGGTTACAACCATGAAAGATTAAAACCACGAAAGATTATAACTATGAAAAATTACAACCATGAAAGATTACAACCATGAAAGATGACAACCATGAAAGATTACAACTATGTAAGGTTAAAACCATGACAGATTACAACTATGAACGATTACAACCATGAAAGATTACAACTATGTAAGGTTACAACAATGAAAGATTACAACCATGAAAGATTACAACTATGAAAGATTACAACCATGAAAGATTACAACCATGAAAGATTACACCTATGTAAGGTTGAAATCATGAAAGATTACAACTATGAAAGATTACAACTATGAAAGATTACAACCTTGAAGGATTACAACCATGAAAGATTACAACCATGAAAGATTAAAACTATGTATGGTTAAAAGCATGAAAGATTACAACTATGAAAGATTACAACCATGAAAGATTAAAACCATGAAAGATTACAAATAAGAAAGATTACAACCATGAAAGATTACAAGTATGAAAGATTACAACTATATAAGGTTACAACCATGAAAGATTACAAGTATGAAAGATTACAACAATGAAATATTAAAACCATGAAAGATTAACACTATGAAAGATTACAACTATGAAAGATTACTACCATGAAAGATTACAACTATGTAAGGTTACAACCATGAAAGATTACAACCATGAAAGATTACAACTATGAAAGATTACTACCATGAAAGATTAACACTATGAAAGATTACAACCATGAAAGATTAAAACCATGAAAGATTACAAATAAGAAAGATTACAACCATGAAAGATTACAAGTATGAAAGATTACAACTATATAAGGTTACAACCATGAAAGATTACAAGTATGAAAGATTACAACAATGAAATATTAAAACCATGAAAGATTAACACTATGAAAGATTACAACTATGAAAAATTACTACCATGAAAGATTACAACTATGTAAGGTTACAACCATGAAAGATTACAACCACGAAAGATTACAACTATGAAAGATTACTACCATGAAAGATTACAACTATGTAAGGTTACGACCATGAAAGATTACAACCATGAAAGATTACAATCATGAAAGATTACAACTATGAAATTTTACAACCATGAAAGATTACAACAATGAAATATTACAACCATGAAGTATTAAAATTATGAAAGATTACAACTATGAAAGATTACAACTATGAAAGATTACAACCATGAAAGATTATAACTATGTAAGGTTACAACCATTAACACTATGTAAGGTTACAACCATGAAAGATTACAACCATGAAAGATTACAACCATGAAAGTTTACAACCATGAAAGATTATAACTATGTAAGGTTACAACCATTAACACTATGTAAGGTTACAACCATGAAAGATTACAACTATGAAAGATTACAACCATGAAAGATTACAACTATGTAAGGTTAAAACCATGAAAGATTACAACTATGAACGATTACAACCATGAAAGATTACAACAATGAAAGATTACAACCTTGAAGGATTACAACCATGAAAGATTACAAACATGAAGGATTACAACCATGAAAGATTACAACCATGAAAGATTACAACTATGTATGGTTAAAAGCATGAAAGATTACAACTATGAAAGATTACAACTATGAAAGATCACAACCATGAAAGATTACAACCATGAAAGATTATAACTATGTAAGGTTATAACCATTAACACTATGTAAGGTTACAACCATGAAAGATTACAACCATGAAAGTTTACAACCATGAAAGATTACAACTATGAAAGATTACAACCATGAAAGATTACAACCATGAAAGATTACAACTATGTAAGGTTAAAACCATGAAAGATTACAACTATGAAAGATTACAACCATGAAAGATTACAACTATGAAAGTTTTTCAACTATGAAAGATTACAACAATGAAAGATTGTAATGTATGAAATATTACAAGTATGAAAGATTACAACCATGAAAGATTACACCTATGTAAGGTTGAAACCATGAAAGATTACAACTATGAAAGATTAAACCATGAAAGATTACAACCATGAAAGATTAAACCTATGTAAGGTTAAAAGCACGAAAGATTATAACTATGAAAAATTACAACCATGAAAGATTACAACAATGAAAGATTACAACCATGAAAGATTACAACTATGTAAGGTTAAAACCATGACAGATTACAACTATGAACGATTACAACCATGAAAGATTACAACTATGAAAGATTACAACTATGAAAGATTACAACCATTAAAGATTACAACCATGAAAGATTACACCTATGTAAGGTTGAAATCATGAAAGATTACAACTATGAAAAATTACAACTATGAAAGATTACAACCTTGAAGGATTACAACCATGAAAGATTACAACCATGAAAGTTTACAACCATGAAAGATTACAGCTATGAAAGATTACAAGCATGAAATATTACAAGCATGAAAGATTACAACTATGAAAGATTACAACTATGTAAGGTTAAAACCACGAAAGATTATAACTATGAAAAATTACAACCATGAAAGATTACAACCATGAAAGATTACAACCATGAAAGATTACAACTATGTAAGGTTAAAACCATGACAGATTACAACTATGAACGATTACAACCATGAAAGATTACAACTATGTAAGGTTACAACAATGAAAGATTACAACTATGAAAGATTACAACTATGAAAGATTACAACCATGAAAAATTACAACCATGAAAGATTACACCTATGTAAGGTTGAAACCATGAAAGATTACAACTATGAAAGATTCCAACTATGAAAGATTACAACCTTGAATGATTACATCCATGAAAGATTACAACCATGAAAGATTAAACTATGTATGGTTAAAAGCATGAAAGATTACAACTATGAAAGATTACAACCATGAAAGATTACAACTATGAAAGTTTAAAACCATGAAAGATTAAACTATGTAAGGTTGCAACCACGAAAGATTACAACTATGAAAGATTACAACCATGAAAGATTACAACCATGAAAGTTGACAACCATGAAAGATTACAAGTATGTAAGGTTACAACTATGTCAGGTTACAACCATGAAAGATTACAACCATGAACGATTACAACTATGAAAGATTACAACCATGAAAGATTACAACTATGTAAGTTTACAACCATGAAAGATTACAACTATGAAAGATTAAAACTATGTCAGGTTACAAGCATGAAACATTACAACCATGAAACATTACAACTATGAAAGATTACGACCATGAAAGATTACAACCATGAAAGATTACAACTAAGTAATGTTAAAACCATGAAAGATTACAACTATGAAAGATTACATACATGAAACATTACAACTATGAAAGTTTTACAACTATGAAAGATTACAACTATGAAATATTACAACTATGAAAGATTACAACCATGAAAGATTACAACCATGAAAGATTACAACCATCAAAGATTACACCTATGTAAGGTTGAAACCATGAAAGATTACAACTATGAAAGATTACAACTATGAAAGATTACAACCTTGAATGATTACATCCATGAAAGATTACAACCATGAAAGATTAAAACTATGTATGGTTAAAAGCATGAAAGATTACAACTATGAAAGATTACAAGCATGAAAGATTACAACCATGAAAGATTACAACCATGTAAGGTTAAAACCATGAAAGATTACAACTATGAAAGATTACAACCATGAAAGATTACAACTATGAAAGTTTACAACCATGAAAGATTACAACTATGTAAGGTTACAACCATGAAAGATTACAACCATGAAAGATTACAACTATGTAAGGTTACAACCACGAAAGTTTACAACTATGAAAGATTACAACCATGAAAGATTACAACCATGAAAGATTACAACCATGAGAGTTGACAACCATGAAAGTTGACAACCATGAAAGATTATATGTATGTAAGGTTACAACTATGTCAGGTTACAAGCATGAAAGATTACAACCATGAAAGATTACAACCATGAAAGATGACAACCATGAAAGTTGACAACCATGAAAGTTGACAACCATGAAAGATTACAAGTATGTAAGGTTACAACTATGTCAGGTTACATCCATGAAAGATTACAACTATGAAATATTACAACTATGAAAGATTACAACCATGAAAGATTACAACTATGTAAGGTTACAACCATGAAAGATTACAACTATGCAAGATTACAACCATGAAAGATGACAACCATGAAAGGTTACAACCATGAAATATTACAAGTATGTAAGGTTAAAACCATGAAAGATTACAACTATGAAAGATTACAACCATGAAAGATTACAACCATGATAGATTACAACTATGTAAGGTTAAAACAATGAAAGATTACAACTATGAAAATGTAAAACCATGAAAGATTACAACCATGAAAGATTACAACTATGAAAGATTACAACTATGAAAGATTACAACCATGAAAAATTACAACCATCAAAGATTACACCTATGTAAGGTTGAAACCATGAAAGATTACAATCATGAAAGATTACAACTATGAAAGATTACAACCATGAAAGATTACAACTATGTAAGGTTAAAACCATGAAAGATTACAACTATGTAAGGTTACAACCATGAAAGATTACAACTATGAAAGATTACAACTATGAAAGATAACAACCATGAAAGATTACAACCATCAAAGATTACACCTATGTAAGGTTGAAACCATGAAAGATTACAACTATGAAAGATTACAACCATGAAATATTACAACCATGAAAGATTACATCCATTAAAGATTACAACTATGTATGGTTAAAAGCATGAAAGATTACAGCCATGAAAGATTACAAGTATGTAAGGTTACAACTATGAATGATTACAACCATGAAGGATTACAACTATGTAAGTTTACAAGCATGAAAGATTACAATCATGAAAGATTACAACTATGAAAGATTACAACCATGAAAGAGTAAAACTATGAAAGATTACAACTATGTCAGGTTACACCCTTGAAAGATTAAAACCATGAAAGATTACAACTATGAAAGATTACAACCATGAAAGATTACAACTATGAAAGATTACAACCATGAAAGTTTACAACCATGAATGATTACAACTATGAAAGATTACAACCATGAAAGATTACAACTATGAAAGATTACAACTATGAAAGATGACAACCATGAAACATTACAATTATAAAAAAGATTACAACCATGAAAGATTACAACCATGAAAGATTACAACTATGTAAGGTTAAAACCATGAAATATTACAACTATGAAAGATTACAACCATGAAAGATTACAACCATGAAATATTACACCTATGTAAGGTTAAAACCATGAAATATTAGAACTATGAAAGATTACAACCATGAAAGATTACAACTATGTAAGGTTAAAACCATGAAAGATTACAACTATGAAATATTACAACCATGAAAGATTACAACTATGAAAGTTTTACAACCATGAAATATTACAACTATGAAAGTTTACAACTATGAAAGATTACAACCATGAAAGTTTACAACTATGTAAGGTTTAAACCATGAAAGATTACAACTATGAAAGATTACAACTATATAAGGTTACAACCATGAAAGATTACAACTATGAAATATTACAACCATGAAATATTACAACCATGAAAGTTTACAAACATGAAAGATTACAACTATGAAAGATTACAACCATGAAAGATTACAACTATGTAAGTTTACAACCATAAAAGTTTACAACCATGAAAGATTACAACTATGAAAGATTACAACTATGAAAGATGATAACCATGAAATATTACAACTATGAAAGATTACAACCATGAAAGATTACAACTATGAAAGGTTACAACTATGAAAGTTTACAACCATGAAAGATTACAACTATGAAAGTTTACAACCATGAAAGATTACAACTATGAAAATTTACAACTATGAAAGTTTACAACTATGAAAGATTACAACCATGAAAGATCACAACTATGAAAGGTTACAACTATGAAAGATTACAACTATGAAAGATGACAACCATGAAACATTACAACTTTAAAAAAGATTACAACCATGAAAGATTACAACCATCAAAGATTACAACTATGTAAGGTTAAAACCATGAAAGATTACAACTATGAAAGATTACAACCATGAAAGATTACAACCATGAAAGATTACAACCATGAAATATTACACCTATGTAAGGTTAAAACCATGAAATATTACAACTATGAAAGATTACAACCATGAAAGATTACTACCATGAAAGATTACAACTATGTAAGGTTACAACCATGAAAGATTACAACTATGAAAGATTACAACTATGAAAGATTACAACCATGAAAGATTACTACCATGAAAGATTACAACTATGAAAGATTACAACCATGAAAGATTACAACTATGAAAGATTACAACTATGAAAGATGACAACCATGAAACATTACAACTATAAAAAAGATTACAACCATGAAAGATTACAACCATGAAAGATTACAACTATGTAAGGTTAAAACCATGAAATATTACAACTATGAAAGATTACAACCATGAAAGATTACAACCATGAAAGATTACAACCATGAAATATTACACCTATGTAAGGTTAAAACCATGAAATATTACAACTATGAAAGATTACAACCATGAAAGCTTACAACTATGTAAGGTTACAACCATGAAAGATTACAACTATGAAAGATTACAACTATGAAAGATTACAACCATGAAAGATTACAACTATGAAAGTTTTACAACCATGAAATATTACAACTATGTAAGTTTACAACCATGAAAGTTTACATCCATGAAAGATTACAACTATGAAAGTTTACAACTATGAAAGATTACAACCATGAAAGTTTACAACTATGTAAGGTTTAAACCATGAAAGATTACAACTATGAAAGATTACAACTATAAAAGTTTACAGCTATCTAAGTTACATCCATGAAAAATTACAACTATGAAATATTACAACCATGAACGATTACAACCATGAAAGTTTACAAACATGAAAGATTACAACCATGAAAGATTACAACTATGAAAGATTACAACCATGAAAGTTTACAACCATGAAAGATTACAACTATGAAAGATTACAACTATGAAAGATGACAACCATGAAATATTACAACTATGAAAGATTACAACCATGAAAGATTACAACTATGAAAGTTTACAACCATGAAAGATTACAACTATGAAAGATTACAACTATGAAAGATTACAACCATGAAAGATCACAACTATGAAAGTTTACAACCATGAAAGTTTACAACTATGAAAGATTACAACTATGAAAGATTACAACCATGAAAGATTACAACTATGAAAGGTTACAACTATGTAAGGTTACAACCATGAAAGTTTACAACTATGAAAGATTACAACTATGAAAGATTACAACTATGAAAGATTACAACTATGAAAGATTACAACTATGAAAGATTACAACTATGAAAGTTTACAACCATGAAAGGTTACAACTATGAAAGATGACAAACATGAAACATTACAACTTTAAAAAAGATTACAACCATGAAAGATTACAACCATCAAAGATTACAACTATGTAAGGTTAAAACCATGAAAGATTACAACCATGAAATATTACACCTATGTAAGGTTAAAACCATGAAATATTACAACTATGAAAGATTACAACCATGAAAGATTACACCTATGTAAGGTTAAAACCATGAAAGATTACAACTATGAAAGATTACAACTATGAAATATTACAACTATGTAAGGTTACAACCATGAAAGATTACAACCATGAAAGATTACAACTATGAAAGTTTACAACTATGAAATATTACAGCTATCTAAGGTTACAATCATGAAAAATTACAACTATGAAATATTACAACCATGAAAGATTACAACCATGAAAGTTTACAAACATGAAAGATTACAAGTATGTAAGGTTACAACCATGAAAGATTACAACTATGAAAGATGACAACCATGAAAGATTACAACCATGAAATATTACAACCATGAAAGATTACAACCATGAAAGATTAAAACTATGTATGGTTAAAAGCATGAAAGATTACAACTATAAAAGATTACAACTATGAAAGATGACAAACATGAAAGTTTACAACCATGAAAGATTACAACTATGAAAGATTAAAACCATGAAAGTTTACAACCATGAAAGATTACAACCATGAAAGATTACACCTATGTAAGGTTAAAACCATGAAAGATTACAACCATGAAAGATTACAATAATGAAAGATTACAACCATGAAAGATTACAACTATGAAATATTACAACCATGAAACATTACAACCATGAAAGATTACAACCATGAAAGATAACAACTATGAAAGGTTACAACTATGTAAGGTTACAACCATGAAAGATTATAACCATGAAAGATTACAACTATAAAAGATTACAACCATGAAAGATTACAACCATGAAAGATTACAACCATGAAAGATTACAACTATGTAAGGTTTAAACCATGAAAGATTACAACTCTGAAAGATTCCAACCATGAAAGATTACAACCATGAAAGATTACAACTATGTAAGGTTACAACCATGAAAAATTACAACTATGAAATATTACAACCATGAAACATTACAACCATGAAAGTTTACAAACATGAAAGATTACAACTATGAAAGATTACAACCATGAAACATTACAACTATAAAAAAGATTACAACCATGAAATATTACAACCATGAAAGATTACAACCATGAAAGTTTACAAACATGAAAGATTACAACTATGAAAGATTACAACTATGAAAGATTACAACTATGAAAGATTACAACTATGAAAGATTACAACTATGAAAGATTACAACCATGAAAGATTACAACTATGAAAGTTTTACAACCATGAAATATTACAACTATGTAAGGTTACAACCATGAAAGATTACAACCATGAAAGATTACAACTATGAAAGTTTACAACTATGAAATATTACAACCATGAAAGATTACAACTATGTAAGGTTTAAACCATGAAAGATTACAACTATGAAAGATTACAACTATAAAAGATTACAGCTATCTAAGTTTACAACCATGAAAAATTACAACTATGAAATATTACAACCATGAAAGATTACAACCATGAAAGTTTACAAACATGAAAGATTACAACTATATAAGGTTAAAACCATGAAAGATTACAACTATGAAGATTACAAACATGAAAGATTACAACTATGTAAGGTTACAACCATGAAAGATTACAACTATGAAAGATTACAACTATGAAAGATTACAACCATGAAAGATTACTACCATGAAAGATTACAACTATGTAAGGTTAAAACCACGAAAGATTATAACTATGAAAAATTACAACCATGAAAGATTACAACCATGAAAGATTACAACCATGAAAGATTACAACTATGAAAGATTACAACCATGAAAGATTACAACCATGAAAGTTTTACAACAATGAAATATTACAACTATGTAAGGTTACAACCATGAAAGATTACAACCATGAAAGATTACAACTATGAAAGTTTACAACTATGAAAGATTACAACCATGAAAGATTACAACTATGTAAGGTTTAAACCATGAAAGATTACTACTATGAAAGATTACAACTATAAAACATTACAGCTATGTAAGGTTACAACCATGAAAAATTACAACTATGAAAGATTACAACCATGAAATATTACAACTATGAAAGATTACAATCATGAATATTACAACTATGAAAGATTACAACTATGTAAGGTTACAACCATGAAAGATTACAACTATGAAAGATTACAACCATGAAATATTACAACAATGAAAGTGTACAAACTGTCACATGCCTTGTTCGGTATTGTAAGATATTATTTGGTGATGCCCGAAAGACGAAATAAACTTAATGTTTACTAACAATTTTTTTGAAACAGATGGAAATGCTCTGGAACTGTTTTCAGCTCTGATTCTGCAGAATGCTCTCTGTGCATATGTAATTCAAGCACGTGTGAATTTGTGACAAACGATTTGTCATCGGGTGGGCAAAAAAGACCTATTCGATCGCAACATGATTAAAAGGTCTTGATTAGTGCCGTGTGATATTCACACTCGATTACGTGAGGCAGCCAATATAGATAGACATTTAGTTAATTATGCATGAACAAATTAGATAGATAGATAGATAGATAGATAGATCTGAACAGACTGAAATAAATAGAAGAGGCTGAGATAGATAAATATTAACAGATTGATATATATATATATATATATATATATGTATATATATATATATATATATATTTACTTAGATGGATACCTACGAACAGGTTGAGATAGATAGATATGAACAGACCGAGATAGAAAGATAGATAAAAACAGACTGAGTTAGATAAATAGATATAAACAAATCTAAATATTAGGTTGGTTCAAAAATAATGACGTAATAATGTCGTTTTTTTAACCTATTCTAACGTCGAAAAACGACATTATTACGTCATTTTTTGCACCAACCTAATAGATATATAGATATACAAAAGACTTGATAGATAATGATATATGTCTTATATATGAAGAACAGTATTGAGGAAATTGGAGGACAAAGTGGAAAAGGTTTACTTGTGACCTGTTTCTTCCTTCTTAACTTTATCAGAATACATTTGTTTTGTTGATAGGACTACACATGCACACGACTGAGGGGTACTTGGAATTTTAGAATTTTTTTTTATCTAATCGAATTCATTTATTGTCTTTTTTCTTTTTTATTTACATCACTTTTGTAAATAGGTATTCCACAATGTTATATTAGAAGATCTGCCAGGAATGGTGAAAGATTGTAAGAGCCATGTCACACATTTACTGTAGATGACCTTGTGAATAATGCACTAGAAATTTACGCGCCGTGAATCATGTTCTCCTTTCATCAGAGTAGCATTTTTATATCTAAAATTGGTCAATATCTTTACAGTGGGAAAACAATGCATTTGACGTATTATTTTGTATTAGGTTGGTGCAAAAATAATGACGTAATAATGTCGTTTTTTGACGTTAAATATAAGTCAAAAACGACATTATTACGTCATTATTTTTGCACCAACCTAATAAAATGTCCCTTTTGTGTTTATATAATATTTTATTTACTTTCTTTGAGTTTTCTCTTATGTATTTTTTGTGACAATGATTACAGACGATGAAGTAAACTCTTCCTTCAGGTTTTAGCTTATTGTTCTCTTTAGGTTTATACTGATGATCATGAAAAGACAGTTGAAATGTTTTGAACCTATAATGAGGAAGGTGGACGTAGAAAAAGTAATGTTCATGGAGTATACTGAAGGCAAGAGACATAGGGGAAGGCAGCGAGCCAGTTTTCTTGACGAACTTATTTCAATGGATAGCGGAACGCAGTTAAGGGTCTTAGCAAAGGGTGAAAACTGCTGCGAGTCACAAGAAGGAGGAAGTTGTGGCGATGGTATATAGAAGAAGAAGTTTACAGTAAGGTTAACGCGTTTGACAGTAGTGTAGAAAGGAGAAAGCGAGAGATGGTTTTAAACTGCCCATAAGGCACGAGATGGCAAATTAATATACGGCTTATTGATTTAATCACTTCAATATCGATAATGGAATACGTCACCGATTTAGATTGATGTACACGCTACCGATGTTAATGTAACACAATATCCATATTAGATGAATAGATCTTCTGCTTGTGTTGAATGAGATGATAAAAACGTCTAAAACTATTTACCGAAATTAGTAGTCGGTTAGATTGTTGATTTTGTTTGGAGGCATACCAACACCTCTATGGGTTATATAATGCCGAAATCTAAATATTTTGA
>OZ010590.1:92469547-92474547 GCA_963932145.1 Acanthosepion lycidas
GATCCCATATATAAACGAACACACACACACACACACACACACAAACACAACCTGGGTTTTATAATAAGTATAACTCGATATGAGTTGTCCCCCTTTCATTCTCGCGATAGCGATGCCTCTTAATCGTGTTTTTAAATTGATTTCGTGCAAAAACAATTGTGTTTTTCCAATTTTTGGCGCTGTCAGAACCACGGCAAGGTAATTTTACGTAGTCCTGTGAAGTTTTGTTGAAATCGGTTGAAAAATGTAGTAAATCCGATCCAATATATAAACAAACAGACACACACAACCTGGGTTTTATAATAAGTATGATTATAGTATATATTATAGTATCTATTTATCTGTTTACCTTTCTGAACGTACCTTGAAAAAAGGACATTTTACTTTTTTATTCGAATAAAGTCGGACCTTAACGAACGTTAGCCTTTCAGCATATCGAATAAGCCAATCGCTATACATATCTATGTTTGAAATATTTATCATATATCTTCTAAGAGGCAGTAAGAAGCAAGGTAAATTACTCGGCGATGGTTACAGACGTTTAGTCTGTAACCATTACTGAGCGATTTAGTTTAATTAAATCCTATTAATTTCAGCTTTGATGGAAACCGGAACTGACGTCAAACGTTTTATAAAGAATTGTTTTTTTCCTAAGTTTTTACACCATTTGATATTTAAATTTAATTGTAATTAAATTTCTTATTAAATTTAATTTATAAATGATTCGTTTAAAATTCTGGTCGATTCATATTTAAATTTATTTGAATATAAATTACCTGTGAGTGTCATATTCCCTTTGTTTTATTTCATGTTCAGGATTGACAGTTATGAAGTTTCGAATATTTTCCCTAAATTTGACTAAACTATAGTATTGAAAAAATAATTTATATGCACAAAAGTTTCCCCTTCTGCCTGAAATTGTATGAGCAATTTTTGCAGAATTCCTGTAGAATTTATTAGAACATTTATCTATACAGAACAAAATGAGTGTATTTTCATTGAATATACAGTGTAACCCGGATATAAGAGAGTTGTCGGGACCAGAGAAAATCTCTCTTATATCAGGGTCTCTTATATCCGGGTTACACTGTATAGCGAAAATGGATATTTAGAAGTATAATCTCTCGTTGTAAATATTTTTGGATAAGTAAATCTACCTTTCAGACACTTTCTATACTCCATCTGGCGTTTAAAAACTCCCAGTCAAATGTATTTTTGCATGATTAATTAAAATTGCAAAGTAGAGTACATAAGTAATTTATTTCTTACGTCAATCTTCACGGTGAGTAAACAGTACCTAAGTTCATAATTTAATGTAAAAATCAGTGGCATTTCCACGAGTGCATTTAGTTATTATTATTACTAATAATATTGGCCTCTAATATAAATATATATAATTTAATAATATTAACAAAGGATTAACGAAGCAATGTATTAAAAAATAGTAAAATTTTCTTCGAAGTAAAGAAAAGATTGGTTCGTTTTTTTTTTATTGCTTATCAACTCTTTGTAGGTTATTTTAAGTCAGAAAATATTTTTAGATTGCGAATCTTTTTTAGATAAAAATGATTTCATGATACGCGTTTTACTAATTAACCATAGCTGAGGGGAAAAGAGGTGGATTCATACATTTCCCAAGGGTATTTGCGCCTATGTATATATAATGAACCCAACGGGAAGTGGAATTCAGGTCTCCGATTAAACAAATTCCGAGTCTTTATCCATTACACCACCCGCACATCCAAGCTTTCAGTACCTGGTATCCCCTAGCGGTCACCCATCTCGGTATTTACCAGGCTAACTTCGGTGATCGTACGGGAACCGGTGTTTCAACGTGATATGGCCGTAAGCTAAAGAAAAGTCCGAGACATTGTTGTGTACAATCTACTCTTCTATTATGAGAGTGGATTCAGGAGAATCACATTAGAAATGACGAGGAGAGGTGTGACAGGAATACGGTTCTGTCGGCGAAGGCTTAGTATTTTATGGGCGGAATTTACAAATTGGGATTTATCATTAGAATCAGAAAATGACTGTTGAAATATCTGGCACACATAATGAGGATTAAACTTTCTCCAAGAGCATGTAACACTCATAAGGCGGGCTGAACATAACAGCGGCTGTAAGAAAGAGAGTGTAGCCTATCTTACCAGTTGATCTGAATAGATTTCAAAACAATTACGAAAAGCTATGGTCATGTGTCGATGCAAGACTCTTCGTTAAGACGAATCGAGATCTATGGTCACTGGCATGTGTATCTAAAAATAAATACGTCCAACTTCAACTTCATTCCTGTCGGCTTAGGGGTAAAATCTCCGACTGATACCAAATCAGTTGTGTTTCGTTGAGACAATCGGATGTCCAGCCACACTGATGATCTGCGAAACAGTTTAATGACAGCTATTTTATACCTAACAAACTCTTATCAATAATGGATTTCCAAATCAATTGTTGGATTTTCTTATCAGGCTTTTTCCATTTAAGGTAGCTAATAGCAACGACGAGAATACAAACATGAAATATATTAATATTAAATATTTTTTTTTATAAAAATCAGATGAATGATAATTACAAACAAGATTAAACTTTGTAAGCCCCGGGATCAATCGGATTTCCTTCGCGAATGTCATTCGGCCTTGAAGGTCATTCCTCAGTTCAGTGACCTTTTCAGCCTAGGAGAGTCTTCTATCGGGGAATAGTAAAGGGGGTGGACGCGAAGGATCCACTACGTGAGCGGCTCAGTTTTGTCTGAGTTTTCGCTTACCTGGTGACTGATTCGGAATAGGTTATCTCTCAATAGCAAGGCTTTCATATGGGGCATATGACAATATATATATATATATATATATGTGTGTGTGTGTGTGCTCCCAATTGATCACTCTAAAGAAAGGGTCATTTAAAAAAAAATACTGCTCCTGTTATTAAAGCATGTGCAGTTTGTATACATCACGTATACAATGCTTTAAACTTTTCCATCTCTCTGACGTGCGCCGATATCTTAACGGTAGAATCTCTTGAGTAATGTCAAATCAGTCGTGTTTCGATTCGCGCATGAAGTAATCGAATGTCTAGCCACACTGATGAGCTGTGATACTGCGAAAAATGCTTGTATTTCAATGATTATATGTATATATATATATATGATTTAAGATTTAAGAAACAGCAGATATTCGTATAGTAAAATTTTTAAAAAAAATCTACAACTGAAAAAAAAAATGTATGACGTAAACGAAAGCTAAATTTTATGAACATGAGCGTGTAAAAGAACTTTAAATCTATGAATACGCACGTGTACGAAACGGAGGAAAAAGTGGATTGCAAAAGACGCGGAAAAAAATTGAAAAAGATTGGAAATATCCTTTAAAATCAGAATCCCCTGAGGACTGGAAATTTTACCAAAAAACTTCGAAGTCGGGATAAAATTGATATTTAAAAGTTAAGTAATCTTTTCAAATACATCCCTCCATCCATCCATATATATATATATATATATATATATATATATATATATATATATATATATATATATATAGTGCTGGTGCTAATAAATCTGCTCTATGTAATATAACAGAGCTATTAAGTATATATAAATACATGAACATATTATCCTTCGACTTGAATAATGGTTATTAAAACCAAAGATCTATGTAACAAAACCACCAAAACCAAATTCAAACCACTCTCATCACATTCTAGATAATTTAAATAAATCAGTCCAAGTTAGATTATCTATTAACTCCAGCAAGAAGGAAATAGTTGATAATAATAAAATTAGATATATAAAAGCTTTCGAACTTAGCAACCTTAAATTAAATTTTGAGTACTTATAAAAAAACAAAAAAGTAACATCGGATGGTTTAATTCACCTTTTACTCGTAATGTACAGGCGAATATTGGAAGAATTTTCATAAATTTAATTAATAAGCTCTTTAGTTACTCACTAATATTAAAAAAAAGATTTTTAGCTGCGTTAATAACATCAATAAATCAATATCCAACATAACAATATTATATTAAACAAATAAACGTCCAACGGACACCTCTAAGTTAATTAAAAAAAAAATAATAATTGCAACTGCCGAAAAAATACTATCAGTCCCTTAAACGTCCAATATATGATTGATAATATTATATACCGAGCGAACGCACATTCCGGTAAGGATGTCAAATTTTATTCTTGTTCCACTGAAAATCTTTGGCGATTTCGTTTTTACCATCATCGAAAGATTTTAGTCAGTCAAATACATAAACAGCACTGCTCCAACTTGGAAGTTAGCCTCAGTCATGCTGATGGAAAGCAAAACAGGTTCTCTAAAACGATTATTCGTCTTGTTTTGGAGGCCTCAAATTTAACAAGCCATATTTTGGCCTCGTTAACACCAGATTGGGAGACGATTTTTTTAATATTTAACCTTATCGAACCATACTTTCTATTAAGACGAGAGTAAATAGTTGTATCATCAGAATCGATACCGTGAATATTGAGTCATGAGTTCGAACTACACTAAGTGTCCCTTTCTTTTGTTCTTGTGTCAAAATTAAATTAAGTTTAATAACACAAACCTTTTAACCAAAACAACACAGAATTGGTTGTTTTTACATTTCAACCCTAGTTGCATTATTTAAAGTCGGAGCGCACCTAGTTAGGATAAAACTCAATCCTCAGTAGCAATGGTCAACTAGACATTCAAGTTATTCATTATATTAAAATATTATTAAAATACTAGCTTAGTTTCGACGGAAGGCTACATGTATGAACCACCCAGTGAGGATCGAGCTCACTATTCATTAGTAAAAGTCTACCAGACTAAACCCAATAAATTTTACCCCGTTCTGTGATAGGTTGGTTGCCTTTATGACATAGTAATCTTAGTTTATTTCATGATGAATTTTTCATGAGGCACCTAGTGGAGATCAGAATAGCTATCCAATAGTAATGGCAAACCAGTTTAAGTTCATTAGACATTACCGCAGATCGATAGAATTTCAAGATTGTTTAT
>OZ010590.1:92479547-92502047 GCA_963932145.1 Acanthosepion lycidas
TTTCAGCGTGTGACATATATGTGCATATATAGTTTAGTGTATGTCTTAGTGATATAAGAGTCTCTCTGAGAACAAAACATGTTTGAGATTCGTTTTCCTTTCAACTATTCCGTTCTTCCTATGAATTACTGTGTCATTATATCACGGATATAATAATGCGCATAAGATGGAAAATACAAATGAGACAATAAATCTTTCTTTCATAGCTCTCTCTCTCTCTTTCCATCCTTCTCTCCCCTCTCTCTCTCTCTCTCGTTACAGTTTAAAAGATTTTATTCCTTTCATTTGTGTCTTTTAGTTTTCGTCTTCTTGTTCTTGGTCTTGTTAAATTTTTCTCGTCCAATTCGTATTTTTCTTTTATTATCAAAATTTTCTCTATTTTCATTCGTGTATTTTTATTCTGATCATTTGATTTTTATACGCATTTTCTAAAATTTCTCTGATTAAGTTATTCTCATTGTTATTCCTTTATTCTCTTATTCTTATTTTCATTATTTAATTATTGTTCTTATTATTTTTATTCTTATAATTAAAAAATAATTATTTTTATTCTCATTAGATAATTTTATTGTTTTATTCTAATTATTATAATCAATTTCTATTCGCCATACGCTTTTAATTATTTTATTCTTTTAATCCAATAATTTATTTTTATTTTTGTATCTCATTGTTAATATTTATAATTATTATTATTGTTTTATTTAAAATTATCCTTATTTTTATAGTTTTAGGTTTATTCTTGTTCTTATTAGCTTAATTCTTGTAATTAATATTATTCTCATATTCTCTTTTATTTTCTTCATATTGATTCTTATAAAATTTATTCTTATTCTCATATTCTTTTTTATTTTTTTCATAGTGATTCTTATAAAATTTATTCTAATTCTCATATTCTGTTTTATTTTCTTCATAATGATTCTTATAAAATTTATTCTTATTCTCATATTCTGTTTTATTTTCTTCATAGTGATTCTTATAAAAATTTATTGCTATTCTTATATTCTGTTTTATTTTCTTCATAGTGATTCTTATAAAAGTTATTCCTATTCTCATATTCTGTTTTATTCTCTTCATAATGATTCTTATAAAAGTTATTCTTATTCTCATTTCTAGACACAACCGTGAGACAATCATTTATGTTTTTTTTATATCTGTACGCTAACTATAAATGGCCTTCGTTTATTTTGGTATGAATAACGAATGATTTTTTTTTAAATAATGAAACAAAATAAAGTGATAAATAAATTCTAATATAAGGCATGAAATTCAGTTCATTTTAGATTCTTTGTTATAAATCATACTGTTTGCTAAGATTTCAATGCTTTTCACTATCGATTTCTTAATCGAATTATTAAATCCTGATCACCAATGCCTTTCGGTTCTAATATTTATGCAAGATTCATTCTTGTAGCACTCTAAGGAATACCATTTATTATTAATTTTTGTTCAAGAGAAAAAAAATTAAAAATAATCAGAAATATTCATTTTTCAACAATACTCACGACGAATTCGAATCATTTATTTCGAATCATTTAAATTATTAGTCTAACGAAAACGTTGCTTTTTCGTTGTTAAGATCGACGGAAGAGACATAAATCTGCCGAATTTTCTTTTTTTTTTTGTTACCAACTATGAAAGGGTACCTAAGATTCACTAGCTGAAAGTTTTACACTTAGAACTCGGCTTACTATGTCCACAGGATTGAATCAAAGACGGATTTCCCCCTTATTCCAACTGTTAGAAGGACCTTCCACTCAGTTTTTACTCAACAATTGCTACATTGTTAAACAGGCTCACGCGTGTGTGCTTCCGTAAACACTACAATCTTAACCTCTTCAATTTAAAGGTCAGTTGTTATCTGCCCTCCTTATTCACATTAGCTTTATTTCTTGCCATATCCGTTTACATTTAAATCACACTTTATTCAGTTAATCACCACCTGGAGTGGTTCTCGACCCTTGTATTGGATGAAATTTTATTTTTAAAAAAGTGATAGCACAGTTTTGGGATTTATTCATGGAGGTTGGAGTTTTCCTTATTTTCTCAGATATTTTTGGTGTAATTTCTTTGTTTTTTATTATCCATATATATTTAGAAAGCACTGTGCTGTTCGCGTATTTACTAGTTGTTAAGTAGGTTTTATGTGACTAATTTTTGTTTCCAGGGTCCTTCAGTTTCTCATGTGCATAGTTTTCTTCATTTTCTGTTGATTTTAAAGTCGTTTGGTATATTATATTGTTTTGCAAGCAGTTGCCATTTAAGACGCATTCGTTCTTTGCTCTGCAGTTACAGGTAGGTTTGGTTTGCACGGAAGTTTTGTTGATTATTTTTTTGTTGTATATTTTTATTATTTGTGTTACGATCTCGCTGCAACTGTAATTGATGTCTACTGTGTTGAACATATTTTGTGGGGTGCTTATTCGGTGAAAATGTTTGCGTATGATTTTAATGAATATTTTTTTCTACGCTTGTCATTACGTTTTTCTATAGTTGGTTAAACCATATGTTGTTTCTTGTTAATTTTTTGTACTGCTTATTGTGTATGTGGGTGTTGCCGAAAACCCTGCTATCTATTAGGAGTTTCACAATCATTTTTGGTTTCATTGAAGATGGTGACATTGGAAGAATTATCGGGTAACCTGTGTTTAATTTATTATAGGATCTGCTTGATTATTTTTGACGTGGAACTGGAACTATCTGCCCTCGTGGACTACATAACGTTTTCGGTTTGAAATTCTAACCGATATCACCTGAAGAAATCTGGAGCGTACAACGGTCGAAACGTCTTGAATTGGACAATAAAGATGAGGACAACACCCCGAGCAATATAAATAGTGTCAAAAAATATTATATCTATATGTTGCATGTTAATTCCGTAAACTCTTTCGTGGTGTGTAGAGTGATAGACTCACTACGGTAGGGCCACAGCCTTACAGCTCAAAGTGTAGCTGTCATAGTTTTTGTAGCAAGTATGTTTTTAATTCGCAACTGTTCTTCTCCAAAACTGGTTAGCAACCAGATCTAGCAGCTGATCTCAACTCTGACTTATCACGGATGGCTCAATGGGGGGAGGGTCTGGCTTGTAAAATTCAATACATGCGAAACCAAATTAATAACGGATTACCGAACAAACCCAGAATTTCCATCTATCAAGATGAATGGTTATTATTTCAGGAAGGTTCCTTGTCTTGAAAGCCTATTGAGAGCTAAGCTCTTCCTAGACCTCATATGGAATCCATATATTCGATCTATTGCTAAAGATGGCGGGTAAATGGTCGGTTCATTGTTCCGCTCCAGTATCTGACAGTCCCACCTCTACTGCTATACTCTCTCTTTACAAAAAACGAGATCAGACCAAAACGGGAGAGGGCTGATTATATCTGGGCTGGAACTGACCAATCCTCACTTGCCACTCTTGACAGAGTTCAAAAGCGGCCTACGTGATGAATAATTTCCAACACTAAAGTCGAAACGTCGCAAACCTCTCGTTACTCTATCGCTATTTCTATGGCATGTGTTCTAGCGAGATTACTTCGTTGTTTCCACCAGTCCTGACCTTAGCAACTGGTTCCCACCATGCCATGAATCATCTTACCCCACCTGGTATTCAATTAACAAGAAGGAAGTTCCACTCGGACAGATTTTCCCAAGAACTGCCGTTTTGTGAAACAGTCTCCCGAGAGGATGTTTTCCCGATCACTACAATGTTGACATCTTCAAATCTGGGGTTATCTTTTATAACTTCATAAATTGTATTTCTTGCTTTTCTTATGGTGATTTTATTGGCGTAGATTAAGTTTGTCACAAAGCCGAAAGTACAGGTCACCCAGTGAAGATCAAACTCATCAATCAGTCGGTATTTGTTCAAGCGAGTCAAGCTTGTTAACCATTATATCACGTCGAAGTGTCTCTTTTTGCTTTTCATAAGACAGGGACGCTCTATCTTGAGTTGCTCTCAGGATTTGTATGTGGGTAAATATTAGAAAGAAAATGACGTCAATCCTAGCCACCGGTTTAACAGTGGTAGAGAAAAATGATATTGCTCAGCCAACGATTGAACGGTGGATAAACACTTGTAAGTATTTTTTATATCTACTGTGAACCATTACATACCAATTATATGCGAATTTTGACTGAGAAGCTCAGGCAGAAGGGTTAAAGAACGCAAGGCTCAAAGGATAAAGGCCTAGATAAGAGGAAAAATGATGTATTCATGCCTTTCGAATGGTATTTATTCGAAATGAACAGAACTGGCTGATCCTATTTTCTGTGCCCACCCTAATATGTGTAAAAACGAAATTGACGAATGACCAGCATATGAGAATCGATGCGCCATAAAATTAATTCCGTGAGCGACGAGACATCAGTGTCGCTGCAGCCGTGCTATTGTCTCTTTCTTTAGCCTCATTCGTCTTTTATCTTGTGAACAATAGCGGCCGTTCCAGTTGTATTTCCATCTCTGAGAAGATGAAGCAAACGTGGGCTTCCGGTCTGTGCGCTACAGATTTTTTTTTCGAGCATTATTCAGTCTTAATGTCGCGACACTTTATCTTTGAATCGATGTCGCGAAGCGGGAAACAATTTCCTTGACACCTGAGACAGCCAATCAGATTTTATGCATTCGCTTCCTTTTGTCAGGATTGTCAGGCGGCGGATTAGGCGTTAGCATCGTTGAAAGTCTAAGGCATGAGCGTATAAACAAATAATAATAATAATTATAATAATTGATTGAATGCAAGGCATTCTAAATTTAATTGATTGAAAGTGTTAATATAAAGGTTTTATCTTCATAAATTAAGATGGGTCACCTAAAAAAAAAAAAAAAACAAAGACCGTTATCCAAAAATCATTAAACATTTTTCGAATTCTTAGGAAAATTCAAACCATAATATATTAATATAGTATAGTAACAAAATACTTAGAAGTATACGCACACATGTGGGTATATATATATATATATATATATATATATATATATATATATATATATATATATAGTAAAGCTAACAAATCCGTTAGTATAAATCCAGGTGGATCCTAATATCACAATCAAGCAAAATTCTACTTCGTTCAGATTTTTCTCGAAAGTCATATCTGTTCAGTTTCCTATTCCAAATATAAACAAGTCAATTTCTATAGAATTAATGGGGTTTTAATTTTTAATCCGAAATTGTTTATTCGTTTAAATCTTATTTTTATTGGATATTTGTATTTAATTAGAACACAACGATTTTTGAAACGTCATTTATTTCAGCTACGCATTCGAGAACACTTGATAAACATACGTATCTTGTCGGAGGCCACATTTTTTCATTGTATTTCCTCGAATGTGGAGTCCGGAAGATGAATAATTATAATATATATATATATATATATATATATATATATATATATATATTTATATATAATAAGTATAATATATATATATATATATATATATATATATATATATATATATATAGGTAATAATCTGTTGGCAATCCAAGTGAATCTTAATAATATAAAAAATATTAAAATTGATTCACAAAAACAGCAATATAATTAATAAACAATAAAATTCAAAATCACCTCATATGGAGAATTGTCTATTTCGGCAGACGCAAGTATCGGTCGTCTGTCTCATCAACCCCGGTGTGGACTGACTTCGTGTCTATACAGTTATATAGAATTTAACTGTGAAAGCTAAAAAAACTGTCGAAAAACTAATACAGAATTTATCCATTTCAGTGTTTCATTCAGACGAAAGGCATGAGAAGGGGTCAGTGGAGGGTGGAAAGTATTTGTCTTAAAGGGAAGAAGTCTTATAAAATTAAACCTGAATATTAACCTTATGGCATTAATTTTGGTTATATGAAGAATGAAATGTTAATTTAAAGTTAAAAGAGTAATAAAAAAGGTTTATATATATATATATATATATATATATATATATATATATATATATAGATAGATGTAAGGAATTAATGGAAAGAGAGTTGCGAAGATCTTAAAGTAGGGTAAAGTTTATAAATTATAATTAATATATTGTAAAGAGGTTATAATGTGGGGAATATAGAAATTAAAATTAATTATACTTTCGACATTTGAAGAGTTAGAGGGGAGTGAGTATTATAGAAATTTATTAGCTTAATTAAGTTAAACCTATATTATGGAAATTTTAATTTGTTTTTTATGTCGACATTTTAACACTAATTCATTCCTCTGATTCAATAGTTGGCCTTGATTATTGTATTTTATTATTCTATTTCTTTTCTTCTAAACATAAGTCAAACCTATCTTTAAGACTATTAGGAATACGTACAGAACCTATAACTTGGTCTGAAACATTGAAATGGATAAATTCTGTACTAATTTTTCGACAGGTTGATTTTTTTAGATTTAACTTTTAAATTCTATGTAGCAGTATATACACGAACTTAGTCCCCACTGGAGTTTGAGAAGACAGACGACCGATATCTTCGTCTACCGAAATAGGCTATTCACCATATTAGCTGATTTTGGATTTTAATTTTATTAAATATATACCAGGCGAAACGTCAAAACTATCGAGATCATATTACAACATAATTATCTGTCCCACAAGATGTTTAATATTAAAAAAAAAAACGACTAAAGTGAGTTTCATTTTTCTAGGTTTTCAGATAAGACCATTAGCCATCATTTTTTCGTAAGAATCAAGGAAAAACCCTTTGAGTTATTCAGCGAAAAAGAGAAATAGTTAACATCATTCTGTGTCAGCCCCACTCTCTTCCGAAACGAGCAATGGTGAGAGGAAAATATAATTTAGGCCTTCTTTAATCGTACCAACATTCGTAATCTGACTTCCATCTTCAATGTCTATTTAAGAACCACCAAGAGAACGGTGAATAAGTTTTAAAAAGATGGAACAGTAGATGAGAAAACTGGGCCAGGAGGTTACAACAGGAAGAGGGATCATCATTTCAACTTAAAGCTAATGAGATCAATTAGAAAAGATCCAACTCACTTAATAATATTTTTGGGTCGGGAGAAAGGAGTTCCAGGCATTGTTATTAGAGACCCCCCAAAAAAACCCTCCGTATTGATATAGCAGTATCTGCAAATTGTAGTGTATTTTTGAAGATCTTCAAAAAGCTATAAAAAATACAAGGACCTTGAAATCGAAATCTCAGAAATATAGCATATGAGAACATCAATAAAATGTGTTCAAATTGGAGCCCTCGGATTGATTAGAAAGGATTTCAATAGACTCATTGAAGGGATTCCCGGTAGCTCATGCCTTAAAGAAATATAAAAAAATTGTTCTCAGGAATACAGTCCTCACCTTACGAAGGGGTTTATCTATGTAAAATATAACTTTGTTTTTAATTGCTCACTGGAAAACGTTATGATGCCATTTCTGACCTTAGGTCTTTGGGCGGGACCCGGAAAGAAATGAGTACACACCAGAAATAAAATGAAATAATAATAATAATAATAATGTGATAACGATATAAACGCTCTATCATTAAAGATGCTGGGAAATGGTCATCCCCTTTTGATACCTCCAACAATTCTATATATTTACAAATGCCAGATCAGAACGAAAATGGAGAAATGTCATATCTGGGCTGGAGGCACTCGGTCCTCTCTTTCCAAGCCTCACATAGTTCAAAAGACTTTACGCTGCCTTGTAGGCGATGAATTATATGTGACAGAACAACGTCACATGCCAATCCCTGACAATCACTGTTCTTTAGTCCCCTGACCTTTGTAACTGGGAACCGCAATGTCCCTTAGACACGGATGAATCATCCTTGTTCTCGTCGCATTTTGATTAACCAAGAATTTGTGGAACAGATTTCCGACATGATAGTTTTTCGGTATTATAAATGTGTAAAACTCTTCAAATCTTGGGTTAACCATTATCTTTTCTAGATAACCTTATAAACTTCTGTTCTTAATTTCTCTTCTTGTGCTCATAGATCATACAGTAAGCCTCTAACTTGAGTAGCTTCTAGGTCATGTATTGGGTGAGCATTAATGACCAAAAAAGTGGTTTCCATTCCTACAGACAATCTGGACATCGAACACACGTCCCCTTAGAAGAAAACACGTACAGCAGTGGAGGAATCCTAAAAGAACGTAGTTCGTCATAGTGGAATATAATCGTCTGCAATTTAGAGTGAAAAGAAGCGCAGGAATACTATTGGTTGGCCTTTATATAAACTGGCGAAGTGAAGTTGAATATATTACAAAGGTCGCGAGTTTGTTATAGATTTAAGTGCAAAGTTGCGTTCAACTGGGCCATTTAAATCCTTTAAATGTCCCAATTTAATTACCGCTAATGGGAATTAAATCACGAACGCAAAAGCGGTTTCTACAGAAGCGAGTGGCGCTAATTCAATATAGAAATTGCTGTGGTAGTGTTTGAAGCAATCGTGTAACTAGTTTTAAAGTAACAAAATATTAAAAGGTCATCTTCCTTTTGATTAAATCGTTCAGAGATTAGCGAGGAATTATGACAAAAAGAAAACAAGAAAATATGAAGACGATGAACAGAAAGAGACGAAGAGAAATAAATATGTCAGATAAATATGAAAGAAAAAATAGGAAAACAAAAGATTTTCTTTTAATAAATCTGGAACAGGATATGAGGAAGGAGAGAGAGAGAGAGAGCTTCTTTTAATCATTTCACCCCAAGCAAAGCAATAAAGCCATTAAGACGCAAGGAATTACTGAGTGTTATAGAATATAAGAAAAGTATACCACTAAGGAGAGAAGATAATAAATTAAGAAGATAGAAGATAACGATTAACATATACCTGTATTCAAGTAGGCTCTTCGACATTTCCATGAGGTCAGACTTACCATTTTATAGATAGATAGACATTGACGTGATTCCCATTAGAATATCTACTATCTTTCTCTTAATTTCTACCTTTACTTCTTTTCGTTTTTGTTTCTCTTCGGCGAAAAATTTGAATATTTTGAAAATTGAAGCCTCAATTTTAAGTGGTGCTTTATTATTCTTTCCTTCTTTTTATAGCTTTCTTGACTATCACTAAACTCGTTATTGTTTACGTTTGGAAATATACTTTGTAATGATTGAATCTATACTACTGTGTGTTCTGTTTCTGTGAGTATCTTCAGCTTAATGTGATCAGGGTTCAAATATGACTGAAAGTGTTACTTGAGACCAGCACAGTTCTTCTGTGTTGGTTTCAACTGTATAATGTCATCGTTATTATTCGTTTTTCTCTACATTTCAACACAACGTCTACACAGTTTGGCTTCATTAATTAGGTCTCAAATTTGCTGAAGATATTAGATTTTTAGAGCATTAACCATTTTCTTTATTTTCTTTGTTAATTGTTCAGTTTTTTCCTGTTGTGTTTGTTTCTTTCATGTATTTTTTTTTCATGTCAGGATTGTCATCCCAACCGAGAATTTTTTTCTTTAAGCATATTTGGAATTTTCTCACGTACTTAACGAATAAACAAATATACGATTGCATTATTTGATTCATTTACATTATTCAAGTTTTAGGGACTTGAAGGTTACACTCTTGGCCAGGAAGAATTTTTGCCGATCATCAAGTACTTTTATGTGAAATCCTTATCGTCATAGATTCATCGAAATTAACATATGGGATTAGTTTCTTATACAAACCAAAACAAAGTAAATTTTCTAAAGAAGGATTTTTTTTTAAATTTATTAATCGAACAGATTTTTATCGCATTTAACGTTATTTTTTGTGGTTATTTATATTTGAGTAGACTCCCGGTTTATTTATTAAACAATAGATTTATTTATTTTCATCTGGGTGGATTGAATATTCGAGAAATCTTATAGAAGAAAATATGTGCTCTGCCAAATAGCGCATTATTCTACTCATAGATTTACATTTTTAATTGCATGGACCTTATACTTTCGTTTTTCGCGGTTTATATGAGCACAAGCGAGATATTTTTTTGCTGGACTTATGTCAGTTTTGTTACAAGAGTTCTGCGATCTGACTAAGAATCAAAGTAGCATACAGGGTGCGGATGGTTAATTTGTCGCCATATTATATTTTTAATTTCGCCCATACTCGTTGTTTGTTTGTCATTTTGTCGACTGCCCAGTATAGTAGGGACAGTTGGGAGTAGTCGGTGAGAAAAAATACCATGACGCAATTCACTCCGCCAGAATTTGAGAAATGACAAGCTGTACTGCTTGGCATTCGCACCGGAAACTCCAATACGAAGATTTCTGTGTGTTTGGGTGTCAATCTGAGGACAGAGAATTCGGAAAGAGTTGAATGAGTTTAATGGTTATTACGAAGGTGTTTGGAATGAGCACTGGTGATCGCGAGGTTATGCCTCCATTCATCTTCCCACAAAACTCCCAGAGTCAAAGCTGAGGCCGACATCAAGTGCTTTGAGGAAGTTGTGCTTCCCTGGACCAAGAGGTGGAGGAGCTGGTATAACCCAGACATGTCTGTTAGACAATTCCTGCGACCACCTTATATCTAGCTACCTAACTCTCTGGACTGCAGCCCCTTTCATTATTACATGTGAAGCATAGTTGAGCGAGAGACAAAAAAAAACAAAAAAACAAACAAACAAAAAAACTCTTTGTAACAGCAAAGATTAACTAAAGGCAAGGATTATGGCAGTACAAGGAGACCGTCCAGAAGAGTTGCAGGAGATTCCGAAGTTGGCTGGAGGCTGTGGTTGAAGCCAATGGCGATTTTAGTGAATAAATTCACTCTTCTGTATTTCAAGGTATTTTTGTGTTATTTTGGTAAATATAGTGATTTTCCAAGCGTAACTTCGATGTGGCACAAGGCCGAAATTAGGGAGCACCCTGTGAGGATCGAACTCACTATTCAGTCGTAATTGTTCTAGTGAGCCAAGCTTGTTAACCATTACACCGCCTATATCTGTTAAAATGAGATGTCAGCGTTATTTTCATTTTTGCGTAATTTAGACGACGATGCCTCCATCGCAGCCTGTATTTCACAAACTGCACATGCCAAGAGATCAAGATGCTGAAGACAATAATCATTTTAGTTACGTTATCTGGGCGATGGCATATGATCTGATGAGTGATGGAATGTGTTTAGAAGAGAATATCTTTTTGAATAAGAAAGAAATTAACCAGAGTTCATCATTGCTTTTGGAGGCTTCTATTTCAAAGGGTGACGTCTTCTTACGATCTCAGGAGTATTGGCGTTCATAATATTAGAGAAAGCATTAAATTCTCTATTAATGTACAGTTTTCTGGGGAGGGGTTAGGCCCAGTACACTTAGTTAATCCTGTGTAGAATGTTGTTCAGTTGTGTCGAAAGTTGATATAACTCGCATTGTGCAGCATGGTCCGAAAGTATTGTCACGCCTACATATAATTTCCGATTTCAATGCACTGTCGGGTATTATCAAGGAGTTTTACGTGAACGATGCCAGAATACCCAACAGCTGAAGGATTCCGTTCGGAGAGCCTTTGCAACAATCAACAAAGCAAAGCTTCATAAAATATTACATAGGACATGGCGATGTAATCATTTTGTGCCACGAAAATGATGGTGTTCATACAGACCTTCTCGATTTGTGACAGCGTCAATGAAAGGGAATAAACTGAATCCAGCACACGTGCTTTGTATTGTTTTTTCTATTGTTCTCATTACTTTTTGATAGGGGGTGACAACACTGTCGGACCCCACTGTACATCCAAGGCAGCTGTCTGTCTTTCTGATTGGTGTAAAACATTTTTCATTACAATATCTCACGATTTAGGTATTGCAATGCCATCTCCATGTTGACTTTTATCCTTTAGGCTAGTCCAACAGAAGTTGTTTCCCAAATGTGCAAAGAAAACTCTCAAGTTGACGCGAAAGTAGAAGAAGAAAAGAGGTAGAAAACGAAGTGCGGGAAGTTAAGTGAGAGAAGGAAAAAAGAAGGAGGAAGAAAGAAAAAGAAAGTAAAAGAGAATTAAGAAAGTGGTAAAGAAAAGTGAATCTTTTTAAAGCATTTCACTGCCTGGTGTAATTATATTAACTTTCTAAATAAAGATTCTACAATAACAAGATTCTGATCTTTATCGACCATTTTGATAAGAAAATACTGTTTAGAATGTTGTGGCTATTTTAAAGTGCGAATTCCTTCTTTGAAATTTCCATCACAGTAAATAGAACTCAACATGTATGTAATTCAATCTTTACTGATTGACTCAAATTTTCTAAGATGTCTAAATTTCCAGACGATTTCAATATGAGGATTCTCAAGTTACTAATGATTTTTGCTATTTTGTTTCATGTCTTGCGCTGCTGCATTCTTTACAGAAGCGGACTGATGTTTGATTTTCGTTATAGCTTAGAGAGGTTTATATTAAGTCTTTCAGATTAATTAGACATGATGGCAATACGTTAAGAAGATTTATAGTTGAACTGGTATTTTAAATAGTCAAAAGTAAATATTAGAATAAATTATTAACAAACTTACAACTAAACACCAATCACTTGGTTTAAAATGTATTTGGATATGAATATTATTTCATTTAAAATTAAGCTTAATCTTCCAATAATGCTATATACTTGCAACCAAGTTAAAGAAACAAATTTTCAAATATTTCAATAAATTTGCATCCAACAATCGAGAAACACATTATCAATTAACGCAAATGATTTGCACCCAGCAATCAGCAAACATATTTTCAATTAATGCAATCTATTTACATCAAACCTGTCTAGAAACACATTTTATCGTAACGCATCAAAATATAAGAAACAATTTGACTAGATAAAGAATGAGATGGAAAGGAAAAATAAATATTTTTCTAAAATAATTACTTTTCCTTCACTTCTTTCTTTTCAATAAAATTCATTAAATTTTTTATTGTTTGGTAAGGAATGTCAAATAATAGTAGCAGGCTATTATTTTGTTAACAGCAGTGTATTTTGGCTCAGATCTTCTGAAGCTGACCTTTAAGGTCAGATGGTAGACAAAATAGGGATGTCGATTTTGATTGGCTAAGCCGAACGTGGGAGTGTTAGGGTGATAGAAAGTGATTTCAGGGAGTTGTTTTTACACGTCATACACAGTAGACATGGTTATTTCATGTCTTGGGGAACTTGCACCGCAATGGAGGTGATAGATCGACCTCACTGGCTAGTTAAAAATGTACATGTCAACGTGCTTAATAAAGTTGTAAATCAAAATTCCTTTTACTTATGTCTTTTACCTTCGAACCAAAAACTAGGGATCAGCGTCTGGGAGAAGACGGCCCAGAGAAGACGGCCCAGAGAGAGGAATGCAGCTTCGTTATTTTATCGTTCCAGTCGCCCAAGAAAATCCCAGAAGAAGCGGGTTTACAACACTTCTCGACTGTGAAACTCTCTTCCGGTTACTTGATTTACATTTAGCGTTAATCTTCAAAGTTTTAAATGCAATGTCAATCGTTATATTCTGTCTTATTTTCTCGTCTTTTATTATTCTTGTTCTCGCACCATAATAATGTTTTCTTTCTTTCACACTCAGTAAGCTCTTGCTGCCTAGTGGAGGGTGATAGATCGACCCCACGGGCAAGTAGGGTCGATCTATCACAATAGTTTTCAATACTTTTCTTTCAATAGTTTTCTTTCAGTAGTTTTCTTACAATTTATTTTCAACGGGTTTCCTTACGTTTCTTTCTTCTTTTTTTTTATTGGACGTTTGTTTGTTTGTTTCTTTTTTTCTTTCTTTACACGTTCGTTTGTTTTTTTCATTCTTGCTTGCTTTCTTTTTATTTATTTCTTTTTCTTTTGTTTCTTTGCTTCATTATTTTTCTTTCATTCTTTTTTCATTCATTCTTTTTTCATTCATTCTTTTTCTTTCATTTTTTCTTTCATTCTTTTTTCTTTCATTCTTTTTCTTTCATTCTTTTTTCTTTCATTCTTTTTTCTTCCTTTCTTTCATTCTTTCTTTTTTCTTTCTTTGTAAATCTGTTTCTTTCTTTTTTCTTTCTTTCTTTCTTTGTAGGTTTTCTACTTTTTTCTTTCCTTGTACGTGTGTTTCATTTTTCTTTCTTTCATTGTAAGTTTGTTTGTTTGTTTCTTTTTTTCTTTATTTTTTGTTTGTGTCTTTGTTTCATTTTTACATTTGTTTGTTTTGCTCTTTTCTCTTTCTGTATCATTCTCATTTCCTCTCTCTCTCTCTTTCTCTCTCTCTTACTCTCTCTCTCTCTTTCTCTTTCTCTCTCTATTTTCCATTTGGCTTTTGTATCCAAATTTTATTTTGTTTGTTATATTTTTCCATTGGACATCACTACAGTAGATTATGAAATGGTCAAAGAGAAGAGAGAGAGAAATAGAGAAGAAAGAACAAGTGAAGGAAGAGAGAGAAAAGAGAGAAGAAAGAACAAGTGAAGGAAGAGAGAGAAAAGAGAGAGAAATAGAGAAGAAAGAACAAGTGAAGGAAGAGAGAGAAAAGAGAGAGAAATAGAGAAGAAACAACAAGTGGAGGAAGAGAGAGAAAAGAGAAAGAAATAGAGAAGAAAGAACAAATGAAGGAAGAGAGAGAAAAGAGAGAGAAATAGAGAAGAAAGAACAAGTGAAGGAAGAGAGAGAAAAGAGAGAAAAGAGAGAGAAATAGAGGAGAAAGAACAAGTGAAGGAAGAGAGAGAAAAGAGAGCGAAAGAGTGCAGAAAGTACAAGTGAAGGAAGAGAGAGAAAAGCGAGAAAAAGCGAGAAGAAAGAACAAGTGAAGGAAGAGAGAGAAAAGAGAGAGAAATAGAGAAGAAAGAACAAGTGAAGGAAGAGAGAGAAAAGAGAAAGAAATAGAGAAGAAAGAACAAGTGAAGGAAGAGAGAGAAAAGAGAGAAAAGAGAGAGAAATAGAGGAGAAAGAACAAGTGAAGGAAGAGAGAGAAAAGAGAGAGAAAGAGTGCAGAAAGTACAAGTGAAGGAAGAGAGAGAAAAGCGAGAAAAAGCGAGAAGAAAGAACAAGTGGAGGAAGAGAGAGAAAAGAGAGAGAGATAGAGAAGAAAGAACAAGTGAAGAAAGAGAAAGAAAAGAGAGAGAAATAGAGAAGAAAGAACAAGTGAAGAAAGAGAGAGAAAAGCGAGAAAAAGCGAGAAGAAAGAACAAGTGAAGGAAGAGAGAGAAAAGAGAGAGAAATAGAGAAGAAAGAACAAGTGAAGGAAGAGAGAGAAAAGAGAAAGAAATAGAGAAGAAAGAACAAGTGAAGGAAGAGAGAGAAAAGAGAGAAAAGAGAGAGAAATAGAGGAGAAAGAACAAGTGAAGGAAGAGAGAGAAAAGAGAGCGAAAGAGTGCAGAAAGTACAAGTGAAGGAAGAGAGAGAAAAGCGAGAAAAAGCGAGAAGAAAAAACAAGTGAAGGAAGAGAGAGAAAAGGGAGAGAGATAGAGAAGAAAGAACAAGTGAAGAAAGAGAAAGAAAAGAGAGAGAAATAGAGAAGAAAGAACAAGTGAAGAAAGAGAGAGAAAAGCGAGAAAAAGCGAGAAGAAAAAACAAGTGAAGGAAGAGAGAGAAAAGAGAGAGAAATAGAGAAGAAAGAACAAGTGAAGGAAGAGAGAGAAAAGAGAAAGAAATAGAGAAGAAAGAACAAGTGAAGGAAGAGAGAGAAAAGAGAGAAAAGAGAGAGAAATAGAGAAGAAAGAACAAGTGAAGAAAGAGAGAGAAATGCGAGAAAAAGCGAGAAGAAAGAACAAGTGAAGGAAGAGAGAGAAAAGAGAGAGAAATAGAGAAGAAAGAACAAGTGAAGGAAGAGAGAGAAAAGAGAGAGAAAGAGAGAAGAAAGAACAAGTGAAGGAAGAGAGAGAAAAGAGAGAAAAGAGAGAGAAATAGAGGAGAAAGAACAAGTGAAGGAAGAGAGAGAAAAGAGAGAGAAAGAGTGCAGAAAGTACAAGTGAAGGAAGAGAGAGAAAAGCGAGAAAAAGCGAGAAGCAAGAACAAGTGAAGGAAGAGAGAGAAAAGAGAGAAGAAAGAACAAGTGAAGGAAGAGAGAGAAAAGAGAAAGAAATAGAGAAGAAAGAACAAGTGAAGGAAGAGAGAGAAAAGAGAGAGAAATAGAGAAGAAAGAACAAGTGAAGGAAGAGAGAGAAAAGAGAGAGAAATAGAGAAGAAAGAACAAGTGAAGGAAGAGAGAGAAAAGAGAGAGAAATAGAGAAGAAAGAACAAGTGAAGGAAGAGAGAGAAAAGAGAGAGAAATAGAGAAGAAAGAACAAGTGAAGGAAGAGAGAGAAAAGAGAAAGAAATAGAGAAGAAAGAACAAGTGAAGGAAGAGAGAGAAAAGAGAGAGAAATAGAGAAGAAAGAACAAGTGAAGAAAGAGAAAGAAAAGAGAGAGAAATAGAGAAGAAAGAACAAGTGAAGGAAGAGAGAGAAAAGAGAGAGAAATAGAGAAGAAAGAACAAGTGAAGGAAGAGAGAGAAAAGAGAGAGAAATAGAGAAGAAAGAACAAGTGAAGGAAGAGAGAGAAAAGAGAGAAAAGAGAGAGAAATAGAGAAGAAAGAACAAGTGAAGAAAGAGAGAGAAAAGCGAGAAAAAGCGAGAAGAAAGAACAAGTGAAGGAAGAGAGAGAAAAGAGAGAGAAATAGAGAAGAAAGAACAAGTGAAGGAAGAGAGAGAAAAGAGAGAGAAATAGAGAAGAAAGAACAAGTGAAGAAAGAGAGAGAAAAGCGAGAAAAAGCGAGAAGAAAGAACAAGTGAAGGAAGAGAGAGAAAAGAGAGAGAAAGAGAGAAGAAAGAACAAGTGAAGGAAGAGAGAGAAAAGAGAGAAAAGAGAGAGAAATAGAGGAGAAAGAACAAGTGAAGGAAGAGAGAGAAAAGAGAGAGAAAGAGTGCAGAAAGTACAAGTGAAGGAAGAGAGAGAAAAGCGAGAAAAAGCGAGAAGCAAGAACAAGTGAAGGAAGAGAGAGAAAAGAGAGAAGAAAGAACAAGTGAAGGAAGAGAGAGAAAAGAGAAAGAAATAGAGAAGAAAGAACAAGTGAAGGAAGAGAGAGAAAAGAGAGAAAAGAGAGAGAAATAGAGGAGAAAGAACAAGTGGAGGAAGAGAGAGAAAATAGAAAGAAAAGAGATTTTCGGCATTTCTTTAATTATATCTTTATTTATATCTTTCTTATTTTCTTTCTTTCTTTGTCTATATCTCCTTTTTTATTTTCTTTTTCTTTCTTTTCTTTCTTTCTATCGTTATTACCCCATTCTTTCTTTTTTCTTTCCTTCTATCGTTATTTCCAACTTCTTTCTCTTTTCTAACACTATTTCCACCTTTTTTCTTTCCTTATATCGTCATTTCCTTCTTTTCTCTTTCTTTTTTCTTCTTTCCTTTTTCTTTTCTCCCAATTAAGCTTTTTTTTTCTTTCTCTATATCCATTCTTTTTTTAAAGAATTCTACGTCTGTAGGTTTTTCATTTTAGTTGGGTTGAAAAATTTTATTTTGTTCATGATGCGATGAAACACCGGTTAATCTTATCGATTGCCCTGGGTCTCTTCTACGTCTTCCGACATAAAAACCCTCTTGATGCTCCGTTGCCGACGTGAGGGAGACGCAATGATATGATGGCGACTGCTGCCAAGTTGATGCTATTACTGGAAGAATACATTCTATTCAGATCTCATGTCCATTGAAAGTATTCCTCATGTGTGCTGTGGATTCTTCTCTTTTCTAAGAAATAACTGGAATAGAATCGATGAAAAATGGGCGGAAAGTATGACTCTGATCAGAGCAGGACATACAAGCTGGTACAAAAGCGTTAAAACCTCTTGTAAGGTCAAACGGTAAAAAAGGTTAGATTGGTATCCCAAGCTATGTATGGAACCAGATTAAGGGATTAAGAGATTTAAATGTTTGAAAGAAATACCTAAGGTATGTGGAAACAAAGATTCAAACTATTATATAATCTTTCTTTCTTCGGCGAGGTCTTGTCCACTGCACCAATAAGCAAAATATTGTATACTCTTCCTTGTTGAAAGTGGGTGCTGATTAAAGGCCTTGAGGCGTGCATAATAAAGTTGACTTTCTATCTTTCTTCTCTCTGCCGGGTGATTGCTGGTTGATTTTTAGTTCGGAGATGAAGCAAGAACATCGACAAAAGGATTTTTGACTTACTACTTTATTAAACACGTCGACGTGTATATCTTTTAACTTGCCCGTGGGGTCGATCTATCACCCTCTACTGGGGAGCAACAGCTTACTGGGTGTGCAAGAAAGAAAACATTATTATGGTGCGAGAACAAGAATAATAAAAGACGAGAAAATAAGAGAGAATTTAACGATTGACATTGCATTTAAAACTTTGAAGATTAACGCTAAATGTAAATCAAGTAACCGGAAGAGAGTTTCACAGTCGAGAAGTGTTGTAAACCCGCTTCTTCTGGGATTTTCTTGGGCGACTGGGACGATTAAATAACGAAGCTGCATTCCTCTCTCTGGGCCGTCTTCTCTGGGCCGTCTTCTCCCAGACGGTGATCGCTAGTTTTTAATTCGAAGGTTAAAGACGTCAGTAAAAGGAATTTTGATTTACTACTTTATTAAGCATTTTTAACTAGCCAGTGTGGTCGATCTATCACCTCCATTGCGGAGCAAGTTTCCAAAGACATGAAATAACCACGTCTACTGTGTATGACGTGTAAAAACTGAACTCCCTGAAATCACTTTCTATCACTCTAACATTTCCACGTTCGGCTTAGCCAATCAAAATCGACATCTGACCTTAAAGGTTAGCTTCAGAAGATCTGAGCAAAAATACACTGCTGTTAACAAAATAATAGCCTGATACTATTATTTGACATTCCTTACCAAACAATAAAAAAAATTAATGAATTTTATTTCAACTACATTATATTTAACAAAATAATGGAGATTTCCCAGAGAGTCGCTGAAAATCAAACTTTTGATAGCAGACACGGAACGATAACTAAAGAAAATCCTTCGGAAGGTAGTAAAGTAAAGCGAGAAGAAAGGACTAACATCAACTACGGGAGGAAGGAATGCGTGGTTGTTATCATTAAGATGGGCCCAAAACGCAAATTACAAATCGGAGATACCAAAAGAAATAAGTACAAAAATTTTAGTATCTGGGAGGTGTTTCAACGGAGGACGGAAAATGCGGCAGTGAAATCCGAAGGCATATTCGGATAGCCAAAGTAGAGTATTAAGAAACAGAAAAACATCGTTAGAAACAAAGAAAAGATTAATGAACTGTTACATGGTATCTGTCCTGCTATATAGCAGCGAATGCTGGACAATCTCCTCACAGATAAGAAAGAGATATCAAGTAACAGTAACAAAGACAAGATTACTGTTATGGGACCTTACCCATAATAACATAATGGACTATTCCATACGTAATAAATACTGCGCCTCAAGAGGAAGCAGAGAGTTCAGACCGAAGTCGGTCGACCGACTGACGAGCTGATCGGTTGAACTCTCACCCTTCGTTTATACGGGTTCAAAGGGCATATTTTTGGCCGAGCCCACGGGCTCGGAGATCCCACGTTAAACCGGCCTTGTGCCACATGATACCTTCGTGGGAGGTGGTGACTAAATACCGTTCAGCCCGAAGTCGGACGACTAGCTGACCGGCTGACCGGTTGAACTCTCTGCCTTCGGGCGGAGAGGAACCCGAACGAGGCTACGCCGAAGGGCGGAGTCTCTGTCGGGGAGGTAAACCGACCCTGAACCCGTTTATACGGGTTCAAAGGGCATATTTTTGGCCGAGCCCACGGGCTCGGAGATCCCACGGGCTCGGAGATCCCACGGGCTCGGAGATCCCACGTTAAACCGGCCTTGTGCCACATGATACCTTCGTGGGGGGGTGACTAAATACCGTTCAGCCCGAAGTCGGATGACCGGCTGATCGGTTGAACTCTATGCCTTCGGGCGGGGAGGAACCCGAACGAGGCTACGCCGAAGGGCGGAGTCTCTTTGGGGGAAGTAAACCGACCCTGAATCCGTTTATACTGGTTCAAAGGGCATATTTTTGGCCGAGCCCACGGGCTCGGAAATCCCACGTTAAACCGATTTTGTGTCACATGATATCCTCGTGGGGGGTGACTAAATACTGTTCAGTCTGAAGTCTGGAGTGAAGTCCGTCAGGAGTCTATCAGTCAGTCAGCGCGAGTGTGTTTAGTCAGTCGAATCAGAGGCAGTCCGAAACAGAGTCGCATTCCGACAATTACTACAAGACATTGGAATAGTGATACTGGTCGAGATTACATTGTTCTCCCTACTAAACCTGATTGTTCATACTAACACTTCTACTTCTCTGTATATATTCCTGTTTGTAATATATCTGTGTTATTCCATACCTGTGTTCGAGTTCTTCTTTATTGGTTCTACCTTGGACTATCACCGTCGTACAAGGAACCGGACCATAACAATTACTGAACTGTTACGTGATATATGTCCTCCTATATGACATCGAATGCTGAAACAATCTCCTCAGCGATGAATAAGTAACATAAATGTGATTCTACAGAAGGATGCTGAGGACACCATGAACCGAACATGTGAAGAACAACGAAGTTTTATAGAAATTGGAAACAAAAAGGAAATTTGTGTTTATCAAGAAGAGATGGTTGATATTTATAGGGCGCATAATGAGGAAAGAGGGCTTGGAGAATTGGATACTCACAGGACATACTGAAGAAAAGACGAACATAACACTACGCATAACATACTTACTGAGCGTGACTAAATGGATGGAGGAATAGGTTTTGGGAAGAATAGCAAAAATACAATATTTACGCAACAGGAACTCTAATCTAGAATTAGAATTAAAATATTAGGTTGGTGCAAAAATAATGTCGATTTTTGACGATTTTTTTGGTTATTGTTCACCCCTTTATCCAACTTTTTTGACTTCCCTATTTGCTTTAAATGGCGAACGACTGTTGAGTGGTCGACCTTGAGTTCAACAGCAACTTCTCGTGTGGTTTTGCGAGGATCGGCTTCAATTAAGGCTTTCAAATGTTCGTTATCAACCGCAGTCGGCCGGCCGGCCGCGACCGTCTTCATCTTCGAGGCTCTCATCACCATTGCGAAATTTCTTGAACCACCGTTGTGCCACACGTTCGTTAGTGGTTCCTGGGCCAAACGCATCATTGATATCACGAGCTGTCTCGGCAGCTTTTCGGCCTAGTTTGAACTGGAACAAGAAAATCGTGCGGATTTGAATTTTGTCCATGCTGTCGTAAAGCCTGCAAAAAAATGAATGAAGAGATTGAGAACGGTAACGAATAACACGATTCGATAGAGCGAAAAACGCGCTTCAAAATGATATATAACATGGCTATATATATCAATGAATTAATTCAGAAATCATATATAAAAGTAAGATATGTGAGAAAATGACATTATTTTTGCACCAATCTAATAGTTATCGGGTTTTCACTGAATCCTTCATAAAAATTCAGCATATCTACTCAGTGAATGCTAAACAATTCAAATATGCCGGTGTAGAGATGAGTTACAATATATTTAGTTTAGGAGGTAAGGAAATTGAACATAGAATAGATTTTGCTAGAGATAGTTTTGCCTAATAACGCAAGCTATTATAAAAACAATATATTAACATAACATGGCAGTTGTGTTCTTAATTACCCTAACGAAATTTGAACTTTGATATGGATGCCATGAATGGCGTCAAACACATTCAGAAATATCTGTACTGTCGAATCTACACAACCGCTTTCTCAGATCGGTGGTCAAAAATGTCTTCGGGCGTGCGAAGCGTGTAGGCCTCTGCGGGAACCATCTTCCATCAAACCTCGCACACTGGCGGTACAGAATCACAAACAATGAACAAATAAGAAATACCCATTTACTTGAGGACGTTTAACAGCAGCAGCAGCAACGAAAATGGATAGTACATGTAACGATTATAAATTGATGGCTTTAAAAGCAATCGGCCATTTATATCTTTTATTACACCTTTAAGAAGTCGTACAATACGTGTAGTCTGTAGTATCTGGATATATATATATATATATATATATATATATATATATATATATATATATATATATATATATATATATATATAATCAAAATTGTCCATTTTTTAGTTTAAACTATGAACCGTTGTATCTTAGAAATTATTATAAATCTTAGCCGAAATCACCGAGATTTTTATAATAATATCGGACAATATTTTGTGCAATAAGAATGTATAATTATCACACAAGCTCAACAGAATAATCGTGATGAAATCGATCATAAATGACATATTCATCATTAATTAATCATAGCTAAGGATCGTAAGCTTATGAAGGATTGAAATTAAGTTCAAATATATATATATATATATATATATATATATATATATATATATATATATATTAAATAAAAACAGACTTAATGTTCCATGTTATAAATTATTTCACTACATGTTATTTATTCACTCATGTCTTCTCTCTCCCCCCTCATTTCCTCAATTTACATATGCTTAATACGGCCTGTCTAAAATGTGTAAATTTCTTTTCATTTTTTGTTTCAACCTTTGGAAGTAAAGTCTGATGATCCGCAGTCCTTTTAAAAGGCCTGTGGTGAAATAATTTATTACA
>OZ010590.1:92507047-92519547 GCA_963932145.1 Acanthosepion lycidas
AAAGAAATCCTTGTAAATTACCTCCTTTTTTTTCTTCGTTCTTTTTTCTAGTGTTACTTAGTCATAATTCCTCGGTTTATTTATTGATTAAATTTTATTTAGTGTGACACAAGGTCACAATAAGTGAGCTCTATCAGCTGCTTGTGATTGTTGCATAATTCTCGTAGTCTCTTAGTTTACGGTCTTGAGGCTTGCTAAAGATGCTTTCCACATATTTTCTGTCGACCAAGTGATCGTTAGTTGGATTTTTTTCAAAGGTAAAATGAGAAATTCAACAAAAGGGATTTTAAACTTATCTATTTCGTTAACACATCGATGTGTAAATTTTTTAGCCATCGGGGTCTCTTTATCATCCCCACTGGGGAGTAAGTTCCCCGAGACACGAATTAACCATGTCTATTGTGTATGACGCATAAAAACATAAATCCATAAAATCACTTTATAATCTCTCTAACATTCCCACGTTCTGTTTAGCCAATCAAAATCGACATCCCTATTTTGTCTACCATAAAGATCAGCGACAGAAGGTCTAAGCCAGAATACAGTGTCACTAAAAATAATAGTCTGAAACTATTATTTAACATGATAATGAGAGCTTTTAAATATTAAAACATTCCATATTTGTCATGGTGGTCGATTTTCGAAACGAATCGGTATTTCGAAATGACACAATACAAACGATAATGCTGTAGCTGACAGTTGATTATTATTTTATCTTTTATATATTTTGTCCCCTAAAAATTTACATCATTTTTTATTCTAATAACATAGTCAATTCTCACTTAAATGTTCTTAAACGAAGAATATGTTCTTAAACTTAAGAATATGCGTACAAGCTAATTTGACGGTGCGGACTTATCTGAATGAGAATCTACCAAGGAGATAAATCAGACGTGCCAGTTATAATGACAATGTGCCGTTGAAATGGCCACTACCTTCAACTGACTTGACACCATGTCATTTTTTTCTATGTGGCTTTGTGAAAGGACAGGTTGATATTCCTCTCTTACAATAAGCCTAGAGGAACTTAAGCAGATAATCGCTGAGACACTAGTGAATGTTACGCAAGATATGCTACAGCGTGTTTGTCAGAAGCTGGACTACCGACTGGTGTCGTGTCACAGATGGTACGCATAATGAACATTTGTGAAGCTTTGGGAATTCGGCTATAAACTCTGCATCTATTTGGATATTTTTTTTCAAATTTTGCTAAATAAATATTTTTTGTTAAATATGAAGCCTCCTTAATTTTGTTTGCCTTGGACATGTAGTCTCTCAAATATTGAAATTTTAAATGATGTCAGTTTATATTTAAGAATTTTTTTTGCAAGTGAAAATTTCATTAATAATTTTCGGCGAACAAGAATGTTTTTCTTAATAAAAGTGCTATTATTTTTTTTTTTTTTGATACAAGGCCTATTATTCAAACTATAGCTTAGAGAAAGGGGTGGTTTCATTATTTTCGCAAGGGTATTTGCGCGGAAGTGAATGTGATGAAACGAATTTGAATTTGAATTCACTTCTTCGAAAGGCGGGCTAGATGGAGATATTATCGAATGGGCTCAACTTCTCGGCCCTACACATGCACATAGATAGATAGATAGATAGATAGATAATGAACAGAATGTGAGATAGATAGAAATAAAGAAACTGACTGAGGTAGATAGAAAGAAATAGACTGAGATAGATAGATAATGAACAGAATGAGAGATAGATAGATAGATAGATAGATAGAAATAAAGAAACTGACTGAGGTAGATAGAAATAAATAAATAGACTGAGATAGATAGATAGATAGATAGATCCTGAACAACCTGAGGGAATTTAATTATAATCGAATATTTTTTAATATTTTAAATGTTATATTTAGTGAATACACTTTTAGCCTATCTTCTTTTAAAAAAAAAACAAAAAAAAAAACAGTGTAAAATTACGTATACCGGCCATCATGCAATCAAGAACCTTAATAAAGAAAATGTGCTTTCTAGAACGTTTCAAAACTTCTTTCTCCTTTAGGGAAAACCACCGCTATACTTGGTGTGATTTAGACCAATTAACCATAGAAACCTTTCACAGTCGATCTTGTTTCCATTACCGTGTTTAAGAAATACGCAATTCTTCATTTTATCTGTTGACTTAACCGCTGAAACATAATCAATGTAATTTCTAAGGGATTCATGTGATATGTCCATAATTCAACATTATACATTTACTCCTTTAAACGTTATAATCTAGTGCAGGGGTCACTAAACTTTTTTCACAAAGGGCCAGATAACTGAGAGAATGACGAGTGTAGGCCGGATAACCATTTTTCTTCAATACAATACACTGAATACACAAAAAATAAAGACAACAGACATACTTATTTATTAAAAAGTTGTCGTAAGAAGGTGACAATAGCAATAAAATAAAATATCAAAATCTCACAAACTAAGCATCACAAAAGGTTAGTGAGATTTGTGAAACTGGCGTTTACCTTTTAAGATATAATTAATATTTGTTTTGGTATTTCTATATCCAATGAAGAGAAATGCTTTCTAATGTTCATCAGTCAGCCTCGTTACATGTGCTGACTTTACAAAATTTTTGATTTTATAAAAAGTTCAGGCAAATTATATGACATAATTTGCTGAAGTCATTCCTTTTTATATACGGCACTCTTTAAACCGGTTTAAACATGGCAATGAAAGTTAAAACATAATTGATGCAGCAGGTTTGTAATTGCTTTTCTTAGAAACTTCATTGCAGGCACTTACACATAAGCGCGGAATTTTTTATTTCACTGATTTTTCCTAAAACTTATATTTACTGTCAGATACAAAAATCAGATTTGCAAAATTTTGGCATTTTACTTACAATATTTTTCTACATAGTAAGTTTAACTACAATTTATTAAAAATTCCATATAAATCATTATATTTTAGCTCATTTATGGCACAGCGAAGTTGCCGGCCAGATAAACAGACATCGGCGGCTGGATCCGACCCGCGGGCTGTAGTTTGGTGACTCCTGATATAATGGATACACGTATTTGGGCAGACATCCCTGTACAATATCCATATCAATTCACCTACAACGCAAGAAAGGCTTAAAACAAAAAAAAAAAAAAAAAAAAAAAAAAAGCAAAAAAAACAAAAAAACAAAAACAAAACAAAAACAAAAACAAAAGCAAAAACAAAAACAAAAAACAAAAAAAAACAAAAACAATTTCATAGCAACTGCTTTGACAAGTTTTTTTTTTTTTTTTTTTTTTTACCCGCCTGGTCCCTTGCTCTACATGAATTTACACGTGCTACTGGACAGTCAACTTGATCCCACCGGATCTGTTTATGGAGCTAAATGCAATCGCCACTTCTACATCAACCGTTTCTTTTCTAGCATATACCACCTGTGGAAATACCTTCCCTGATAATTACCATATTTGTAAATTTACATCTCCGGCCTGTGCGTATGAAAGGTTAAGGCTAACTATTTGGGACCCTGGCAGATGTTACTGTTATGGAAACTTATCCATAATAACATAATGGACTATTCCATACGTAATAAATACTGTGCCTCAAGAGGAAGCAGAGAGTTCAGCCCAAAGACTTTTTGTGACTTTTTTCTGACCATTTGAGTGTTTGTAATTGTGTTTTTTGTTTTGCGGTGTGACGAGCTTGTTTGACCCATGAGGATTTGGTTCGGATACTTCACGAACTTTCTTGTTTAAATCGACGAACTTTATTCGGCCCATCAAGTCTTTTCTGTTAAGTTATTGCTTAAGTTTTATTTTTTTCCATTTATTTTGTTTGTTTTATTTTTTTTCTGGGCTTCAGCCCTCATATTTTATTTTTTTAGTCCGGTTTGACAAAGTCTTACCGGACGACTGCTTTTTTATTTCTGTTTATTTCTTTTCAGTCTTCATTTTGAAAATATTTAGTACCATTTAAGAAAAGAGAAAAAGAAAGCTTTGTTTTTATTTCCTTTTTACTTTATACCCTCCTTCTTATTTATTTAATTAGCGACTTTGGTCGCCTTCTTTTTTTGGTTTAACTAGATTTTGTATTACCTTTACGTTTAATTTATTTTCTTTAGCGGCTTTGGCCGCAAACCTTTATTTTTTTGGTTGCAAACCAGACTTTTTCTTTTCTTTTCTTTTTCTTTCTTGTACATTTTAGTTGAATTTTTTGACAAAAAAAGAGAGGAGTTTCCTGTTTTTTCTTTTTATTTTCGGCTGCCTTTGGGCGCCATTTTTATTTTTTTTTTTTAAAGAAAGAGTCTTACCTGTCTTTTTATTTCTTTCAGTTTATCTATTTTGTCTTTTATTTTATTCTTTTTTTTTAATTTTAGTTTTACCAGTTTATTTATTTTTTATTGTCTTTGCTTTTGTATTTTTAATTTCCTGGGTTATTCAGGTTTTTTTATTGCCTTCTCCCAACTCCTTTCCCCATTTTTTTTTTGAAAGATTTTTGACAGAGACCTGCAGGTGGAAGTCTCCACACTTTTTCATCATGGCCGACGATGCCAGTCGGTCAAATGTTAAAAAAGACCTTTTCGGGGCGGCTGCTAAAGCCGACCCGCCGGATAAAACCGTTAAGAAACGGGCAAATGCTGCCCCTAATTTAGATGACCGTGCTAGTAGCACAAAAAAAGGTGAGACCAGGCAGGTCTCAAGTCAAAAGGAAGACGTGCCGAAGGAGGCACAAGCTAAGACTACCGAGGAATTGCCTTCTTGTTGGAAGTTACCCCCAAGTTGCATTTTGAACATGGCGGATTTCTTGGAAAAGGCAAAGAGTTATTCTCATCTGATAAATAAAGATGGGCTCCTTGATAATGTCCAAGAGGTCAATGTGTTCTCAAAGAGAATGGCGTCGGTTTTCGTGGTGGACAAGCGAACTCGCAAAATTTGTCGCTCCACGAAAGACATAGTGATTAAATCACTTCTGTCCCTGGGGATAAAACCCCAAAGAGTCATAAAGGGTACTGGGTTCTTCATGTGGGACATTCTGATGCTCACGCCAGAAGATTGGCTGGCAATGGCAAAGAAAGAGCTTATCACAAAAGACCTGATTGTAAGAACGGAGTATGAGGGTGGGAGAAGGATCTGGGTGGCCGTTTTTGAGGTTCCTCCTCAAATTCCGGGAGAGCACCTGGCTGCATTTTTTATGCAGTTCGGCCAAATTTTAGGGTCTCTCTCCGGCAATTTGAACGGGGGATGGACTTTTGATATAATGTTAGATCAGAAGGCCTTCAAGTCCGTCCCCAACTGCTTGGAGTTAGGCGACCGGAAAATGCCGGTCATTGTGACCGGTAGGAAACCTACTTGCTGGAGGTGTGGAGAAATTGGATAACTTTCCTCCTCCTGCCCAGGGAAGAAGGCCCTGGAGTTCCGGTCGCAGGCGACCAAAATCCCCCTTTGGCCGAGAATGTTAAATTCGCGGCGCCTGTAGTGGGCCTAGATGCGAGGCGGACCGGTGCGGAAAATCCCTCGGTTTGGTCCAGACCCACATTACCCCCTAAACCGACGCCTTCCACAAGTGTGGATAAGGAGAAGGATGAGGGGGGATGGCGCCTCGTAGTTAGGGGCAAAGGGAAGACCCAAACAGCGGGGCCTCAGTCCCATCATGACCCAAGGGACAATAACACCTACACCCCCATTCCCTCTACCAGCTCTGAGGGCGACGCCTCGGTGTCTTATGCAAAAAACGTCACTGAAACTCAGAAATTGAATGAGCCAAGATGGGAAAAGATTTTAGACATAAAAAACTAAAAGAAAAATTGGAGACAAAGCGGGGGTAAAAATCAAAAATCGCTGGGGGCACCGGGCCCCCTATCCTCTGCCCTGTCCTCCCCTTCTTCATCTAAAATGACCTTCACGAAACCACCTCGGCCCAAATCTGTATCAAACTCTCCGGCAAAATCACTTCATTCGTCTAAACCTTCACTGGTGAGGACGTCTACTGGTTGGACTCCCTCAACAACACCTAATGTCACACCCATGTCAACACCCATTCATTCTCCCTCCCCCCCCAAAAAAAGGGTCAGAAGCCCTGACTCAAAAATAATTACAGATAAAAAGAAAAAAAAGATCAAACCACCTTATCTCCCAGGGGAAGACGTCTGCCGCGTATCCCGGGACCAGGCTGAAAAGGTCTTCTGGCAGACAAGGAAACCGAAAGACTTGAAGGTTCTATGGAACTTCAAACAAATAAATGGTGTTGATGTCGAAAATCCTGAAAATTTCCCTTCTGCAGGAAGAATTTTGACTGTAATTAGAACTGGACCGGGTACGCGGGAGATTTGGGGCATGATAGAGGAGGCCCAGTCTTCTCTAAAAATGGTGCCCCCAGCTGCCTACCTACTCGACCCAGAAATGGACGAAGCTAATAAAAAACTCAAAGGGAGGGTCCCCGTTTTCGTTCACCCATCCCTTTATAGGGCTCTCAAATTAACTTACCCTTCGGACATCGGCGGCTTGTCTCAAGATGATACTGTCGAAAGTGAGATGGCGTCCGGATCTATGGGACGAGCTGTCGGTGTCCTCACCCCAGCCATGTTCTATCCTGAAGGACAACCCTAATTCGATTTGACAATGGCACTCTGGTTAGCTAGTTTGAATGCTCGGGGCCTGAGGTCCGAGTCTCGCAGGGCAAGGCTCTCTCGTGACCTTCAGCGCCTCGGGGTGAATGTATGTTGTGTGCAAGAGACCCGTTTTTCTTCTCATGATCGTGAGGACATACTGTCTAAGGTACTAACAAGGTACTAACAACCCGGACGTGTAACCATTTCGGGACTTTATCGATGGGTTTGATCTTGTCGATAAGTTCCGGAATGAACACCCTCGGGAGGTAGCATGGACAACTAGTGGCAACTCGGCTCCTGGGACGCTTGCGAGCTACCTGGACCGAGTCTTAGTTAGGAGAGTCGATGTAGGGCTCTTAGGGTGTCCAAGTTTCAATTACATAGTTTATACGAATCATAGGCTTGTCCGGGTCTGTGTAAACTTAGATAAGCCTAAGGTTAGATTGGCTGGTTACTGGAAATTGAACTGTTCACTTTTTGGTGATCAGGGTTTCCGGGACCAGCTTTTACTAATGATACAAAGGGAATTGACGGGTGCGGTTGTGGGAAATGCCTGGTGGGACAATTTAAAATCTAAAATTCGAACGTTTGCTGCCGATTTTAGTCGTCGACTCAATCTAGATAGATTAGCGGCGGAAACGGCTTTAGAAAATAAAGTTAATCGGGCTGTGAAATCCCGTGTTAGTGGGGATATAGCTTTAGCTAAGGCAGAGTTGTCCTCCTTGCTTATCAAGAAGGATCAAGCTCTGGTAGTTAGGGCTAGGTTAAAAAGAATGTCTTCTGAGGCGACGAATATGGCCTCTGAACTGCGTGCAGAGGAGAATCGGAACGCGTCTAGGCGACATATAGCGTGCGTCACGTTGCCGGATAAGCGGACCGTGACTACAAACGCGGGCATATGTGAGGTCTTTCGGGATTACTTTCAGGATCTTTTCACCAGGGAGCCCGTTCTGAGCTCTGCTCAGTTCGACGCCTATTTAGCTGACTTTCCCTGCCTCTCGGCAGCTGAAGTGGCTAGGTGCGAGGGTCCCATTACAGAGTCGGAAATCTGGGAAGCGCTGAAGCAGGTTGGCCTGGATAAGTATCCGGGATTAGATGGTCTTCCCTACGAAGTTTACTTGAGGTTGTCGCACGTTTTTGTTCCTTTGCTGGAACTGATTTTCAACCACTGGATAAAGCAGGGGTCTTTACCCCAACGCCTCACCAGGGGTGTGATCAAGTTGCTGCGTAAGGACAAGAACGGTGGGGATGGGTTAGGGAACTTTCGCCCTTTAACCATGTTAAACACCGAGTTAAAGATTTTGGCGAAGATCTTAGCCAACCGTTTGCAGCTTGTCCTGTCTAGTCTGATTGGCCCTGAACAGACTTGTGCTGTAAAGAGCAGGACTATTCAGGATAACCTTCATATGGTACGCTTGATATTAGAACAAGTCGACAGTGAAGCTGCGCTGATTAATTTAGATCAGTCCAAGGCCTTCGATAGGGTTGACCATCGATTTCTGGAGGTTGTTCTTTCGGCGGCCGGTTTCGGAGCCGACTTTCGCTCCTGGATACGACTTTTGTATGCGACCCCCGGTGCGCTGGTGGAAGTGAATGGGGTAAGATCGAAGCCTTTCGTATTGTCCCGCTCCATTCGTCAAGGTTGTCCGCTCTCGTCTCTGCTTTACGTTCTTGCGTTGGAGCCATTCCTTCGCAAGTGGAAGGCGAATCCGGTTCTGCGCGGAATTGCCCTGCCTGGGGCTACCACCTCAGCCAGGTATTCTGCCTATGCTGATGACGTTTCGGTTCTTGTGTCGAGCAGAACCGAGATTGACGAAGTCAGCAAAGAGATCAGTGGGTATGAGATGGTGACAGGGGCCAAGATCAACCGCGATAAGTCTGTTGGCTTGCGGTTGGGTGCGTGGAAGGGAGTTTCTCTTCCCGGACCTTTCCTCTGGACGGATGGGCCGATCAAGATACTCGGCGTCTGTTTCGGTCCTGATCTCCAGTTGGAGATGAACTGGTCGGAGGTACAAGGGAAGGCCGAGATCTCGGTTAATCTGTGGTCTCGGAGGAGACTTTCCCTGAAGGGAAGGGCGGAAGTATGTGTTTCACACATCTATGCGATTCTCCTGTACCGACTCTCTGTGCTTCCACTCCCGTATGCCAGACTAATGTTATTAGTACGGACCTTGTTCTCTTTCTTGTGGAGAGACAAGGCCCCTATGGTATCTCGCGAGATCTGTTGCCTTCATCCCTCTGAGGGCGGTCTGGGTATGCCTAGAATTGAGATTCGTCAATATATGCTTCGCATTACCTTTCTAAACCGAATGTGTCGCGGATTGGATGAGGTGGGCACGTCCGAAAACATTTCCCATCCCTGAGAATTGTGCACTCTTGCGAGGAGGAGGCCGGCTGTACACCTCGTGCCGAGTGCTCCTTCTACCGCGAATGTCGTCGTGCTTTGAAACTCCTCTTAGGCGTTGTCTCGTAAGGAATTGTATCGATTGTTATTTAGGGGGGCCGTTCAAGATGATCTGATCGGCGAGCTCGGTCTTACGAAGCAGGAGGCTCGCTCGATATGGCCTTGGGCGCCTGGGTTGAAATGTCTCAATAATGATGAGGCATCACTCACCTGGCTGATGATTCGTGGGACCCTCTGGGTCGGCAAGAGACTTTGTTCAACAGGCTTGGAGAAATATCCAAACTGTCGTCGCTGTACTGGGGAAGTCGAGACCATTGGTCACGCCTTTTTTCAGTGCAAGACGGTAGTGCCGTTGTGCGGGTTTGTTGAAGGCCTCATAGTTCGCATGCTGCAGGGAAAGTTTTTTGTCCTGGAAGCCAGTTCTGTTTGTAGCAATGTGGTGCCGCAATTGACGAAGGCTGAACACTATGTGTTCTGTTGCTTACTAGGTGTTATGAGAGTAGTGATTTGGACGACGCGTCAGAAGGAATTCCATGAAGGCTAGAAGTTCACCTCTTCCCAACTGATCTTGTTCTTTAAGCATCAGCTTAAAATCAAGATTAGGACGGAAAGGCGGCGGCTCCCTTCATCAGAATTTGGCAAAAGGTTGGTAAATCTTGCGCGAATGTGTAGAGGGAAAGGGGCTGACCTATAGTGGCACTTGGATGTCGGTTAGGTACAGGATTTTGTCCTAAAAGGGTTGAACAGAGGCAACCCACCCCGATATTAGGCTAGTTTAGGTTTTTGATTTTGAACCTTTAGTTTTCCGTTTTCTGGTTAACTTAGCTAGGGTTTGCATGCTCATTGGACCATTTTATTTCTGTCCCTATTTTTTCTTTTGTTTAACTCCCCATCCCCTCCCTCGTTAGGCGGTCAGTGATGTCAGTTTTCTGGTGGATGCGGGGCGCCTTTCGTTTCGTATGTGTGATTTTTCGTATTTTTTGTTGTGTATGAATGTGTGTGTGCCTGCGTGAATGCTTGGAGGAATGAATGTTTTCCTGATTTTTTGATAGTCCCGCATTGATTTCGTCCGGTTAACTGATGTTTCTGCCACATTTATGGATTGTGGGGGCTTTTATTACTAACACATTGTTTTGTTTAGTTTCTTGTAAATATTTAAGTCATATTGTACATATTCATTTGGGGATACTTTTAAAAATTGTTGTTTTATGCCCCCACGAACAATATCTGTACATAAGGGGACTAGTTAGGATTTCATAGAGAATTTGAGGTATTATGTAGGACGCAGTTAGAAAGGTAGGAGTGAAAGTGTTGTTTTGGTGATTGGGACATTGTTGGTATGTTTGGGTCCGTGTCTGGGACTAGCTAAGTTTAGAATTAAGACAGAAGAAGACCGTCCTTCCCTAACCCCCTTTTAGGCCTTGTGCCACATTTTATACCATTTTGTATAAATAAATATCGTTCAGACCAAAAGTCGGGCGACCGGCTGATCGGCTGATCGGTTGAACTCTCTGCCTACGGGCGGGGAGGAACCTGAACAAGGTTTTGCCGAAGGGCGGAGTCTCTTTCGGGGAGGTAAACCGACCCTGAACCGGTTTATACTGGTTCAAAGGGCATATTTTTGGCCGAGCCCACGGGCTTGGAGATGCCACGTTAAACCGGCCTTGTGCCACATGATGCCCTCGTTGGGGGTGGGGGTGACTAAATACCATTCAGCCTGAAATCGGACGACAGGCTGACGGGCTGATAGGTTGAACTCTCACCCTTCGGGCGGGGAGGAACCCGAACGAGGCTTCGCTGAAGGGCAGAGTCTCTTTCGGGGGGAGGGGGTAAACCGACCCTGAATACGTTTATACGGGTTCAAAGGGCATATTTTGGGCCGAGCCCACGGGCTTGGAGATCTCACGTTAAACCGGCCTTTTGCCACATGATGCCCTCGTTGGGGGTTGACTAAATATCATTCAGCCTGAAATCGGACGACCGGCTGACTGGCTGATCGGTTGAACTCTCTGCCATCGGGCGGGGAGGAACGCGAAAGAGGCTTCGCCGAAGGGCGGAGTCTCATTCCGAGAGGTAAACCGACCCTAAACCCGTTTATACGGGTTCAAAGGGCATATTTTTGGCCGAGCCCACGGGCTCGGAGATCCCACGGGCTCGCAGATCCCACGGGCTCGGATATCCCACGTTAAACTGGCCTTGTGTCACATGATGCCCTCTTGGGTGGTGGGGAGTGACTAAATACCGTTCAGTCTGAAGTCGGACGACTGGCTGACCTGCTGATCGGTTGAACTCTACCTTCGGGCGGGGAGGAACCCGAACGACGCTACACCGAAGGGCGGAGTCTCTTTCGGGGAGGTAAACCAAACCTGAACAAGTTTATACGAGTTCAAAGGGCATATTTTTGTCCGAACCCACGGGCTCGAAGATCTGACGGGCTCGGAGATCCCACGTTAAACTGGCCTTGTGCCACATGAAGCCCTCGTGGTGGGGGGATGAATAAATACTGTTCCGTCTGAAGTCTGGTGTTCAGTCGGAAGTCTGGAGTGAAGTCCGTCACAAGTCTCTCAGTCAGAGCGAGCGAGTCAGTCTGTTAGTCAGCGGCAGTCCGATCCAGAGTCGTATTCAGACAATTACTACTAAACCTGATTGTTCGTACTAACACTTTTCTACCCTTCTGTATATATTCCTGTTTGTAATATATCTGCGTTATTCCATATCTATATTCGAGTTCTTTATTGATTCTACATTGGACTATCACCGTGGTACAAGAAACCGGACCATAACAGTTACCACCCCGGGTTCAAGGTGAACCTGGGAACAACAAAAATTAAGAAGTGTTTCCACGATCTTCAAAACCTCCCGATCAGAGGCCTTACCTCCGGATGTAGTTCATCGTCGTACCCAGTACGATCAGTTTGTACCAGATCATCTTACACTATTAATGTTGAACCTAAAGACATTCATAGAGATATTCGCAGAAAAACAAAAACAAACAAAAATATAGAAGGAATACAGCAAGCCCCCGTCTATTCGCGGCTTCACGCTTTCGCGGCTTCACGCATTTGCGGATTTTTCTTTCGAACTTGTGTACTTGTTATTCGCGGGAACCCCAAATATATGCGTGTTTTTCTGAAAATATACAAATTATTCGCTGAGAACTCCATCGATCCACGTATTTTTTTCGTCAGAACATATTTAAAATATTCTTGTATTTTTTCCTGTTATTTAAGTCGCTTAAAATATAACAGTCCATTTTGATTTTAACAATCAACGTAGGTACAGGTACATATATGCACTTCTAATTATGCAGATTCTAATTATTCGCGGTCGGTTCTGTTCCCTAACCCCCGTGGATAACGGGGTCAAAATAACGTCATAAAATAGCAGCTAAAAAACGAGCTGCATGAACAAATTCGTGACCCGCGAAACGAATGACTATTTACCTGAAAAGAAGAAAAAGAGAAAAAGGCTGCCTCCTTAAGATAAGCCTGTAGGAACACTACAAAGCCGTAACACGAGGTGAAATAGAAAAATC
>OZ010590.1:92524547-92564547 GCA_963932145.1 Acanthosepion lycidas
GAACTATGGTAAAATTTTCTGTTTCCTTATTGTCTGTCATGTCCAAAGTTATTTAAGTCCATTTTGATACTTCAGCAGTATCATGTAGAATGGAATAGGTGCATTCAATTGGGATTTCTTTCGTTGGAGTTTCGTTCCAAGAAAAAAAAAATTCTCGCAATGTGTTTGGTTTCCTTCCATAGTGAAGGGATAAAAGTGATGGGATAAATTTATGAATATCAAACAGAAGATTTTAGGGTTTCATTTTTTTTGACGTCACCTTAATTATCAGGTTTACCAAAGTGTATTACTGATAAAGTTTGTCAGTCAATTTGAATTTTGGAAAAATTAATTGATAAATTGAAAAACTTCGGTACATCTGTTTAAAAATGTTTGACTCAAAAAAGTTTTCCTTATAAAAATAGTTTATTTCAGGTGGCTGACATAAATTTCTCGGCCTACCTGAAATTGATGGGCTTTCTACGACATTTATTAACTAAATTTTGTTATCAGCCAAGATCGTAAATGGATCTTTTTTTTCCAAAAATGAGCAATTTCAGCAGAGCAAAAATGATAACCCAGAAAAACAAAGATCATTTTCGGAATCAGCGCCATCAAATTAAGTAAAAAAACGTGTTTTGTTTATTATCACCCAAAATCGTGTTGACCAGTGTTATCAATAACCGATGTGGTATCTGTGCTGCAGTTCGAATTCCTTTGTTTGTATCCTGATATTCTCTGGGAAAGTGGACGGTTGAAATAGAATTTGTGACGTCATGTGTTATTGCTATTGAGAACGAGGCCACACAAAAAAATGAATATAATCTACTAGAATGGATATGAATTGAAAATGTTATGGTCTACGAGTTACCTATGACTGTACACACACACGCACATACACACATATATATGAGATACTGATATATAATTTTTTTTATATATCAAGAAAAATATTGTGTAAAATGTATGAGAACGTGGAAAAAGTTTTCGTGTTACGCGTTTCGTCCATTAAAACTTCATCGGACTAAATTTGTTATGTTGCTCTGAATACGCATGCGCACCAACAAGAAATAAATAAAAATTAAAAATAAAAATTTAAATTTAAAATTCCTAGCAGTCGTTGTTTGTGCGCATGTGTAGTGGCGCCAACATGAAAAAGTGATTCCACTGCTGGCCAGTTTGTATAACAATTCTCTGCGTCATAAATTAAAAGATATTATATTGGTCAAGGAACCATCCTCTTTGGAGTTGGTTCCATAGTTCTGGGGAAGAAACTACCTGAGAAGAATTTAATTATTAGAAAGGAATGCGAAAAGAATGGTAATTATTCGCCATGGTGAACACGCAGTGGTGGATCCTAACTGTGAATGTCTAAACTGGTGGAAATACGTAATGTAACTCGTCTGAACATCTGCCATAGTAATAACGATAGAATAGTGAGTGGTTAGCTAAGTTTTCATCAGTGGAATAAGAATTGCTTGATAAATCATAATTCATCACGCACAAGGCCGCTTAATCACTTCTGAACTTATCGATGGTTTTATTGTCTTTATGACAATCTTGACAAGGATGTCATCGCTATGGCAACCTTCTGGTTCTTGCTTTTCATGCTGTTATATGCTCCACACAGGAAACAATATATTCAACTACATCGCTAAAACAAGCACATAAGGCCTATTTATCAACGATCTTTTCATTTTAGCTAAAAATTTAAATGTAAAAAGTAAAAAAGATAATCGAACAGAATTAACAGCCTTAAAAACAAAATAAATATTAATAAAATTGCCTTCCTGGAGGCCCTTATCAACCACAATAATGATAAATTAATTATCTCTCTCTCTTCCTTTAAAAAACTGTCTATTTGTAACTCTTGCCTTCTTAACTACAAAAATGAAAAAAAAAAACCTTATTGAGGGAAATAACTGTTATGAAAATGTAATTAATACAGACAAAGCAATCTTGTCTAGTAAAACCAATTTCAACAAGAAACAAAGTGAATATATATATATATATATATATATATATATATATATATATATATATATATATATATATAAAGCCTGAGGTCTATTGTTTGCTTAGTCTGTGGCATTTATTTTCACCGACCGAGTGTATCAATAGTTCCGAAAAGTGTGCATGGTTCTGCACAAGCCCTCATCACTTTAATCAAATCACTTGTGTGGGTTTTCTGGTGTTTTATCCTGATTCGTTTGTTATATATATATATATATATATATATATATATATATATATATATATATTGTGTGTATTTAGGCAGCATCTTTTCATTCATACACGTTTCATTAAATAATATAGACAAGTGTTGTCTATTCTTTTTATGTAAATTTTTTCGTAACTTCTGATAAGTTTAATAACATTATCGTTGAAAGAAGAAAGAAAATCACAGTAGTGATCCATATTTTTTAATACAATCTAACCTGTCGGCTTACTTAAGCCATTATCAAAGATGTCAATTACAACATATTAAACAATATACGGACAAGACAGTGATGATAGTCTGTCAATGTTTACATAGAAGATTTCTAAGCAACGATAAACACGCGCATATAAGACGCTATAAGCGAAAATCGCACCGCATTAAGTAAGCCGAAAGCTTAGATTGTATTAAAAAATATGGATCACTACTGTGAATTTCTTTCTTCTTTCAACGATAATGTTATTAAACTTATCAGAAGTTACGAAAAAAATTTACATAAAATAAATAGACAACACTTGTCTATATTATTTAATGAAACGTGTATGAATATATATATATATATATATATATATATATATATATATATATATATATATATATATATATACGACTGTTTCGCTCTATCACAGATCATCAGTGTGGCTAGACATCTGATTGCTTCAAGCTGGGATCAAAACTCGACCGATTTGACATCAGTCAAAGATCCTTACACCTTGGCTATCGGCGCACGGCAGAGAAAGTTAATTTTAACGCATTATATACGTGATATATATAAACGCCATACCAGCCACGATAGCGCTCAGTTCTTACGAACAGCGATGCATTTAACGCAGCAAGAGACGTTAAAAATTCTCTTCCCCCCAGTGCTTAATCGACGAACGAGAGCGTATATATTACTTAAACGTGGCTACCGATATTTGACTAGCTTCTCTGTAGCCTGTAAAGCTCTTGGCTTACTATTAGCATAAAGAAAACGGAGGTAATCCACCAACTGCTTCCTTGTCCAGAGCAGATTCGAGGTGTCAGACAACCTCCACCGTTTCATCAATATCCACATACACCTATACAGATTGATAGGAAGAACTTGATGAATGTGAAGTCGTATGCATATTCAGGAAGTAAGATGTATACAAATGCATCCCTTGATGAGGAAATGACAAATCAAATCATCAAAGTTACAAGTGCATTTGGGAAGCTTCGTCGCCGCCTATGGAATGACAGACGTATCAATATGGATACCGGAATACTGGTTTATAGAGTAACCGTTTTGACTACAATGTTGCACGCATCAGATCCCATTTAGGTTCCATATCAATCAGCCGCATGTCTTCCACAAAAGTTGTCTTCGCGCGATGTGTGGCTATACTTTTGACGATAGGGTGTCCAATGCTGTTCTTCTCGTAAAATACAAGATTAGTGGAGCTGAGACTTTTCTGCTGCAGTCACAACTTCGCTGGGCTGGTCATGTTGCAAGGATGAGTGATGACAAAATAAATAATGTCCTCATATATAGACGGCATTGACAGTGGACAAATGCCTGTTGAACCACCGTGGTTCAAGTATGACAAGGTAAAGAGTAACCTCTCTGTTGTCAATGTGTCTCAGAATTTTGAGCGTGTTGTGTATTGGAGAGAAATAACTGGAGATAAATCGACGGGAGAATCCATATTATATATATATATATATATATATATATATACATATATACATATATACATAAGGCAGGGTGTGTCTGTGTGTAACGAATGCACGGCCACAATTTTCGACGGATTTGCACCAAAATTTACATGCACATGCTCCAAGTTACCGGGAAGCCAAGATCGACGTTGCATTTCCCTACTCCCATCGATAGTGGAAATAATCGATTTTTTCATGCTTCTACGGCAGTTTTCATGTAGTTTGCGGCCATTTTGTACTGAACAGCGTCAGAGCCAATAGATGGCTGTCACGAATAGGCAGGAAGATTCTAATGGCCAGCGTGAGAGCCAACAGTTGACTGACACGAATGTTAACATCGCTAGCATGCAAAAAAATTCGATAGCTGCATTCGTCACAAGTGGGACAAATTTAAATCTGTATGGCACTTTACTCCAATTGTCTCATTCGCTTGCTTAAACTCTATGTTGATTCTGATTCCGCAGAACTGGGTTCGGTGTGAAAAAGTATTTGTTGTTAACATACTTTTTTCATTCGGTTTGTCCAGTTACGAGTCCTTTTTTAAAGCTGATCGTTTTGTGTTCATTTTGTTTAGTTCTTTTTTCGTAACAGATTTAATGTTTAGTATAGAGCTTAGAAAAAAGTTCGCAGTGTGAGATAGGCAAGAAGTAAGGCATGTAGCAACATCAGCACGGCAAAGAGCATCCCATTAAAGGCAAGGAAGGGCAAAAATATTTTAAGTCAAGTGATAGCGATTGCTGTATGAGTCGTACGATTTTTGAATCAAGCATGGGCAACGCCGGGCCATGCTGCTATTATATATATATATATATATATATATATATATATATATAAAGAAATATAGTCTTAAGGTGTGCTATATTTATGGAATAAAGTGCTCAATATCAGAGATAGAGCGTGTGTAGATATAAAAGTGAACATAGAAGTCAACACTTAGAGGCGACAGTCTGTTTCATGCTATATGCAATCGTCAGGGCACATATGCTGTTATTTTTCTCGGCTATTTATATATATACGGGTTAGTGGTGCATTGTTAGTATTCTGTTATGGCGGTTATTTCACCGGAAGTCGTTTGTTTATCTATTTAGGTCAAATTATATTGCTTGTTTTTATTTTTTTGTTTCTTATTTTATTTATTTATTTATTTATTAACGTAGTAAAAATTTGTTTATATCACTTATTTAACAGTTTTGTTTTAGTTTGGGAATTTAATTAAAGCTATTTGTTCAGTTTTGGGGTTGATTGTTGTAGTTCATTCTAAGTATTATTTTGGCGGGAACAGTTTTTAATTGATTATCTTTATTTGGGATTGGTTTGTTTATTTATTTACTTGGATGAATTTAGGTTAATTTATTTTACTTGTATATTTTCTTTTCGGTTTTCGATTTTTAAGTAACATAGTATTTATTTCTGTTTTATTTCTATTTTTTTATTGTTATTTTGTTTATTAGTATATTTATTTGTTTTTATTTTATTTTTTCCGTTTTTAATTTTTTAGTTTACGTAGTAAAAATTTATTTTCATGTCTGCATTTTGAGATAAGCTCGGATCTTTTGTTTAATAATTTATTTTGGTCGGGGAAAGTAATGATAGCTATTTTTTCCTCCGAGCAAAGTTTGCAAGTTTTTGATTGGTTATTGTAGGCTGATGATTTTTTCCTTATCTTCCAAGATATTTTTGGTGTGATGTTCGTTTTGTTTTTAATTTCCCAGATATACTTAGAAAGCATTGTACTTTTTGCATATTTACTATTTGTGAAAGATGTTTTGTGTGTATAATTTCTTTGTTTCCAGGGTCCTTCAGTTACTCCTATGTATACTTTTTCTTCATTATCTGGTGATTTTATCGTGGCTTGGTATATTACGTTGTTTTGTAAACAATTTCCGTTTAAGGGACATTCGTTCTTTATTCTGCAGTTGCACGTGGGTTTAATTTGTTCGTGTGGTTTGTTGATAATTTTCCTATTGTGCTTTTTTATTATTTGTGCCATGCTCTCGGTGCAGCTGTAGCTGATTTTTACTGTGTAAAGAGAGCATGGCACAAATAATAAAAAAGCACAATAGGAAAAAAAAGTTATTTCTTCATCCGACAGATTTTATTATTTAATGTCATTTCTACTGGATACCCATATTTGAGTATACGCTTAGTTTATATTTCAAACACAAATCTTATTAAACATTAGTCTTATTAAAGAAAAAAACATTCGCTCCCCGGGGTATATTTTCTTATATATATCCAAGAGGATAGAATCCAGGTAGAGCTCAATGTCAAGTACAGAGTAAGAATATAATATAATAGAAAAGGCTCAAACTCTAATGTTCCATCGTTATAATTATTATATTGGAATCATTATTACGATCCATTCATCAGACCTACAAATTCATATATTCATATATATATATATATATATATATATATATATATATATATATATATAAAAGTGAACATAGAAGTCAACACTTAGAGGCGACAGTCTGTTTCATGCTATATGCAATCGTCAGGCCACATATGCTGTTATTTTTCTCGGCTATTTCATCACTTCATATATATATATATATATATATATATATATATATAGGGAAGAAGGTATAGTTGTTCTAACGAGAGACAAAATAAAAGAATTCAGTTCGCAATTCAAATCATTTGAAGAAGGTCGGTGTGTACAATGGCCGAAACATTGCCAATGAAGATGAGGATAATAGTCTGAATAATGTAAATAATGTAAGTAAGAAAAGCACTACTTACATGACTGGCTGAAGATTATTGCATTTTCTTAGGGGGCGATGATAGTCTGCATCAGGCAAATTGAAAAAAGACGATCGGATTTATTTTGAAATTATGATTTCTTTTAAGCGAGCTGCTGCTGATTCTATACTACTTCCTTTTGCTAATATGTATCTTTTCTATAGCCAATCATATGTGTCTAGCCTAAACTCATTACAATAGCATAAAACAGACATTAATCAATTATGGCCTTTAAAATTATATCGGCGCCGAACAAATACATTTTTTTTGGTACGAAGAATAATTACTATTATAAAAGTGTCATATAAATTAGTAACAAGACAGTCTATTGTAGCGCAGTCAGACATACTACCCCCCAACCCCCCCTCCAACTCAGTCACAGTCTCTGCTCTCTCTCCCAATCTCCTCTCTGTATATTCTGACTGATTTTGGGTATTTAACGGCAGCAGTCCAGTAACATCTGGTCGAGTCAACTTGGACCCCATAACACATCATTAAAAATCATTTCAAACAAAGCAAGGCAATACAAGCACTATGACGTAAAAGGTTACAGAGTTTGAAAGAATATAAGAAAAAAAAATATTTAGGAAAGAGAACAATAAAAACAGGAATTCAGAAGATAAAAGATAACGGGTTCAGAAAAGAGTTCCATAAACGAGAAGTGCGAGTGAAGAAACTGTTCGCATAGATAATAATGAAAAAAAAATTAACTAACATAAAAAAAACAACTTTTTTTAGTTTGAACACTACACATAACACATGTGTTTTTATTCTGTTTTAAGCTACTAAATTATCCTTTGATTTTGTTTCAAAATCTGTAATAAAAATTCCAACAATTAAATAAACTTCAAGGCAACCTGGTAATTGAATAAAGTGTAACTGTAATTATTTGAAGAAAGGTGATAAAAAAAAGCGAAATTATTTATGAATACAATCATTGTTTTTTTTTTAACATACTTATAGCAAAACTTTTACTATTTACATTATATACATTGTTCGGACAGTCGTCCTAATCTTTATTATCATATTCAAGAAGTTTCGGCCGTTCTAAGCTCCGACCTTCTTCAGCTGATATAAGTTGGAATTTCGAACTGAAACTTTTATTTCGCACATCGGAGAATATTGTTTTAGTTCTACGTGCCATACCTCTTCTAGATATCTCAGATTCAGTTTTTTTTCTTTCAGTAACTCAAGTCTCCAAGTTTTTGTTCACCTCTGTGGCTAGGTATTGATATCAAAACGTCGTGAATATGATTCTAAAGATAAGGAAAACAGTCCAGATAAAGTAAATAGTTACAATACCTCATCTCAGAAATAAGGCAAACCTTTTACTAACTTTACAATGAAAGAATTAAGAGCTTAAATAACTCGAAGTTTCGGTCTTTTTTCGTTACTCCTTTCGGGATACCGAGTTAATTTCTCTCAATATTTCCGTCTGTTTTATTACTTGTAAATTAATTTAACGAATGAGAGATTTTTAAGATCTCCTCAAGATATTAAAATGGGAAATATAAATAAACAGATAATTCATGGACAGTAGCACGCGTTTTATTCAAGACATTTTTTGTTAAAAGTAAAAAGCAAAAGAACTGGAAGAGTTGTATTTTTAATCATACTTATCTAGCAAAACCCCTGCTCTTGTAAAAGAAGCTTATCTTTATTATCTTGGCAAAGTTGTTTAACCGCTGTCCCAAAATGCAATTCTTCTCATGTCTCTAAATTTGTCAGCTATTTGTTGTTTTCAAGAAAGCAAGTGAGGATTCATCTCCACCAACCTCTTTCATTAGTAAATAATTTGAGTTTGCTATCAACGAGCAGATAATTAATCACCTCACCATAAACAAACACTTGAGCAACAAACACAGTAGGTTTCATTTCTCTTGCTACTCTGCTAATGTTTAAATTTACGGCAGTTGTACGCTCCAGCCTTCTTCAGGTGATGTTATTACCTAATCATCCTAAGCTAGCTAAGCAGAATCGTGAATACAATATGTGGACCACTAATACAGTGTGTGAGAGAAAAACAACTGCAAACTATAATATGAGCTCTGGTAAAAAAAAAAATAATTATTAGTGTATAAAAAGTGTTGGTGGAAGTAATCTTCTGATTTGACCCAAAGAGTTGTGAGTTCAATTCCTAGTCACAAGAGAAGTGAGCCAAAACATGAACAGTTTTGTTACTAAAGGGAATTAACTGAAACTTGAGATATGCAGAAAAGTCATGGCATGTGGAACTAGAACAATCTACTCCGATGGACGAAATAATGGGTTTGGTACGAAAATTCCAACGTGCATCACCTGAAGAAGGCGTCAGCGTACAACGGCCGAAACTCCTGAATATGACAATGACTATAAGGGCAACAATGTAAATAGTGTAAACACCATAAACTTTGTTACGTCCACCCGTAGGAGTAGATAGGCTCTCCTATCGCCAGCTCTATACTCCTCCCACTTTTCGTGAACAGGGGAAAGGCTCATCTCTTTCTATCTGTTTAGGAAGGTGTTCTCGGTTCTTTTCATTCTCTCTGGTCTCAATAGTGGTATTTTCATGAATCTCTTGTGACCTGCGTAGTTCGTGGCAATGTCGCTTCATACTGAGGATATGCGTTGGCAATTTTCTGGTTGCTGTTCCCGACTCGTATTTAAAAGCCCGAAATCTTGCGTAGTTTTGAGAGACTGCTTTGATCAACAGTTACATAATACCTGGGTTATTTTAGTGTCTTTAATAGTTATAGTCTGTGCTAATTTCTTTTTGCCCATGTTACATTTGACGACTGACTACCCTAGCCTTTTCCTTACCAGTGTAACACATCATGACTATAAACAACCAAAGATACAAACCCAAGCCAGCTCAACAAAATCATCTAAACCCCTTAACCTCACGTTCTTTTAGCTCTCTGTGAAATTAACCTTAATTCTCCAATCCCCTCCTCTGATTTATCGATTCCTGGCTACCTTCCTCTAATTAGAAAGGAGTGCCAAGTCGACGTACACGACCTGGGCGTTTATGTCCGGAAACATCTCCCGTTGGTTAGGGAACTCTTGAATCTCCAGACCATTTGCATATATGTCTCTTTCTCTCTCTCTCCTTAATTCAGTCAGCTATCTCTTCTTTCTCTACCGATCCCCCTCCTCTCATGACTGTTGCGTGATAGATAGTATTTGCGATAATATTGACAAGGTCATCTCCTGACACTCGTCTGCTAATATATTTGTGTTTGGTGATTTAACGCCCAACATAACAGGTGTAGTAAACACTTTGACACTGACCCTGCTAGCATCCCAACCTTTAACTTTTCATTCACTCAGTCCCTCACGCAAGTGGCTAATTTTCACGCAAGTGGCTAATTTTTCTGAACCTTTTCCTCAGTAACCCTGATGGAAATACTTCTCCGTCTTTCCTCTATCCTTAATTATTTTCACGCTACACAGTCCTGTCCTCTTGGCAACTCTACTCACACGGTTGTGTCTGTAAAAATCTCCTTCCGCTCACCCATCATCCAGGAGACCTCTACCAACAGAATATCTTTCTGTTATCAATGAAACAGTTGGGACTCGTCCTGTGATATCCTTTGTGACGCCCATTGGAATGTCGTTTTTTAACCTCCGGTTCAAAAATGTACATCTGGGGTCTTGTGTAAAAGCCGACATAGATTATTTCATTCCAGCAAGGAAATATCTAATTAAGCTACATTCATCTCATTGGTTCTCACCTACTTGCTCAGTTGCTATAGCCCAGAGGAAACACTTCTCCGATCTGTACCAGAAGGACATGTCTGATTGTATCAGACGTCTCTTTCTCTCTGCTCGTAACGAGTGCAAGCGCGTGCTTAATGAAGCAAAGTTACTGTTGCTGATAGAAGGAAACATCGTATAGCATCTTGCAAGTCTGGTTCTAGAGATTATTGGCGGCTCTGCAAGAGTGCGCTGAATAACCGTTAATTCTCCCTCCCTCCTCTATTCAAACTATTTGAAGTCCTAACATCTACAGCTGATAAGGCTGAATGCTTTGCTAGAAAATTCTCATCTAACTCAACTTTTGACTCATCCTGTATTCCCACACATAATTTTCCCACCAAGAACTGAGGCCCCACTGAGTGATTTGTGTATAATTCCCTTGTTGGTCTTGATCATCATTTCTAACCTAAGCTCTCATAAGGCAAGTGGAGCATAACAGCCATCGTGCTAAAGAAATGTCTTAGATACTTCCATTTCTTCCCAAACTATACAATTATTGTCTCGCTGAATCCTGCTTTCTAGGTTATTGAAAGTCGTTCTTTGTCATCTTTGTTTATATGAACTCTGCGAAACCCTCTGACTAACTACCGCCGCATCAGCCTCTTAGCACTTTTCGGTAAAGTCTTCGAGGCTTTAACCAATGCCGAAGTGGTTAAGCATCTTACTTCTCACGCTCTACTCTCTGTCAAACAATATGGATTCCATGGCCGATCTACTACTTAGAGCAATAACTGGATATGTATATCAAGCTCTTGATAATAACGGCGAAGCTGTGGCTCTAGATACCTTGGAGACTTTTGACAAATGGCATGCTGGCCTTCTATGTAAACTTCAAGGTTACAAAGCGATTATTTGCCTTTATCCAATAATTCCTATCAAATCGTGAAATTAAGGTCGTCCTGAACGGGTTCTCTTCCAGTTCCTTCCATTCGAACGCAGGGGTTCCCTAAGACTGCATCCTGGGCCCTACACTATTTCTGATCTTCATCAATGATCTTCTTGATGTCATCAGTTCTGAGGTAGACATCTATGCAGAAAACACTACCATTTACTCCTGTCTCAGTAGTAAAACTAGAAGCGCTGACAAAGTTCATCTGGCCGCTCTTCTGGAGATGTATCTTCAATCAGTGATTAGCTGGGGCAGTAAATAGCCTGTAAACTTTAATGCCTCCAAAACTAAACTGTTCTGATTTAAACGCCACAGAGATATTTCTCTGCCCCCACCCCATCAGCATGGTTTGATGCTCGACGCCGTGAGAGTGACTCATTGCTCATTCTTGGTCTCACGTTTTCCACTCTACCATTCATCCATGCAATGAATATTGTTGCCATATCTGGTCTGGTGCCACTGCTGTGCATCTTAAGGTTCTTGACAAAATCCAAAGAAGGATCTGTAATCTAATCAGTCCTGACATGAAATCTCGAATTTAGTCACTTTTCTCACCGACGAAATGTGGATTTTATTTTTTTGATTTTCTACCTATTATTTTTATCGTAACTGTTCTAATGTGCTCTACTAGATTGGAATGTAGGTCCCACCATTTTGATGTTGAAATAGTTAAATGAAAACGCTACTTCAACTCCAGCAGTTTCTTTCCTCGCGTGTCCCGACAGTGGAAGTCATTTTCTCTTGCTTCGATCTTCAAAAATTTAATTGCAAAGTCAATCATCATTTTCTGTTGCCTTGATCTTCATTCTTCTTTTATCCTCTATATAATCTCATCTATACACAGTCTTTTCCCTCTCTTTCACTCTTTGTAACGCCGCCCCCCCCCCCAAAAAAATAACATGAGCTCGTGGGGTACTCCTGCCTTGCTTGCGGTGAAATGGTTAAAATGTTAACAATATAGGAGAACAATCAGAACGTGTGCAATTTATAGTAAGAAGATTATCTATCTTTTCAACTAATAGCAGACTCAAGAGGTACTCAAGGCAGAGAGGTGCTGGAAGAATTTGTTGCATGGACGTAGGAAGATCTATCTATCTATCTATCTATCTCAATATATTCATTATCTATCTATCTATCTATCTATCTATCTATCTATTGCAATATATTCATGATCTATCTATCTATTGGAATATATTCATGATCTATCTATCTATCTATCTATCTATCTATCTATCTACTGCAATATATTCATGATCTATCTATTGCAATATATTCATTATCTATCTATCTATCTATTGCAATATATTCATGATCTATCTATTGCAATATATTCATGATCTATCTATTGCAATATATTCATTATCTATCTATCTATCTATCTATCTATCTATCTATCTATCTATCCATCTATCTATTGCAATATATTCATGATCTATCTATTGCAATATATTCATGATCTATCTATCTATTTATATTGCAATATATTCATGATTTATCTATCTAAGCCTTGAAGTTAAAATATGAATAGACAGTATAATTTACATAAAGATTTTAAGTACTTCGTGAGATATATTTTTGAAATAAATAATAAAAAATTTAACAGTAAATGTTATGACATCATTAGCACGAAATAGGTCCGCCTTTTCCCACAGAGGACTGAGTTCACTGTTCTTTTTTTTGTTTTTTTTTTAAAAGAAACTTATATTCAGTTAACTCTCTTACCCGCTGTTATCTCCCTCGTCTGCAGGGTTTCTTACACGCAATCATGACGAGAAACAAACATTTTTCCTTAAGTATAACAGTTGTGATAATTTATCGAAATGATGACATTTATTGTTTTATGGAAAGATTATAAATGTCTGCTGAGTTTTGATAAATTTTTCTTTCCCATAGTCAGGTAGTAGTTATTTTTTATTACACTCCCAGACTTTTGTGTGCAATATGGCGTTGTTTTAAATCTGGAAATATAGTTGTAATATAATGGTCAATATGCTTTTAAAAAGTTTCTGCTATTCACATGACAACAATTCTGTGAGGATCTCGTAAATTTAAGCGGACTTTCATCACATATATGTAAGAAAAACTGAAAACGCAGCATTATATTTCAAGGCTCACGGATTTCTCTCTCTCTCTCTCTCTCTCTCTTCTCAGCCATTGAGGGAAGATGGCTTAGAAGCACACGTGATTTTCTTGCTCAGATCTCAGCTCTAAATATGGAGAACTATGGTAAGAACTGGAATAAGGTCCTATTTCAATCCAAACAATCCCGCCAATGTCCGCAAGGATATCGCGCGAAATAAAAGACTAGTAGTTGGGCTTCCAGGAATCCCTTTAATGAGTTTATCGGAAACTTTTCCAATCAATCCTAGACTCCAACTATGGAATTGTTGATGTTCTCATGTACCACAAATTTTGAGAATTCGATTTCAAGATCCTTGTATTAGGTTGGTGCAAAAATAATGTCGTTTTCTCACATATGTTACTATGTGATAAAACGATATTATTTTTGCACCAACATAATATTTTGATATATGTGATCTTGTTTTTTTTATTTATTTTTTTTATTTTTATTTTTTTTTGGCGGAGGTCCTAAAAAAGTGCTCAGTGGTAAATATCATGATACCATCTCTGACCTGAAAGAAGTGAGTATAAACTAGAAACAAAAGTAAATAAAACAATAACAACAATAATATAATGCAAACATTATATTTTATTATTAATACTGACTCTTTCGTTGAAAAAATGTTAAATATTTATTTTCAAAGAATTAATTTATTAACCGGAAGACTGCACTGCCCAATCCTCTGACTCAGAAATCATTTTTTTTTTGTCATTTGCTCTTTGACTGTCTTGGTGTTTATTTCCGTCTTCCCGCAACAAACTATAGCAAGAGAAGTCAAACAGAACTGAGATGCTACGGGATCATCATATGTAGACAGAATGGCAAATGAAACGATGGGAGTCACCATTAGACAAAAGACAAGCCTGTTGAAAGACGTTTAATCAACATCAGAGAAATTACAGTAGTATTGTCATGTAACAAATGCCAATAATCTTTTCACTGCCGTCCTGTAAGGTACCACTTTGAGCAAAAGAAGGGGCAGAGGAAAAAATGAACTGATAACAGGAAAATCATTCACAGTGTCTCAGACATTAGGAGGAAGCTGCATTTGCAGGTTAACCCTGCTGACTACACATGACTATGAGTGTTGATGAGGATGATAATTATTACGATGAAACGATTACTAAATTAACTAATATTACTCCCACAACTAGTATTAAAAGATAAATTACCAAGAACCTACAAAAATGCTATTAGAGACCATAATGCAAGAAAACTGTTTATTTTGTTAGGATTAAATTCAGGTTTCCCGGGCGTAATTAACGTTGCGCGCTGCGAAGAAAAGTTTATTCCTATAAAAATCGCTTTGCGCATGCGTATCAGATGTCTGCTTTTTTCAGTATTTTAAACGATATATTATCTGCATATTAATAGACTGCCTTTATTTGTGAGACGCAATCTAATGTCAGTTTATTCCAATTCTCAAGAGAATAATAATAATAAAAAGAAGAAATTTTTGAAAAGTTGAAGACAGGAGACAGAATATTACTTGTCCATTCGCCATTAAATATGGCGAAAGAGGCCTTTATGTTTTCTTGTTATCTGATATCAACACCGTTATCAGAAATATCATGAACATTTTCGTTTTGTTTTATTTCGCTTTCTACATAGTGATTTTGTCATTTTCTTTCTACGTTTTATATTTACTGTGCCATTATTGTTTGTTCAGTTTGGCGTTTAACAAAAGGAAAATGCATTTTACAGCTTGGATTTAAGGATATGGGCCACATTTATTGTTCGGAAGCATCGTTTTTTTTATTCAAAATGGTGGAAACATATTGTAAATTGATCGAAACGTTCTTAGTTTCTTTCTTTCTCTTGCATATTCTAAAGTCACTTCGTCCAGTGTATTCTTTTTTTCTTTTTGTTAATATCCTTCCATTGTTTCTTCTTTCTCCGCCATAATTTAAAGTGTCTTTCTCCAATATTCTTTCCTCCTTCGTTCGTTTCTTCTTCTTCATACATAATCTAAAGTCCTTTTGTCTAGCATTTTTCCATTTTATTATTTTTTCTTCATTCCTTTCTTTCCCTCCTTCATATTCATATGTTACTGTTACTTTCTATAGTGTTGTCTGCCTTAAGTTTTCTTATTTCGTTTCCTTTATTCGTTTCCTTTATTCGTTCCTATTCCGCCTCTATATTCTGAAAGCAATTATTTTTTTTACTATTATCTTCCTCTGTTTTGATATTTTCTCTTTATTATTTTCTTTCTCCTCTATATTCTAAAGTTAATTTATTTAGTTTGTTTTTCTATCTTTTTATTTTTTTTACACCTGGATTATCAGCTGGTTTTCATTGAAGAACAAAGGACATCATGTATCTTAAATAATTTTCTTCCTTGAAGATTTAACTTTACTAATGTTTTGTTTGTTTAGCGGCATATCAACTCCTTATGGGTCATTTAATGCCAAAATTCAATTTTATTGGGAGTTTTGAAGTAATAAAATATATATATGTTATTCTGCTTTCACAATTGAATCCATGGAAGATGTTACTCAGCTTTTGTGCACATACATGTTTGCGTGGACGTGGTTATAGAGGCGTTGATATGTGTGTTTTATTTTGTAGTTTTCTTGAATTTATATTTTGGAATACATTTCGTTTAATAAATTATAGGATATTATGTGGATGAATATCACGAAAGAGTTATTTCATGTTGATTATTTCATTGGTTGGTTGATTTGCTTTAGCGACATATCAACCTCTAGGGGTTAAATAATGCCGAAATTTAAATATATTTTAAATAAAATTGTATGCCTTCAACTACAGATTAAATATATACCCAGTCATGTTACTATGAATATGTATTTTTGTTCATTCTATTATGAATATATTGTTTTTAAATTCTGTATATAAAAATGTATTGCTGGTATTTTTACTTAAAAATGTATTTTTATACTTTCAAAGTATTTTCTTTTTGTTTTGGGATTCATTATTTGCCCATAGCTGGGACCCTAACTGGTTCTACCACCCCTGGTAAGTATGAACCTGGGAACAACAACAATTAAGAGGTGGTTCTCTGCTCCTTAGAACCTACAATCTCCAGATCAGAGGACAGACTGCCGGATATGCTCTATTGTCATACCCAGGACTATATAACTATTCGACGAAGGTCTCTCCAAAAGTAATGTATTCTACACCTGTCTATATTTTCGACATTTCGACATGAGTTATTGTAACTATTTACACTATTTTCATCATTCCGACAGTTGTCCACAACTTTATTGCCATATTCACGACCTTTCGAAGGTTGTACGATCCAAACTTCATCAGGTGAAATTTGTTAGTTTCGAACAAAACATTTGATTTAGAAAAATCTACCTCTCGTAGACTAAAAAAAAAAAAAAATTTATCGATTCAAAATTGCAAAAAATATCATCTGAAAAAGGCCGTAGCGTACAACGACCGAAACGTTATTAATATGACAACGAAGATGAGGACAACATTCCGAACAATGTTAATAGTGTAATTAATGTCTTTTATTTAATTATGTAGACCCACGAAGTGAGATTCAGATGTTGCTGACGTGACCCTAAGGGTGGTCCTTCCGTTCAGTAATCTATATTTCGTTTGCTTTGTTAAAAATATAATCTTAGCGGCAATCTAACAAAATAGCGTCTGTCATGAAAATATAAACGAAACAGATGCGTTTAGTGAATTCCTCCATGTGGAAATATTGTCCCCACTGACATTCATCGACTTATTGGTGAGTAATTTTAGAGATCAATAGGAGATGTGAGCATAGCCAGATTTCAGATAATGCGTATCAACAGAGTTGAGGGTAAGAAACCAAACATGTCGAGAGTTTATGAACGGATGTGAACACATGAAATGCAGAACACGTGTTTTTGACTGGTGAGAATCCATGAGGAACAGTGGTGACTATGCAGAGAAATTGGTTTGTGCAGCATTTGCACTTTCTAACAGTGGTGTCGAGCGTCCCTGTGTCGATTGTAGTTTGTTCGAAAATAAGTAGGTTGCATTACTTACAGAGCGTCTCTAGTGCGTGTAAGTGCGTGAAAATCTCTCTCTCTCTCTCTTCATATCCGCATATATATATATATATATATATATATATATATATATATATATATATATATATGACGATTTCAAACCATTTTCAGGACATATTCATAAAATATAATTAACATTATCAATTCAACATGACAAAGACGATGGACATAAGTCCGACGTTGACATTATATTAACATTAAAACAGCATAATTGCATATAAGGATTTTTGTTTGTTTTTTCCGTATATTTTTCTTCATACTGTCGGATCTATATCCATATATTTGCTTACACACACACACATATATATATATATATATATATATATATATATATATATATATATATATATATATATATATATATATATATATATATATAATGATATTATTCTGTAAGCTGTATAGTTAATTCCAAAGATGTTATAAATCCAAAGAGATCTCCAAAAAAAAAAAAAAAGTAAGTCCATGATAATTATTATAAAAACGAAAACTTTAAGAGATCATGGTGATATTTTATTACGGTAGAATCAAAACCGGTTCCAAATCATCAGGTCCCGTATTCAATATGCGTTCTCATGGGTTGGAACGGCTATCGGTTCTAACGAGCAATTCCAGGTCATAGATTCTGTTTTTAGAAAATTTTATAGTGAGTCCGATTTCTTAGAACACTTTGAAGAGGGGGCGTATTTTTTGTTCTCGATCATTCCTAACCCAGCTATGAATATCATTGGTAGACCCCACTCGCTCTCATAGTCAGTACAATTGAGGGAATGAATTCTTTGTTTATTTATCTGGGCCCAAATTGCTCTTCAAGCTTTATAATATTCACGTTACCAGTCAATTATAAAACGTATATAAACAACAAGCATCGAACTAAAATGGTCCGTTCCTCTATTCTAAAAAAACAACCAACTATTCTCCGGAGTTTCCCTAAAAATATAGAATTTGGTTAAATTTAGAAATTTCAGGTATTTGTTTAGAATGTTAGAACTGTAAAATTTACTAATATAAAAAACATCTGCTTAAAATACGTTTCCTTTTATCTTACACTTATTCCAATTAGAATATTGCTGTCATATCTTGTTTGGTGCATCTGCTAAGTATTGAGAGGTTTTTTCATGAAATACAAGGAAGGATATTGGTCCGTAACGTGGCTGCCTTTTCTATATATGTTTTCATGGTAACTGTTCTGATGGACTTTTCCCTTTTTGAACTGAGTTCCTCTCTCCATTTGTAACAGATAACACAATAATTTGTCTCTGACAATAATGATTACTATAATATTAATTTATGATAAACAATACCCTGATGATGACACGGGCATATCGAAAGTACTTGGAAATAAAAGAAATATGTATCAACACGGCGATTTTGTCTCGTTCTTCAATAATGCCACCAAAAAGCTTGTCCGTGAATATGAAAGGATCTTACTGAAAATAAGTAGACAGAAGTAAACAATATACAACGAAACGTATATGTATGTATGTATGTTTATATATATATATATATATATATATATATATATATATATATATATATATAGTGATTTGCCAAACGTAGCTTAGATGTGGCACAAAGTATAAGTTCCATTCATTTTAAACAAAATTTATTTTATCTAACGCACTGCATACTTTAGAAATCCTAATATAGAAAATGTTTTTTTTTTTTTATATTGATTCTTTTTCTAAGGCTTACTAATCCTTTGCAGGTTATTTAAAGCCAGAACCTATTTGTGATTGTTTTGATTAAAATTGATTTAGAAATACAATTCTTCCTAATTAACTCATAGTGGGGATCAGGAGAGGGGGATTCTTACCTTTGTCAAAGTTATTTGCGTGTAAGTTAATATAACGAACTTAACGGGAATTGGAACTCGGCTCCCCGATGAACAATTTCGCTACCTGTACATACAAATTTACACCACCAGGTATTCCGAAACGGTCATCGATCTAGGTACTAGTCAGGCTCGACGTTGATTAACTTCGGTGATCGTACAGGAACTGGTGTTTATTAAGTATATAGTCTTAAGACAAATAAACGTACCCCAGGCAAGTTTTCTCAGGTATGGAGGCCGGTAGACGAAGTAAATATTGTTTAAAATAAATGCAGCGTCTACTGAAATACGAGTGTGTATACATACACACACAAATATATATAGCTTATATTAGATTGGTGCAAAAATAATGTCGGTTTTTGACGTATTTTTTAACGTCAAAAGCCGATATTATTTTTGCACCAACCTAATATATATATATATATATATAGCTTATATATATTTATATATATAAGCTATCAGCGCAAGGCAAAGAAAGGTATTATTTAACGGATTATATCCGAATGTATACAAACGCCATCAGACAGAGTGGTCAATTCTTTAATGAAGAGCGATGCATTAATAGCGGCGACGGCTACTCTTTTGGAATAAACTTTTTTGTCTATAGTGCTTGATCGAAATGACGGGACCGTAAGATAGATACATGTGCACGCACATTTTGAGAATTATATATATATATATATATATATATATATATATATATATAGAGAGAGAGAGAGAGAGAGAGGTAGATAGATAGATAGATAGATAGATAGATAGATAGATAGATAGATATACATTTCAGGCAATCAAGACATGAAGAGAAACTAACATCACCAAAACAAAAAAAAAACTCTCTTGAAAATGGCTAACGTTTTTCTTTATACGAAATACGCCAGCGACTGGAAGAACTCAGTTCATACTTGAAGAATAATGCTTAATAGCAGTAGGAGTAATGCTTAATAGCAGTAGGAGTAATGCTTAATAGCAGTAGGAGTAATGCTTAATAGCAGTAGGAGTAATGCTTAATAGCAGCAAACCCCTTTCGCTATAGAGCTCAACCGTATTTCTGGAAGCCTATATATATATATATATATATATATATATATATATATATATATATATATATATATATATATATATTTATTCTTGAAAATTCGGGAAAACCTTGTAATACAAGGAAACAACAAAAATTAAATAGATAATCTTTTTCCATAAGATTGTAAATAAAATCATCTTTATGCGACTCGAAATTGATTCCAGCAGGCTAAAAAACACCGTGAAAGTTAATTCGGATAGGAAAAAATTAGTCGGAAGTTAGAATAAATAAATAAAACGTTTGACAGCCAGACTTTGTTGATATTGTTTAATAAAACATCTTTGAAATAAGTCTTGCTGCCTCAATACACTTTATATATATATATATATATATATATATATATATATATATATATATATATATATATATATATATATATATATATATGTATATGCTTAATTTCACTGCTAATAATAATTCTCTTTGAGATTTCTCGGACATTCAGGGCGCTAAATGTTGTTAATACTGTTTATAAACAAAACAAACTTAAATATAATTTGTTTTTTATCGATAAGAATTCTACTTGTTACTAGCAGTGATTTACAGAAATGAATCATAATTAATTTCTGTAGTTCCCTGCTACTAACAAGCAGATATTATTTTTTCCCCTGATGATGGCCATGTTGGCCGAAACTAATCGAGGAAACTAACCGAAATAATAAAAACGAGAAAATATTAATATACAACTCAGTGTGTCTGAAGATTTTAATTTTTTAATATGTTTTATTATCCAATATATATATATATATATATATATATATATATATATATATATATATATATATATATATATATATATATATATATATATATATATATATAATTCAAGCCCAAATACACTTTTAGAAATCCATCTCTTCACCCAACGGCTATGGATTAATTATTAAGGATTGTATCACTAAATCATTATTATCCCCCCAACAATTCTTACAATCTAAAAAGATTTTATGGCTTTAAATAGCCAGTTAAGGAGTGATACGCCAAAAAAAAAACAAAAAACAAACAAAAAAAAAAACAAACAAAAAAAACGAATCTATTTATCAATCTATTCTTTTGGATATGAATAAATGTATATGAACCCTTATAACGCATAACTATATATCCATATTAAAATATCTCTCGTTATCTTCTACTCCAGTAGCTTAATGTCTCGTCAGTAGAACTTCTTTACTTCCTTCCCTGAAAGTTAGTCTTCACATATTCAAATGTAATGTCAATCGACATCTTCTGATGCCTTTATCTTGTTCCCCAACTTTCTCTTTATCCTTTCCTCAAACTTTACTGCTGCTCACATTCTCTGTAACGCCTTGCGTTCTAGTGGCACTCACGTCTTGCTTGTGATGAAATATATAAATATATATATATATATATATATATATATATATATATATATATATATATATATATATATATTTGTAGTTATGTGTGTGTATGCTAAAAAGTATAGTCGCATCGATGTAGATTATACAATTGGATTAAATAAGTAAGCGTATATCAAACAAATGCTTGTTATTCTCACTTATAGCGAATAAAAACCTCGAATAACAATGTTATATATGTATTTTGGGGCATAGAATCAGAATCTGCAATTTAAAATTAGAAATATTCATCGATAAGTGATGAATTATGCAAATTTTTATATTTCGAATAGTGGAAAAAGTGTTCGGACAGTATCAATTTTTACGTTATTATTATGGGGTCCACCCTTTTCTGAAATAAATGAACTCGTCCTGCTGCCATAAAATAGCCACAGACAGTCAGTCAGAGAGTCTGATAGTAGAGGAACAGAGTGGAAAGTACATAGACACTGTGATTGAGTTGACGTTAGAAGTCAGTTACAAGGACGCCCGACTCTAAGGAAGTTTACTTCGAGACTGTATATAGCGATCTTTGATTAATACTAACCGGCGTTCCTGGATTTTACTAACAGCATTACCTTTTGTATTTTGTGTAAATACATTTAATTTCTTAGCTTAAATACTTGCGTTTGTCATTTATTGGAGACCAATTTTTCACGCGGAATCCACAACAACTTGGCGAACGAGGATTCGAAACACACGCGGATAACCCACAACAACTTGGCGAACGAGGATTCGAAACTCACGCGGATAACCCACAACAACTTGGCGAACGAGGATTCGAAACTCACGCGGATAACCCACAACAACTTGACGAACGAGGATTCGAAACTCACACGGAAAGAAAAACTTGTACGTCTAACAACAAACAACTTGGCGAACACACGCGGAATAACGAATCAACAGAAGAAAAATGCTTCCTTCATCGTTCAACAACAAATTAGAGACAAACAAATTCGAGGAGTAATAATACACAAAATTGAGTTATCATGGAAGATTTTAAAAATATGTTGGTAGAACTGATAAGACACCGAAATGAGCAACAATTACAAATGCAGAAATACCAAAATGATCAACAGTTACAGCTACAAGAAAAATGCCAAAAGCAAATATCACAAACGCAAAAGGAAAATCAAGATAGACAAACAGAGCTCCAGGAACTAATATTGAAAGTAGCGGGCAGCAAGCAATCAGATACTGAAAAAGAAGCAACATTTTCGCAAGACGCAGTGTTGAATACCATAGAGATTTTCAAATATTCTCTAGAGGAGGACAAAAATTTTAGAGATTACTTCAGAAGACATGAAGATATCTTTAACATAGACTGTCAAAATTGGACAGAAGTAAAAAAGCTACGTCTATTGCTTAGAAAATTAGAAACTGAAGAATATACAAAGTTCGTGGATTATATCTTGCCAAAAAAGACGAACGAATTAAAATTTGACGAAGCAGTGACATGTCTTAAAGAACTCTTCAGCCCCAAAACATCACTCTTCCATAGGAGGTGGAAATGCCTTAACCTGATAAAGGGCGATAATGAGGATTATCCACGTTTGCCACAATCGTAAATAAACATTGTGACGACTTCAAACTAGCGGAATTAACACCGGACAATTTTAAATGTCTCATCTTTGTTCAAGGGCTAGTTTCTACAAAAGATAGCGAAATGCGTAGAAGAATGCTTGCAAAATTACAAAATGAACCGGGTCTAACATTACAGCAATTATCGGAAGACTGCAAGAGATGTTTAAGTATAAAGAAAGACGCAAGGAACATTGAAGATTCAGCTGTTTCTCATATACGTAAGTTAAATAAAAGTCTACGTTCTTCACCCTCCCCGGAAAGAAAACTAAACTTTTACGACAATGAAAAAAAGATTCTCACCCTCCCCAGAGAAAAAAAAAAATTTTATGATAAGAGAAAAAGTACAACATACAGGACAAATTATGATGAATATCGAAACAAATATAGGCCCCCTCCATTAGCATGTTATCGATGTGGAGGATTACATTGGAACAAGGATTGCCGCTTCAGATATAAAAACTGTCAGGAATGTGGAAAAAAAGCCACAAGGCATCCTAATGTAGAAATAGAAAAGATACTAATAGAATAAGAGCTACAAGGATGAATAATGAGGACAACACCAATGTAAGGAAATATGTAGAAATGGAAATTAAACAAAAAGATTAAATTACAACTGGATTCGGGTTCGGACCTCACGATAATCAATTTACAGACATGGAAAAAACTCAACAGACCTACCATGTTACACACTCAAAAAATTGCCAAGTCGGTTACAGGCAAACGAATAAAATTTGAGGGAGAAATAGTAGAGAATGTTAAATTTCACGGCAAAACAAAAAAACTTAAGATATACGTCATGAAAGATACTGAAAATTTAGTAGGTATCGACTGGATGCAGAAATTCAACGTTTGGGACCTATCTATCAACTCGTTTTGCAAAAAGTTAGAGGTTGAACCATCAGATACCATAAAATTGAAGGAAGAATTATACAAGCAATTTCCTGAGGTATTTTCAAGTGGGTTGGAATGATGCAACAAATTTAAGGCCAAAATAGAATTAAAAGAAAACGTCCAACCAATTTTCAGAAAGAAGCGAAATGTACCGTTTGCTACTATAGAAAAAATGGACAAAGAATTGGAGAGACTTGAACAAACTGGGATTTTATCTAAAACAGAGTTTAGTGAATGGGCTGCGCCGGTGGTTTACGTAAAAAAGAAGTCAGGAGAAATTCGCGTATGCGCAGATTTTTCGACGGGACTCAACAAGGCAATAAAGGACCACCATTACCCACTACCGAGCCCAGAAGAAATATTTACAAAGCTCAACGGCGGTAAGATATTTTCAAAAATAGATCTTAGTGAGGCTTATCTACAAATTCCAATAAAAGAGAGTTCGAAAATCCTTGGCATTAATACGCACAAGGAATTGTAAATATTCAACAGATTACCATTCGGAGTAAAAGTTGCTCCTACAATTTTTCAACAAACAATGGACACAATACTAAATCCCCCCAAAAAGGGATCTAATGAGGGGGTATTATAGAGTCCACCCATTTCTGATATAAATGGACTCGTCCTGCTGCCATAAAATAGCCACAGACAGTCAGTCAGAGAGTCTGATAGTAGAGGAACGGGTAGAGGAACAGGGTGGAGAAACAGAGCGGAAAGTACATAGACACTGTGATTGAGTTGACATTAGAAGTCAGTTACAAGGACGCCCGACTCTAAGGAAGTTTACTTCGAGACTGTATATAGCGATCTTTGATTAATACTAACCGGCGTTCCTGGATTTTACTAACAGCATTACCTTTTGTATTTTGTGTAAATACATTTAATTTCTTAGCTTAAATACTTGCGTTTGTCATTTATTGGAGACCGATTTTTCACGCGGAATCCACAACAGTTATAATAGGGTAGATTTTGGTTCTACTTCAAAGTAGAAGTTTCTAAACTGTTCTAGAATATTCTCAGTAACTCTATTACAATATTCAGTTCAAAATTGAATCATTCTGCTGCCACTGTTCACCTGATAACGGTTCTAATAATGGCTAGACGCAAGTAAATAACTTGTGCTCAAATATTATTAAGCTATGGAACAATGGAAAAAGTTACAGAAACATCTCTAGTGACACGAGCATACCTTTTTCAACAATTGGTTCATTTATTGCAAGATTTAAAAGACGTAATACTGCTGAGAACAAAGGTAGACCCGGTGCTCCCAGGAAGATCTCTCCGAGATTACGAAGAAATTTGATGCGACAGGTCCCAAGTAACCAAGTGGCCATCAGACAAGACTTTCAGAATGATCTGAGTTTGTCAGGAGTTAACATAACTAAGCAAACAATTAGTAATGAACTACATAGAGACAGTATAAAGTCGCGCTTCCCAAGAAAGACACCACTCTTTCGTTCTTTGGACAGATGAGAGTAAAATCGAGTTGTTCCTTCGCAATTCCCTGAATCAAGTATGGAGAAAAGGCGAAGCGTACGCACACAAGAACACTATACCAACTGTCAAATTTAGTGGGGGTAGTATCATGGTTTGGGTCTGCTTTTCGTTGTGAGGTGTTGGCAAACTAGCAGTTATAGACGGTAGAATGAATGCAGAAAAATATCTAGAAATCCTAAGCGAAAATTTATCGCTTTCTGTAGAGAATCTTGGGCTTTCTCCTGATTTGATCTTCCAGCAGGACAATGATCCCAAGAATACTGCTAAGAGTAGGAAAAATTGGCATGCTAATAACAACGTTAATATCTTACAATGGCCCAGTCAGTCGCCGGATTTGAATAGAGAATTTATGGCGGTTTTTGAAAAATAAGATCCGTGATAGAGGTTCAACAAACATCAAAAACCTGAAGACAATTACTCAGGAAGAATGAGGCAAAATACCTACTAAAACATGCGAATCGTTAATTACAGGAAGAGATTGGTTGCTGTTGAACTTAATAAAGGCTTGGCTACGAAATATTAAATGGAGAAAAATGTTTTTGTTTTCTGTACGATCAATTTTTAAACCCCTAAAAATTTAAATATTCCTATATTTTCTTAACCATGGAATATTATTTAGTTTTATATGCATACATTTTTAGTATGCAATCTGATACAGTAGATATATTCCAGTTTTGTAAATTTGTTACAAATAAATATATGAAATATTTTCATGTGTACGATCACTTATAAACCCACTGTAGATTATAGATGAAAATATCGCTATTTTAATGGCAGATATTCGAGCGAACTACATACCTTGGTTCCACCAACCCGGACTCTCACAGTTAGAATCCGTGATGCAATTTACACATAATCAACTCAGCCTTCAGATTTCATTAATAAGGAAGAAGTACAAATCAGAGTGTATCTTCCCCCAAAGTGGTTTTTATGTAGAACGGAAACTCTGGACTTGTATTGGGTGAACGATAATATTAAAAAAATGGCGATCAATGAATAGATTGAGAGATATAAGGAAATTATTGAGAGAGTTGCAAAGAGAGATAGATAGGTAGAGAGAAGAAAACAGACAACGTGAGAGTGGAAAAGAGAGTGAAATAAAGAATTTTCTATTTTTTTTCTTCTTTTATAGATCTCCAGATTATATCTTCTGAGATGAGAGCAATTTCCCAAAAGACAAAAGAGGAAACCTATTTCTGAAATTAACGTCATGACTGGATTCTGCTGAGCTGTAGATACCAACCCCGCTTTTTTAAATACTGGGATAAACGTTACCCTGAAGCCGCAAAAGGGCAGCTGTGAGAACGAAGACGATAATCATTTACCGTTATAGCACAAGTTGGCCACTGTTAATTTACCCTCTGCGCTAAAGGCGTTTTATCGTTTGTCATTGGTTAGAATAGTGGGCTCTGTCTGGAAGCTTGGCGCCTCTTCCCTAGAGCTGGGGTTACGAGAAAAATGTTAAAAATAATACCACTTATTTTCTTCCAAGGAAACTACAGCAGATACAGTGGAGATAATAACGCCGCTGGATGGGGTAGGATTTCAGTTATAAAACACTACGCTATGCATTTTCGCCAGCGATTATCAGTAGCCGTTGTAAACGTGGTATGTTATACAAATAATTGTATCTACTTCTGAAATGCACTGGCCAACACATAACTGAGCTCATATCCATTATTTGGTCTCTATAAAGAGTCAGGAAACCCATGCCTATAGGAATCCAAGGAAGAATTTCCTATTTCCCAGATGACATTTTACAAGTCTCTTTTTCTTAAGGAAGAAAAATGGGTTAGTAAGAAGGTCCAAATCGTATCTCTATATAAGCAATATTTATCACGGAGGTCCTGGGTAAATACAGCAAAATAGAAAGCCTATATTTCAGAACGACAGCCAGCTGATATAATGGTAGAGATCTAATTTTCGTGTAATATTTGCTTTGAAATGAATGTGTTTAGTTTATGTGACAAAAATCAATGCGTAATTTAGAAGAGAGAAAATCGACATTGATACTGAAGGAAACATGAGAATAGTGCGGTTTTTGTTTCATGGCTAAACTAGGCGAGCATATAGTGCCAATGTTTTGTTTTTAAACCCAGAGAAGTAGATATATAGGAGGGGTAATGAAAAATCGGAGAGCCGAGTTCGAGTTCATTACATTCACCAACGGGCAAATACCGTCTCCTCTCCTCAACTATGGATTAAATAGTAAGATCTGGAAAAATCAATGTTATTCTCCAAGAAATACTTAATGCAATTTTCACTTGCAAAAAAAGAATTATTCTTAAAATCCAAAATATCTTTCGGTTTAAATTGCTAACAAATGGTCGATAAGCCATAAAAATTAAAATCAAATCTCAAACAAGAATTCGAATGATAATTTTTAAATAGGCAAGTATTCGATACTAGAGTTAAGTTCAACACTGAGGTTTGCAAATACTTTTACGACGATCGTGAGTCTGCGGTTTTATCTCATTTAATATCTGTCTATCTTTCTATCTATCAATATATCTATCTATGCAATTCTGTTTCTATCTATCGATATATCTATCTATGCAATTCTGTTTCTATCTATCTATCTATCTATCTATCTCTCTCTCTCTCTCTCTCTCTATATATATATATATATATATATATATATATATATATATAGATGTCTCATTTGTTTAATTTTATCTTAATTTTCTGTGGGTACAAATCTTTGTTTATATATATATATATATATATATATATATATATGTGTGTGTGTGTGTGTGTGTGCGTAAGTAAATATTTGGATATAGATCCGACAGTATGAAGAAAAATATACAGAAAAACAAACAAAAATTCTAATATGCAATTATGCTGTTTTAATGTTAATATAATGTCAACGTCGGACGTTTCGGTCAGTAGACCATCTTCAGGACATATTCATAAAACGCAATTAACATTAGACTATATTCAATTCAACATGAAAAGACGATGTACATAAGAACAAGACTGGTATTTATTCGTACAAAAAGTACAAATTGTGGCACGAGGCCAATAAAGAGGAGGGGTAGAGGCTGGTCAACACTATCTTATACCTAGCTAATCAGATTCGCGACCCATTCATACATTACATTTTACACATTCACCAAAAGAACTCGTCCATCACCAAACAATCCTTCAACCACCATAATACCACGTGCTCTCAAGGGAGACCTACCAAAATCGCACCCCATACCATAAAAATTCTAATGATGATATATATATACAATTCTAATAATGATAAAATGAGAGGGGAGGGAAATGAACACAATAATAAACTTAAAATAAACACAAATACAAACTAAACATAATTGATGTTAGTAGGGACCGTCCAACCCATAAAACAGAGATGCCGCTGTATTCTGCACAGGGGACAAAATCAAGAGACGCTCTCGCTAAGGGAGTGGGAAAAAGTATAAAATATTAGGCTGGAATGGGAAAATATAAAACTGACCCAGTCGAGATGAAAAGGGGGTGGGGGTCAAAACAAACTGGGGAGGATGGGAATCTCGACTTGGATCATAACCAAAGAACGGCCGGGATGCAGGCCGGAAACAACACTTACATTAACTAGGTACACTGAAGCTTGTCTAACCTAACCAAGGGGAGGGTTCCACAGGAAGCCACCCCGATGTGCAAAAGGTTGACCTAGAAGAGAAAATCAAGGCTAGCCCCGTTCACACGAAGCAAGCTCGCTTCTTTTACCCACCTTTCGCTAAAGACTGTCGAATGCAATCTAATTCTATCCGATCTAATCTTCATCTTGAGCTGATGCTCAAAGAATCGAATTAGATCCGAATGAGAAAGACGATTGCCTCGCAAGACTTCCTCCTTTCGCGTCGTCCAAATCACCATTCGAGCCGTGGCCATCAGCGACAGAAACACCATCCGTTTTATCCCGGAATACGGAGGCGACACATTGTCACACGCGTATGCGCGATCAATGGACACAAGTTGTTCGGGAGCGAGACGAGCCGTTAGCTCGCCGACATGGTCCCATAAGGGGCGGACCTGGGGGCAATGGTAGAAGGCGTGCGCAGTCTGGCAAATCCGCCAAGCTCCATATGAAAGCCTTGTCGTTGAGAGGCAGCCGATTCCGAGCCAATCGCCAGCTAAGCGAAAACTCAGGGTTACTGAGGTAATCCGCCACTGGCGCTCAAGACCAGTAGGAGCGATACTCCTCCTCCGACAAGCCGAGCGTATCTCGTAGGAGATCCTTCGCGGGCCTCTCCACTAATTCACGATAGAAGACCTTCCTAGGCCGAGAAAGGTCACTGGACCGGTGAACGGCCCTCAAGGCCGACCGACACTCGCAAAGGAAAACCGATTGATCCCGGGGTTTACGACTGCGCTCAATCCGCGAGATGGGGGGGGGGACTGATGGTATGGCCAGGGAACGCGTCCCTAACAATCCCCTCCAGAATCGGATCTACTCCAGTCAATGCACGGCGTAAGAAAGTCAACCTACAGGCACGGATGTGACTCGGCAGGTGCGGCATTCCCAGCCCCCCATGACACGGACGTTTAGTGCAGACTCGTCTGTCGACCCGATTCCCGCGTCCCCTCCATAAAATGGAGGATAGCAATTGCTCGAGCGCCTTCTTGTGAGTCTTACAGAGAGGAAGTACTAACATAAGAGTAAGACTAATCAAAACAGATAACTGAAATTTTTTCAAGATCAGCGTTCCGTTTCAATATGATCACGTCGGCGTCATGTCGGCGATGTTGTGAAAACGTATTCCTAAAATAGAGTATTTTGAATGAAAAATGAAAAGAATTTTAATCTAAAACTTATATGTACGTTTGTCGATCATTAATCTTGCTAGAAAAGGGGAAATATTAAAGAAGCTAGGTCTAGTATTCACCGTGCGTGAGATAGATATTATGCCTGCCTCATAAATCCATCTAAGATTTTTATTATGAATATCTTTTAAAATCTTCACAGAATCAAAATCGAAATTATAATCAGATTTAGTTTTGTGTACAAATATGAATATGTCCTGAAGATGTTCGAAACGTCCGACGTTGACATTATATTAACATTAAAACAGCATAATTGCATATAAGGATTTTTGTTTGTTTTTCTGTATATTTTTCTTCATATATAAATATATATACACATATATATATGAATGTATATATATATATATGTGTGTGTGTGTGTATATGTATATATATGTGTGTGCGTGTATATGTATATATATGTGTGTGTGTGTGTATATATGTATATATATATGTGTGTGTGTGTGTGTGTGTGTGAATCACTATATACCAGATTTTTCATACCTATATCTTACCTAATATCTATCTATCTATCTATCGCAGCTTGCTCCTATTTCTCAGATTATTCGTTACTTTGTATGCATGTATGTATATAACTATCTCACCTTTTTATGTATATCTCAGCCTATTCATATATGCATGTATATATGTATCTATGGATCGATCTTTCTATATAACATTTTCCATATATATATATATATATATATATATATATATATAATTTAATCTGTTCATCTATCTATTTGTCTATCATTGTTCATAATTATCTGTCTTTTTCAGTTTGTTCAAATCTATCTATGACACTATAGTAAAGTTCTACTTCTTTCTGTGTGAGTGTCATACCTATATTTTTGGAAATGTTGATTTTCTAAATAAGCAAGTACATTATACTAAGAAAATTAGTATTAAGTTGGTGCAAAAATAATGACGTTTTTGATGTTAAAAAATATGTCAAAAAATGTCATTATTTTTGCACCAACCTAATACTACACAATATTTTCTATTCTGTTTACTCAGTTGTGACTTGTGTGTTATGAAGCTGGTCTTAGTAAATGTAAGTTATGCAAACAATGTTTGGAAGTTAGATTCTGCATTTTTTCATGTCTATTTATATTTTCCCATTAGCAACGGATATGAGTTCTTTCCCTTATGTCTTAGCATCATAAACTTCGTCTATTTTATCTCAAAATCTCCCAACAGGTCTTTTTCCTTTTTAGAGCGCCTATTCCGCCCTGGAATTTAACGAGTGAAGAATGAATCCTTGTTTTTCACGGTGGCATTGGAACGAAACTGGACGCGACAGAACCGAACAGGAATATGAACTCGGCTCGACGATATCAATTTCCGCGTCGATAGCCGTTACGCTAACTGCGCATGCCAATGAATATTTTCCAATAGAGAGGAAATAAAAACCGATATTTTTGTTTTACTATCAACTCCCCTATCGTCTAGCCCACCGGGATCCATAAACGATAACAAATTCGATCTGCATCGATTCAAAGGATTTCTGACTCATACGTTGGCAAAACCAACCAAAGACTTGAAGTTTTTTTTCTTCTTCTTCTGACCGCCATATCACGTTGAAGCACAGATTCCCCGTAGAATCTCTGAAGTTAAGCAACGACGAGCCTGGTCATTACTTAGATGAGTGACTGGTTGAGAACATCAGATGCTGTAAGCTTGAATTTGCGGATGGTGGATTTTCGTGTAAATGAATCTAACGAACCCAACAGGAATTAGAACTCGGCGATCTGTTAAAAATTCGGGCCGTTTTTAAACGGGTCACCGAGTTCCAATTCCTGTTGGGTTCGTTAGATTCACTTACGCGAAAATCCACTTGAGAAAAAGTATGATTCCATCTCTTTCTCCCTAAACTATAGGTTAATTTGTAAGACCTGTATCACAAAATCATTACTATCTCACAAAAAAATTCTTGCAATCAAAAATAATTTTCTTGCTTTAAATAACCTGCAAGAGTTTGATCAGTCGTAGAAAACGAATCAATCAATCAACCAATCAAGAAGGCATTTGATGACCAAGCCGATATAAATATGATCGGGATACACTATATTCCATACAAGAATGATTCCATACAAACGGCTTAACGATAGTACTAATTTTAATATTAGCTGTTTCCCTCATAAGGAAACATTCGACATTCATTAGTTCATTTTCTAGTTCTGTGATCTGTCAAGATGTGGGTAATCTTTGCTCTACACAACTTCCTGTCATTTGTTCCTCTTACTATGGTTCCTTTCTTTGGTATCTCTCCTAAGCCCTGTTCTTGCCTTGTGTTTTACTTATCTTCACGCCCTAGACACCCTGCTGCGATCTCAGTGTAGTATCTGTTCTCATACTTAATCGTAAAGGTAATAATATTAGCCGTTTACTGATAAGGAACCAATCAGCATTTACTGAGTGATCCGAAAGAGCTATGAGGTTGGTGCAAAAATAATGACGTAACAATGTCGTTTTTGACGTACTTTTTAAGGTCAAAAAACGACATTATTACGTCATTATTTTTGCACCAACCAAATACTTTCTTTTGATTTTTTAAATCGTTATATTTTTTTTAATCATATCACCCCATGCAAGGTAGTAAAGCCACTAAGACACAAGTGGTTTCTGAGTGTAGAAGAATTAGAAAAAAAGAGAGAAACAGGAGGGGACGAGAAGAATAGAAGTGACAATCGATAACAAATGACATTGCATTTTAATTTTTGAAGATCAAATTTGGTTAGATGACATGAAACCGGAAAAGAGTTCTACATGTGAAAACTGCAAGAAATGAAACAATTAGCACAGAACTGATGGTTACATCTAGTAAATGTGAATTGATGAGACCTTACCGCCAATCTAGTACTGCATTTAAATTCATAAAATTTAGGTACCATAGTAAAGAGTTAAAAGTTAGTGTGAATTACTCCCATGAGTACTTTGTAACTCGTTTCTTTATCATCTCTCAGTTGCGTCTCTGTCTTTGGGCAGAGTCCAATCAAGGGCGGCACCGTCAAAAGACAGAGTCGCAATTAAGCAAAATTATACTGAGAGGTGCCCAGATCTGGGGAACAGCTTCCTAAAGCCTCGTCCTCTCATTGCATCAGAAAGAGGGATCTGTGCTCGCACCGAGGCCAGTGCAACCGATGGTTGCGGGGGGGGGGCTGCAGGCAATTTTTGTTCCTTGCCCAGGTGTACGCGCTCGGGTCTCATCTTAAAAAAAAACTCAACTCGTCCAAGTGGGGAGACAGAGTGAAGAGTTAATCCGACCAATTACCATGAAAGTATTTATAGGAAAAGCACAGCGAAGCTACATTACATCGCTGGGAAAGAGACTGAAACCGAGATGCCAGGTCAGAACCAATAATATTGCTGATTCTTCTTTGGATTTTACCAAGAATCTCTAAATTTACAACAGAATCGACAGCAACATTGAAATCATGGACTAATGGTTGACTTATAAATATGTTAGAAAGATTTGTCAGTGATTTGTCAGATTATCGCATGATACCGTGAATTAACTTTCTTAGCAGTAGACATAGCAATGGATTTAATATATTCTTCATGAAGAAGAGACTTGAGTCAACAGAAATGTGGTTCTACAGAAAGATGCTGAGTATACAAAGGACCGGACATGTGAGCAATAACGAGGTTTTGCAGAGAATTAAAACAAAAAGGAAATACTTTACATCAGAAAGTAGCAGTGGAGGGGCACGTAATGAGGAAGGAGGGCTTGGAAAAATTGATACTCACGGGAAAGATTGAAGGAAAGAGGAAAATAACACGTAACATAATTAGTGAGCTTGACTAAAATAGATGACAGAGCACGCAGAAATAACAAAGACAAACCAAGAGCTACAAGGGTCAGGGTGAGGAGGGCCATGATTGCCTTCTCCCTGGAGGGACACCGTATATAAAAGACTAAAAACGTGACTTGTAAGGATAGAATAAGTCCTTATGAAAGGTAGTTGATAATTAAATAATTTGATCAGTTCCGCGGTTGAACCAGGATCCGTCGCCCGGGACGCAGAGATGGAAAAAAAATAGTTAAATATTCTTCTCTTGCTGATAGATTTTTTTTTTTACTCCTGTGGCAGTGGAGACTTTAGGGGTTATTGGCCCTCGTTCGATGGCGTTCCTTCGGAGGATTGGCGCGATTGCGTCTCGATTAAGGCACGAGCCTCGCGAAATGGAGTCGCTCTTGCAGCGTGTCTCACTGGCCATGGTTCGAGGTAATGCTTTCTCAATCATTGAGGCTGGCAGAGGTTAGAAAAAAATTGTTTATTGTTACGTTGTTCTGGAATTGTCATCAGTGGTCAACTGAACTTGTTTTGTTTCAATAAATTTTGTTTAAAGGTTTTAATAAAATAAATAAATATGTTTAGAATTTCCAGAATCGGCGCAATCGCAATGCACCCATTAGAATTACGAAGAATCTATCGGTGACCGTCTGACAACAGATTCCAATTACTAACATCAAGTCAAAAGTATCTAATTCCAAGATGATACGTACGCTTCCTACTTTGAGTTTTATGTATTGCTTCCTATCTTCACTGGTTTTACATTCAAGAAATCAATTATTTCCCCTGACTATTTAATTTCTTCACACTTGCTGTAAAAACGCTTCTTTTTTTTTTCTCAACCTGCAGATTTTATTTTTCTTTAAATTGCTTTATCACACAATGATCTTTGAATGATTATTTTCGAGACATGGTGAGTAATTAGCCACTGATAAAGGAATCTTTTCATTGCTAGGGTTTTGCAAAATGAATGAACGCGGACAGAAAAGTCAAGCAAAACAAAGCGAAATTATTTTTTACAAAGAACATTGAGTTTAGTGGAAAATAAACGAATATTTTTCAAAAAACTTATGTACATAAATCCGTAGCCTAATGTTGAAAAGCCAGTTAATTTACAGAAATATTTTACTATATAATCGCCTTCTTTGTCAATGCACGCAATCCATTGATAAATATTAATCATATACATGTGTACGAAAAACAAGTCTGTAGACTAATGATAAAATCAAAAGAAAAAAATTTATTATACATAACAAATATCTATTTTTCAGCATAACCGCTTTCCTTGACAATGCACTTAATTCAGTGACTAATATTTATTATATATATATATGTCTATATTTTTGACATGAGGTATTATAACTATTTACATAATTTACAAAGTTCGGGCTGTTTTCCTCATCTTTATTGTCATGTTCACGCCGTTGCAGAAGAGGCATGGCACGTGGAAAAGGAACAATCTACCCCGCTGAACGAAATCACCTGAAAAAGGTCGGAGCGTACAAATAGCCTAAACGTCGTGAACATGACAATAAAGATGTGGACAACAGTCCGAACAAGGTAAATAATATAAATATTTATCATATAGTTTGACGATATACAGATATTTAAGATAAAATGGGGATCCATCTAATCACAAGTAAAAACTTTCTGGAATAAGTGATACTTGGTCGGAAGTCAGAAATTTCCGCTCGCATGCTTATATAGGCAGGCACGGTTAGTATCGAAGTAACTTTCGATGGATGCAGAAACTCCTTGCTACAGATTGTTCTTAGCCTTCCGTAAGATTGAGCAAGTTGCGAACCGCACGTTTTTATATAATGTAGGAAAGGGATGTACAGATTAGAGTCCTTGCTGTCCGAAGTGATGAACGTCCAAAATAGCAGACTGCGCAAGTGAATCCTTGTCAAGCCTCTCACTACTCTGTCGCTTTTTCCGTTCTGGTTAGCTATATTCCTTTGTTCCACAAGTTCAGGCCATTACTGCTAATACCCATTATGCAACATGCATTGGGATGAACCTTCCCCAGTACTTTCTTACTCCATCGGTATGAAAGCGGTTCCATTCAAAGGGCTCTTTTCCAAGAAGAGCTACTTTGTGGAACATACTCCCGGGAGGATGATTCCCCGATCACTACAATCTCAACCTCTTCATCGCAAAGGTTACCCGTTATGTTTCCTACTGACATGATGTGGAATAAATACATTGAATCAATAGCTTCATCTACCGCAAGGAAAGTTGGTTCTCTGTGTTGTCCCAGAAAGTCCATCCTTCAAATCTATAAATCAACCATACATCCTTGCATGGAATATTGCTGTCATATTTGGTTTGGTGCTCCCTCTGTACATCTTGAGGTCCTCGACAAAATCCAGAGACGATATTTCTTTTTCTTTCTACGTCTGTTCGTATCTATCAAAGTGCACATATCTATCTATCTATCTATCTATCTATCTATCTATCTATCTATCTATCTATCTATCTATCTATCTATCTCAGTCTGCCCATATCTATCTATCTATCTATCTATCTATCTATCTATCTATATATCTATCTATCTATCTATCTCAGTCTGCCCATATCTATCTATCTATCTATCTATCTATCTATCTCAGTCTGCCCATTATCTATCTATCTATCTATCTATCTATCTATCTATCTATCTATCTATCTATCTATCTATCTATCTATCTCAGTCTGCCCTTATCTATCTATCTATCTATCTATCTATCTATCTATCTATCTATCTATCTATCTATCTATCTATCTCAGTCTGCCCATATCTATCTATCTATCTATTAGGTTGGTGCAAAAATAATGACGTAATAATGTCGTTTTTTGACGTATTTTTGACGTCAAAAAACGACATTATTACGTCATTATTTTTGCACCAACCGAATATCTATCTATATATAGTTATACATGCAAAAATAAGCTTTGCTGGAATATTCCGGTTTTCTGTGACGTCTGAACATACAAACACACATACGTCCAAACTTTTCTATAATATATATATATGTGTGTGTGTGTGTGTGCATGTGTGTGTATGCGCGCCGATATCATCCTTACTTGACATCATTCACATTTCTTTTGGAAAATTTTCCTCTCCGTCTGTCAACTTTTGTTGATTTAATGTTTAACGTCTACTCTAACCCTTTTTCCAAATAGCCTCACAGAAGCGGAAAAAATCCATTAAGAAATTTCAAAGGAATTGATTCCCTAGCGTCCCTGGCAGAGTTCTGCCCACTCATTAGGCATTCATAATAACGGCGGGAAGGAAGCCATATTTTGCCAAGACCGACCAAATTTGTATTCATGCTGGCGCTGAATTTCACGTGACCCTCTTGTTAACCCTACAAGTGTTTTGCTCGCTCTTCTTCCGTCGCGTGTGTCTGAATTTATCTAAGCAAGTTTATACTTGTGTACAGCCGTCTGGACGTTGGCATGTTTAATAAAATACGCTGTTACCATAATACACATCGTTTTTCCAAACTACGTTTGTGCAAATACAGACTGCGATAGACACATTGTCGTCTAAACTACGCAAAAATCAAAATAACACTGGCATCTCATTTTAACAGATATATTTACCAAAATGACAAGAATATCTTGAAATACGAAAGAGTAAAATTATTCAAGACCACTTCAGAATTTCCTGCAACTCTTGTGGACGGCCTCCTTGTTTAAGTTTGTGAATAATTCCATAATCCTTGCATTTAGTTTATCTTTGGTGTTATAAGGAGTTTTGTTGATCTGTCACTGAACTGCACCCCACACATGACAATCAAGGGTGGAGTTAGGTGGCCAGATGTAAGGGGAGATGGGTGTCGTAGAAATTGTCTAACCGCCACGACTGGGTTCTCCTGAATGTCTGACATGTTGAAGATTCCTATTGCCTGATGTAAGGTCTTCCAGCAGCCACTCTCTAGTCCCAGAGCAGCACTACCTCGTTAAGGCACGTATTTTAGGTCTCTATGTTGAGTCTTGGTTCATCCTGTATATATATATATATATATATATATATATATATATATATATATATACAGGATGAACCAAAATTTGTCTTACATTACTAGGTATGCACTTTATATAATTTAATGAGTTTTATTACATTTATTTTTATTTTTTACAACCATCTTTGTTCAAATCTGTTTATGTACATTTTTTTAATACTTTTAGCAAAATTTAATCTCTTAAGTGATCAAAATGGCTTCCTTCAACATTGCAACATCCGTCGAACCTCTCTGGGACACAGAGCGCGACACATATCTGCATCAGTTTCAACAGATCTTTCTCAGATATACTCTTTTAATTCTCCCACTGTGTGAGGACTTCTCCCATAAATTTATACTTTACTACAACCCAAATAAAGAAAATTATAGTTGATTTTAAATTATTGTTATAACTTGTGGAGAAAAAAATGTGTATTTCAATATTACTCAATGATCTTGTCGATGTGACCTCCATCTTCTGGCTTTCTCCTATATTTTGGATAGGAGTCATTCCCTTGTTCAAACTTAAATTTAATTTAAATCAAATGGAAGATAATTTCAGGGTGGGGGTGTTCCCTCCGAGGCCCCTTTGATTAAAATGAAATATATTTCCGTGTTTAAATTTAATTTAAATGAAAGGGTAAAATATTTTCAGTGTGTGAGGGGGGTTGTAACCCCATTTGATCAAAATGTAATATGCTTATCCAAGTACCCTGGATAATGTAGTTTCAGAATATATGGTTTATCTCCGAAACCCTGGGAGGATTTCGATAACAAACTGACTGAGACTACAACGTCATTATATATATATATATATATATATATATATATATATATATATATATATATATATATATATATATAGTGTATGTGTGTGTTTGTGCGTGTGTGAGACCAAACAACTCCTTCCCTCCCACTGGTCCGATTTCAGTGATTCATAGCTCATTTAAAAGCCCTAAAAAAGTTAAGCGTAGGGAACGATATTCGTTGAGTTCATATTCAGAGGTGCTAGATTATGCGATGTTTAAGATATATATTAATATATTATACTATCCATTATTGTTGCTTTCATGGTTCAAGAGGAGTAACTTATTTTCCTTCTCTCTTCAAAATTACAGTGCACGTTTTATTATAAACTAGCTTAAAAGCTGCCCTATCGAGCAGCATTTAAGCTAGCTCCTTTGGAGGACTCTTGGTTTGGCCATCCTCACAACAGCTAGAGAGGAGTAGATACAATAAGTATCAAGAAACTACAGAAAAACTCAAAACTGATCTCTGCATTTAAGCATTGAAATAATGGTTACGCTTATCTTTTAAAAGTTCTTCTGCCACTTAATTTAAAGACGATTCGATGTACATATGTTCTTCTTTTACGTACAAACAATTATTTTTATTTCATGTGTGACAGAACTGGGGAAGATTTTAAAGATAAAATTAATATAGTTTAAAGATGGAAAAATAGAAATTAGAATTAGTTATACATTCAACACTTGAAAACTTTGAGAAACATAATAGTTAAGTAAAATCAATATCATGGAATTTATATGAATAAATGAAAATTGGAGCACAATTATTCACCGATGGGTAAAAAGCACCAACACTAGTTTATAGTAATTTACACATTAATATCTGTATCATATATTATCAAATTCTAGGAGATATCACACTTCAGGTTTAAAATGCATATAGATTTTAAAAAAAGTATATTTCATTAATTAACTGTCTTTCGATAGTGTTCTTTTATTGAATTATTGGTTTAATTTTCAAAAATAGTTTTGTTTAGGAATATAATCTTATACA